>CM028135.1:816610000-817210000 GCA_016271365.2 Neoceratodus forsteri
GACTTGAACCAGAGAAATTAAAGAGTGAAGGGGATCCCAGATTTTAGTATATACTGCCATTCTATTATGGAGACTAGCAATCGCTTTTTCTGTGCGCAGATTGGACAACATTTATTTTACTCATTCCTGGACAGATGGGGAGGACCTATCTTTCCAGTGACGAAGAATAAGCTTCTTAGCCGATATGGCAATCATAGAAATGTGGAACTTTCATATCTTAACTCTAATAGATGATAAGTCCCCTAACAGGCAGATCTCGGGAGTGAAGTATTCATGAAGGCCCAGCAGGGGGTCAAGGAAAGTTTTAATTGAATCCCATAAGGGGGAGATTTTAGGGCAGGACCAAAACATGTGGAGAAGTGTACCCTCTTCCTGCAAACATTTATTGCATATATTGGAGTTCAGGTAACCCACTTCTGTAATTTAACCGGGCGTAGTACAAGTTATAGATATGATATTGCATGAGGCACGGTCTGTCTTGAGAAATGAATTTATGACATGATCTCCACAGAGAGTGTCAATCAAATAATGTTGAGGAAAAAATTATTCCAGAATCTTGAAGGCCCAAATGGACCCCCATATTTTTGTAAAACAAAACCTGATATATTTAGGGATTACACCTGAAGATCCAGAGGTGAAACCTCAGGTATCAGATAAGTGATGGTCTGGGAGGAGGTATTACCAAAGGTAATTACAAGTAAATGCTTTAATTGTATAACTTTGAAATGGGAAGAAACTGGAATGAGAAATTTCTTAATAATATCTTGCACTAATAACCAATGCCCCTCTCCATCAGTAAAAGGAAAAAGCTTCCCCTCTACCAATTGGGGCAACCATTGACGGGAAATCTGGTTCTTATTAATAGTGAATGATGGGGAGTTCCAAATAGACTGAGCCAGGTCCTGATGAGGGGAATATTGTAAAAATGAACATATTTGAGAATAAATCTTTAAAGAGGTCATTATTATGGGACACTCTTCAGTCATGCGTACCTGAGGAAACTTAAGGAAAAATAGTGTAAGAGGGTCCAAGTTCTTGGACTTAATTGCATCCAGTTCTATTCTAAGCCAAACCAGTTGCTCTTTTTCTGGCCAGGAGATACCCATCTCAAACATTTTGCAAGGTGACTAGCCCAGTGATATATGGCCAGATGGGGAATTCGTAAACTCCCTCAATTTAGGGCTGCCAGTTTATGATGATAAGCCAACCTGAGGATATCTGTCAGCCCAGATAAATCTAGTGAGTACACCATGTGTATTTTTAAACCAGAGTAAAGGAATAAAGGTGTTAAGGAGATAATGGATAGAAGATTCTAGGAAATATGTTCATCTTAATTATGTTGATCCATTCCCATAGTGAAATAGAAAGTTTAGACCACCTCTCAAGGTCTTGAGCAATCACCTGCAATAGAGAATCAGATTTTCCTTAAACCATGTTAGAGGTTACAGAAAGTTTAATACCCAAATACTTAAATGACCTGAAGTCTAACATAAACCAAAAGGGCTAATGTCATTTTGAAAACTTTCGTGGTTTAGTGGAAAAGTAGAGATTTACTAGCATTCAGTTTGTAATTGGACAGGTTGCTAAATCTTGCTATTTCCCTTTGCAAAACGGAACTGAAGATACAGGGTGAGATAAATGTATCAACAGGTCATCGCGTATGCAGTGACTTTAATTTCATATGTAACTCTCACACCTGCATAGAAACATTGTTGAGAATATTTTGAATGAGAGGTTCCAAATATAAATGAAATAACAAAGGATATAAGGGCATCCTTGCCTAGTACCTGAATGAAGCGAAAAGGGCTTAGAGAATGCCCCATTCATCAGAAATTCTTGCAGTGGGGTTTTATAAGTGTGGCAATCCAGGAAATAAACAGAGAGGAAAATGAAAACCTCAGAACTCAGAACAAAAGTTCCGTTCCTCAATCGAATACCTACTACCGGCATCCAGGAGACCAATCCTGCAGGGAACTCGGCATCCCTGGTAGCCGAGGAGGACATCACAGATAAGCTACGTAAGTGGTCAGAGGATGAACGCTCTTTCATAAAACCTACCTGGTTTATACCTATTAACTCAGGAAGAACTACCATTAATCTATTGGCTAATATTTTGGAGATAATTTTAATGTCCTGATCCAAAAGTGAGATAGGTCTATAACTTTGAACCAGCTCAAGATCTTTATCTGGTTTGGGGAGCAGAACAATCAAAGCCTCAAAAGGTGGGAATTGTCTCCACCCCAGCTAAAATATGCTGAAATAAGACGGCAAAGTACTGGTAATAGAAGGTCCCGAAAGACTTTATAAAATAAGGAGGAGAACCCATGGGGCCTGGGACCTTGTCTGCTGGCAATTCACTAGTAACATTGGCAATTTCCTCCTGAAATAGGAACAACCAGAAAGTCCTTGTGTCGATCAGAGAGAGGGCAAATGAGAATCTTTCAAGTAACTCTCCGTACTGCCAGGGCAAGGGGATGCTCCATGTCACTGTACAAGTTTGTATAGTAGCGGGCAAATTCTTGAACTATTTCAGTGGGAGATACTTTTAAGGATCCATCAGCCATTGCCCTGATAGGAGGGATAAATCTTATTGATTCTTGTTGCTTAATACACAGTGCCAGTAGGTGCCCCGCCTTTTCTCCATGGTCGGTGTAACTAGCTCTTGTCGAATAATAGCTAATTCTGCTTTATCTAGAAGTAACTCCAAGTATCTATCTTTCAGCACTAGAAGTTTCCTCATATCCTCATCTAGAGGATTAATCGAGACATTATTTTCAAGTGATCTAATTTGGGATAATAAAGATTTTAATTCCTTCTCCTGTGCCCTTTTCTACCAACCACCATACTGATAAGGATCCCTCTTATGAAGGCCTTAAAGGCCCCCTCAAAATATCCGCTTTGCACTATCTAATGGGTTAGATGAAAAAAAGGATTCAATTTGTTCCCTTATAAGTTTACAGTATTTA
This sequence comes from Neoceratodus forsteri, assembly GCA_016271365.2. Taxonomy (NCBI): domain Eukaryota; kingdom Metazoa; phylum Chordata; order Ceratodontiformes; family Ceratodontidae; genus Neoceratodus; species Neoceratodus forsteri. The sequence continues at coordinate 816,612,967 of CM028135.1, forward strand.
ACATCCTTGAGAAGTTGTTCATTAAGTTTCAATCTGGTTTCTCTGTTAGGTAAATTAAGCAGTACCAAATTACATAATACTAGTGAATGGTCAGAGATTGGGCCAGGTTGAATCGAGGAAGTCTCAAGCCCAGGTAATAGGCACTGAGAAATAAGTATGTAATCAATGCGGGACTGCGAAGCGTGTGTCATTGACCTGAAGGTAAACTCCCTAGAATCAGGATGTAAAACACGCCAGACATCACAGAGCCCTCATTGGTCCAATAGCTCTTTAAAAGCCTTCTGCCCCAGAGTGACCCCTCCTAGACCTCTACCTGATCTGTCTAAATTAGGCTCAAGTACTTGGTTAAATCCCCCTAAAATAATCCTGATGGGAAGATTGGGAGAATAACGGATATAAGTCTCATGAAAAATCCTGGGTCGTCTATGTTAGGGCCATAGATACTGTCCAATAATACTGGAACAGACCAGAAAGTACCTTTAGCTAGGATAAACCTTCCCTCGGGATCTTTAATAACCTGTGTACAAGCAAAGGGAATACCCCTGTTAATAGTGAGCATGACCCACAACTATTTGTAGATCCCTAGGCGCTGTAGATCAATCCCACCTGTTGTCTCCTTAACTGTAAAGCTTCCACTTCTAATAAATGGGTTTCCTGTAAAAAGTTATCTGAGAGCTAAGTAAGCTTAAATGTTTGAGAGCCTGCTATTGTTTGTGCTTCTTTCTGATCCCTTAACATTCAGTCAGAAAGTTATCTCATTAGCCATCCAGTAATGGTAGTTAGACTTAATATATTCAGCTCAACTGCAGGGATACATAACCCCTGTAAATGTACCCCCATGGTTACTGCAGTAAAGCCCACCCTCCTCCTAACCCACACAATTAAGTCCTCCATCCCCTACCCATCCCTACCCTCCAACAATACCCAGCCGCCCCCAGCCCTCTAAACTGTCACAAGCAATGTACAGCACAGTACTGGTGCTTTTCCTTCATCTCCACCTCCCGATAATGTCTCCCCATTAATAGAAATTTTACATTCTATTATCTTATTATTGAAAACAACACAGTGCTGGTTATTCCCAAAAAGAGAGAACAGTCCTGGGCTTTCACTACAATCCCACCTAATATAAACCTATTGGGAGCCTATTAGAAAAGGGCCACAGTGAGATCCATGCACAACCCAGGTAACCATGGAAACCCAAACAAAACTGAGAGAAAGCAGAAATCATCCTTGCCTCACAAGGCAACCTTGGAGACACGTCTGTATGCAATTTTACTTTGCAGCAAACCACAAGGTACAAGATACTTGGACTTGCTCACGGTCATACAGGGTAAGGCCTTTCCCAGGTAAAGCTGGCTCTGAGCTGCAGTGCTTTCTATATCCTCAGAGAACATTTTCAGGGTGGGCCTTAAATACTGTTGGGTATATTCAGTATGGCTGTGCAAATAGCTCTATGACACCAGGTAAGTCTGAATGACACGTCAGGAGAGGGTTACTTGCCATGTACTTGTAGGCAAGTAGGAGGGTGTTTTATTTGCTGCTGCCATTGCACCTGGAGAATGGTGGCTATAGGCTGCCCTACTGCCATCACACCTGAGGATGGGAGTCGTACAATGCTGCTGCTGTCGTACCCAGAGAATGCAATTTGTAGACTGCTTTTGCCTTCACACCTGGAGGATGGGAGCCATAGACTGCTGCTACCTTCTCACCTGGAGGATGGGAGTCATATAATGATGCTGCCATTGTACCTGATGGGTGGAGTCATAGATTACTGCTGCTGTTGTACCTGGAAGATGGGAGTTGTAGATGGCTGCTTCCATCACATGTAGTGAATGGTGGTCACTGGCTGCTACTGCAGTCCCAGGAGGATGGGAGTTGTAGGCTGCTGCTGCCATTGTACCTGGAGGATGGGAGTCGTGAGCTGCTGCTGCTGTCATACCTGGAGGATGGGAGTCAAACAATGCTGCTGCTGTGGTACCTAGAGAAACGCCCGTAGACTGCTGCTGCCTTCACATCTGGAGGATGGGAGTCATAAACTGCTGCTGCCTTTACACCTGGAGGATGGAGTCTTAAACTGCTGCTGCCTTCACACCTAGAGGATAGGAGTTATAGAATGCTGCTGCTGTCATACCCAGAGGATAGGAGTCATAGGCTGTTGCTGCTGTCATACCCAGAGGATGTATGAGGGTCAAGGACTATTGCTGTCATACCAGACAATAGGACTTGTAGACTGTTGCCATAATACCTAGAGGATAAATGTCATGGACTGCAATTTCATCTTTCATTTAAGTTATCTCATCAGGAGGATTAGAACAGCCTACTAATTTTTGTACCTTTGTTTGTGATTTCAGTATTTTAAAGACATAACTGCCTACATGTCTGCCGCACCACTCAGCAAGAAGGCCAAGATCTGCAACACCTCTGCTAAGGACTGGGCCCTTTAGTTCAAGTCTGAAGGCCTCTACGAGGATGGAGGAAAACTTTTCTGTCCATTCTGTAACAATGTCCTAGATCATACAAGGAAGGATACAGTGAAGGATCGCAGAAATGCAACCAGGAATAAGGAGCGCGTTGTTAGGGAAGGAAAGAAGCAAAGCAGGTGACCCTAACCAGCAGTTTTAGATCTGCCACTGAGACATCCATTGCAAGAAATGGCCTCATCATGGATACAGTGAAGGCTTGGAGTGCAGTAAATATCCCGTTAAAGAATCTGGATCAGCCACAGATAAGGGAATTGATGGACAAATATGTGAAGGGGATTGGAGCACTGCCCGAAGCAGACACTGTGAGGCAGATCTACATCCCAAAGCAAGAGAACAGCTTGATATGGACCTTAATACAGCTGTGGCAGGAAAATCACTCTCTGTCATATGTGACAGAGTTCTGATGCCTAGACACAATGCATACTAAATATTATATTTGTGTTGGAAGGGGCAAGACATTCCTTGGCAACACTATAGAACTAGAAGCAGTAAACCATTCTACAGTGGCTCAAGCTGTCCTGAAGACTTTACAAAGTTATAATATCGAATTTAAGAATGTTGTGTCCTTTGTCAGCCACAGTGCTCGTTATATGATTAAATGTTTCAACAATGCACTTCATAGGGTTATTGGGGGCCATGTTGTGCATGTTTGTTGCTGGGCACAAGTGTTGTTTCTTGTTGGGGATACATGGTTGCACCACTTTAAAAGAGTAAATGAACTTGTTTCTTTAGTAAAATACACCTTTCAGCAATCCCTTAAAAGAAAGAGAGAGTACATTACATTTTTGGAGGATCAGGATGTTTCAAGTGACTTGATTGCTTTGCCACCAATTCCAGTTCTCACAAGATGGAACACATGGTTGCAGCTGTGTCATACCACTCGATACACCTGCAATACCTGAGGGACTTTTTCAGAGAGGATGCTAGTGATGCCACTTCAGTTAACAACCTGAGAACCTTATTGGAGGTGGTATGAAGAGCTCCAGGCACAACTGGTGTTCATTTTGAAGAATTCAACAGACATTATTGCTGCTATTGAACGTCTGCAGTCTAAAGAGAAACCTCTTATGGTGTCTGCATACGAACACACTGTTGTCGATTAGGAGCCAGTTCGAGGCTGGGATGATGGAAATGAAGGATTTGGTGAGAAGATACAAATGAACCTGTCTCAAATGCAGAGTAAAGGAAGGGATGAGCACACTAAACTGTTTAAAAAGGTGTTCAAGACCAGTTTGGAGAAGCTGACAAAACACCTGGACTCAAACCCTTCTGTACCATTTCTGAAAGTGTGCCGAATTCTCAAATCACTAAACCTCCCCAAACTGAATAAGAACTATGAGTTGTGCTATCAAAGTATTCCCACTTTCAAGGTACATAATAAGACTGCCCTGTTGAAGGACTGGGAGATTTACACACAACAGAATGTGAAGGAACTACCGGACGTGGGATCTTTTGATCTGCACCAGTACTGGCTTTCAATGTCGCTGCTGGTACTAACTCTAACTAAGGCAGCCCTTCAGGCTGTCTAGGTCCCAGTGTCCAGTGCAGATGTGGAGCAGTCATTTTCTGCATATGGACAGATCTTAACTGACCAATGGAGAAGCCTAACTGTGGACAATTTAAAACTACTTACAATGATGCAGTTTAATAAGTAGACCAACACACAATCTGATCTCTCAAGCTTGTTAGTGATATGTTATTGTGCAATACTGTAAATGAGATGGTTCTTGTGCAGTACTGCAAATGAGATGGTTCTTGAAAAAAATGGCGCTCCATTGCAATACTGTAAAACGCCATTTCCATTTGCAATATAGATTTACACCTAATTATATATGTCTTTAGTTTGTAGCATATGTAGCCACATTTACATTTAATATGTCATTAGTTTGTGTAGCATATGTAGCCAGTCATGTGTACTTAAATGCTTTTTTTGTCTGTCTTTGTAAATGTCATTCAAATAAATCACATTAATTGTCAGTTTAGCTTGGAAGTTTTATTGCATACATCACAAATGGATTACAAAATTCACAACATGAAAATGACACACTTCAGTGTTCATTTGCTTATAAAATAGGGTAGAAACCAGTACCTGCTAGCTAGAAAAATTGTACTGCTGCCATGGGCCATTTATTTTCACATGCTAGCTTGTTTTGAGAAGGTAACTTTTTTTAATAGTATTCAGGTAGAGGCGCAATTTGATTAGCTACAATAAAATGCAATGGTGATTAAATCTTGTTGTTTTCTGCCTAGGTAGCTTAAATCTGCATTGAAACATGATAAAAACATTGTGACTAACTACTTTAATATTAAAAAATGTGTAAAAAATATTATATTTTGGATTACCGGTAAAATCCCCAAACTTGGATTCTGAAACACAGGTAAAATCCCAGAATTCTGGATGGTCAGAGTGGAATTCAGTGTTTCTGAGCACCATAAAACAGTGGCCTTAATTAATAGCATCCACAGTATGCTGCTCACTCAGTAAGGGAGTTGTCTGAGGGCACAGAAAAAACTAAGCTGAGAGACTCAACTAGCAGGCTGCATTTTAATGGAAGGGCTTTAAGCCCATGGTTCGATGGGCAGAGCAACAAACATCACTCACCCATCAAGCTTAAAAGTGTCACAACATCCTGGGCTTGCCAGGATTCTTTTTTGTTGTGTCCGGGGGCGCTGGTCTACCTGCTCTCCTACCCGGGTGCTTTCTCCCTCGTTCTGTTTGTAGCTTCCCTCAGCCGCCCACTTCCCTTGGACTCCCTCATTGCTGTTGTTTGGTGGCTGTGATCTGCTGTGACCACCTTTGATCCCAATGCTCTGTTCATGAGCAGTGGTTGATTGTAAACGGTCTTTCTTCAACCGGGTTACCGCCACTCTCAGGTCAGCTCAGACACCCTTTATAACATCCTCCCTCTGCTCCCCTGCTATGAACCTGCCGTCTGCTCCTAAACCAAGTGCTTACCATCAGTAGTGCATCCAGCTGCTGGCGCCTTGCCTCCTACTTCCTCTGATGTGCAGCTCATTGCACTGCATCTCGTCCTTTCTCTCGCCCCTGGCATTTCTGCCGTCGACGTAGTATTATGTCACCATGGCTCATTTCTGTACCGGTGTGGTCTGGCTTATATTTCTCTTGCTGGTGTGTGTTCTTTCCTTTCAACTTCCCATTGACATCACCTACTGCATCAGACTCCTGTGCATTTGCAACAGACTCATATGGGCCTTGCAATTCGTTCGGATCCCCGGCTACTTGTAGCATTCTGACCGCTGCTCCTGTCGCTTGCTGTGCTTCATTCTTTATTTCTCTGTGCCTTCCTGTTCAATTTCTTTTTGCATCAGGTATGTGCTCCATGTTTCCCTTATGTGTGTGTGTGTGTGTGTGGGGGTGATACATCATCTTTACCTCCGTACCTATTTGTCTCTTGTCGGGGAGGTTAATGCCAGCGTCTTTTACCACAGTACCTATTTGTCTCTTATTAAAAAGGGGGGGAGGTTAATGCCAATGTCTTTATCACAGTAACTCATTGTCTCTTATCTTTGGTGGGGTATGCCATCCTCCAGCATCATTCTGTTTTACTACTTTGGGGGATTCCTTGGACCCTGCCTTGTTCCCATTTGTTTGTACTTTCAATTGCCATTCCTCTGTTTGCATACCTATCAACCTCATGTCTCTGAAATGAGGGACATAGTCATTTTTGGATACTCTAAATCAGGGACTATGAGGGACACAGACCCTCAGAATGAGAGACATATCCTCAAACATGGTAATACAAGCTCAGAACACTGTGAAAACCATTGTGTTTCCTTGTACTAAGTTTATTTTGGATTTAGTCTTTTAGAATATTACGAGTTTCTACTTTAAAATCCGAATTTATGGCACATTCTCTGTGTGAGCAGCACCTTTTCCATGAGGGACAGATGATGGATAGAGCAATTTTGAGGGGCAAGATGAGGGATGTCTCTCGTAATAAGGGACATTTGATGGGTATGTCTGTTTGCTACTCCTGGACTGCAGCCAGCTCTTTTGTATTCCCCAGTATTGTTTCTGTTTGCCCTGACCGCTTCTGGACTCTAGATGGCATTGTCTCGACAATGATTCGTATCAACTTTCCCCACCATGCTCTTGTGGTTCGCTGCCCAGTCTGCAATATTCCTTGCTTGCCTCCTAGGTCATTTTACCGTTCTTCTTTGGCTGCTCTCGACTTTTAGGATCTCTCCTTATTGTGCCGTCAGCCTCATCTGAGATTGTCTGGCTTGCTATCACTGTTTCTCACCCTCCTGCAGTTCTTCCTTCCATACCAGTTCTGTTTCCAGTTACACTCCAGTTCTGACATGCCTCCATCTGGCCTGCATTCAATATTTCTTGGAGTACGCCTATCATTTCTCCTATGAAGCCTCATCAACCCGTGGCTCTCGGCCTCCTGTATCTGGTTCACGACTCTGGTCATCCTTCACCACTTCGCTGTCAGCGTCCCAGATTCAGCGTTCTCATCCTGTATTGGCAGGTCTATGCTACCCTATTGATCTCCCTCCATCCTTAGTCCTTTCATGCCTCGCTTTCCTGTACCAGCCTCCATATCTTCACTCCCTCATTGTACCTCATCTGTTTGCCTAATTTTACCTTCCTTGTCCTAGCACCTTTTCTAGTTTCAGCACTGAATAAATAATAAAAAAAATTCTAAATGGGTGTGCTGGTTCTTCTCCCTCATCTCAGCCTGTTGCGGTCTTGTGACCCCTCCATCTGTCTGCTTTCCACCGGGGGCTTCCCTATGTCACCATATGGCTCTACCTGTCTCTGGATGACTTGTTCCAGATCATTTAGCCATCTTCTCAACAATGCCTTGCGCTGACCAGCTCCTCTATTTCCATCGCTCGATCTATCTGCCTCGGCTGCTCAATCAGTATTCCTCAGTGAGCTCCATCTGGCATCCACTCGATATTCTTTTTGATTCCTCATATCGCTCATTCGAACTCATCGGTTGGCTGCGCTGCTGAAGCATTTCTCTTCCTCTGGCATCATTTGGCTGTCCCCAACTGACTCAGTTTGGCCTACAATTAATGTTTCTTTTGCGCGTATCAATCTGTCTATCTATCATGCCATTTCTTTGCCCCGCGGCCCTCTTGTCATGTGTGTTAGGGTCCTGACTCCGGTCATCATTCACTCTCCATTCCCTCATGGTTCCTCTCTGTGCATCACTTCCTTGAGCATTTCTCTCAAGGAATCCTATGCCATGCCTCCACCCACAGCTTCAATGCATCTCCATTTTTCTCGACCCGAGCATTCCCTCTGGTTACGGGACTGCCTTTTCTAGTGCCAGCCATCAGAGATTCACCCCACTCATGGCTTCACTCCTCATTCCTCCCTGCTACCTCGATTTGACTCTCCCTCCTCTCATGAGCCAAGCCTTCCTGTCCGTCGCCCTCTGCTAAGGGCTGGTTGATGGCTCTCCACTACCATTCAAGTTCCTTTCAAGCAGTCTAATTAGTCACATTGCTCTATCAGGCATACCATCCTTCTAGTTCGCATGCCCTCTGGTTCCGGAGATGCATTCTTGGCCTCAGACTATATCTCCTTTTGAGGAGCCTCCTTCCTTGCATCGTTCTATTGACACCTTTGTTATCTCATAGCCCATTCCGTCAATGTCTAATCATTCACTTTGCATGTTCATGCCTTTTTTCAGCCTTGGTGTCTACTTCTTCACCTTGCTCAATTGGGCATACCTCTCATTTGATCTTATGCTACCTCATAGACCTGCCACCTTCTTGTGGCACTCACCTTCTGTATTCATCTTTGCCTCCCGTTCTTTCGCTCAGTGCTCATCCACCTGTTCCATATTCAATCCATGCTTTCTGTTTCAGTCTTTTGCCCAAGAATTTTATGTGGACAGAGGAATGATTGCTTTAACCTCAAAGGTGAGCCCTGAAAACTTGGGTCTGTTGTGCAATATGCATTTTCTGCTGTTTCCTATGTTCCTGTTTCCTGCCCATTTTGACCTCCTGCATTACATTTCTCATCATTTGCCTACTGCCATGGACATCTCTAGGTCATCCCTGCTGGAGTCCTGTTCTTATTCACTGAACCCGGGTTCTCTGTCTGTCCCTGGGTCCATTCATTTACATTGCTTGTTCATGCATACCTCTCCTTGGATCGGATGAGTTCTCTCCTTCCTGGTCTGCTACTTTCTGTGGGGTTTTCCCTATCTCTGTCTTTCCTCTGGTCCATCTGGTTTCTGGATGCCTCCATCTGGTTCTCCTTCAGTCTGACCTTAGAGTCCATTTACCTACCTCTGAACATCTCTGTGGTATTCTTTGGCGTAGTTAGCTGCCAAGTCTGCGCTATTCCCTTGCTTCATCTGACCTGATATCAATATTTCTTCTGGTGTACCTATCTTGGTTCTTATACTGCCTAATCTGACTCACCCCCATACAGTTCTCCTCCCATACCGGCTGGGTCCTCTGCTACCCTATTGCCCTCCCTACTGTCTTTTGTCCTTTCCTGCCTCACTTTCCAGTGCATGCCTTTTCTAGTGTCTCTCTCATTGTACCTCATCCATTCCAGTTACCTTCCTCATCCTAGCACTTCTTCTCAACCTGTCCATCGTGGATTCTTTCTGCTCCTGGCTTCCCTCCTCCTTGTACATCATCCAGTTCGACTCCACTCTATCTCTGTCCTGAGCTTGCCCTCTGGTTCGCATTCCCTCTGGTTTCTGTCACACCTTCTTGGCCTCAGGTCTGCCTCTTTTTGAGAAGCAGCATGGTTGAGTGTCGTTCTGTGGTGCTCGATACCTTTGTTAGGATTGTTTTATGTTCCTTCCCATCTCCTCTTCTTCCACTTCCATTCTTCAAGATTCAATCCTTCATGGACTAATGTCAATATTTCTTTTGGGCATACCTATCAAAACTCCTATAATGCCTATCCACCATGGCCATCCTGCCGTATATGTAGAGTTCATAACTCCAGTCATATCGAGTTCATAAATCCAGTCATCATTCACTCAGCATTACTTCAAAGCTTATCTATTTACATCGCACTCTAACATTCCTATCATTGTTCAGGGTCTAACATTTACATCGCATAATAAACATGCCTCTTCATTCTCAGTGTCTGCTCCTTGCATCACTCAGTCATACGCTACTCTGTCAAACCAGTCTGCAGTATTATTTGTCACCTCATCGGCACATCTGGAATATCCTCTTGAACACATTTGGATACCCCTTGCTGCTCTGACTCATATATGGATTTACTCCTTCCCTTCCTTGCTCCCCGATCCACTATCTCTCATCGACTACTCAAGTATACCCTCCTTGGGTCCAGCAAGGTTTATGTAGTTTCATTGTTCCCTCAAACATTCCATCATTGACTCTGATGCTACTCATTGACCACAACAACAGGATCTAATTGTTCACATCGCATAATCATGCCTTCTCGACCTCAATGTCTACTTCCTTGCCTCACTCAATCGATCATACCTTTTATTGGATCTTATGCTACCTCATCAACCTGCCGACCTCCTGTGGTGATCATCACCATCAGTATTCATTGTTGCCTCAAGGTTGCATTCGATCTGCGCACAGCCTCATGTTCCATCTCCGCTCATATCATACCCTTATTTAAATCCTGCAACCTATGCGACTTAAACAATTACAGACCAATCTCAATCTTGCCTATCCTTTCAAAAGTCCTCGAAAATTTATTTATATACAATTGAAGAATCATCTGGAAACCTACTCTCTCCTCAGTCCTGCCCAATCAGGCTTTCGCTCTAATCATAGCACCATTACTGCACTAGCTAAAGTCACCGATGACTGGATCTCAGCCAAGGATGCTAAAAAAATTACAGGTGCAGTATTCTTAGATTTGAGTAAAGCATTCGACACCTTGCCCATACTCTAATTGTGAATAGCCTCACCAATATTGGCGCTACCCTAGCTACTACCAAATGGTTCTCCAGTTACCTATCAGGTAGGATGCAGAAAGTCAAAGCTGGTGGGCTGTTCTCTGCCTCCTTACCAGTTACTAGGGGAGTCCAGCAAGGTTCCATCTTAGGTCTTATACTCTCTCTCCTATATATCGCCAACCTCGATTCTCAAATAACCAGGTCAACCTTGCATTTCTTTGCAGAAGATACAGTTTTGTATACATCCAGCCATACAATATCGGAAGTCGGAGATATACTTCAAGTCAATTTCGCACAGCTAGAAACAAATCTCATCAATACCAAACTCCTCCTAAATGCTAAAAAAACTAAGGCCATGATTTTCCCCCCTAATACTTCCTCCATCACTCTCACTGTCCCACCTAAAGACTTCATCGTTACATCCCTAGGTGAACCACTGGAAGTTGTCTCTAAATTTAAATACCTCGGCTTTTGGTTTGAACAACAAGCTCTCCTTCAACGAGCACATTGGCGACCAGTGCAGAAGACTAAAAAGCTAGACTAAGGCTTCTTCTTCCAAAATAGGTCCCTCTTTCCCTGGAAACCAGACTCAGTCTTGTTCAGACCACCTTCCTCCCTTTACTTGACTATGGGGACATATATACACTTCTGCAGCAATTACTAACCTAAGCAAATTGAACATTCTCTATAACTGCTAACCTCGCTTCATTACAAACTACCCATACCGAACCCACCATTGCAAGTATATGCAGCTGTTGGTTGGACTTCACTTACCAATAGACACACACTCCATGCTGGCATGTGGACCCTAAAACTTCTTCTGAATAAATTAGCAAGCTATTTAGTAGCACTTATCCGTACTGCCCACAGCTCTTATTTCCTTAGGAAATCAGATTTTATCCTACTTGACGCACCTAGGACTCATACCTCCTTTGGCAGATGAGTCTTCTCAAGTGCCCTACCAACTATTTAGAACCAGCTGCAATCCACTCTGAAACTATCCAGTGTAGTCTCAGTAAATTTCTTCAAAAAACTGGTGGCTTCAAAAATAAAGGACACCTGTAACTGTTTCTAAACTCCCTCCCTAGCTTTCTCCTTACTTCCTTAGTTTGTTCTCACTACACCACCTTCCTTAAACAACTTGTACTAAATATTTTTTTGGGTTTTGTTTTTCACCCAGGACTGTTTACCCATGTACCTTGTAGGACCTGGTCTGCCATTTATGTATTGTTATGTTATTGCCTGCATTGTATATTTGTTGTAAACATGCACCCAGGACCTCCTTGTGAATGAGCTTGCTCAATGGAGCTTTCCTGCAATAAACTTGAACTTGAACTGTGCTTTCTTTTAGGGATCTTCCCTATCCTATCATCATCCTCCCTTTGTATTCCTCTATTTACTGAACTCGTTCTTTTAAAGATATACATCCTCAAATCAGATGTCATCAGCCTGGAGGGAAGGCGACCTAGGCCTTGGATCCCCAGAGGTTTCCTCCTCAAAGGGTTTTTTTCCCCTCCTCCATGCCAATGGTCATAATGTTAGTTAGAGTTAGCACTTTTTCTTGTTAGTTAGGTTCGCTGTTGGATGGAGGTGGATGGTGTCCGGTTTTCCCTCTCCCTCAGGAAGTTGGCCTTCTTCTCACAGAATTCATTCATCATCCTCACCTCTACAAAGCTTGACATCTTTGGGTATTCTTTTGGGCTTCTTCCTAACCTACCTTTAGCTTACTCATTCATTCCGGCACCTGTAAGGGAGCCCTCCTCTAGGGTTCCTTGCATCATAACCTTACAGGGTGGTATATCAGGTGGAAAGCCACAAAGCAAATCAAGTTACACAAGCATCATCTCTTATTATCTCATTCAGTTGCGTAAGCACATCATAGAACATAGAAACATAGAAGTTGACAGCAGATAAGGACTGCAAGGCCCATCCAGTCTGCCCATTTCTTTTCTACCTTATAAATGTGCCTTGCCTTTGCTCTGTCAGTGGCCTATCTATTCATAGTCATTTGTATTGCTCCCTTATGCCTATCCCATGCCTGTTTGAAGCCCTGCACTGTATTCCACAGCCACCACTTCTTGTGGTAAGCCATTCCATGCATCCACCACCCTTTCTGTGAAAAAGAATTTCCTCACATTCCCCCTTAATCGGACCCCCTCTAATCTCATGCTGTGTCCTCTTGTCCTGCAATTTTTCTTATATTTAAACATGTTAGACTCTTTCACCTTGTTAATGCCCTTAAGGTGTTTGAATGCCTCAATCATATCACCTCTCTCCCTTCTTTGCTCAAGCGTATACATACTGAGCTCTGTTAATCTGTCCTCATATGTCTTCTGATGTAGTCCCTGCACCGTTTTGGTTGCCCTTCTCTGGACTGCCTCAATTTGGTTAATGTCCTTGTGAAGGTGTGGCCTGCAATACTGCACACAGTACTCCAGGTGGGGCCTAACCAGTGTCTTGTAAGAGAGTTATTACCTCCCTCTTCGACTTGTGATACCCTACTAATACACCCTAACACCCCCTAGCCTTACCTACTGCTTTGGGGTCTGCTTGGATGATTTCAGGTCATCAGTGATGATGATGCCCAAGTCTCTTCTTCCTTTGTGACTGCTAGCAACTCCCCTCCCAGCCTATAGGTGGCTTCAGGGTTTCTCTTCCCTATGTGCATGATTTTGCACTTCTTTACATTAAATCCCAGTTGCCACTCTTCTGACCATTTTGCTAGTTTATCCAGATCTCTTCTCATTCTGTCCACCCCATCTGGATCATCTACTCTGTTACAGATCTTGGTGTCATCGGCAAACAGACAAGCCTTACCATCTAGTCCATCTGCAAGGTCACTAATGAAGATGTTGAAGAGGACTGGCCCCAGGACTGATCCCTGAGATACCCCACTTGTGACTTGCATCTCTTCTGACTGTATACCATTTACCACCACTCTCTGTTTTCTGCCTGTCAACCAGTTTGCCACCCAGTTGACCAACTTCTGATCCACCCGAGCCTATCAGCTTATTTATCAATCTTCTATGGAACAGTGTCAAAAGCTTTGCTGAAGTCAAGGTAGGCAACATCAACTGCTCCCCTTGGTCCACCACTCTGATTACCCAGTCAAGAAATCTATGAGATTAGTTTGACAGAACCTTCCTTTTGTAAATCCATGCTGTCTTGGATCCTGTGACCCTATAGATTCCAGGTGTTGCACTATCCTTTCCTTAAGGAGTGCCTCCATAATCTTGCCCACTACAGAGGTAAGACTGACTGGTCTGTAGTTCCAGCCTCCTCACTGCTACCACTCTTGTGGAGCAGGATCACCTGAGCCCTTCTCCAGTCTTCTGGGACATCTCTGTGCTCAGAGACTCACTAAACAGTTCTGCTAATGGCTCTGCTAGTTCACCTTTAGCTCTTAAGTACCCTGGGATGTATGCCATCAGGTCTCATTGCCTTATCACCCTGAGCTTGAGCTCATGGGAACCCTTTCTTTTGTGAAGGAGTAGTGCTCACCTCCCTCCTCCCTGTGTCCATGATGCTGAGCTGTGGGCCCTGCCTTACCTTCTCTTCAGTAAATACTGAGCAAAAGTATCTATTTAGGATAGATGCCTTTACAGGGTCCTCCTCCTCACATGCTCCCTTTTCTCCATTAAACAGCAATACCCCTCTGGACTTTCTCCTTTCACTAATGTATCTATAGAAAGTCTTGTCACCTTCTTTTACTGTTCGTGCTAGTGTTTCCTCAGTTTGGGACTTTGCCTGCTTTACTGCCTCCCTTTCCCTTAGGGCAGTTTGGTATGCCTCCCTATCTTCATCCGCTGTGTTCCTTATATTTCCTGAAGTCCAGCCTTTGGCTCTGACCTTTTCTGCTACTGTATTTGAGAACCAAAGTGGTTTCCTTCTTCTTTTGCACTTCCTTTTCTGTCTAACACAATGGGATGTTGCTTCAAGTATTGCATCCTTAATGCTTGTCCACTTTGCCTGCACCCCCTCACCTGTGTTTCTTTTTGCCAGGGCTAGCTTAACTCTGTTGGCCATCTTATCAAAGTCAGCTCCTCTGAAGTCCCATATTTTTGCCTTGGGATGGGATGATTTAGATGTAGTAGCCAAATTGAACCATACCATGTGATGGTCACTGGCCCCCAGGTGACCTTCTACCTGGAGATCTGTGATCCCTTCCTTGTTAGTCAGTACTAGATCTAGGATAGCCCTGTCTCTTGTGGGTTGCTGTACCAGTTGTTTGAGGCCCTCCCCTGCAGGAATCCACTATGTGTCTAGTTCTGGCAGATGTTCCTGCTGGTATTGACCAATCTGTATCCGGCATGTTGAAGTCTCCCATTATCAGAACCTCCCCTTTAGCTGTCATGTTTTGTATATCTTCTAACAGTAATGTATCTATGTCCTCCCCTGGTCTGGGGCCTGTAGACAACCCCAGTTCGTATGGCTGTCCCATTTCCTGTTTCCAGGGTGACCCATAGTTCTTCTGGCTCCTTATGTGTATTCTGAATTTCTGTAGCTTTGATATTTTCATTGACATACAGGGCCACTCCTCCCCTCCTTTTTGCACCTCGGTCTCTTCTGAACAATACATAGCCAGGTACTGAAGTCTCCCAAGGGTGGTTACTGTTAAACCACGTCTCACTAATTGCTACTATGTCCAGTTTAGCCTCTGACATTATTGTCTGCAGGTCTGGGATCTTATTTCCCAGGCTGTGAGCATTTGTGTACATGATTTTCCATTGGCCAGATTTTGGTGTGTTAGTTGTTGGGTGAGGTTTGGCATTACCCTGAAAGTTCGTATGGAGACAAACCTTTTTCTTACCTGGTGATGCAAATGAACTGCAAACATGCTGAATCCCTGTTTGACCACTAGCTGAGGGGGGAGGGGTGTTCTTCCCATTCGATGTATGAGGTGCTGCACCCCTCTCCCCATTTGCTAGTTTAAATATTCTGCAAAGACATCAAACTTCTGCCCCAATGCACTGACTCCCTCCTTAGTCAGATGCAGTCCATCAAATTTAAAAAACTTTCACTCCCAGAACTGTTGCCAGTTCCCTACAAATCTGTGTCCTTTTTCCTGGCACCAGCCCTTGAGCCAAGTGTTTAGCTCCCCTGTCTCCCCTTCTCTGACCTTCCGTCCATCTGCCCCCTCCCAGACTGACAGGATCTCAGAAAGGAGATGACAGATGAAATAGATGATAGTTTGTCACCCAGCCTGGTCAGGTGTTCCTTGGTCTCCACAACTGACCTGCTGGCGAGATCGATAGTCCCTATGTGCTAGGACATCAATGTTTTCTCCTGCTTTGTGAATAATTTTAGCAATGCGTCAGTGTCTCTCCATGCTGAGGTACCTGGGAGACATCTGACCATTACCCCTGCTGGAGATGGGTATCAACTCCCGAATCATGGGTCTCCTATGATCAGAAGTTTTTGGATTTCCTTTTTGTTTTTGTTTTGGTTCCTGATTTGGGTGAGTTTTGTTGTGCTAGCTCCTGTGCTGCAGTGTCCTGCTCTGCAGTGTCTTCTGCCTCTTTGATTTCAGAGATAGAGGCAGATATCTGTTTGTAGTGTTTATATGGTTTTGGAGGTAATATGTTGGTGAGCAGAGAGTGATGGGGCTCCAATTTGCCCTCTAACCACCTGCCAACCTCCTGGACCAACTACCCTCTGCAGTCGAGGTTTTCTGTTGGATGCTGGGGAAATGGCAGGTGGTTCTTATAATGTATTTCCTCTTGAATATGAAATTTGAGGGCATGCAATCTCTGCCCATGCTGCCCGGAGCTGAGCCTAAGATCTCCAAAGGCCCAGTATGTAGGACAGTGTCCTAAATCCTGTAAGACTGTCCTTCTGAAAATTGTTCCACAGTACCTGCAGTTAATGATATCCATTTCAGATAAGTTGCTGGGTTTATAACCTAGTTAGAGTAATTTGAAGGAAAAAGGAAAAAAAATGCAAGTAATGGTTTGATTGTGTTTTGTTTAACTTGTTATAACAAGCTAAATTACTAGTGCCCCTGTAAATGAGCTCACCTTGTGGAGGCCCCACTGATCCACCCCTTCCTGCTCTGCCACAGGAAATGTCACAACTGTGGTACCCTATAAAAGGAGTGTAGTGTGGGGTGGTTGGGGATGGGGGATGGTGGTTGGGACCTTCCCCTGCCAAGAAAGAAGAACCACGGATGAAAGAACAAGGAGGTAAGAGCAGAAACAATCAGTCAACAACAAATGCAGTAACCCTGAAAGCTTATCCTAATGTTAGATAAAACTGTAAAACATGTAAAGCACCACCTGTAATAATTTCAGAGATAACCAATTTTGTCAATAAACCAAAAAGGGGAAAAATGGGGAAGGCTCCAGAGAAACACTAGGGAGACAAAAAGAGACAGTGTCACACAAACAAAGAAATAACCTAACAATTCCCTCAGCCTAATTGACTAACTGGGCCCCCCTCCGTGAAGAACGCAAATTTCTTATCTGAGACAATAGGCTAAGAAATTACTGTCAGAGACCCTATGAGGTACCCATCCAAAAAGACAAGTGATCCTTCTTCAGGCACTGTAGGCACTGAAAGAGTGTCTAGCTAGCAGGTTAGTCATTTTGAAAGCCACAGCTTAACAGGCACAATTTATAAGGCCCTGTCCACATTTGCATTCACTGGAGTGTAATGGTTTCAGAATCGAATTAAGCATACCATTATAGCCGGTCCACACTATCCCAAAACTGTGTTTCCCCAAGGTGTGCTCCCGCTTGTCTTGCATCCACATTTCACCACTCCAGCATGTTTGGTGATGGCTGCCATGATCCGAATCTAGCAAAGTGATGCACACAATTCCAGAATGCTGTGCATCACTTCCCAGTGTATCCCAGCATGTCACCACTCATTTCCATGGGCACAGAAAATGCAAACAAGCACGGCGGCAGATTTTCAAGTTCCACATACAGCCACTGATGTTTTTTAAGTATCCAGTATTGGCTTGCCGGCAACATAATTTGTTTTACAGCCCTTCCAAGTTCACGATGCACTCTTAAAGTGCATGTGCCCATGCCACGCTCCCTCATGGGATGCCTGATGGGGCCATGAAGGATCAGCCATTACTGAATGGAGTGTTTGCCCATCTGCACTGGTGAGTTAACAGTTTTGGCCACAGTTTTAGCAGCTAACTGTTTCTGCTACTGATCTCGAGACTACCTTCCAACAAGTCTCAAGATCAGTAGCAAAAATGCATCTGGTACCATTACCAGTGTGGACGCAAACCATTTTTAGCATGTTCCATAACAGTTGCGACCCACAGTAATGATACTCAGAGGCAAGTGTGGACAATGCCTAAATTTGCTAGTGCTCCCTGAAACCAGGTCACCCCAAACTGCTTCTAAGTTACTCAGTCCTATGAAAAGCAACAAAATAGAGGAAACATAGCAACCTTTCTTCAAAGAGCTTTGCCTATGCAGTCTACCCTCTGTGATACAGCAAAGACTTAGCAACTGATGCCTTCGGAATCCTCATTTTCCCAGGGTTCTACACTGATTGAAAGCTTTGTGCTGTGCCACTACTCCAGTGGGGTAGCTCATTACCCATTTGTATTAACTTCCCATTCACAACATGAAGCAATACAGAAAATCCTTTTAGAAAAAAAAAGCAGAGAAATACTCAGTTGTAAATGGGATTTCAAAAAGGGGTTTGGGTCAAAATGTATTTTTGATCCATCTGGGCACCAAGACATTGCTGCCCTTTTCAGCTGTGGAGAGATGTAGCAGTAAACATTGTGCTTTGACTATATAAATGGCAACAGGTTGGGAAGTATGACTTTGCACCAGCAATCAGGATTCCAAAACTGAATGGAGGCATGTACCCTCTATGTAGGTCTCAGGAACTACAGGAACTAGGTTCAGTCAGTGCATAGGTGATACCTGCCTTTTGTGTTTCATATTTTTAGAATTTATAAAGCCCCCTCTAATTAAGGAAGTGACTTGCAAGTCAGCTGTGTACTGCAATCAACCTATATTCGCCACTAAAGCCACAGAACTGACTACAAAATCATAATCATTTTAATCATATTAAATGAGAATGCTGACAGATCTTATAAACAACAGTCTCTTCACCTTTAGCAACTAAACATTCTGTTTAACAGAATTCCTACTTTATAGAATTGACAGTGAATCTGCTTGTGATTTTCCTCCCACTTCCACCTGACAAAACTTAAAATAAAGGTACAGCATGGGGGGGGCAATGGACTTTGCCCCGAACTCTGGCATCCCAGGACAGTTTGTCCCAAACTTCATGAAGAGCTACTGGACCACCATACCTTATGACCATGTAAAGGTGACAGGTAATTGCCAAATAAAATGGGTATTCAAAGGAACACCCATGGGTTCCTGACTGAGCACCCATTTTGTGTTAGCTTGCGTATTGCGCAAGCGACATGCCGTGGTACGGGTTTGGGAGGCGCGGTGGCTGTTGGACGAATGCAGGGCATGCATTAGTAGGTGCATCCCTCTTTCCCCAATCAGCCTGCATGCTGGCACCACACCATGCATATATAATGGGGTGAGCACATCTAAGCAAAGGTCCGCTGCAAGCCGAGCATACGCGGCGGTCCTTTGCTTGCCGTGCTCGCTGCCATTATGAGCATGGTCAGTGAGCGGCTCACGCCTGCTGACATCGGGGGTGCCCAATCCCCCTGTCAGTAACCCCCCCACTGTGTTAGTGTGCCAACGGGGGAGCCCGCTCCCCGTCGGCATACCCCAAATGTTGAATGCCCAGGGGTGCCTAATTCCCTCAGCTCGCAGACCCCCGCTGTCTTTGTTTGCTGGCGGGGTGCCCCAATCCCATCGGCATTACTCCATCCCGTGTTGTGTGCCGACGAGGGTACCCAACTCTGTCGGCTACTGACACCCCCAAAAAATAGTTAGGTGGCACGCTGGAGCCCACCCCAGATGCCAAATGCCCTGCAACATGAAAACTGTCCCACAATGGTTTCCTTTTTTATCTGTAAAACGAAACTGTCCTGAGTAGTCTCGATGCCCCTCCCCCACCCGCACCCACCCACAGCGCACTCTGCCTCCCTCACCCCTCACCCCATACTTACCTCTGGAGTCTGGCGAGACGATCTTCCGTGGATTCAGGAACACGCCTGCACTCTTCAAAGGAGACCGCAAACTGAGGAAATGCCGGTAAGCTGTATAATGGAGTGAATAGGGTTTTTCCAACTTTGCTGCATATCTCAGGCATTTCTTGGAATTTTGGCACCAAATTTTCAACATGGGGTTTTGGGGCCCTCCTCATGACTTTATCACTTGTCATGGCATTAATCAGCCTCAAAAGATGATTTTGCAGTCACTGCACAAAATCACCTTTCAGGACCCATTAATGAAATGACAGTGCCAGTGTTCATGTGGTGGCCTCTCATAAAGCTTATGTTCCAAATTTGGTGGGAAAAATCCAAAAAATGCCTGTTTTACGAGCGTGCGTTGTGCAGTTGCTATGCAGGCTCATAACTTTGCGCATTCGCAATATTTTAATGCTGGATTTTCAGCATTGGCATTTTTGTACACCTCCTTGTGAACAGTACAGCTGTCATTTTCTACATCCTGCCCGAAATGTGTTTCCGCACTTCCGGCGCACAATAGCGCAGTCGCTGTGGGAAATCAATGTTTGGCCCGGATTATGAAAATGACAGTGACACAGTTCATGAGCAGAGGTCCTAAAATGCATAAGTTGAAAATTTGGTGCTGATACTCCATAAAATGACTGTGTTATGAGCGTGCATTGGCAGATTGCACGCATGCGCTCATACCGTCGTGCATTTGTGATATTTTCACTCTGGATTTTCACCATTGCCATTTTTCCACACCTCTTGATGAACAGTACAGCCATCATTTCACATATCCTGCCCAAAATGTGTTTTGCACTTCCGGTGCAGAATAGCATGGTCGCTGTGCAAAATCACTTCTTGGGACACTTTGAGGAAATGACAGTGACACTGTACATGAGCAGAGGTGCTAAAATGCCTATGTTGAAAATTTGATACCGAACGCCCATAAAATGGCAGTGTTGCAAGCGTGCGCTGCATATTTCCCACGCACCCTTGTAACTCCGCAAATTTCATATATTTGAAAGCCACATTTTCAATACTGGCATTTTTTTACACCTCCTTATGAACTGTGCAGCTGTCATTTTTCACATCCTGCCCAGCATGTTTTCCCGCACTGCACTACCAAACACCCAAAGGGACACTCTAATGCCTGTCACTCTCTGCAGGGTGGGGTGGGTTGGCATCAGTTCAATGCTTGACTGCCATTCCTATGCTGCATCTCTCTAACTTCTGCACTCCCAATGGCAGCAAGCCAACATTCGGCATTGACAAATGCTTGTTTGTGAGAGTTCCTGTCACCACTTAAAGAGAGGTTTTGGTCAAAAGTACTAAATTACAGAGTTAGGATCAGCATATCCCCAATAAGCCTCATATCAAAAATTTGATCTCTAAATTACTTTGTTTAAAAGTTACAAGCTGTTTGAACCCCAATTTCATGGTCTTTTTAAAAAGTTGGTATCATTGAAGAGCTACTGATGATCTCAGCTCCAAACCTCACAGTCTCGCCCTCCCTACAAGCAAATGTATAGGACTTATTTGATTTATCCAGTTGAGAACTGTAGTTTCAGTATATCATTTGGGAAAAGAAACTAACATTGATTTGGGTGCAGTGCATGCATTTCCAGACTGTCCAGAGACTTGAATACCACACCTGTCTACTAGAGAAAATCCTTCTCAACCATGCCTCACCTGGGCTTCTCCCACTGCTCCAACTTGCCTCTAAACAGACCCACCTGAAGTGCAGTTAAGTCTCTAGTAATTGTCTCCACTGTAGGATCTCCCTTGGCCAAACAGCATTTATGTGCCGGGCACCTAAATGACTAAATGAGCTCCCCACTCTCATCTTTGATGAACCAAAATTGGATCCTTGCAAGGCACTCCTCAAAAGCCTGCTCCTCTCGCTATCTACCTGTGACTGTCTCTAGCCCCTCCTCCATCTTCCCTACACTTACTCTCCACACTTAGTCTGTTTTGTCCCCCTGTTTCTCTTTTTTTTTTTGACTTTTTGAACAAGCTTGCACTTCACATAATGCTGGGTCTGGCAAATGCCTCTGAGTTACACTGTTTAACTAACTTTTGATGATGGGCCTGCACTGCCCTATGATCTTTTTATTTACTACTTACCGCATGACTCCTTCCTCTGTATTTGTATTTGTCTGTAATGTCCTATGTACCTATAATGTGGAACCTTTGCAAAGGAGTCTGACTCAAAGGTATATTTCCAATTATTGTAAATAAATGAAAATAAAATAAAAATATTATAAGAAAGGGTGAAAGAATGCTGGCTTCTGATTGGTCAAGAGGACTTTCAGCTGGGCCATAATGCCTGCATAACAGCTCAGCTGAATGTACTGTAGCTCCTGACGATCAGGACTCAGCACTTGAAAGATACTTATACTCTTACTTAAAGCAACAGTGCAATGAAAATATTTTTCCAAAACATCTAGTTTCAGCTACTATAACTAAAAATATTAGCATACCTGATGAAACTACTTTTCTAGGTCTGTTCTATGTTGTGCACCATAAGTTTATTTTATGTTCTCAGTCCTTAGCCTTACTGGGTTTGCAATGGTATTTCTAAGGCAAATGTGGTGGCTATCTATTTTTCTTGAAAAAACCTAAATTAAAATATTTATAAAGTGCCCAAACTTGTTTTGTTTGTTTTGTTTTATTTAAGGTTGTAATAATCGAGCAGATCATTTACAATGGTGACCTTTACAAGTACAAAACAATTAATACAAATTGTTTAAACAATATAAGAATACAAAAATACATAGTTAACAACACATGCACACAATTAACAAGTATAAGAATTTTGTGTAGATAGTAAAAAATGTTTCAAAGTGGAAACTGATGGAGGTTTTGTATTTGATAACCTAAATTCAAATGGGAGTGTGTTCCAATGCATAGATACAAAGTAACTAAAAATGAACATTGACCTATTTGTTTTAGAGCATGGAACCAACAGCTCTCATAAATGAGAATTCCTTAAAAAAAGGGTCTATATTCCTGAAGGTCAATCATTCACTTAACAATTTAGGAACTAAACCCAGAACAATTTTATACCCAAATATACTTTTATGTAATTCTCTTCTATTTGTTAAAGAGAAGCCAAACTAAATTGAAATACAATTTACAATGGTTTATCTCCTTAGGGCATCATAACATTAGCCTGGCAAGTCAATTGTAAAGAACATTTCTTTTATGCAGTCTATCTTTAGAAGCACTGTCATACCATACATCAGCATGATTAATTAAAGGTGTAATCTGTACCTGAACTATAGTTTTTAATGTCTGTGAATCTAAACAATGTTGATTTTTATGTAAGACGCCAGCTGTCTTACTCAACTGAGAAATTAGTTTATCAACATGTTTGTTCTCTAAGCATGATTGTTCCATCCAGAAACTCAAATATTGATAGGATTCAACACACTCCAGAACAGTTTCATCACCATCCAGTATACAACGCCCATTAAATGTTTCAGTTTAGTTGAAGCTCCAAACTTCATGGGCTTAGTCTTAAAAAAATTAAGTTTCAGTTTAGAAGAGGTAAAATAAGACTGGAGGTGATTGAGACTGTTCTGCAGTGTGTCCTGAATAACAGAAACAGATGGCCCTGTGGTATATATTATTGTATCGTCAGCATATAAATGGTACAGTGAACTCCCAACTCCAGTGCTCAGATATTTAAGGTATATCAAAAAGAGGAGAGGTTCAAGGACAGAGCCCTGGGGCACACCTCTAACTACAGAAAATGAGGAAGACTCAAACCCATTTACAATTGTAATCTGTCATCTGCACCCTAAATATGAATGGAACCAAATTAAGTCCTCCCTACTCATGCCTACTTCATAAAGCCTCTGAAGCAATATTTGGTGGTCAACTCTGTTGAAGGTCTTGGTGAGCTTGACAAAGATAACCCCAGTGAAACACTGTTAGCCATTGTTTTGCCAATGTCATCCAAGACCTTTGACACACATACCATGATGCCTATGAAAACTGGAATGAAACTGGTCAAACAACTCCAGACCTTGAAGATAATTGGTCAATTGCCTAACCAGTAATATTTTTGCTAGCCAGAGGGAGTAACACAATAGGCTTATAATTGGACAGGTAACCAGGGTTTCCCCCTTTAAAAATAGGTGCAGCCCTGGCTAGCCTTTAGGCCCTGGGAGTGGAGCCAGATGAAATAGACTAGTTAAATAAATAAGGGTCTGCAACTTGAAAACAGAGTAGTTCAACGTGGATGAAGTCAAACCATGGAAGCCATCAATGCCACAACTCCTGCTGGCTTTTAATTTCAACAAGAGGTCCAGTACTTCAGACTTTTAATTTAATCAAAGGAAAATGTCCTGCTGATCAGTATCACCATGAATCAGTAATACTTGTTCCAAATCACCAAAAAATATTCCTGATTCACCAAAAAATTTATTGAACCTATCAGGAAGAGAAGTACCATAGCCAAAATTTTCCTCTGGAGAAAGCTATATAGTTTCATCAAGCCTAGATTGACCATTTAGGTCCTTAATAATGAACCAATTTTTTTTTGATTTCCAGCAGACTCAGAAGTTTTAGCCCTGAAAAGGTTCCTTTTAAATCTCATACCAGCTACATATTTATTGCTAAGATTCCTGTAATATTGTCAATCCTCTAAAGTGCCAGAGAGCTGAGTTCTTATCCGAGCCCTATGTTTATCACGTTTCATTTTCATTTAAATTAACAGAATACCAAGGAACTGACCCAAGTTTAACTTTTCTAGTCTTAATTGGCATATGCTTATTACACAGTTTCAGGAATTCACTTGTGAAGTACTTCCAGCCCAAATCAAAATCTGGTATTACTCTAAGTCAGTCCCAATTTAAGTTTCAAGGTCAGAGATAAATGCTAAATAGTTAAATGTTTTAAATGATCTAAGCTTAATAAAATTGGAAGGTCCTTTAATTCTATTTGAACCTCTAATACAATAAACAAAATGAGGGTCACTAAAAAAATCAGCTGAAACACCGGACCTACTATAACGATGGAAACAATTTGTAAAAATTAAATCAATCAAAGAAGAATATTTTAGTTTATTAGGATTTATACATGTAGGTTCCACCAGTAACTGTGATAAACCAAGTCTCAAAGCAATTATTCTTAAAACTTTAGATTTAGAGGCATTTAACCAACTGGCATTAAAGTCCTCCATAACAAGCAATAAGCAATTCATGTGATAGTAAGAGAGTAAAGCATCATAAATAGAATATAATGACTGCACAGGAAAATTGGGTTGTCTATAACCACCAAACAGTAAGAGAGGTTTTTCAGTGTGGAATTTAAATTCTAAAGCCAAATATTCACAACTATTAGGGTCAATTTTTAATGTAAGTAGTTTTGGGGCTAATTTTTCAGAGTAATACATTACAATCCCACTCCTTCTTTTATTTCAGTTAGCCCTCGTCAAATTAAATCCCTGAATTGCTAATAGATAATCATCCCTTTTATCATTTAACCATGTTTCTGTAAAAATCCTAAATTCTACTTCATTATCCACAGCATAATCTCTAATTAAATCCATTTTAGGGAAAATACTCCTTACATTAGTTTGAATAAATAAATCCCCCTTCCTATTTTTTAAATTACAATCAGCAGGGCCAGGGTTTGGACAAATATCACTTTGAAGTAGAAGGAGAAGTAGAAGAACTAGCATTTATATACCGCTTTTCATACACAATGTATCTCAAAGTGCTTTACAAACAATGCTAGACTGGTAGAGAAGTGACTGAATGTGTAGTGGCAGCCATATCACACATCAACACCCACACACAGCCAGAACAATTGCATGAACCAGTTTATAGGAAGGGGAATGTTAGCCAGGACACTAGAAATGGCCCTACTCTTTGTGAAGAATGCCCTGGGTTCTTTGACTTCCACCTGGACACCCACCAGGACAGCACCAGGAAGGGTAGATGGGACCTTGGTTTAATGTCTTATCAAAGAATGACACACCCAACAGTACAGCACCCCGAATACTGCACTCAGGGGCCAGCCTTTTTAGTTACGAGTCCAATCCCAGTGTGGGACAAGAACCCACAACCTTCTGGTCCAGAGGTGGATGTGCTATCAACTGAGCCACGCTGGCAGTAGACATAACAAAATACACATCCTAGATAAAACGCTCTTGCCTAATTGAAAAGGGGAACAATGAAAATAACTTCACCTCTGTCCCTCAGAATCCAGAAAACCACCAGAACCAGTGATTAAAGTTCAATTACTAACAAGGGCTAGTATTTATCCCTGGAAATAGTAGTTTAATAAACAGAGACCTTTATAGGTGGTACACTACTGCAAGAGGAGCATATATATCTCTTTGTACCCCTACTTAAATGGGTAACTTTGGTGGGAATAGAACATTTTACCACAAACTAAAACTGTAAGATGCCTGAAATATGTTATAATGAAAACAAACAGGGTCAAATTATTTGCCCATTTTCATTGCACTGTTGCTTTAAGAGAAAACTGCCATTAACAAACATGGCTACTTTAAGTTCATTTGCAACACAGAGCCCTAACTTTCCCAGAATCCTTCACCAGCATGCAGCTTTCCCTAAACCTCATCAATGTGTGCCCCCGTTTAAAGTGAATTAGTTCTTGGGGATTATGCACTCAGTCTCAGCTGCTCTCCAATTGTATATTTTATGATCTGTCCTTCAGCTGCTCATCACTTCTAAGATGATTGTAGACCAATCACTATTACCTTTGTAACTATAGTAAGCATTAGTTTGAAACCCACGATAAGGCTCCAGCTCTCGCATAGACCACGCTTAGACAAAACACATATTTCAGGTGTTCAAAAAAAAATAAAACAAATGGCTGGCTCCCACACTTGCTGCCAGTCCAACAGCCTCCACATACAGCTAACAGCCACTAGTGGCTAATGCAATCAGTTTTTTCATGGCCCAGTGATGACACACAATTTAAAACTGACTGGATCCCTTTGAAACTACCACCAACAGTGAACATAGCCCATTATAATCAAAGTAACTGGATACTCCATGAAACATCTTTGACAGCTAATGTGGCCCACTTTTCCCTAACCCAACAAAATATTATAGCCTGAAGTCACAGCCAGCCCTTTCTTTGTCCTTACTCATGCCATTACTAACATGTAAAAAAGAGCTGCTTATATGCAGCATTGATCCCACCTACTCGCAAGGTAAAAACAATACAATGTTCTTTTGCAGCTAATTGTTTTTCTTGAGAGAAGTCATTTTCAGTGAAAAGCAACACAAGGACAGGACTGTACTGGTTTACAGATCAAATAGCATGCAGTATCACCACTGAATATCAGAGATTGCTAACTTGGTATCATACAAATATTGATTATAGTCAGCAGTCTCAAAGAAACATGTCCATTACCTCTAAGCATGTAAGTATAATGGCACCCAACCTATTGGCAATGCGAATAGAGCAACTAGTACTTTTATGTCATATGCATCCTATAAACCCTTCTAAAACCCCACCATCTATGGGGGTAGAGTGGCAGCAAAAGAATGCAAAATGTAGTCCAGGAAGGGTTGTATACTTCATGGGTCATGGAGGAGGCAGTAGGTCCTTAACATTTTATACTGGGACATGTATATCAATAGAGCATGGGGGAGGGGGAAAGATGAATGGTGCCCATCAGGCATAATAGGAGACCAAAGTTCCCATTGTCAAGTGGTCCAGAAGTACGCTTTCTTAAACCCAGATCATACATAAAAAAAAGATAAAAGTTGTTAAGAATCCCATTGGCCTAAACTTGCATTTACAAATCAACACATAAACATATAAAAGACACCAGAGTTCCATCAATGGATGATATGTTGTGATGGAACTCTGCCAAGGATTTCTAGGACTTCATTGCTGCATATAAAGTAGGCCACAGGTGAAAATCCTGGGGTATGAAGTCACAAATGCAGTGAGGGAGAGAACTCACTGCAGAACTCATGTTCCATCCAGAGCCACTTGGGCTCTCTGGCCTTGGCTTAACAAATAAGTTGGTGGATTGCAACTCCATGAACACCAAGTGATATGTGTATATCCATGAAAAGTTCCACCACTTATGGTGACAATGGGAGCAGAGTCTATAGTACCACAGCGGTGTTCTCCTACCTGACAAAACTGCCTATAAGAGGATCAATTTTCTGCAACAACATCTGACCTATGGGCACAGGCGGGGGTACAGTCTAAAAGCAACTTAGGTGTGATTATCATTTTAAGCAAAAGTTTTTCTCATTGGGGAAATCTTATAGATCCAGAGACTGATGTACAGCCCTACTAGCTGAGTTACACATGGCACAGTCCTGCTGTAACTCAGTTTTTAGGGGCTGTACATTAATCTTACAGATTTGGGAGAGATCTGGTGTAAGGTGTATTCACAAATAATGAATAGATTGTGGAGACCATTTGAGCCTAGGGACAAGAAAGAAGATGGGTGGCATAAATTAGTGAGTGGGAGAATATCCTTTTTGAATTGATTCAACCTTAGGCTGGAAACCTTATGAAAGTCCTTCATTAGGTTTAGAAGTGGCCTGATCCCAGCTTGTGCATCTGACAGTAGCACCAATTGCTCACCTGCATAAAATGTTGTTATATATTCTGTACTACCCACCATGAAACCAACTACTTGCCAGTGTTCCTTAATGGCAGCTATCCGTGGGTCAGTAGCCAAAACAAATAATAAGGGTGACAGAGGACACACTTTTATGGAGGAAGAAGGATCTGAGATGACACTTTTGGTAAGGACTTCAGCAATTGGGCTAGCATATATGTTTCAGACCAAGGTCTGGAAACAGGGTCCTGGACTTATTCTGTCCAAAGTTGCATGAGGTACCCCCACTCCACCAAAACTAAAGCTTTTTCAAAATCAATTGCAATAGTGACTATGGGGTCATCATATTTAAATGGCCTTTTACAAAACCCACCTGTGCTGAATGTTTAAGACTTGGGACAGTGCTGTCCAATATGGAAGCCAAGGTCTTTGCTAGGATTTTGGAGACAGCATTTCTAAGAAAGATGGGGCAAAAGCTGGCTGGTAGAACATGATCTTTGCCATCGTGGTGGAGGACTGTGATCATGGTCTCATTTTTTTGTGGGAGGGAAGGGAGCACAGGCATGGGCTTCAGAGTATACCTTACAGAGTGTGGGACAGATAATCTGGGACAAATGCTGATTATGATCTACAGGGATACTGTCCCAACCTGGGTCCTTGTTCTTATTCATACTTTGGCTGTCAAGATAAACCTGTACCTCTCTAGTGGCCTCTGTAATATCAGTTTTTGGTCAGCTGCAAGGTGAAACATAGAAGCATAGATTTTGTTGACAGAAAAGGACCTTTAGGCCCATCCATTCTGCCACTTGTCCCTGCCTATTCCATCACAACTGACCCTAGTTGGTCATAGGTGTAACTCCCTCCCCCCATTCCTCTACCTAATATACCCCTGTGCCTATCCCATGGATGCTTGAAGCCACCCACAGTCTTTACTCCCACTACCTCTTCTGGCAGGCTGTTCCAGTCATCCACCACCCTTTCCATGAAGAACTATTTCCACACATCTCTCCTAAACATTTCTTGTCTTAGCTTCATTGCATTTGCCCCTGTTCTTGTGCCATCCTTTCTCTGAAATAGACCCTCCTCTTGCACCTTGTTCACTCCTGTGAGGTACTTGTAGGTTTCAGTCATGTCCCCTCTTGCTGTCATCTCTTCCAAGGAGTAAATGTTGAGATCCTACAGCCTTTCCTTGTATGGTTTCTCGTGCAACCTTTCACCATTTTGCTTGCCCCCGTCTATACCGCCTACACTCTTTCAATGCCTTGCAGAGGTGCAGCCTCCAGAACTGGACACGGTACTCCAGGTGGGGCCACACCAGTGAGTGATACAATGGCAGCACCACCCCCCTCTTCCTGATATAATTCCCTCTCCCAATGCACCCCTGCATCCTGCTAGCATTTCCTACTGCATTGTCACACTGCCAGCTACCTTGAGGTCATCAGATATGATGACCGCTAGGTCTCTTTCTTGCTTAGTGACTGTATGCTACACTCCCTCTGTCTTATACACAGCCCATGGGTTCTGCAGCCATAAGTGCATAACTTTGCACTTTTTGGCATTGAAACCCAGCTGCCACCCCTAGACCATTCCTCTAGTTTCCTCAGATCTCTTTGCATTCTCTCCACTCCTTCCTGAGTGTCAACCCTGTTACAGATTTTGTATCATCTACAAAGAGACACATCTTATCCTCAAGCCCTCTGCAATGTTGCTTGCAAAGACATTGAAGAGGACCTGTCCCACACCAAACCCTGTGGCACCCCACTAGTCACTCTCCTGTCGCCTGTGTGGCTACCATTTACCACTACCCTTTGCCTCTTTTCCTTAACCAGGTTGATACCAGTTTGTCTCTTTCTCCCCAACCCCAGGCTGCTTAATCTTTTAATTAGCCTCCTATGCAGCACAGTGTCAAAAGCCTCACTGAAATCCAGATAGGCCACATCCACTGCTCTTTCTTGATCCACCTCCCTGGTAACCCAGTCAAAGAATTCTATGAAATTAGTTTGACATGACCTCCCCATTTGAAATCATGCTGTCAGTGATCTGGCAGCCTCTTTGCTTCCAGGTGCTCCACAAGCCTCTCCTTCATTTGTGTTTCTATTAACTTCCCACCACTGACGTGAAACTGACTAGCCTATAGTTGCTAGTATCCTCCTTACTGCCAATTATTTTCAGAAGGACCATGTTGGTGCTCCTCCAGTCCTCTGAACTTCCCCATCTCCAGCAAGGTGCTAAAAGCACTGTCAGAGGGCAGCCAGCACTGTGCTCACTTCCTTTAGGACCCTTGTATGAATCCCATCTGGTCCCATGACTTTATTCTCTTTTTAGGCTTCCAATTGCTTCCGGACCCTCTCCACTGAGATTGTACTTGTGTCCACTACCCTCCTCTCCCTGTTGCTTACTGCAGCATGCTGGTCCATCCCCATACCCTCTACTGTGAAGACAGAGCAGAAGTAATTGTTTAGTATTTCTGCTTTCTTTTGAGCTTCATCTGTGCTGTTCTCCCCCACCCTCCTTTTTCCAACTACACCTCCCTTTGTCTTCCTCTTTCCCCCCACAGACCTGAATAAGGTATTGTCTCTTTTTTAACCTCCTTAGCTATTCTCTCCTGTCTTAGTGCTTTAGCTGTCCTCACCCTCCTTCCTGCCTCCCTTTGTTTTGCCAGATATACCTCCCTATCTTCATCCTCCTAGGTCTCCTTGTACTTTCTAAATACTGTTTTATTCTCCTTAACTGACTTTGCTACCTTCTTAGAGAACCATAGTGGCCTCTTTCTCCTCTTTCCCCTGCTCACTTCCTTCAAACAGCATGCCATTGTCTGGACTATACTCTCCATAATTTTTCTCTATTGAGTCTCCACTCCCCTTCTGCTTCCACCCTTCAAGGCATTCTCTGAGGCATCTTCCCATTTCTTTAAAATCTACATTTCTGAAGTCCAGGACCTTTGTCTTAGTGTTTTTTTCCCCTCCCCTATCTATATGCCAAACCACACCGTATGGTGATCACTTGTACAGTACACAGGTCACTACCCACTGTGATGTCAGCAGTGCTGTCTCTGTAAGTATAGTGCTTGAATTTAATGGTATTTTGCCCTGTTTTACATACCAGTTTTTAGTGGCAGAATACCATTTTCATCAGGCTGATATGCCACTTTGTAACTTAATTTATGGCACAGCTGTTTTGGATAGGCGGAATACCGGGCTCAATGGAGGAACACCAAAATTAAGTTTTCGGGTATTCTGCCTCCCACACCAGATTATTTTCTTAATTTCTACCCCTGAAGTACCAGGTCCAAAACTGTCTCTTCCCTACTAGGTTCCAAAACCAGCTGTCTGAGAAAGGCCCCTTGTATAGAGTTGAGGATGTCCCTCCCTCTTGATGTTGTTGTGGTGAGAATGCTCCAATCTACATCTGTAGATTAAAGTATCCCATTATCAAAACTTCCTCCTTGCTGGCCATTTTGCTAATGGCTTCCCTATGTCTCTGTCTAAATCCTCCATCTGTGCCCAGAGGCCTGTACACCACCCCCCATGCAGATAACAGCCCCACAACCCCGTCTCTAGGCTGACCCATAGTTCCTCCAGCACTTCATTGTCCCACTGTTGCCCCTGTACAGTATCTCAGTGGCCCTTATACCCTCCATCACATATAAAACAACCCCTCCACCTTTTGTTCCCTGATATGTCCTCTTTGAACATGGTGTAGCCTGGGATGGTCACTTCCTAGCTCTGGTTGTCCATGCACCATGATTCAGTTATGGCCACAAGATCCAGATCTGTCTCCGCAATGATTGCTTCAAGATCAGGAATTTTGTTTCACAAAATCTTTGCGCTGGCACACATGGCTCTCTATTCTCTTTTTCCCCTTCTTCCCTCTATTCTGCCTCCCCTTCCTGCATCCCTCCCTTTTCCCCTCTGTTACGCTGGTCCTGCGCCCCTGTTACATTGTTCTTTCTGCCTTCCCTCCTTCCCCTCTCTTCCAACTGGAACTTCCTCCTCCAGACTTGCCTGCTCTGCCCATCTCTTTGCTTCCACCAACCTCCAGGGAATTTCTTCTCTGGGTTAACCTTCCCTGTTGCACTAGTCTCTGGGGAGGGGGAGTCTATGCCTTCCTCAGCTTTTGCCCCCTTGACTAATTTAAATGTTCATCAAAGTAGAATTTAAATCTTCCACCCAGGACTGCCATCCCCTCCTGAATATTTGGGGAATCTCCCTTGTACAGGCCTTCATCCCCTAAGGTGTGACCCCAGTCCTCAATGTAGCCAAAGCCCTCCTCACTGCACCATGCCTTCAACCACTCACTGAGGGACCTAGTGCAGAGTTCCCTAGCCTTCCCCCAACTGTGCATGGGTAGCACCTCAGTGAAGGCCACTGTGTGAGTTACCTACTTTAGGCCCCTCCATAGCTCCCTAAGCCTATCCTGTACTACCCTTGCAGCTTCCCTTGCCAGATCATTCATCCCCAGGTGGACAACATCCATCTCGCTCCCTACCCCCTCCTCCCTGGCAATTTCCAAGAACCGCCCTTCACTCCTCCCCACCGATCCACCTGGAATGCACTGTACTATCTTGTTCTTCCCTTCCCCTGTTCCCAACTGAATCCCCCTGAGAATGGAGTCTCCCACCAGCAACTGCCACCTCGATGGCTGGGAGACTCACACTCATTAGGGCCTGCTCCCTTAAGGACCCCCACCTCCTATCTTACTCCTGCCTCAGGTACTTCCTCATGGCTTCCCCATCCCACAAGAATGGTGAAGGAACTGCACAACAGTAAGGTGTGACAGGTGCTCTCTCTACTTCCTCCCCCCACCCTCACAGAGTCCACCAAGGTCCAACTGCTCTGCCTTCTTGCTGGCATACTTTGAGGGAGTGATAGCAAACAGTGTGGCCACTAGATGAGGAAGATGTGCTCTGTACTTTTGGAAGTTTGGCCCAGAGTCCAGAGACCTCTGCTCTCATCCCAGAGATGTGCCTGCATATGGGTCAACACCTCAGTCTCCAGAACATGTCTCTGAAGATTGCGGCCCAACACCCATGGCACTGCACCACTCCCATGCCTGGTGATTTGTTTAATCACCTGACTATTTGCTTCCCTGCCTTTTCCTTACCTGTAGGCTTCCCTTATCACTAACTCCCCTCTTGGCTTCCCTTTACCTTTCCCCTTCCAAGTTTGTGTTTGATTCTTTACGCTAGATAGTATTTTTCTTCAATTCCCTTTTTTTGGTCCCTCAGTAATTTAGGATAGTTGGCTTCTTATACTCACTTTCTCCCCTTGCCCTAGATAGGATGTTGCCTATATTCCCACCATACTGTGTGTTTCAGTTGCCTTTAGCTTGACTTTTGTAGATCTTACCCTGCCTACCCTGCACTGTTGTTTACCCCTATCCCACTGACAGTGCACCCTTTTAAACAGGCAGCAACCAGTACACAGGTAGTCCACCTTACCTTACTGGACCAGCAAACTTTCCTGCATGCCTGCTGACACCTGCTGATGCCAATCTTACTCCTGTTTCCCTCCTAGGTGGGGTAAGGGGATGTCATTTAAAAAAGGCATCTTGGTAGGCAGGATCAGCTGGTCCCTGTGAGGGGTAAAGGGACTCATAAAATCTTGTCATGGTATTGTTTCTGTCCCTCTATTTATCTACAATTCAGCCTTTTTGTCCTTCAGGACTTCACTGTGGTGTTCTGTCTGTTGTTTCCTAGGCGATAAGCTAGGAGCCTATAAGGGCTTTCCCTTCCCAAAAATGTATGCTTAGCATAGAGAAATGCTAGTTGTGCAGCCCTTTGAGAGGAGCATGTTGAGATAGAGTTTATCTAACCATTTTGGCTAACAGAATTTGTATATTTTTAGAGGCAGGAGTCACCATAACTACCTTTTCCAG
The DNA here is from genome assembly GCA_016271365.2 of Neoceratodus forsteri. Classification (NCBI taxonomy): domain Eukaryota; kingdom Metazoa; phylum Chordata; order Ceratodontiformes; family Ceratodontidae; genus Neoceratodus; species Neoceratodus forsteri. Next base: position 816,646,867 of record CM028135.1, read on the forward strand.
TTCCCCAGCTGGTCTCTGAGGACTTTAGCTTCAGCTTATCTCTCTTTCCTCTGTCTTGCTGCATAATTTCCTGCTGCACCCATTTGAGAAAGGCCTTGTCCTGGAGGAGCAGATGATCCAATCTCCAGGAGGTGGATCTGGGCTTTGCTGGCCCCTGCTCCATGAGCAACAATACCGAAGCATGAGCCAATAGTATAATCGGTTCTCTGATTGATTTTATAGAGGCATGAGTGATGTTTCATTTTCATTTAATTTTTTTTAATTTTAACCAGGAGATGGACTTGGCAGGGCCCTTTATCAGCCATGCCTGACATTTAAAACATCAGTACAAATATGCAAATACATGTAATCACATATACAATTAGTTACATTTACACACATTTCACAGTGCACAAGTTTGGACAACATTTGTTTAAAGTGCAGTGTATTATGTGCTTCTTATCAAGTTGCCATATTCATTCAGTATGGTAGGTGTGTAGGAAGAAAAAGCTATTTTGCTCATTTGTAATTTAAAAACAGGAACAGAGTAGGAGAGTAACCCATTGTTTCTAGTGTTCTGCTCACATTTTTTGGGTACTAGTGTATATGATAAAACTAGGGGTTCAGCAGACCTTGCTGCTCGGTAGACGAAATTTGCTACAAGGCACTTTAGCCCATTTCTCTGGAGATTGTACTCCCAGTTTTTCATATAACAAGCAGTGGTGTGTTCTTAATGGGTCTCTGAGAGCAAATCTTCATATATTGTTATATAAGATCTTATACTTTGACTCAAATACCCCATTACACTGGACAAACATTATGTTACCGTAATCTAATGTGGGCATTAGAACTTGTTTAGATATAACCTGACGTGTTTCTACGGTCAGAGAATTTACAGTTCTATATAAAAAATCATAATTTTTGATTAATCATTTTACCCAGTCTATCGATTTGTGGGATCATGCTTAAAGCTAGGATCCAGAAGTATTCCCAAATATTTAAAAGTGGGAGCCAATGGTAGACAAGAGCAATTTTGACCCAAGATTTTAAGCATACTCTACTTTATCAATTTTTGTGGAGTTCCGAACAGCATTACCTTTGCTTTAGTTTCATTTAGAAGCATCCGGTTTGTCCTAGCCCAGTTGGCTAGTGTGTTATATTTATTTTGAAGGGATACTTCTATTTCACTGCTATTCAGGGCAGAGTCCCAAATTACTGGGTTGCCTATGTAGACTATACTATTTGCAGTAGAAATAGGGCAAGTCATTCATGAAAATTGAAAATAGCAGGGGGCCCAACACTGATCCTTGGGGAACCCTTACCTTAACTTCCATAGGTTGTGACAGGGTAATATCAATTTTTACCCTTTATATAAGATTACCCAAGTAGCTCCTGAACCAATGAATTTCAGTCCCTTTAACCCACATACATCCCAGTTTACTCTGGAGTAGTTCATGGTCCACTGTGTCAAAGGCACCAGCCAGGTCCATGAACACTGCACCGGTGGCTCCCCCCCTCACTAGCCACCAGCACAGCGTCCGAGAATCTGGCCAGTGCTGTCACCATGGACCAACCACTCCAAAAACCATGTTGATGATCTATTAGTAATTTATGCTCTTCCAAGTGGGCAAGCAACTGGTGAAGGACACACTTTTCTAGCAGCTTACTCACTACTGCTAAAAGAGAAATCAGCCTGTAAGTAGACATAACAAGCCTGTCTCCACCCTTATGTAATGAAATCACACCAGATTCCTTCTACTTCGAGGGAACCAATCCCTTTTCTAATGATAAGTTAAACAAATAAGTTAATGGGCCTTTTATTTGTGTCAACGATAGTTTTAATAATTTAGGAGACAGTTCATCCACTCCTCCATGCTTTCCTTCTTTAAGACTCAATAACAGTTTTAAAACCTCCTTTTCATCTATCTTGTTAAATTTAAAAGTAGGTACCTTGCTGTCATGCAGTGTAGGTTTAATTTTGGCAGTACCCTCAACTTCTTCCCTACCTCTGCATTCATACCGCTTATTGTTTTTGATATACAAAAACTGTTAAAACAAATTACAATTGTCTTAATACCTTGTATCAGTACATCACCAACTTTTATACTTTTAACATCTCTATCATCCTGGGGGCTATAGAAATGCCTGAAAGATTGCCAACATTTCTTTGGGTCTTTTATAATTTTTATCTGAGCTTGTTGAAAATAATCCGATTTTGCCCCAGCTATTTTCCTTTTAACTTTGTTCCTGAGTGTTTTATACTGCCTTAAACTTTCAACATCCTTGCTTTCTGTGCATTGTTTCTTAATGCATCCTGTGTTTTGAGTCCCTTAAGTTTTTACATTCACTGCTACGCATGTGCAAGGAACGTTTTGGGAGAGTAGCACACTTGAGGTGTGCCTCTCCCACCCAATGCACTGCTCCCTTGAGCAGGCGTGGGATCCTGCACCAATGGGTGCAGGAGCTCAGTATGACAGCGATTCCTCTGCTTCAAAGGCACCACCGCCATACTGAGCACAACCCCCCTCGTGTCACGTGCTGCCTTCCCCAGCGCGCGTCCTTGCCCCAAAGCTTTGGTGCCACACTAGGAGCCCACCCAAGCGTGGCAAATGCGTTACCCGATAAGGGTGCCCAATCCCCGTCAGCTCCGCCCCCCAAGCCATCCTGCTGCCATGCTGGGAGCCCACCCCAGCGTGGCAAACGGGTGGTTTAGTTTGCCGACGGGGTGCCCAACCCCGCCAGCTCCTCGCCCCCACGTAGTTTGTCGACGGGGTGCCTCAATCCCCTGTCGGCCCCTCGCCCCCAGTCATCTTCTGCCATGCTGGGAGCTCACCCCAGCGTGGCAAGTGTCCCACGTCATCTTTTTTATTTTTTAACCTGTAAACAAAACGGTCCCGCAGCACGCCTCCCAGGCCCCTCCCACAACCTGCACTCCACCCACTGCGCACTCCAGTTTCCCCACACCCTCACCCCATACTTACTCCGCATTCGCGCAACATTCTTCAGTGGACCAGGAACACGTCCTGCACTCTTCAAAGCCGACCACTAACTGAGGAAATGCCGTAAGCTGTATAATGGGCTACATAGGGGTTTCAACTTTATTGTATATCTCAGTCATTTTTTGGAATTTTTGCACCAAATTTTCAACATGTGGTTTTTGGGACCCCTTCTCATGAATGATGTCACTGTCATGGCATTATTCAGGCCCGAAGGGTGATTTTGCAAGCACTGCGCCGTCACTGCAAGAAATCACCCTTCGGCCTTGAATAACACCATGACAGTGATATAATTCTTGAGAAGGAGTCCAAAAAACCCATGTTGAAAATTTGGTGCAAAAATTCCAAAAAATGACTGTTTTACGAGTGTGTGTTGTGCAGTTCCTATGCAGGCTCGTAAGTTCACGAATTTTCAATATTTTCACTCCAGATTTTCAACATTGCCATTTTATCACACCTTCTTATGAGTTGTACAGCTGTCATTTTTCACATCTCACCCAAAATGTGTTTCCACCCATGTAGTGCGCAGTGGCACAGTCGGTTTGCAAAATCAATGTATGGAACACATTAAGAAAATCACAGTGACACTGTTCATGAGCAGAGGTCTTAAAATGGCTATGTTGAAAATTTGGTGAAAAAATTCTTAAAAATGACTGTTTTTACGAGCGCAGCCATAGTTCCTACGCATCGCTTCATACGCTATGTAATTTTCAATATTTGTACTCAGATTTTCAATATCACATTTACCACACCTCCTCATGAGCAGTACAGCTGTCATTTTTCCATCCTGCCAAAATGTGTTTCTGCCTCATGAAGCATAATGGTGCAGTCAGTGTGCGAACTCAATGTATGGACACATTAAGAAAATCACAGTGACACTGATCATGAGCAGAGGTCTTAAATGGCTGTGCTGAAAATTTTGTGAAAAAATTCCTAAAAATGACTGTTTTATGACTCTGCGTTTTGCAGTTCCTACGCACGCTCGTAAGTTTGCAAATTTTCAATATTTTCACTCCAGATTTTCAACATTGCCATTTTACCACACCTCCTTATGAGCAGTACAGCTGTCATTTTTCACATCCTGCCCAAAACGTCTTTCCGCCCATGTAGTGCACAATGGCGCAGTTGGTGTGTGAAATCAATGTATGGGACACAGTAAGAAAATCACAGTGACACTGTTCATTAGCAGAGGTTTTAAAATGGCAATGTTGAAAATTTGGTGAAAAAATCCTACAAATGACTGTTTTACGAGCGTGTGTTGCACAGTTCCCACGCACGCTCGTAGGTTTGAGAATTTTCAATATTTCCACTCCAGATTTTCAACATTGCCATTTTACCACACTTCCTTATGAGCAGTACAGCTGTCATTTTTCACATCCTGCCCAAAACGTGTTTCCGCCTATGTAGCGCACAATAGGGGTAACAACAAGGTCATGCTGACAATTTATTGTGCAAATACCAGCAATCGCACAGGGCATTAGGGTAAAGCACCATACATGCCAAACACCACTGCAAATACCTGCAAGCGAGCGTTCAGCATTGACAAATGCTGGTATTTAGCAGGTGAAAATTCTCTTTCACCCTCCATTTTGTGACAGGGCTATGTTTATTAAATAGCTGTGTGATGTGGCTGTTAAACTCTTTCACCTTTCCATCCTTGATTGTTACAAGTAAATATTTATGTTGCCATTGGGCTGTGCATTTGAGAAAGAATAATGTGCTTGGGGACAGCCCAGGATCCAGTTGTGTCAGTGGCACAGCTGGTTAGTGCAATCGGAATGGTATTCTGGGCGGTCTGGGTTCAAGTCCCAGCTGAGGCACTTACTTCTTTCTCACCTCTGTTTGTATGTGTTCAATAAATATGCAAACTGCACTCCTGTGTGATTATTACAAGTAAATATTTGTGTTACCATTGGGTTGTGCATTTGAGAAAGAGTTATGTGCTTGGGGACAGTCCAGGTTCCAGTTGTCTCAGTGGCGCAGCTGGCTAGCACAATCAGAATGGTATTCAGGGCAGCATGGGTCCCAGTCCCAGCTAAGGCACTTACTGTACTTCTTTCTCACCTCTGTTTGTTTATGTCATAGTTGCCTTCCTCGACCCAGACCCTTACTTCATCCATGTGTTCTTGGAAACTCCTAACATTCAGACACACTATCGTTAATCCCTGTTCCCCTGTGCTCCCATTCTTCCCTTGTGAACACAAGGAGACAGAGTTTATTTCCACATTCCCTGTAAGTATTAACAGCATCAGTATACAAAAGTTGGTCATTTTACAGTTCTTTATTCTAAGAATTGCGCCTGGCCTTAGGCCCTTTAATAGTTATCCCTTGTGTAGTATTGCCCAAGAGGAATAGGTTGCATCTGTTAAGGTACTTCTCCGAGGGAGTTGTATCAACCCAACTTTAATATAATCATTTTGCCAAGAATGTGTCTCCCGCCCCATGTCTTCATGATTAGTTTGTTTCCCCATTCTCCACACCTCCTTTCCTTTAATCATATCCCCATTTTGTCTTTATATTAAACAGTCCACACTTACTAGCATGAGATACAGTCCCAGAATCATAGTGCAATTAATAGAAAGTAGATACATAGTGACCAGGCCAGTAAGGCTGTGAGCACATAAAATTCAGAATTTTCCAACCAGGGTTATATTTAAGTCCTTAAATTGACTTACTGTGGCAGTAAAGTGGCAGACTGATGCTGTCATCTTTGGATTTTAAACGCTTGCACCGCGAGTGGCACAGGCTTATGTCACAGCCCAGCCCCTCAGGTTCATTACTGGTTGTTGGCTCCACTGAGACCCACACACCAGATCTATCGTGGATCAAGGAAAACTGTCCCAGACCTGCAGAGCAGTCACTGTACATTGAAAATGACCAGGTAAATACTGGTAGTTCTTGTTGAATGGAGGCATGAAACACTTTGTCGGAATCAGGTGTCCTTCTAGGCTGGTAACAATGGGACTCCCTGAACAGATGCTCCCACAGGTAGGTTCTCAGGTGTTGTGAGCAGCACAGGCTTTTATGTCACTATCCCCGCCCCTCCCAGGTCCATTACCAGTTGCCAGCTCCGCCAAACCCCCACACACTGGACCTATCATGGACTGAGGGAGAAACTGTCCCAGACCTGCAGACCAGTCACTGTACACTCAAGATGAGCAGGTAAATACTGGTAGTTCTTGTTGTATGGAGGCAGGAAACACTTTGTAGGAATCAGACATCATCCTAGGCTGGAAACAATGGGACTCCCCGAACAGGTGCTCCCACAGGTTGGTGTAGGATCCTACCCAAAAGTCCAGCTCCCTAATTAGTTAGGGGATAGGTGACAGAGGGTGATGGTAAACTGAGTTCACTCTGAGGAAGGAAGGGTGACCAATGGGGTGCCTCAGGGGTCAGTGCTGGTACTAGTCCACTTTAATGTATTTATAAGTGACATTGCAGAGGAGCTGGAAGGGAAGGCCTGCCTCTTTGTGGCTGACACCATACTCTGCAATAGGGTGGACACTCTAGCAGGGATGGAAAGGATGAACTGAGACCTGAGAAAACTAGAGGAGTAGTCAAGAGTATGGTAGCTGGGTTCCAATGCAAAAAAATGCAAAATAATGCACTTAGGGCACAGAAACCCAGGGGCGGAGTATAAAATGGGTGGAATGGTATTGACGGCTGCCAAGCAGGAAAGAGACCTGAGGGTAATCATCAGATGACCTAAAGCTGGAAGGCAGTGCAACAAGGCAGTGAGGAGGACTAGTGGGAAGCTGGAGTACATAGCAAGGGGTATCACCAGCAGAAAGATGGAGGTGGTGTTGTCTCTGTATAGATCGCTGGCAAGACCCCACATCGAGTACTGTGCCCAGTTCTGGAGACCACACATCTCCTGAAGGACATAGACAGAATGGAGGTAGTCCAAAGGAGGGCAACTAAAATGGTTCTAGGTCTGCATCAAAAGCCCTATGGGGCGAGACTAAAGGATGTCAATATGTACCTCTTGGAACAGAAGAGGGAGAGGAGGATATGACAAAGACATTTAAATATCTCACCGGTAAATAAGTTATAGGATGCAAGTATTTTCAGAAGAAAAGGAACCCAAAAATAAGGGGTCATGCTATGAAGCTGGAGAGGCATATTCAGGAGATGTGAGGAAGTACTTCTTCAAAGAAAGAGTGGTGAATTCCTGGAACAGAGTTCAAGTGGAGGCAGTTGGGGTGAAAACAGGGTAACTAGTTAGAAGAGCAATTCCTGAACAGCGCCATCTAAACTGAGCTGCAGGAACTGCGATGTCTGAATAGCTGATAGGGTAGAATAGCGACTGTTAAAACCACTACCCCTGTAGCTTTCCAGGCAATGTGTCAAGTGGAAGAGGCTAGGGAGTAAAATGCAGAAGCTGGCTGAGCTGCTCCTTGGTGGAGAGGGCTAAGGAGAATCAGCTCAGGCAGCAGAGAGTGGAGACCAAGGTTCTGTTTTAGTCTCTAACTCATGCCTTTTTCGAGTTTCCTCACCCAAAGTGTGTTCTTTTTATATGTCCCTAAAACAAATGACCCCCAAGTTATTAAATTTCCCATGATCCGCACCCCTCGGAGTTTGTTATAAAATTAAGGGGTGGTGTGGGTTCAAAGCCCTAAAAATAAAATGCATTATTTCTTGTTTTCAATGGTATAGGTCATCGGTGTGGGTTTCCAGCCACTACCATTGGCGCCGTTTGTACTGAGCCGCTTTGTAGTGACACTTTATTGACAGCGCTGTTCATACTGTGCTGTTCTTGACATCATTGTGGTTCATGTCCTTTTCTAACATAGTGCTGAAAACAGTGGGGTTCAAGAATTAGTGTTGCTCAAATGGTATCCTACCAGGTCGGATACCATCAGATACCATCATTTTGGTCTGACATCAGATTGCCTCCGATGGCCTAGACATCTGACCAAGGATCTAACCTCCTAGTATCCACTGTAAAGATCCAAGGTATCCATGGATCCTACCTGGATCCAATGGATCTGACCATCAGATCCAACTACCAACTATTCAGAGGTTGGAGCCAATGGATCCGACCTTGGATCCATTGGCCGGATCCTAGGTCAGGTACCAGCACTATCTGATGGAGGATAGTCAGATCCACAAAATTACCATCCGAGTAACACTATCAAGAATGCATGGGATAAGCACAAGGGAATCATAGTGGAAAGGAAGTGGGGAGAGAGAAAGAGCTGTTGATCAGGTACGGTGTGCAGTAATAGTGTAGGTAGGGAGCAATGGGCAGGCTGGATGGGCCAAGCAGTCCTTATCTGCCATCGAATTTTATTTTATGTTTGTGTTTCTTGTCTCTTACCATCTTGGCCACCTCCCTGCCATGCCAGCTGGGCTTTTTGGCTCTGAAATTCTTGCTCCTGATTTTGGCACATTCACTGTTGGCCACCATCAGTCCCTCCTTAACTATGGTGCATTTCTGGTCCGCCTAAATCTCCTTTCTGATCTTAGCAAGATGTCTTTTCAGAGTTTCTTCCACCTTACTATTATCAACTCTCCTAAAATCCAAAACCCTTTTCCTGCCCATGTCCAGGTGGAACCACTCAGTGTGATGATCGCTTATGCAAGTGGTGCCTGCACACCTACATACTGGACCTTCTCACAGTTATACAGGATGAGGACCAATGTGGCCATCTCCTAGTGGGCTCCAGGACATCTTGTGTAGCTTGGCAGAAGACACCAGGAGGAAGGACTGCTGTGTGACTGGACTTCTGCTGGGACTAAAGAAGTAGAACTCTTGTACTTGGACCTTTAGGGTAAAAAAAAAAACTAACAAACAAAACAAAAAAAAGTGTGTGTTTGTCTGAGTTAACCGAACCGAATGGTTATCCGAACAGTTATCTAGGTGTAAATCTCAGGTGATTGAAAGGACTTGATAGCTGTGAGGTTTAAATTACTTGTAGAAAGATCTAGTAAATAGGGGGAGTGGCTTAGCTAGAAGGAAGCTAAATTTAAAGACTGCCTTAGAAAGATTCTGCTAGTAGCTTGGCAGAAGACACCAGGAGGAAGGACTGCTGTGTGACTGGGCTTCTCTACTGGGACTATATTGCCCTCCTTCCCTCCCACCCAAAGCTAATTCTACTTTTATAGGCACAGGATTTGACTGACAACAGGAACTTCCTGTTTAGGAGCAGGAAGTGAGTGATCACAGAGCATTCAAAGACCCACCATCCTAGAAGGGCAAGAGTAGCTCAGTCCCTCTAGCTGCTAGAGGTCTGCGCTCAGCAAGTAAGGTGTCTACTGAGAAATATAGGATATTCTTTTCTCAGAACAGGACAATCAGGAGCTTAAAGAGCACACAGGCAGAAAGTAAGGAGAGAGAGAAGAAAAAAAAACAGAGGAAAGAGTAAGGATTCCAAACAGTTAAGGGGCCAGAAATAAGACATGATGGGAGTGGTGCAGTGCAGTAGCTGTGGAGCAGCAGTCTTCCAGGAGACGTTCTGGAGGATGCGGTGTTGTCCCATCTGCAGGCACCTCTCTGGGCTGAGGGAGGAGGTTGCTCATCTCCAGGCTGAGTTGGCCAGGATTTGTGGGACCTCCTCTTCCATCTACGGACCACCAGGGCCACTGCCATTGCCTCAGAGGTTGCCAAGAAAGAGGAGCGGTTGGACCACAGTGGGCTCAGGGAGGGTGAGGGTGGTGGAACAGAGGTGCATCCCTCCAGTTGTACCTCTCCACAATTCCTATGCCATTCTGGCAAAGTGTGGTTCCTCTATGGAGGCACCCGCAGTGGAGACCAAGGAGGATGCTGGGAACCGCCACAAAGGAGACCCACAGGAGGGTGGCAGGGGACCCCAGGGGAAGAAAACAACTCCTGGTGGGGGACTCCATTGTTAGGAAGGTAGAACTGGGGGGAGGAAGGGGAGAGGGAGGTAAGGTGCCTGCCTGGTGCCACGACTTGGAAGGACAGGGAACAAATCCTCAGGATTGCCAGAGCAGCTGCACAGGGGAGGGAGCTGGATGTCATTGTCCACTTAGGGACAAATGACCTGGCTAAGAAAGGGATTAGAGAAGTGCAGGAAGAATTTGTGGAATTGAGGAGAGGCCTTAGACAAGTAGCATGCACGGTAACCTTCACGGAGGTGCTGTCCATCTATGACGAAGGAGAGGCTAGGATGTTCTGCACCATGGGATTCAACCAGTGGTTGAAAAACTGGTGTGGAGCTCAGGGATTTGGCTTCATTGGGGACTGGGGGTCCACCTGGAGTGATGCAAGCCTATACTGGCATGATGGGCGCATCTGTCCAGGAGGGAACCAGGATCTTAGGTGATACTGTAGGTTTAAATGCTTCATTGGCAAGCATTTAAACCAGCTAAGGGGGAGACACTGGCAAGGAGCAGGAAATCCTAGCCCCCCCCAAAAAAATCATGGTAGTAAGTGTGGTAAACACCAACATAGAGGTGTCAATAGGGAGAAGGGCAGGGGTAAATGGGAAAAGTGACAAAGGCAAGAAGGACAGGGATGGGGCAAAAAGGAGTAAGGCCATCAGGAAATGGAGGGTAATGATTACCAATGCCCGTAGTCTGGGTAACAAGCTCCCTAAGCTGGTGGCCTTGATGGAAGAGGGATGCCTGGATATTGTAGCAGTCACAGAAACATGGTACACAGAGAACCATGACTGGGATGTTAACATACCAGGGTACGTAACCTACAGGAGAGACAGGCAGAGGAGAAGAGGGGGAGGCGTAGCTCTCTATGTTAAAGGAAGGGATAAAAGCAACTGAACAAAAGAGTAAACAAGGAGGAGAGGAGGCACTGTGGGTCACCTTGGAGATGGGAAAGGGCACCACAATCCGCACTGGGGTTGTGTACAGACCCCCATGTCAGGGGGAGGGAATGGACAAGGATATGATAGAAGGCATTCTTAGAATGGCAGAGAAAGGGGAGATACTGTTGATGGGAGACCTGAATATACCAGATGTTCAATACAGTGGCATTCCTGAATACCACAGTTGGCAGCTGGCCATGGTGGAAGAGGAGGTTGAGGCAGTTGCCAGCTCCAGGGGGATGCTGTGTTTTGGGGGGGTACCATGAGGTGCACAGCTGGGTGGGGGGACCACTAGACTACCGTGGAAATGTATTCTTTGACTGAGGATAGGGGTTGGGATTCATGCAGGGGAGTGGGGGACCACTAGACCACCATGGAAATAAAATTTATTTTAAAAGGAAATGGGTCAGGAGTCATGCAGAGGGGTGGGGGGACCACTAGACTACCATGGAAATAAAACTTATTTACAAAGGAAATGGGTCGGGAGTCATGCGGGGGAGACCACTAGACTACCATGGAAATAAAACTTATTTTAAAAGGAAATGGGTCAGGAGTCATGTGGGGGGTGGGGGGACCACTAGACTACCAGAGATAGGTCTTATATTTTACATGACAGGGGGGTCAGGAGTCATGGGGGGGCACCGCCACATTACCGCCAGATTTTTTCCGGTGGTATCTAGCACTGCACTACAGGTCGTGCTAATGCCTGTAGTGTGGCACTATACATTTGAATATGCCATGCTGCTGGCATTCATGGGTACTCTCCTGTCCACGCCCCTGCATGCCATTACCTATTAGCATCGGGCTACCATACATCGGTGCGGCGCTAATAGAGACTCAATGTGCAGCCTCCGCCGATCCAGCGCTATTCCCATTTTCAGGTTTACTCTAGGTGCAAAGGTTTGAATATTCTGGCTCTAAGTTTCATGTTGGTCGATTGGTGGATTTGCGACTGTGCATTGTGAAAACACTAGAATGCACCTTTTGGCTGTTTCTTTTCACATTGCACTGCAGCCAAACTGTTTGGAAGTTTGGTCTGAAGATTCAGGGTAGAAACAGCTTGTCCCAAATAACAAGCCAACATTGGTTTGGTGAAAGAATATTAATTGGTTCCTAAGTTAATAAATTTTGAAAGTTTAGGTTCTGAGCATGCTCAGTTCAGTCTTTTCGATAGCTGCATGTAACAAAAAAGGATTTTGGTCAGATGAAAATGGATTTTGACAGGTCAGCAAAAAAGATCTTTAGAATCCTCTTTTGTGAGAAAAAATTTCTTTTTCATCAGCAGACATTTTTTTTTTTTAGCCCAAACTGTCATAATTCTGCCTAGGGATGTCTTCTGCAGATAGACTAGTATTTATCTTGTTCATCAGGATGTCCTTTATTGTTGTGTGCCTTTACTTTAATTTTATGTGGCCTCAGAATGCTTATTTTTATGTTTTAAAATCCTTTTCGTGACTTGCTTCCACTCCTTTTTCATAAGGTGTCAAAATCCTTTTCTCATCATGAAAAGGACTGGGACATCTCATGAAAAGGATGACTTTGTTAAATCCTTTTTGAGATGACCAAATCCTTTTTCATCAGCAAATTCCTTTTCCTGAGATGATATAATCCTTTTCTGTGATGCAAAAAAGGATTAGGACTTTTCAGACCAGATGACCCTGCCAGTAATCCTTTTTCATGATGCAAAGAAAGGATTTTGACACCTCATGAAAAAGGAATTTGTTGATGAAAAAAGGATTAACGGTAGGGCCATCTGGTTGAAGAAGTCCTAATCCTTTTTGCATCCTGAAAAAGGATTAGGACATCTCACGAAAAAGGAATTTACTGACAAGAAAGGATTAGGATATCTCACGAAAAAGAATGACTTTCTGAAATCCATTTTAGTGAGATGACCAAATCCTTTTTCACCAGCAAAATCCTTTTTCATGAGAAGACATAATCCTTTTTGTGCCTTGAAAAAGGATTAGGACTTCTCTGACCAGATGGCCCTGCCAGCAATCTTTTTTCGTGAGATGTCATACTCCTTTTCCATGATGCCAAAAAGGATTTTAACACCTTATGAAAAAGGAATTTGTCTTGCGAAAAGAAATACTGGCAAGGCCATCTGGTCGGTGAAACCCCTAATCCTTTTTCATCAGGTGAATTTCTTTTTTGTGAGACTTCATAATCCTTTTTTCACATCACAAAAAAGGATAATGACATCTCACGAAAAAGGATAACTTTGGTCCATAGCTGTGGGCTTTTGAGATTTTGACCCCAAATTTTCAACGTGGTCTTTTGGGGACCTTGTCTTATGAACAAAACAACTGCCATTATACAACTCTTGCCCAAAAGGTGATTTTGTGGTAGGTTTGCCTTTTAGGTGGGATTTATTTAATGAAAGTCATATTGCTCATGAGGAGGGGTTCCCAAAAGTCCATGTTAACAATTTGGGGTCAAAATATCAAAAAATGGTGGAGTTATGATGGTTCATTGGAATTGTGCAATGCACTTTCGTAACTTTGTCAATTTAAAATATTTTGACCCCAAATTTGGAACATATAATTCTTATTACCCCACCAAATGTATGCCGTAACTGTCATTTTTCAAATCCTAACTGAAATGAGTTTTCACACCATCAGTGCAGAAATGGCCTTGCAGTTGTACAGAATTATGTTTCAGTGGGGATTTGCATTTGTTCACCACTGGATACATCAAGTGGGGTAATAACATAGCAATGATGACATTTGTATCACTCTTGGCCTATAATGTAAGTGCAGGGCCCAGAGGGCCCTGCGTCTCCACAGGTAAGTACATATATGCATCTATGGAGGAATGAGGGTGCAGGGCCCCCATGGCTACATACATATATGCTTTACTGGAGGAATCAGAGCACAGGGACCAGAGGGCCCTGATCTCTGACAAGCACAATTGGATATGATTCCACTGTTTCAAAAAGTAAGGAAATAAATTGCAAAAAACTTCATTAATGCATCATTTAGGGTTAAAGTGACTAAAGTAGGGAAATGTGGTTTTACGGTTTCAAACTTTATCACCCCAGCCCCCCATCTTTCACAGCCAAAGAGGCATTGAGGGGCAGCACTGGGGTCATCAACCCTAATGCTCACTCTATTCTCCTATGCTGCACCCATCCAGCTTATTTTCTAATGGAATGGGGTGAGTGTCAGGACTGATGATCCCAATGCTGCCCCCTGATGCCTCTTCATCTGTGAAGGGTGGGGGGAGCTAGGGTTGGAAACCCTAACACCACATTTCTCTACTTTTGTCGCTTTAACCATAACTGATGCATTAACGAAGTTTTTGGCATATGATTCTATGTTTTATATATATGTGTGTGTGTGTGTGTGTGTGTGTGTGTGTGTGTGTGTGTGTGTGCGGTAGCACCACTATAGGTAGGGTTGAGTAGAGCTTTCTGCATTACACTCTACATTTTACAGTTTATTAACTTCACAATGATTCAATGGTTTTCACAAAATTTTGAATGCACAGTCTCATGAGGTCGATCACTTGGGACTTACACCTAGTAACCTACAGGAGCACCTATGGCCTGCATAAGCCTCCTAGCGTGTAATGAATCTTAGTACACAGTCAATATGCTGTATGAAGTATAGCTAAGGCATAATAACATTTCAAAAATAGTATTTTCATTTATAACGAAGTGGCTTTATTTTTGTGTGTCTACCATAGCACAGACTGGAGTTGTTATATATATTATATATATTAGGGGGGTGCTGGGAGAGCCCCATGCATAACTTTGCAACAAAATGACTTCAGCTCTGGTTACAGTTGTTTTGTTTGGCATGGATCCTTGACCTGCTTTGCAAGATTTTGACTCCTTGGCATTTTATCAAGTAGCTGTTTTTGCCATCACTGTAATTTCTAAGCAATTCTTGTCAGAGATGTTTTTGTTTAGGTGTTATGACCCAATGCCAATCTCTTGATGTGCTATGTTTTGTTCCAGTCAGATGTGCGATTGCAGGATCCAGATATAGACAAAACCTTAAAATTTACCCTTTTTCCATTTTTTTGTCATTGCACTGCATTCAGGCAGTTTAGAATTTTGGTCAGAAATTTCCTGGGGACATAGGCCTTTCGGTGGTTTGATGAAAAATATTAATCTATTCAAAAGTTATTACATTTTATAGTTCCCATTTTAGTCAATGGGAAAAACAGCTTTGGATAGCTTACTGGAATGAAAAAATATGCTCAAACAAAAAGGATTCTTTTCATGGGGCCAATTCTTTTGTGAGAAATAATTCCTGTTTCATTTTCCGCCATCTTGTTTTCAGTTTTTAAAAATAAAATATTGAGAACCGACAAAAATGAGGTGTTCTACAGATACCAACAGATGTATCTTGCTCATCAGAACTCTGCTAGGTGGATTCTGCAGTTGTCTGTGGCAAAATGACTCTGGAATTTTTGTAAACATTTTAAATGCTTTATCGTCACTCTAAGATCCTTTTTCAGGAATTCTTTTTGTTCAAAGAAAAATTATCACGAGTCACGAAAAGAATTTCTATCATTTTTGTTTGAAGGAATCTTTTTCTTTCATATGGAAAAGGATTTCTTCACATAAAAAGCACTTTCTGAGTCTTTTGCCGTAATTTTTATTACCTTCCCTGGTGTCTAATGGCAAGCTCCCATTGCCGTCCTTCTAATTTGTTACAGTTTCCCTGGTGTCTAGTGGTACCCACCACCCTCCAATGACTGTCCCCATTAAATAAATGTGTTTCCCTGGTTTCTAGTGGCACCTCCCACCCTCCAGTCTCCATCCCTACAAAATAATTATATTTCTATGGTGTCTAGTGGCACTCCCCACCCTCTGATCACCATTCCCATAAAATAAATATTTGTCCCTGGTATCTAGTGGCACCATTCTATTATCAGCTTGCCCAGGTGGGTAGTAGTGCCCCCACCCTTCAATGTTTGTCTGAGCCTGAAAATTAGAAAATGGTACCTCAATGTGTTTTTTTCCCCAAATCTGTAAAGAAAATCAATCGTCGATGCGGCCCCTTCCCCCCCCAGCCCAACCTCCAACTGAGCACCTACCACCTCAACCCCAACCCCCACATAGCCTCACTCTCTTGAACAGGTCCTAGTGTGCAGATCCACTCTCCCATCGAAGACACATCCTGCTATTAGAACCAACGACTGCTATATGACAATATGGTAAATGTGGTTGAAAACCCCATTGAAATACATTAAACTACACTTACCTTATTTATAGCAGTCATTGGTAGTTAGGTGAATAAATAGTTGTTATAAGTGAACAAGCTAGTTACTCTGAGTGAACAAGCTAGTTGCCCAAGGTGGCTCTCCCTGCTCTGCTTGGCCAAGAACCATTGGCTCAGTCAGACAGTACTCCTGTTGCTTGCGGCCATAACCTGCCCATTCCAGTCCAGTCAAAACCAACTTGTTCACTGCACTAGAGTGTAAAGCAGTTAGTTTTAAAATATTGCAAAAGTGTATGTGTTTTCAGCACCAATGAGTGGCTGACAGAACCATGCTGTTGCATGGCTAATTCGCACTTTCTCCTGTCGATGAGTGAAGATGGCACCCTCACACTCTGCTCTGCATCACCATGCCCTATTATGCTGTACAAATGACATCTCAGGAACAGTTGAATATGAGCTTCCTATTCTGAATTACAGAAGCCCTTCCTCCTTTTTGGCAACATGTTGCTCTCCAGGCCCTCAAAACACCATATCAGTCCAAGGAGCTGAAAATTATGATCAGAGCCATGTCGTCACTCACTTTCCCAGCAAGTGCAAATTAGAAATGCAGCTGAGGAGCATAGCAACAGGAGCCGTCAGTTTCTCATCATCATTGGTGCCTCTTCAGTGATCCCTCCCCAGCACCACCTGGACCAGAGATTTCTGCAGGTACTAACTTGGACACTTTGAGGGTAAAGTGTTGTGTATTTTTTTTTTGAGGCTTTTGTGAGAAAGCAGAATAGGTGTAACAGCAGGTGCTATGAATGTTGTTAGCAGTGGAGTGAGTAAAAACAGTTGTTTTTGTGCAGAAGCCGCAGAGTTAGTTTGAGCAATAGAGAGGGCAAATTGTTTAAGTAAGTTGTGTGTATGTTGTATAATCTGCTGTTAGTGTGAGAGTGCTTTTTGTTTTCTATGGATTGTGAGCAGTTTAAGAAAACTCATGTTCAGATATCAGTGTAGTAATGTAGGGATTTCAGCATGGCAGCAACTGGATTTTTTATTTTCTTTAATTTTGGAGTGCATTGATATGTTTAAGGAAGTAGACTTTTTGGAGAGGAAAATGAGATTCATCTCCTGAACATGCATTTATAGAGAGTAATGTACTGTTAACTGATGTCTCTTGGCCAATGACGTTTCTAGAGTTCTTGCCATTATATAAGTAAGAATAAGCCATGACTGGGTGTGCATTACTGGATTTTAATGCATGCACCAGGGGTGTGCTAAGGCATAAGGTCAAAGATCAAGTGTCCTTATGCTCCATGGAAGTGCATTATATAGATAAAGTATGGGATGCAGTGTGTTACGAGAATTTCTTACACACCGAGTTGTTGAATGGCACTTGAAGCCCAAGTGGTTTACGATAGCCATCCAACTATGAGGGTGTGTGTTAATTGAGTTAAAACACATTGCACCCATACTTATTTTTACTAACTGAAGGGTTCCGCTTTTTCTAGTAGTTCCGCTTTTTCTGATAGAAAAGGTGAAAAGAAATGGGACTCTTACCTTGTGTTGAGTAAACAGTTTAATTCTGAACAGAGAACAGGTTTAACAAGTAACTAAATATTTAAGTATTTAAGAAGAAAATAAAAAAATAACTGTCTTGATCGTTGTGTCCTTTCTCATAAGCGGTGTTTTCAAGTGCTGGCGTCATTTGACCTGTAGGGAAAGGTGACAGTTGAAAAGGAGAGTGAGGAAGCGTGCTAATAGTTTTGTGTTTCCATTTAGTCCACAATTTGAAATGTGTTGAAAATGTTTTTTTATTTCATATCGGTTATTGAGAGTACTGTAGGCTGTTCTTTATGGAGTGAATGGCAGTGAGGAGGTGAGTTATTGTGCTTACTGATTTGTGTTAGAAAGCAGACAGTGTGAGGCTCGCGTTGAGTTTTACTTTCTGTCTCGAGCGCATTAGCATTGGAAGAAGCAGCATGAATGCCGTAACACCTACTCAGGTGTTATGGTATTTAACACATTTTTCCATTGAAAAAATGGAACCCAGTAATTATATAGAGAATAATGGATGGGGTGGTGTGTAATCTAGATTTTAACATGTTCAAGGTGTGGGATGCTATTATAAAAGCATCCCATTAACGAGGGTGCGTAAAATCAAGTTTACACACAACTTATCTTTGTTTTATAATTGCTGGCCAGTGCTTTTCATCACAGCAATTATATAAAATGAAAAAAAAGGATCAGTGTTGAGGCAGCCCTGACCAGTCAAGATTCAGTGTGGTCCATGGTTACTGTTTGGCTTGCATAGTGGACCTCGCTTATTTATGTATTAGTTCTTTTTCATATTGAATATGCTTTATTTGTTTTTGACAGGACAAATATATACAAACTTAGTACACAACATACATCTCGCACATATAATTCTTGCAAAGCCAGGGGGGAGCAATCAAACACCTCACCTTTACACATCGAGATGCGAACATGAGCCTGATGCCAGACAAGGACTAGCACATACCGACTAAAGTAACATGAGTCCAGTCACCAGGTTATCTAGCAATTACGACTAACAAACTGTCTTAATAATTAAAACCACCCATTATGACCCCTTCAAACCCACCCCCGCCCCGTGCCGCTACAGTGAGATAATTAGGAAGATTCCAACTAATGAGGAAATGGAAAAGGAAAGAAGGGACACAAACTGGCTAATTAAAGGGAGCAATCAAAATGGGGAGACAAGAACTAAACACTGTATTTCTTCGTTACAAAGACTCACTGTCCCAAGACCAGGAGGTTGCCGAACCCGTATCAAATGGTTAGTAATGTGTGCAGAGGTGCCCAAATCTTTTGGTATCTGCTAATATTTTTAGATATATTTGCTATGAAATACTCCACTTGCAGAGCGAACAAGATTTCCTTGTGCCACTCTGTGTATGTAGGGATCTGTTGATCCACCCAATGACGTAATATGATTTTCTTAGCACAAAGGGATATTAGGGACATGTGCTTTCTCCTAGTACCTGTCAGTCGTTGCCCTACATCCCCCAAAATGCAAATTTCCGGTGAAAAGGCATCCTGCAGGCCCAGTACAGGGTCAATTTTTGAATGGATGGACTCCCAGAAAGAGGTTACTTTGGCACACTCCCAGAAAATATGTAGCGACGTACCCCTCTGAGAGCCACACCTGATACACAAATCCAAAGAAGGCTGACCCATCTTATTACGCCTAACAGGCGTATAGTATAAATCGTGCAATACGTAAAATTGAAGCAATCTGTACTGATCCCATCTAATATCTTTGTACAGCCTCTTCCATATTTGGTGCCATTGGCGGGGGGTGGATGAAATGGAGGGAAGAACTGTATCCCACACATAATAAGGAGTGCCTTCAAGTTCACTGTTTCGCTTCTGAATTTCTTTGTAATAGAAGGCCAGGAGATGAGACGAAGGTCTCATAGACAAAGAGCTGAGTATAGGGCCCAACATGTATTGGTCCCAAGGACCACTACCGAAATGTTGATTAAGAGCATGGAAATTTGAAGATATTTAAAGCAGTGGAGAGAGGTAGGTTGTATTTAACCCTGATACCTGGGAAATCTAGTAACTTTGTTTTCTATTAAATCAGCCACCGCTTCCCCACAATCAGTAGGCCAAAAGCAGTGGTGATATTAGTATTCCCTATTCTAAAATTGGGATTCCTAATAAGAGGCTGGGAAGTGTCTTTGTAAATGAAAGCCCAGGGTTTGACTCATCTGCATGTACGCCGGATAGAAACCATAACAGGCGTACCTAAGCATTGCTTGGGACTTTTAATACTCAGATATGGAGGCATCTAATGTCAACTCCAGCTGCATCCAAATTGACTTTTCAATTTGTAGCCACAATGGGAGGATCCTCTATGGGCTTTAGCCATTGCGAGACTACAGCGGAGTTAATGGCCAGGTAGTAATGGTAAATATTGGGGACTTGTAGACTACCACGCTCCTTAGTTCTTGGAGCTTAGCTATCAGCTGGGGAGATTTATTTTTCCAAATAAATCTAGAAATTATACTGTGCACTTGAAGAAACCAAGACTGGGGAAGGTTAAGATTAAGCGTTTGGAGTTGGTATAACAGCCGAGGTAAAACATTCATTTTTATATTATTATACCCCCAAAGTGAAATTGGAAGCGATACCCAGTGGTTAAGGTCTGATTTAATATTAGCAATTAAACAGTCTAGATTATACTGCTTCATTTTAACCTTTGACTGCGACAGGAAAATACCTAGATATTTGATCTTATCTCTTATCCAAGTAAGCCCAAGCTGCACAATATCTGCCTTTAGAGTGTAACAATTTAAGGGCATTACTTCTGACTTGGCCATGTTTAATTTATATTATGTATTAGTTCTTAGTGTGTGTGTGTGTGTGTGTGTGTGTGTGTGTGTGTGTGTTGAGGGGGTTTATTTACCCCTGAGTGGTGGTTGAAGTATCCTTCTAGCGAGGGAAGTGGGGAGAGAGGGAGAGGAGACAGCGCACGGCTGGTGGAGGCAGAGAAACCCAGCGTATGTTTGCCATTATAACCAGCTGGTTATAATGGCAAATTATAACCGGGTTTCCCTATGGGAAAAAGTGCTGGCTAGTAACTATAATCCTGTAATACATACCCTAGAGTGGATTATCACACTCATAAAGTGGGTCAAATGTAATGTGGTATAAAAATATTTTTAAAATGTTGTATTCTTTTTAAAATAAAATACTAGTTGTTTTAAATTCTTGTGTTAGAATAAAAAGGATTTCTAAGTAGTAAATGTTGATAAAATAGTGCTATTTGCAATATCTGGCCAGCTAGGTGGTGCAGTGCTGTTGCACTTGCTGTTTATACCATAGAGCAAGAAACTGCAGGTAGCTTGTTAGTTGTGGTTAACAGTTTGGGTGAGTGAGCTAGTTGCTCTCTGGATAAACAAGCTAGTTGCTCAAAGCTGCCCCCCAACTCTGCTCAGCAGTGACCACCCCCTCAGCAAAACAGTTCCCATGCTGCTCTTGGCCACGACCTGCCCACTCTGCTCCTGTCAGACCAGATTTATCTACAGTGTTGGAGAGTAAGGCCATTAGTTTTGAAAGCCTGCAAAAGTGTGTGTGTTTTGAGAATGAGTGAGCAGCTGACAGAGCCAAGTTGTTGTACGGCTGATTTGTGCTTTCTTATGTCGAAGAGTGAAGATGACACCCTCCCACTCTGCTCTGCCTCATCCTGCCCTATTCCATAGTACAAATGGTGAGTTGGAACAGTTGAATACAAGCGCCCGACTCTAAATTACAGAAACACGTCCTCCTTTTCAATATGTTGCACATGTGGCCCTCGAGAAACCATGAATCAGGTCAGGGAGCTAACAATAATTGGAGCTGCTTCTCCTATAGTCAGAGTCACATGGTCACTGATTGTCCCAGTTGGTGCTAATTATAAATGGGCTGGGGAAGATTACTGCAAGTGCAGTCAGTTTTTCATTGCCACTGAATCCTCTTCATCCCCTGCCCCCCCCTCCCCCGGCAGGGACCAAAGAGTTCATCAGGTACTAACCTGGACACGTCATGGTAACATGTGGCAGGTTTGTTTTTTTTTTAAAGATTTTAGGAGTAGGCAATATGGATCTGACAGCATCTGTTACGTATGTTGTTAGTGGGGAAGCAAGTAAACACAATTGTTTTTGTGCAGAGGCTACAGAGGTTAGATTGAGAAGTTGAAAGGGCATATTGTTTAATTAAGTTGTGGGTACATTGCACAATCTGCTGTGAGTGTGTGAATGCATCTTATTTTTAAATAGATTGTGCCATTTAAGAAAAATGATGTTTAAATAGTATAGTTCAGTATAGGAATTTCAATATGGTGGTTGCTGGATTTTTTGAACACTCATTTTGGAGTGCTGGATATGCTTAAATAAGTAGTTCTTTGGGAGAGAAACAAGACTCAGCACTGGACCATGCATTTATAGAGAGTTAGTGTATGGTCAGATGAGTTCTCTCAGCCAAACAACATTTCTAGATTTTTTTCTTGACATTTTATAAATATTATATACATAATATGGCTTGGTAGCATCTGTGCAAAGTCTGAAAAATGCAAACATTTTTACAAGTCAAAGTTGGGCATGAACAAAACTTCAGAAGTAATAAATGAGAAAAATGTTTAATTCAGTCTAATGAGATGTCTGGGCTGACTTTAAAAATTGAATTATACTTATTACTTTAACAGCAGCAGTGCAATGAAGCTAGGCAAAAAAGTTGGCCCTACAGTGCTTTTTTAATTATAAAACATTCTAGATGTCTTCCAGTTGTATTTGCTGATAAATGTTTCTAGTTCCACAACACCCTCAGTATTATATACATTTTTAATGTTCTTTTTCTTAATAAAAAGTGACTGCCACATTAGGCTTAGAAAAGCATTGTAGATCTGGCAAGGGCTAGGACTAAGAAAATAAATCAAACTCTGGAGCCCAGCATTGGAGGTGCCTAAAAGTAGATTTGACAGGTATGCTTATATTTAATTATAGCTGAAACTAGCTTTTTGGGAGGAAACATTTTTCATTGCACTGCTGCTTTAATTAAAAGAGGATTTTATGATTCAGTCAAAAAATCATTGAGATGGGCATTAAAGAACTTCATGCTTGCACAACAGATAGCGTGTGTACTTTATAATGAAAATTACCATGAAAACATTTCTAAGTCTAACAAAAACAAAACAACTTTATGCTGGACCCAAAGGGCCCTGAATGAAGCAAGTTTGACTTTACTTTCTCAAAAAATGAGGAAATGTGTTGCAAAAAAACTGTTAATGCATTGTACGGGCTAAAAATCAACAAAAGCAGGGAAATATGGTGCTCATTTTTTTTTATCCCTAAAGTCCACCTGCGTCCCCCACCTCTAGCTTTCTGACCTACAGTCAAGTTACACGTCCATTGCCATGTACCACAGGTCTGCTGTTTCAAGTTACAGGCCCAGGGTTTTGTCTTACATGTCTGCTGTTTCAAGATTCTGGTCTAGGGCCCTGTGCAAAGAATTTTATGACTCACCTTTTGCTTTGCAAAGGGCTTGCAGGGCCTGTGTGAAAATGTATATGACTCACCCCTTTTTTTACCACAAGGTCCTCCAAACCATGCATGAAGAAGATTATTGATCTCTTCTTTTAACACATGGTCTGCCAGACCTTGCATGAACAAGATTATTAATCTCTTCTTTTAACACATGGTCTGCCAGATCATGCATGAAGAAGATTATGACTGATCATTTGCTTTGAATAGATTCCACAGTGCCCATCCAAAGAAATTTATCACAGATCTTATGCTTCACACAGAACCTGCAGAGCCCTGAAACCTTGGATTTCCTTGTGCTCCATCCAGTACTTCTGGTGGTGAAATGTTGCTTCTGAAATCAAAAAAAGCTGTCACTTAAAAATACACACACTCACTAGAGCAGCAGCTCCTGACTCACTCGGGTGCTTCCAAGTAATAACCACAGTATTGAAATCAAAAAAACTGAGCACCCACACCTCCGTACATGTAGAATCTGACTACCAAATTCAGCAGGTCTATGTTTATTGAAGATAAAAAGCAAGAAATATGGATGGCAGACAGTTTAAAGACCTCTCCACTGTTGTTGACTAGTCCCAACAGTTTTGTGCCTCTCGTACTTTTTCAGCGTCAAACCACACAGTGCAAGACTTTTGTAGTATTAACTCCTTAAAGTGACAGTACAACCAAGTTTAAATAAACCATTTAAATAGCATTAAAACATTGAAACCACTCACATGATGTTCTGTAAAGCACAATGCTGAAAAGAAATGTGAAAAAAAGGAAGTGAGCAACAATAGTGGTAAAGCAAAGAACATGAGGTGGGAGCACATGGAGTCACTGAAATTTAACAAGAAACAGCCTGGTTGAGGAATAACAGAACAACACACATAGGTAATACAAAGAAAATACTAGTGAAGGGAGGGGTGTTGCGGGTGGAGGGGAAGAAAAAGCACACATACAGTTAAAACTGATTTATATATGTTATCCATATGTCTAGAATTACACTAATTCAGTTATAGGACTTGCTCTTGGACAGAAACAGTACAAAATGCATTCAAAAAGGGCATCATATGGCAATTAATGTATGTCTAAAGAATCATACATATATCAAGCCAGGTAATATAGTGCAAAACATGGTATTGGATCATTTAGATAGATGCTATGAAATCCAATATCTATTGCTCAAGAATGGGAAAAACAGAAAGGTAAATAATATCCAATAAGCAGATCTTACAAATAGATCTCATGGAAGTCAATATCAGTCATTTGGAAAAGAGGGACATACAAGAAATGTTCATAAGGTGTGAGTCACTGAGGAATACAACAAGTACAAAATGTTCATTGAGGCCAGGCAAACTCAAATATTTCAATTTGTATTGCCAGAAACACTCTCACCTCATAAGTTTGTTATTCAAATCAGCCCCTTGTGGACCTGATGTCACTCTTTCAAGGCCCTGAAAAGAAAAGTGGCTACTTTATTGGGCCAACTCATTTGCTCTGTCATTGGTTTCTATAGTTTTAATAAGTTCTCTTATTCTTCTAAAGAATTTGAATAGTTTATATATGTAGGATTCTTTAGATAGACATTAAAAAGCAGTACTAGATAAAAAAATCAGGTATTTTGCAACAGTCTGTTTCCTGTGCTCTGTTGAGCACTTTCCTGGTTTTCGCAGTATTATCACCCAGTAATTTACTCCATTTTCTTTGTTTACATTTCCCCTACCCTCCATGTTGAATTGGAACCCTTTTCTGCCAACTGTGGATGTGCATGATTCACAGTACTACACAGGAGAGCAGGAATGTCAGCACAGGGTTCACAGAAGTAAACAAAAGACGTGATGAGATGTAAAGGTGGAGCCTGGCTGCAAATTAGGCAGCAGCCTTATTTACTATGGATCCACAACAATGGAAATACATTTTAAATATCTAAAAAACTAAAGATTGCTAAGAAAAATATTCACAGATATGGAAACCAGAACTATGGTTGCATGCTTCCAGACAAAAAAAAAACAGAATTTTGATAATCTTTTCTGATCATCTAATACTGCTGCTTTAATTTCCTTATGATGCCATTTTCTTAATACGTGTTGTACTCTCTCCAAGAGATGTTCCTGTACTGTAACTGAATTAATATAATTGTAGATATAGGAATTACATATACAGATCAGTTTTAATTATATGTGCACTTTTCTTTCCCTCCCCCCCACACACACCCTCTTCCCAATTGCTAGCATTTTCCCTTTGTATTGTCTCTTTGTATTGTTCCTCACCAAGGCTATTTCTTGCTTATCTCAGTGATCTGTGCCTTCCCACCTCATGCCTCACTGCTAGTGTTGCTCTCTTTCTCTTTCTTTAGCATTCCTTTTTAGCACTGCAGTTTATAGCACATCATGTCGGTGGTTTTGATGTTTTTAATACCATTTAAAGGGACACTGTCAACCTCATTTGGCCTCAATGTGTCCCTAGTTTAAAAAACACATTCTATGATTGTTTTCATTCTATAAGTGTCAGTGGCTCAGTAGGTAGCACACTTGCCTTTGAGGCCAGGAGATCAGAGGGCTGTGGGTTCAGTTCCCACATCTGGCACTTGGGTTAATATCCCAGTACTGACACTGTAGTGCAGCATGAGAGAGGTGCTGCACTTCTGAGGTTCTGTCTTTTGGATGAGACATTAAACTGAGGTCCCATCTGCCTGAATTGGTGGTAGTTCAGGTGGATGTTAAAGATCCCATGGCACTTATTGAAAGAGTAGGGGAATTTTGTTTTTATTAAAGTCATGTCAACAATCACAAAGCAAAAATCCATTAGAACAAAAAAGAAACAATAGAAACAAAAATAAATAATCACCCAATCATGTAACAGGTACATCAGAATCTGTAATCCATACAAGCCTCATGTTGTATAGATTTTTCTTTAAAATATATTTGATGTATTTCATGACTAATATTTCCAATTAACTCGGAGTGCAAAATTTAATTTTGTTGTAAAGTAAATAAACAACGTGTATTCCAAATATACCACTTAATAACAGAAAAAATAATATGCAGTGTGGTATTTTCCCATCATCACCATGAAATATCATAAACCCCATAAATTAATGTCACATAATTCATATGACTAAAAACAGACATATTCCAAATTTGTGCAAGAGAAGTCCAGAAATTAGAAATATAAGAACAGGAAAAAAATAAATGATCTATTGTTTCAAGTTATGCCATACAATGAGGCCTAGAACATAATCTCTTCTTTCATTTTATTCTTCTGATTGGCTTTAAAATTAAATTTCTCATGGCAACAAAGCCAAAGAATATCCCAAAACTTACATGGAATTCGGTTACAAGTAAGCAAACTTAGAACCATCTTTCTGCATACCGTCGGGCATTGCGGAAAGGTTTCTACTTCCCCAAAATCTGAATCTAAAACCTTAGCATAAAGTGCTTTTTTAGAGAGACAGAGTAGGTCATTGGAATGAATGTTTCACTTTTTCATTCTCACAAAAACTTCTTTGTAGTATTGAGGTGCAAAATACACTACTCTGAAGAATTTTTGGGAGTAAGTTTCCTACACAGGAAGCCAAGCTAACAACTTAGAGCGGAACAACTCCGTCCATCCCAAGTGTACACGTATACATAAAGGTTTAAAATTAACAAATACAAAATGTAAAAATAAAAAAAACACAGGATTAACCATATTTAGATCACCTTGCAAAACCTTTAGATAGAGAATATTTAATTTTAAAGGATTTAAACGACTGCCCCAGATAGCAGAGAAAAAAATACTAAAAATGGTAGTTTCTTTTTCCTTTGGGGTGGAAATATTATACTAATAAATAAAAATAATGGAAAAAGATACGTTTTAGTTAAATAAACCCTTTTCAGTTTTCCTATGGCATATTTATTCCAATTCAACACTAAGTCTCTACCTCAAGTTAATTTCTCACCCCAATTAATCAAATCCTGCCATCCCATATCATAATCCACCCCCAAATATGAATAGGACCTTTTACCACTGGTATTCCTGCACAATCATTAAGGAGGTCTTGTCATAACCCAACCCATTTACCCTTACTTTTCTGTTTATTTAAAGAGACCCCTGATGCCATCCCATATAAAGTACAATATTCTATTGCTGACTGAACTTCTAGTATATTTGGAAGTAATAAACAAATATCATCAACATATGCAATCGCAGTATGCAAAAGCTGCTGTCTTGAAATTGCAAGGGGCTAAGAAAATCTCCTATCATTTAGGAGCCGTACCAGAGGATCAATACAGAAACAAACAAAAAACAGGACATCCTTGTCAGCCCTTTTTAACTGAAATAAGAGGCCCTAAATAACCATTTACCAAAAGTTTGGTCAAAGCAGATTTATATAGAAGTTGCAACCATTGAATAAATAATTCGAATATCATAAAATCTAAAATAGCTATAAAAAGGCATGATTAACAGAATCAAATGCCTTTCATTGATCCAAAGATATAACCATACCTTCCACAGTATCAAGAGTACTGGATTCAAAGATTTCTCTAAAAAGAACCAGCACATCCAATAATCTTCTACCAGGAATTGCACAAAATTGATGTATAGAAATAATATCCTGGGCCACCCTGGACAAATGATTAGTCAATATTTTAGATAACATTTTAAAATCCATATTAAGCAAACAAATAGGTCTCCAATTATCGAAACACCTTTTGTTTCCCTTTTTATATAAAAATATGATGATTCCAGTAGACATCTTTAAAGGGAGCCCTGAAGTATGAAGACAATAATTATAAACTGCCGCCAATTCATTTGTTATACTGATATAATTAAGTGGTAAACCTCTACTGGAATACCATCAGCTCAGACACCTTATGCTTGGAAAAGATGCAACCACAGCCACTATTTCTTCTGCAGTAATATCATCAGTAAGTGATTGTAAAACAGATGCCTGACTCTGAGGGATAGTAAGCAGTTATAAAAGAGGGAGAAATTGTGTCTCATCTGTAAGTCTTGACATTAATGAGTCAAATACTGGGAAATAACCTGTAAAATGTCCTTCTGGGACATTTTCAAGTGTCCTTGATCATCCTATTCACCATCTATGGTTTTGTTTTGTACTCTGTATTTACAACTTAATAAAGGGCATATAGTATTAAGATTCCCCTTCATCCCAAATTTTTGTTGCATGATCAAGGATTCTATCTGTTGTTCATGAAAATGATTCATTTCAGTTTGAACTGCCTCAATCTGTACATCAAAGTTATGTTTGGTCATCTGCGCCAAACTCTTCAGCTGTTGTAGGCGTTGCCTACAACTTTGATATCTTACTCTGGGCTCATCCCTATTTTGTTTACCAAGAGCCCTTAAAAGCCGACCTAACTCAAATTTTAAGTGATCCCACCAAAGAATCGGTG
Source organism: Neoceratodus forsteri (assembly GCA_016271365.2). Classification (NCBI taxonomy): domain Eukaryota; kingdom Metazoa; phylum Chordata; order Ceratodontiformes; family Ceratodontidae; genus Neoceratodus; species Neoceratodus forsteri. The sequence goes on from CM028135.1 coordinate 816,675,230, forward strand.
CATCAAAAATAAAAAATATTGTTTGTAAACCGCAAATTGAGTACAAGATTTGATGTTTAATTGAATTAGTCAATAGTAGGGAAGTATTGAACTTCCAGAGCCTTGGGCCATGACACATAGCTGGTTCTCCAAGAGAGATATGTAATTCTTTGTGATCCGAATATGCTACAGATTCTGTTTTAGCCCCCTGCAATTTCATAGATTTATTTAAAAAGAAAAAATCAATCAGGGTCGCATAAGTCCCCCTCTGAAAAGTTGGATCACGACAAGAAGTAAAAGAAAAATATGCATCAGTAAGGCTAGCCAATTTAATAGCATCAATCAAAAATAAAGAATCACTAAAAAGTTTATTGGTTATAGTATCCTTACTCCTATCTTGTTTCGCTAGGCCACAATTAAAATCCCCTTCCCATATTACAGACTGTGAAGAAAATAAAAAAGGCCTAATTAAAAAAAAAACTCAGTTCTCTCCATTTTCGTTTGAGGAGCATAAGCATTAATGAGTCTATAATAGAGAGATTCAAAAATAATATCCAAAAGTAAAATCCTCCCAGGTTGTAAGTCTAATACTTTAATCACCTGTATTGGTATAGTAAATAAAATTCCTACCCCCGTACAAGGGCCTAATCCCAGAGACCAACATGATGGTCCCAAAAACCATTCAAACTGTATTTGCCTTAATTCATGGGTCATATGTAATCTTGTATCCTGGATCATAATAATATTTGTATTAGTAGCCATGAGATGAGAAAAAAAAACTCCCCTTTTCTGTTTATTCTTTATACTATTGACATTAATAGTAAGTAAAGACAAACCCTTCACCATTGATTAGAGCATCATGGTGATTGAAAACACTTCTTTCCCTGCCCTTCTCCTTTTTTTTTTTAAAACATTCCTCTTTGGTTTTGGTGTGTCTGCAATAAGGACCTCACTCTTTTCACTTATAACAGAGTCAGAGAATGTCTCTACAATACTTAAATCCCCCGAGCAGGATTCAGATTCATGACCTGTACCCTCAGTGGCTTTAAATAAAGGCAGAAATCTATTTGATGTTCTGGTTTATGAAATCTTGTGTATCTTTGAGGCAGGTCGCTGCCAAGTATGCCTCCTGGTCACCCTCTTCTCTACCTCAGTAGATGGAAGTGGGTTGGGGGCATCTCATTGAGGACTATCTCAGATGCTGTGACAGAAGTCAGATTATTTTGCCCAGCTTTAGAAGCTTCATCCAGCTGACCCAGTGGTGCTGAGGTTTGAGGCACTGGACACCACACCTCGCACCACACCGGCGACCCAAGTTCGGGAACGGATTCAGGCCGCTGGGGGCTGGCGGGGGAAGGAAGGATTGAGCATCCTGTGACAGCTCTCCTTCCTTTGGCGTGGGTAGGGATATGTGCTGCACTGCAGTGACACCCAGCGGAGGCTGGGTGTTCAGCAGGATGCGGGCATTTACATGGAGGAGGAACCGGCGGATGTCTGCACGTTAGTGCACTGATGTCAGTGCACGTCTGGCTCCTCGGTGAGAAAAAATAAAGAAATGCAGTGCTGCTGGCTGCTTCCATGATGCCAACCCTTGGCTCCTATCAGCCTCCAGGGTGGCCCTGCCTTGCCCTATCCCTGTTGACCGTGAAGCCATTTGAGAGGGGTCAGTTCCACAGCCCCACCCTGGGGGCAAGCCAGGGGTCTCAAGGTATGGGATCACCTGATCTGAAGGTGGGAGAAGGGGTCTGTGACTGGGCAGATCTCATGCAGCTGGCGGCCACAAAAAAGAAAAAAAAAGAAGCCCCATCCTCTGCAATTATATCCACCACCATGTCCCCATCTACTCCCGACATGGGTGTCTGAGGAACTCTCTCAGGTGTCTGAGGAATGGGTGCAGGAACTGGTATTTCTCTCTAAGGGGTTAAGAATCTGTAGATCATCCCTTAAAGGAGTAACCTCAGGTATCTGTTGTGCATGCTTCTATTGCTTACATCAGGGGTTCTCAAATGAGGAGGCCAGCCTCCCTGGGAGGCTCCAACCTGTTCCAGGGAGGCTCAAGCAAGTCTGAAACAGTACTGTATTTAAATTTTGAGTTTTATATATTTTGTGTGAAGAGATGATGCAAACTGAAAGAGGATAATAGTAGGTGAATTTAATGTATTTGTTTACTAATAGGTGACAAGGGAAGGTGAATGAAAGGCTAATTTCAGGTGTACCCAGGGAAGAGTAGGGAGTGAATACATTTCAAAAGGCAACTGTAAAACAATCAAGAAATACATAGTAAACAATAATGCAAACAAATATGAATAATAAACTAATAATGAGTGGTGGTAATTGATCAATTTTTTGCCTGATGGTATACCAGCCCAAATACAAGAGAAAAGATAGTGTAACCCCCTGCAAATGGGGGTTCCCAAAAGACTTCCAGGAGCTTGCTTGAATGCTCAAGCCTGAATGGTGTTTGGCGTTTAAGCCATTTATCAGTGAGTGTTTTTAGAGCCTCTGGTACTGTCTCTTTAAGAGCTGTCTGCTTGCAGACATAATTAATTTGTATGGGGGACTGTGTGCTTCTCTGTTTGAGTACCACTCGAGCTGCTGCCAATTCACTTCATTTTGCATTCACTAGGAGTGCAAAGGAACCTATCTGAAAGATGTAACTGTTTGCCAGAAATCATTTACAGTAATAATGAAATTACAGTTTGTCTAACCTGCTTTCTTTGCAGTCAGAACTGTGTCTGCCTAGTTCCCCATTCTGGTTTTGAACTGCTGAACTGGACCAATCAGTGTGGGGTAAGCTAGCTCTAAAATGGTGCCTTGGACGAATCAGAACTTGGACTCATAATCTGAGCCAGCCACAAGAGGATTGTATGGGCAGTGACTCTGGGAGATGTAGTTTAGACTTCAGTGCCTTTTTGGACCAACAGCAGCAGTCTATTGTGAGTGACAGCCAATCCAGTCAAGAACTGGGAGGAACTCAAAGGAAGTGCCCGGTTTTGTCTGTTGGAGTTTCAGTTTTAGATCTGGCAGTGAAGGGGAAAGAAACCCTGTGCTCCTTCAGTGCACAGTTTCAGTCAAAAAACGTGTAAGGCCCAGAGTTCCGGTCTGCAGCTTGTGTAACTGCTTGTTAGGACTGAATCCGTCCTGTGAAAAGAATCAAAGGATCTCTGAAGAGTAGAAACCAGGCTCACCCTGCAGAAGACTGAAGAAATTGTAATTGCACTCGGTCTGTCAGGAACTGAATCTGCTGTGTGTTTTCCTGGGTATTGTGCAGTAGTGCGATCGGGATAGAAGCAGCCTGCCTGGTGTAGTACTTTTTACCATATAAATGTGTGAAGAGTCGTGGAGCTCAAAAAGTAGCCCTGCTGACGTTGAAGGACCCTATCTTGTTTGGAGGTCGTGAGTACTAATTCAGGGTCAGCTCCCTGTTGAATTGCCACATTAAATCCAAATGGAATCACTGTACTGCTGACTATTTAAGCTAATTTTCTTTTCACTGTGTGAAAGGGCCCTACCAGCTGCCACGGTTTGGACTAGCCACTAGGGCTTGGGTACCCAGGGACAGTAACTGGTAGGGATAGGCCTAATGCACAGAGCCATAGGTAGATAGTAAAGTGATAAGCTAATTAACCTGATTTCCCTGTCCTTGTTATATCCCCTAAATAAATCAGAGCTGCTTGTTTCAGCAAAGTTATACTGCCTGAGGTATTTGTCTATGTTAAAGTACTGTACTGTGATTGTTGCACTGTATCTTATTTCACAGGAGGTCCCAGTGCGGAACCAGACCTGGGGTAAGTGTATACTGTGAAGCAGTGGCGTAGTTTGTTTTTTTTCAGGGGGCAAACTAACCAAAAGTCCTGATTTTGTGTACACACGACATGAAGAAGATTGGGGTTCTGACACCCAGAAACCATGGGTTATAAAATGCATTCTGGTTTGTGCTAGTTCTAATTTAATACCTCACTAGTTATTACATTTTGATGTACATTTGTCCCAGGTTCAAACAGAAGCACAGGTAAGAAGGTCAATAAGTTCTCGCAAGTACTTTTATGTAAGGAAAAAAAAACAGAGACAGTTAATTGTTGGCCTCATATTTTTATTTTGGTAATTTTCATATTAGCTGTCTTAAGAGATCATAGTAGCAATTTGTATCGTGAAATGTTTAATATTTTTGAAATATACCAGCTCCTTCATTTGAAAGTGCAAAACACAGTTTAGCAAAACACAACCACAGGACCATCACATCACAATTCCTATAGTGTTACTATAGAAAGCAGTATTACTAGGCCAATTGCCAGTATAACTAGTTACATATTAGTTTAAAAACTTTAAATTTCAAAATTGTGGTATTGGATACCCAATTTCAAAAGTTGGTTATTGGATACCCAGTATTCTGATATATTTTGAGCTTTTGTTAAGCTAAAATCATTTTATTGCTTTTATTTACCCTGAATCCCCAACTGCTCAGCAGCTGCAGTCTGCAGCTCTGTCCTTTCATGGTGCCATATCATTATATGACATAATCAACATTCAGGTCAATGAGATGAATGGCATGGAATGGTAGTGTGTAATGTAACACAATGTCTGAGACATATGAAAATCAAAAGCAATGACTGGTTTGGAGAGTGGAATTCAATGTAGATCAGAGGCAGTAGGGCTCCCTAAAGCTACAGTATTTATCAAACATTCAACAAAGCATATCATAATGCATAACTGGCATGGAAAGGAAGATGGAACTTCCTACAAGAGCTTGCTAAGCTCAGGGTGGACAAGGCAATGGGACCTGACGCATACATCCCAGGGTACTAAGGAGTTAAGGGTGGAACTAGCAGAGGAATCAGCAGAACTGCTTAGTGAGTCTCTGAGCTCAGGAGAGTCCCAGAAGACTAGAGAAGGCTCATGTGATCTCACTCCAAAGAGTGGTAGCAGGGAGGAGGCAGGGAACTACAGACCAGTCAGTCTTGCCTCTGTAGTAGGCAAGATTATGGAGGCACTCCTTAAGGAAAGGATAATGCAACACCTGGAATCCATAGGGCATGGGATCCAAGACAGCATGGGTTTACAAAGGTAGGTGCTGTCAAACTAATCTCATAGATTTCTTTGACTGGGTAACCAGAGTGCTGGATCAGGAGGAGCAATTGATGTCACCTACCTTGACTTCAGCAAAGCTTTCAACACTGTTCCACATAGAAGATTGATAAATAAGCTGGGTAGGCTTGGGATGGGTCAGAAGTTGGTCAACTGGGTGGCAAATTGGTTGCGGGCAGAAACAGAGAGTGGTGGTAAATGGTATACATTCAGAAGAGATGCAAGTCACAAGTGGGGTACCTCAGGGATCAGTCCTGGGGCCAGTCCTCTTCAATATCTTCATTAGTAACATTGCAGATGGACTAGAGAGTAAGGCTTGTCTGTTTACAGATGACACCAAGATCTGCAACAGGTAGATGATCCAGATGGGGTGGGCAGAATGTATAGGAGTTAGATGAGATTTGTATATATAGCTGTCCTTCTATCTGCCTTTCCATGCCAGTTATGCATCTTGAATCCTGATATGCTTTGATAATTTTTTGATAAATAAAGTGGCTTTGGGGTGCCATACTGCCCTCAGATCTACATTGAATTCCACTCTTTGAACCAGTTATTGCACTTGATTTTCATACGCCTAAGACATTCTGTGATATCACAGACTCCCGCTCCATGCCGTTCATCTGATTGTTCAAGTAGTATGAAAAGAGAGAGATGTAACAGTTGAGCAGAGGGGGATGCAGGGTAGTTACAAAACCAAGACAATTAGATTATTACTTAAACAGAAAGATCAAAGCAAGGTATATCAGAATATTGTGTATCCAATAAAAGAACTGGAGGGCATCTGTATGTTAAATATCAAGAGGACACTGTGCAAAAGAAAGTAGTTATGTCCCCTATTTTATAGGCCTCACCAACATGGCCCTTGGTTAAACTATTGTACCCCTAACCCCCATGTTTCAAATCTTAAATGATGATACGCTAAACCTATTTGTCATACACCCTCAATTCCCTAGGAGGTATCCCACCTAAAGAGGAGAAATTGAACTCTCCCTCAAGGTTAGCCCTACCCCATCTATCAGACAGATTGACTTGCTCCGTCTTCTACCATCAACCCAAAACCCTTAAAAGTATGCAACCAGAAGATATGGTCCTCTGAATTAATAAAATGTTTTACTTGCATGAATCAGAGAAATTCCTTGTAGCAGTAAAACATCAAAGTTGCAAGAACTCCCAAACATTATCTGGAGGACCTCTGTACAAGACTGTAAACTATCAGTGATACATGCTCTTTTATAAAACTGAAATGCTAGCCGGATAACAGAATGAAAATAGTGTAATACAAGTGCATTTATCTTCTGTACTATAGTAAAAGGAGCCATTGCACAGTGTCAGTGCATGATTCACATTGACAAGACAGTAATTCAGGTAATAGCATTAAAAAATACAAAAAAAAAAAACATTGACTTACAACTACATCAGCAACAGTTGATCATAACAGAACTTCTCTTTAGATTTTTTACATTAGTTTTCTGTGGTGTAGAGCATATGTGGCAACAGCTTGGTTACAGGACTTCATTATTGTCCACATTTGATAATAGTCTTATAGGGCAAGAGTGACTATGGTGTTGTGCTTCAAATATCATTAGTGGAAGATACCTGGATGTGTTTTCAACAAAGGGTAGGGCATCAAATGTTATAATATGAATTACATAAGAAGTCAGCATAACAGCACATCTAGGGGATCTCAGTCACCACCAGGTACCACCATCGTAGGAACCAGTACAAATCAATGACAGGTAGGAATAGATAAGTTTATGGACATCCAGCATCCATGGTTAACAGTAACATTTTAAGCAAGTGCACAAGCAAGGATCTCCTTAAACTTAAGACAGAAGACCTTGTAATGTTAACCTGTTAAAGGACTTTACTATAAGCTTAATACAACAGTCTTCCTTGCAGCACAGTCGACTGCAATGCTTTTGATTCTGGATGGATCTCCATAAACTTAAGACAGGAGACTTGTGATGACCGGGCCAAGCAAGGAAGAAAAATCTGCTTAAGCTTAAGACAGAAGACCTTGTAAGCTGAACCTGCTAAAGGAATCCATTATAAACTAACACAAGAGTCCTCTTTGCACAGACAGATGTGGTGAACTGACTCTGTGAAATGACTCCATAAGCTTAAGACAAGAGCCATTGTATCACTGGCCTTCAAAAAGCAGCATGTGCTATTGAGTAAACATCCAGAGTTATAATTTGTTAAACTCTGTGGTGTGTTGATGTTTACAATGTCAGCAATTTTAATGGTGAAAATGTTCTGTGATGATGCCCATTTACAGATGGCGAAGTTGCTAAGGTGGTGGTACCTGATGACGAGATACCCCGAAGAAGATCTATGTTTTGACATCAGTTGCACATAATATACTTCAACAAGTGACTGTGCTTGCCGCTATGTTCTTCTCCTGTATAGTCATGCTGATTAAACAAGTTACCAAGACAACAGGGATATAGTCTTGTGAAACAGCTATGAAATGAGGAAGGAAAATGATCCTGTTTCTACCCTTATGGACAATGTACAGACAGGATATATCTAGTTGTTGCAGTCAAAGTTTGTTGAATCCTTTAAGGAGGGTTCAGTAGTATTACAACACTGTCGGCTATTGCACCTCTAATTCAGAATCATTCTTCTGTGTTTTTCTTGCTGAACACATCAATTACTGATGAAAAGTCTACCTGCTCAGCAATGTCCCTTTCAATGCTTAAAAGTGCCAATGATGACAGTCTTTCTTCTGCCATAGTAGATCTTAGATAATTTTTAGAATACGGAGTTTGCTAAATGTGTTCAGCCTTAGCGGTAGACACTGAAATTGTACCGAAAATACGATACAGTATTCCTAGGTTTGGATATGCATTCTGGAGATCATTATCTTTCACAAAGCGTAACATTGAACATACTGTCGATGGTGTTTGACTCGGAGAGAGCTCTTCATAGAAAGCACAAAGCTGTTTATACTCTGACTGTGCTGCCTCACTGTCTATATCCTCTGAGTAAGCTGAAATTAGGTTCAGAAGACTTTCTCTATCATTAAAATGACTTGGTAACAGACAACTGAAACATTTAACTGTATTATGAAAGTCATTAAATCTCTCTTGCATTTCTGTTGTGATTCTATCATAGATTGTATAGAATACAGTAGTCCTGAAATGCAATGCAGGATCATTGTCTGCTCATCTTGTGCTTGTTCACGGGCATACATTGCAGCGTCTTTGTCTAGTTACTTTGAACTCTGTGTCTACCTCATTGTCTTCTGCAAATTTAGTTGACAAGTTAATCAGATCATTATAATGATCAATTGTTCTGTTTTGCTCAAATAGTTTCAAACATGAAGTGACCATGGTTGATGCTGTGATGACATCCATTGTTTCACTTTGCAAGTACACCGACAGGCTATTAACCGAGTGTAAAATTTCTAGCCATATGTGCAGCATTAGTACAAATTCAAATTTCTGTAGGAACTCAAGTAGAGCATGTGCATCACCTACCCCCTATCTAGAGCCATTTACAGCTTACGGTATTTCCTCAGTTAGCAGTCGGCTTTGAAGAGTGCAGACATGTTCCTGGTCCGCCGAAGATCGTCGCGCCAGAGTCCGGAGGTAAGTATGGGGTGAGGGGCGTGGGAGGCTGGGTGCACAGTGGGTGGGTGCGGGTTGTGGGAGGGGTCGGGAGATGCTCCATGGGACCGTTTTTTTTTCAGGTTGAAAATAAAAAAATGACGTCGTGGGACCATTTGCCACGCTGGGGTGGGCTCCAGCATGGCACAAGGACGATAGGGGTGTTCAGCCGGCGGGGATTGGGCACCCCGTTGGCCTATGGACTGATTGCCACGCTGGGGTGGGCTCCCAGCGTGGCACCTCAACTGGGGGAACAGGCGCAGCTCAGCCGACAGGGATTGGGCACCTCGCCGGCTACACACTAGGTGCAGTAGCGCGCACGCCTGTGTGTGGGGAGGCACTCTCTTTCTCTGCACACTGATGTGGCTCCCCCTTTCAACTGTATGCCACTGCATTTTGGAGTGTGTCATAGACAGCTCAAAATGCATTGGCTACAGGGACCAGGCCTGCCAGCTCACTGACTGAATTGGAGGAGGAGTTGACCTCCGAAATCTCCGATGATGGCACTATGTTTCTTGCACATGCGTGCAAGCAACATAAAAATGAGGAAGCGTGCCATGTGTCAGCTTCGATTTAGACTTTATAGAAACACTAAGTAATTTTGCCATTCTGTTTTCACTGAACCTCTGTTACATCTCACAACAGAAACCAGTAACACAAATACAGTAACAAACAACCTTATAATAGGCAACCTTAGTTAAGGTACAAGTTCGGGTTCCCGAAGTACTGAGCATTCCACAGGACACTGTTCTCCTATGGGAGACTACTCATCCCCGCTGCTATACTGCCACCTGGATGAACATGGGTGGCAGTGCAGCTAGGGACATCAGGGGAGGGGAGGATGGGATTTGGGTGCAACAGCACACCTAAGCACATATGCACATCACTAGATCCCCTCTGGGTGCTGATGTCCTCGGGACAGTGGAAAACAAGGAGAATGGATCCGTGCACCTGAAGATGAAGGGCTGCCACGCAATAAAGGATCCCCCTCCACTGCCTGACCCGCCACTCATACCTCCCAACAAAACTAGAAGCTTGAGGGTAAGCTACCTCCACCTCATCCCCACCTGGGGTGAACAGCCAAGGCTCCATGGAAGAAGGAGGTAGTATCCAAGTTACCTGTACCTGTGAGTATTGGAAATGACTTTCCAGGATTTACTGAGATAATCAAAGATGGAGTAAATCCTAATGTTTCAGCAGCTGTGTTGACAAGAGCTCAGCCAGAAAATCTCAGATGGTGGGATTCTTCTTTCGCTGATTTTGATTCAGACTTGTTTGAGCACAGCTTTAAGAACGGAAGTCCAGAAAGAAAGAGCGACACCTGAAGAAACAGTGGCAACAAAAAACAGATGAACATAAGGGTTAACATACCAAAATGCTGAAACTAAACTAATAACTGATTGTGATTTTCTTTCAGAGCAAGCTAACAAAGTTTCTCCACGGTTATCTTAAGCAGCTGGGGTGAAATCAAAACAGGGTGATTAACTGGGAGAAAAAGGCAGTTTTTCTGTTTTTGTTATATTTGTCTTGTATAACTCTTAATTTACAAACAGTAATATTTTCAGAAATTCTTGACATTTTTTTACTGATTGTTGTGGTGCAGCAGTGTATAATTTCAGATTGTTTAAAACATTTGGTTATATTACTAAAGGTTTTCAATTTGCTACGCATTACTTGTAGTGTGTGTCTGAGTGTGTTGTACGATGCGTGCCATCAAATCAGACACCTTTTATTGTGCCACAGAATAAGTGCAGCAGTGTGAACCTGCTATCCACCGCACCTGCATGAATTTGTTTATGCTGCTTTAGAAAATGGGTATTAAAAATCAAGTAATTTGATTGGTCAGCTGGCACTGCAAGCGTGGTCTATGTGGCAACAGACCCACGGGCATGAAGTAGCACCAGTGCCAACTGCCCAATCACCCACCAATATCACAGAGTCAGCTGTTTCTGTACCGATAAAATCAACATTCCACTGTCAGTGTCAGCAAGTGATAGTTACTAGCACTAGTTTCTGTGGGCCACTAAAAAAACATAATTTCAAAAATGTCAGATGTCTCACCCATCAACTTCGACCTCTATTTCGACCAGCAGTTTTCAATTGAAGAACTGGAGCAGGAACCTGATGTGTGACCTGCAAACAAAAGAAAAAGGAAAAATCCTGTCAGCAAGGAGGAGAGTATCACGTAAGTCTGACAGTCGATCATCTCCATCAAATTGAAAATGACAGGGATGAGAAAAACAAGAAAGAACACAGCTTGGGCTGTAGTTGTTTTACAGGACTGGGCAACGCAATGAAATCTGTCAATGAATTTAAAACTGAATACTTAAATACACTACTTAGGCAGTTCTACGGAGAAGTGCGAGCGAGCAGCGGCAGCGAATACTCAGTGTCAGGGCTGTGTGGGATCCGGCGGCATAAACAGATATCTCAACAGCCCTTGGTCACTTTGTAATCGCCACTTACCGCTGCAACTGAAAACCTAACTAAAACAAAATAAATAGCTAACTCCATTTCCTTGATTCCGAGTAATTTCAAACATTTGCAACAACGAAAATCATCGATCCGACCAAAGAATCACCTCATTGACACGAACCAAGCAATAAAATCTCACAGGAAACCTCTCGAACATCTCCCGATTTGGCCTCAAAAACTACCGAGAGAACATTCTTAGTGCTGCTAGTGCCACTTCTACCATCTCACCCACTATTTAGTTCTTGTAGTGTGACTTTAGCTCATAACCTTCTCACTTTGGGATGTGTTCCCTTAGAATCCGTTCCAAATTTTGTAACTCCTGTAATATTAATACTGGTACTGTGATATTGTATACTCTGGCCCGGATATTCAAAGGGGTTGCACTTGGTGCTCATTCACAGATTTGTGCCTGTGTAGTACAGTATGGTATGCAAGCCCATTCATCCACTGTGGACCAATTGGCTTACAGATCATACTGTAAGCGATAATTTGGCAGGTGGCATGCAGGTGGAGTACAGCTGCCTGCCGATGATTGGGGGGGGAACTGGGTGGCAGGGGTCCTCTGTGGTGGAGGGGGGTTACCACTGGACCACCAGGGATATTACATAGGTACAGCGGACACGATCAGAGGGTCGAGATTGGGAGGGAAGGGGTACCACTGGACTACCAGGGATCTTACTTATACATTTGCCCGCATTGGGCCAATGGGGGTGCTACTAGACTACCAAGGCATATGTTTTATCATTTCTGCTGCATTCGTGGTTATAGGGTGGGGGATGTCCCAGGACCCCTGCAGTCCACACGTCATGCTGTGCAGGGTGTCAGGCGCAATTCACCTGCCTGCCCTGTGCAAAATATGCAAATGGAGCCATAATGACATGTTAATGGCCCCCATTGCGCCATGCATATATGGCCCGAGTTGCATGCCCTCTTCTGAATATTGCAGGTGCTGCACCCAGCACAACTGCATTTGTGCTAGCACATCCCTGCTCCCCATCTGTGACTTGCGCCGGTGCAGTACACAGTCTGCCATATTCAATGGTGCTGCGCCATAGCACATCAACATTGATTATCACCAGGTCCTGGCCCCGCCACATCCCAGCTGTGCCCACACTTGCACCATTGCCAGGTGCAGTCTAAATTTACGGGCCTCTATGTACTCGTTTTAAATTGACAGTGCTTCCCAACTGCATATGTCCCCTTCCCTTTTTGTCCCTCCCCTATTGTATGACTAGGATCTTTCATAATGGAGCCTTTAGCTCAAAGGATGTACTTCTGACTTTTGTAATTAAATAAACCCAGATATGGGCAAATCATGGGCCTCTGACTACTCTGCATATGTCAAAGACAATGGCATATGGCACTACCTCCCCTTCCCCACATGATAAAAAACAAAAAAAAAAAAACTGGCAGATCCAGAGATCTCCTGCCAGCATAAACATTCACATTTTATGTCAAAACAGTCATAGATAACACCCGAAAATTGCAACTTGGCATTCAGCTGCCTATCCAGCACCCAACCCCAACTATAGTGGCACAGATTATATAGGGTACCAAATACACACTTACAGTTACAGCCACTCACCCATGTAGTACTAGCAGCTAACACATGAGCTAGAAGAAGACAGCACCACTAACTCCGCTAGTAGAGGTCATGTTTATGGTATAACCCCACCTCCATTCTGTTGGGCCACTTCAGTAAGGGAAGGAATGGAAAGGGGAATTGTTTAACCAGGAAAGGCACTCTAGCAGGAGCTGATTTCCAGGTGTGATCTGGGAGCACAAGGAAGTTAAGCGATTTGCTCAGGGTCACACAGTTTGCAAGTGGGGGCTGATGGGATTCAAACCAAGGTCTCCAGGTCTTGCCCTTAACCACTAGACTGCCTCTCACCACACTGCAGATTTACTTGCATGTAAGCCCCCGCCTCAGTTTGTCATTATCTGTATTTTTACTGTAAAAAAACTTTAGACTTTGTAGCAGGGCTGCAGCTATGAATTTTGGGGCCCAGGACAAGTCACTTGAAATGGGCCCATTTCCTAACAAGCTAATGCCAGGGGTAATGCCAGCTCCTCAGGTGGGCCCCCTGAGCTCAGGGCCCTGGACAACATCCCCACTCTCCCTCCCCCACCCCCAATTACTGCGGCCCTGCTTTGTAGTGTTGTATATCTTTGGGTCGGATATTCAGAAAAGCACCAGGCATGGGCGCAAGCCTAGCACAGCACAACTTTAATGCACCAGGGCATGGCCCAGGCAATATTCATTCAACAGTGCTGCACCATGGCTCAGCACCACTGAATATGGCACTGGGGCCACCTGCACTGTGCACAGCGCAGTGGCAGGACAGGAGCAGGGTGCTCCACCAGCACAAGTGCAGTGCGCTAGGTGCAGCAAGAGATATTCAGAGGTGAACATGCAAATGAGGCCATTATGAATGCAAGGTGCAAATGGGGCCATTTGCATGTCATTATGGCCCCATTTACATGGGGGTGCGCCAATCCCTGGCGACTTGCACCTGGCGCCCTGCCAGGCTGCAGCCAATGGGGACTGATGCCCCCTCACATACTGGGACTATGTAGTACAGTATGGTCTGCATGCCCATTGGCCCATGCTGTGGACCAATGGGCATACAGCTGTACTGCATACCAGTTGGTGCACGGCTTGCGGGTGGGGAACTGCTGCCTGCCGCTGACTGGGGGCAGCAGGGTGGCAGGTCTAAGTCGGCAGGTGTGGAGGGGTACCCCCACTGGACCACCAGGTTTTCTCCTCTACAATGCCCACAATCTGGCTTGGCAGCAGGTCCACTGGACCACCAGGCATAAATTTTACTTCACCAAGCCCGTGATTGGGCTGGATTTGGTCCATTGGACCACCAAGGATACTATTATGTTTAACTACACCTGCGATCGGGTCCCCTAGACCACCAGGGACTGACTTTATTGCAATACGCCCACGATCGGGTGAGGGGGTAGGGTCCTGTGGACCACCAGGGCATGTCTTTAGTTTATGACACCTACAATTGAGCATGGGGGTGGGGAGAGGGACACCCGGCCTGTGTCTCAGGAGGTCAGGTGGCCACCCACAGCAGGTGGCTGCCGTGTTGCACCCTGCATTATGGCAGCTCACCTGTGGTTTCCAGTCCTTGCTCCTGTTCTTTTGGGGCAGATCTTTGTGCCCCTTGGCAGCACAAGGCGGGTGTGTGCCTGTATATGCACTGCACATCCCAGGCTTGATTATCGGATGTGCCACATATGCATGGGCACACCCGCACTTGCACCACATACACTATTGGTGCACCATGGCGCATCAGGATTCGTGCAGTGCAACATCCCCTTTTGAACATCACGATGGGGCGCATCACTACCCCTTTGAATATCTCGGCCTTTGATTTCCGAATTGCGCTAAACAAGTAAGCATTAATCACCGATAGTGGAGGGCTCTACCGGTGGATTAATGCCCGCTGGGGGGGGGGATTGGTGCATGAGGGCGAAGCCTGAGGGTTCCAACCCCCCAGCAGGCATTAATCACCGGCAGAGCCAGACTCTGGAGGTGCTTAATGCGCTTTTAACATGGCAAGCGCAACGGGAGTACTCTTGGAATACTGGGGAAAGATTGTGATGAGGAACCGTACCAGAGAGTGACAATGTTCGCAGGGTAACTGTGGTCTCTTCGGCTGTTTTCACCTGACTCTGCTACTGTGAGGACGTGCGCGGTCACAGTGCACACCACACATTCTTTTAGATAGTGGTGAATATTACTCACTCAAGACAATGAGAAGAGTCGTGCAAGATACATGTTAGTATAGTACTTTGTCCATTCTGACTGGCCATTTCTTTGCTGTCCCATTCAATGCTGGCTGCCGATCACGGACTGGAGCAGTGCAGTCTGGGACACATACTCTCCGCCGCTAGCCACGACCAGCTCAGAAACACAGCTGTCTTTTCCCCCCGTAGGTGACATCACCAACGGTAGGAATTGCTCGCACTGCCGGTGAGGGGGTTGCGGTAGGTGACGGCGCGAGTGTGGCTGCCACCATGGCGCCTGAGTGTATGTGAAGGTGCTGGATAGAGGAGCGGGGGAGCGGCGTTCCAGCGGGATACAACTGGCGCTCTACATCAGGGTGTTGTATGCATGCACTCAGTTCGAGGGGCTACCTACCGATCCTGCAGGCTCAGATCCAAACGGGCTGTGACGGCGCCTCGGAGGCGACCAGCAGCGGGCTACGGCTCTGGACTGAGGAGGTGATGACCGAGCAGGCAGCTCCCCTTTACTGCCTCCCTGGCGACATATAGTACTAACCGAGCAGGCCTTACCTGTGAGTTAATACCCGCTGGGTTTGTGTCAGCTGTGCCAGTTCCGTCAATCAGGCTGCTGTATTTCCCTGCTCTGCGGTGAGCCGTGTTACAAAGTATATTATGAACCGGCGATCGTAAATGTAGAAAGCCGATTGGTCGAGAGTTTTGAGCGTGATGATATCGGGCTACATCATCACGGCTTCAGAAAACCTCCGGTCACCAGCCTCCTCACTTATCACGCAGTGCTCCTCGTCTCCCACACTCCAGTAGTCGCCGCTATTCAAAAAAAAAACTCAACTTTGCCCGTAATCAAACGCAGCAGCACGGAAGCCGACATAAAGACCGACGGTCCACGTACCCACATCCTCCCCTTGCGTTCCCTACACAAATCTCGTACAACAGCCAGCACTCGCAGACCGCTCGGCATATCAACACAAACTGGCGCGAGATGCGCTTTGAGCTAAATAAAAAAAAAAAAAAGTAAAGGATCCCAAACTGGCCCCCAACTTATTTTTCAACACTATTAATGTCCAGCCAAGCAGTACATTCTGGATTTTAGGTGACTTGTTGAGAAATGTTCTTCCCGCTTACAGTGCTGCTTCCTGCTTGCCACACATAACGCTCAAAAAAATGCACACATCTTCACTGACCCTGTGACCCAGAAGCACCAAGTCAAGGGCAAGAAAAACAGAGTTCACTTCCTGGTGCTAAGAGAGACACAAAGAACACCCCTCTTCCAATAAATTTGACTTACAACAGTGCCACCTGCAGTCCAGAGGTCTCCAGGGACTATTTTATTAAAATGTACTCCTCCACCACCTCAGAAAATACCTTTCAGAAGGATTTAAACTTTTTTTTACTGCTAAAAATTGTATTCCTAATTATAATAGAATATTGATTATAGGTATCATGGATATCATCACTGTCGTTGGACGCACTCGGCCTGCGGCCTCATGCCCAACCACCCGAGGCGTGACGATATCCCACGATATACCACACCCTGGAGTGTATTATTGCTTAATTATTCTATTAATTAACCTGGAAAGCAGAGTAGGAATCCGCCACTTACTGTGCACGCTAGAGAGACCGTGAATACTTGCATCCATCCACATGCTCGCTCCTCAGCGTTAGCATTAGCAATATTGCCGAACAATATGAGACAGAGAGACACACACACCGTTCAAAGTACAAAAACGTTCTGCACTCAAGTTAAATCTCGTTTCACACTGCCGGCAACTGCAGCATCCTCCACCCCCAACATGGGTTACCGTTTGTAAGAATGATGCGAGACAGTCACACGGTGAAATATTATTTGCACTATCGAAAACTGATCTACGAGCGCGCGCAGCGGTTTTATTCATTCATCCTCCAGCCACTGTGAGAAACACACCAGAATGGTATCAATGGCACCCAAATGGCTATCGGATCCCGCCGCGAGGCGGCGCTCGTTTATCTCGCTACACAGGGAGCGCCGAGACAACACCAAATACACACGGTAACCTAACGTGGGTGAACTTATTCTAGTAAGGTGGGTCTGCGGTCACTAAATAAACATGGTAAGACAGACTGGAAGATACACGCACGTAGTTGGAAGCGTGGGGGACTTGCTTGCCAGCACTTGGTATGGATGTAAAGGTCTACGTGGAACCAAGAGGACTGTAGCACAACAATGAAAATGTTTAGATGGAGAGGCTGGATCCTGAGTAGCATACCTCAACTGCTACGAATTTCACACTGAACTGTGCACCGGCTCCGCATGGGTTTACTGTTCTTAACGTTAAAGCTATTTCTGGACAAACTTAAATCATTTAAGTTAATACAAACATACCTCTCAACCTCCCTCATCAGAAATCAGGGACAAGGCTTAAAATGATCAGGGACAAAATGACCAAAATCAGGACACATCTGAAAAAAATAGTAATATTAGTTCCAGATAAAGAAGCTGTGTACAACATGCTTCTTAGTGTGATTAGATTTTTAATGAGAACTAGAGTGTAACACCAATGGCTGGCATTATGTTGTGATTCAAATCCTTACCCTTCAGTGACAGAAATGCCAGATTTAGGAGGGACAGAAGAAATTTCTGAGGCAAAATCAGGGACAGTTGAGAGGTATGAATACAAACATTCCTTATCGCTAACTATATGTGGCACACTATACGTAGGCGTACGAGTGTGCTAATGCTCTGGCCTCTTTGCATGGATTTTGAAGGCCAATGTTACGATTCTTAATGCTGAGAGGTTGAGAGATATGGTGAGCAGAGTGGTTTTGATTGTAAACATAACCACACGTATAGTAGTTAATTTGGAACCTGTGTGGAACTCTCCTGAATTATTCAATATAGAAATATTACAGAAACAAAGACTTAATTTTGTACAAGACGGAGACATAGTTCCCCCGGATGTGCATGAATGGGAAAGGGGTTAAAAAATTATACACACACACACACACACCACTATTATTACAGTCCATTCAAATGTGTGTTATGTTTGGGGGGTTGGCTCGGTCCCTCAATGACATGAAAAACCTGGTCAGTCTCTGGAGCAATTGAGAATGACTGCTCTTGGGATAATAATAATAACAACAATAGGGCTGAGATTGGAACTGGGTCGGGACACAGGTTCGGTCCCTTTGGGTTTAAGTAGTTCACTGAAACGGGCGAATCGGTTCGACTTGAACACGCCACTGTGGGGAGCGGTCTGTGGTTATGTTTATATTGGTAAGTTCCTGTTTTGATTGAGAAACGTGTTTTCAAGGCTCAAGTGGTTTAACATTCAGTGTCCCCAAACAAATAACAGATGAGGGACTCGAGGCAGTGCACTTCGCAACTAAAGGCCTGCCACTGATAAACAAGTCTGGCATATAACAAATTAAACGAGCTTGCTCTCCCAAATACAGTAGTTTGTTTAATACATTTTTTTCCCTCTCCTAATACTACCACTCAAACCTGTCTTGACTGGAATGATGTAGGCAGAATAAATTCTGCAAGATCGATACCCTCCCTATTCTATCTGTCTACACTTCAATTTGCAGGGAAAACCAATACTGATTACTGTCGGTCGACTCTACCTGAAACTCTCCTCAGTCCTGACTCCTCAGCCTTCCTCACAGTCACTCGAAAGCTACAGAAATGCCAGCTTGCGCTAAATCATCATACTGCTGCTTGGTGAATCGTGATAGGTTGCTACACATCATGTGCAGCCAATCAGGAATAGCCACACCGAGCAGTCAGCACCAAGGCATTTTTTACACACCCCTTCCCATGCCGGGCAATGCTTCCTGATCAACGTACACAGTAGTCCACACAAGTTGGTTAAAAAAAAAAATTTAAGCAGACATTTAAAAGTCCCGCTTACAATAATATTTCTCTTGGGGCAACTTCCCCTGCCCCCGCAATCTACGCCACTGCTGTAAAGCCATATGCTACTGACAGTGCAGTCTTTATGTGTGTGGTTTCATCCACAAGATTATGACCCAGTAGGTGCACAATGCCACTGTGTACAGCTGCATGGAGGCATTGTTTCTTTTGCGGTTTATTTTTATTGAGGCATTTTTTACAATACAACTCAGAAAGCACAAAGAAAGGCAGTAGTACATTATGAACAGAGAATATAGGCTTTCCTATTAATACATTGTAGCCTAAATTATAATAATAAGGTATATTCCTAAACAAAACAGAAACCATACAGTCATACATATATACCACAGTGTGGGCCATGAGGATTGTAGCATGCTAGGAAGAGCTATATGACTGGCCCTGAGTTAAAATGCAATGCCCACTAAAGTAACACAGAGTGGTTCCTATTAGTGGAATAGTTGGGAGTGGTCCTAGGGCAAACTTAGGCAAAAGAAAAGGGTCCCAAACCTTCTGATATTTGTTCAGTATTTTCCTTGCAATGTGTGACATTCTATCTAGGGGGGCCAGATTACAAAATGAAGCTAGCCACTGATTTACAGAGGGGATAACAACCGCTCTCCATTATTGCAGTACCAGTCATTTGGCTTCCATGCTAGACATCATTAACCAATGCAAGTGATTATGCTGCAGAGAGAGGCAGGTAGGTGGCAGACCTAAAAGATAAACATTGTGCAGAAATAGGAGGGTGAGAGGATGGTGGTGCAGCAGATATGGATTTGGGAAGAGAACTCCTGAAACATTGGGCAGTTCCACAAGATGTGCAATAGTTCAGCATACGGGGCATTACATCTCCAGCACTTCTCATGGTACATGAGACCTAAAACTTGAAACCTTACTGGTGTATGATACCACAAGGGGAAGATTTCATTCTTAATATGGAGACTTCAAGTGTCTGGGGCAGGAGGAATGGGCTAATGACCACAGCTGGGACCATTGAGCAGTCAAGATGTCTACTCCCATTGCAGAGGCCCATTTAACTCTGGCTCCTTCTGAAAGATCTGAGATTTCCCTTAGGATATGTCTATAGATCATGCCACTGTACCTTTGGAGCAGCCAGCCATGCTTACATTGGGGTGTGTGTGGGGAGTGGATGATCTGGAAGTGTGGGATGGAGTTTAGTCAGGCAAACTTGTATAGCACTTCAGAATCAGAAGGACTTCCAAAAGACCTTCTTGGGGAGGTCATAGTGCCCTTTAAGTCCCTTGTATATGTCTAGGTAGGTGGCGTTGTGTCACCAGAGGTCAATAACTGATGACTGCCATGACTCCTCCCCAACAAAATAGTAGCACCCCATACCAGTAAGAGGGACTTAGCTAAGCTGCAGCAGAGATCTTGGAAAGAAGCCTCCCAAGATCCAGCACTCTAACTTTTCTATGCCTTGAAGGTAGGGAGGAATACTGGGTCCTTACCTTGGGATGGGGGTGGGTGATACAAGGAGATTGCTAACTGGGTCAGACTCTGTCCTATGTACCATTCTAAGGAGATGCATAGTGGGAGATGAGGCTGGAAGGAGAAGAACTACTGGAGTATCTGGGCACTGCGAAAGGCCATGTAGTAAGCATAGAACAAAGGGAGGCCCCGATCCCCTTGTTTCCAGGAAGCCCTTAATTTTACCTTGCTATAGTGAGGAGGTTTGCCTTCCCAGAGGAAGTCACCAATCATCATAGAATCATAGAATCCCGCTGGCAGAAAAGGACCAACTGGCTCATCTAGTCTGCCCAAAAAATGGCCCACACCTTCCCACCCTCCTACCATTTACTTCTCTGTACTCCTCCTCCTCTTCCGTTAAGGCCCATATAGATATCCCATGCTCTTTTGAACTTGTCCAGTGTATCCATCCCTACAACTCATTCAGGAAATCTGTTCCATGGAGCTAACACTCTCTCTGAGAAATAATGCCCCCTTATGTCCCCCCAAAATCTACTCCCTTCCAGATTGAATGCATGACCTCTTTTGGTTGTGTTTTTGCTCAACCTTAAGAGGCAACCTCCCCTCAATTTGTTAATTTCTTTCAGATATTTGAAGGTTTCCACCATATCCTCCCTTTCTCTTCTCATTTCCAGTGTGTACAGACCTAATTCTTCCAGCCTTTCCTCATATGGCCTTCCCTGCATCCCCTGGACCATTTTAGTTGCCCTCCTCTGGACCCTCTCCAGCCTATCCTTGTCTTCTTGCAGTGCAGCCTCCAGAACTGCATGCCATACTCCAGCTGTAGCCTGACCAGCTCTTTGTAGAGTGGCATTATCCCTCCCTCTTCCTACTTGTGAAGCCCCTCCCAATGCACGCCAGTATTCTTGTTGTTTTCCTGCCACCCAATTGCACTGATACTTAACCTTTAGGGTATCTGAAATCCAAATCCCAGGTCCTTTTCTAGCTCCAAAACCTGCAGTGCCTCCCCCAAGCCGGTTATGTAGCCCTGGAGTTACTGTGGTCTATCTGCATTATATTACATTTTTTGCATTGAATTGAAGCTGCCACATTTCTGCCCACTTCTCCAGCTTGGCAAGAACTTGCCCATTTTCTCCCCTGAGTGTCCACTCTGTTATAGACTTTCGTGTCATCCTTAAACAGACACACTTTCCCATTTAGATCCTCTGCTAAGTCCTTTATGTAAACGTTAAACAATATGGGTCCCAAAATTGATCCCTGTGGAACTCCACAAGTCACTCCTCATTGCCTGGAGTGCACCCTATTGACCACTACCCTCTGAGTCCTTCCCCCCAGTCAATCTTCCACACAATTTGTCAGCCTGCTTCCCACCCTAAACTTCTTAGCTTGCTTAACAACCTCCTGTGGGGGATGGAGTCAGACGCCTTCCTGAAATCCAGGTAGGCCACATCCACTGCCCCCCACATCATACATGTCTATAACACCCTCGGAGGAGTCCATCAGGTTAGTTTAACATGACCTACCACCAGTGAATCCATGCTGGCTGTCATCAATGAGGCCCCCTCCTCTAGGTGTCACACTAGTCTTTATTTTAAGAGGTTTCCATCAATTTTCCTACCACAGAAATAAGACTAACTGGGTGGTAGTTGCCTGGCTGATCCTTACTCCCCTCCTTGTGAAGCGTCACCACCTCCGCCCACCTCCAGTCCCCAGAGACCCTCCCTGCTTCAAGGGATAGATTGAACAGCTTTGCACTGCTAGTTCCTCCTTTAATTCCTTTAGTACCCTGGGATGGACATGATCTGGGCCCATAGCTTTATCATTTTTTATTTTCCTTAACTCCTCCAATACTCTGTTCTCCGTGAAGAGGCTGGTGTCCACCTCCTTTCCCACCCTCCCCCTTTGCTGTAATTCCATCCCACTGCCTTCTTTCTTGACTGTGATCAATGATGCAAAGTATTCATTTAGCAAATTCACCTTTTCCTCATCCCCCTCAACTGGTGTACCCCTCTCCCCTTAAGTCTTAGAATCCCTTGCCTGATTCTCCTCCTGTCACTCACATACCAAAATAATTTTTTGTCCCCTCTTTTAGCCTCCCTCGCTATTTTCTCCTCCCTTGCTGCTTTAGCTTTTCTAATCATCTTCCCCACCTCCTTAAGGTTTTCCTTATAGATATTCCTTTTCCTTAAACCCTGTAATATTTTGTAGGCTTTGAATGCCTTCATTTTCTCCCTAACCTCTGCCATGAACCACCGTGAATCATGGAGTCTAGTTTGTAAAACCAGGATGTTGGGAAAGGGAGGGCTAGGTGGGCTAGGCAGTATATTACCCTAGAAGCCATGATCATTTTTATGGCCATGATTTTCTCAGGAAGTGATAGATGGAGGAGTTTCCATCAGTCACAGTCCTCCTTAAGCTTTTTCAGGATGGGGAACAGACTGTCTGAGATCATTCCTGAGGTGTCCAGGCATACGCAAATACCCAATTTGATACTTTCTGAGGACCACTACAAATTAAAGGAGGCCATGTGCAGAACTTATTTACTGGAAGGACTTCTGTTTTGGTGGGGTTAGTCTTTAATCTGGAAATTTCCTGGAACTGGTGGAGGAGGTCCATTAGTACATGGATTCATGCTGGGGTATTCTGTAGCAGCACCAAGCAGTCTTCCACATAGAGCAGTGTCTGAAGGTCCATCTTGATGACACAAATGCCCTGAAGCCTGGAGGGATGTCTCATGGCTATGGCCAGAGGCTGTATGGCTAGGACAAAAAGTAGGGGTGACAGAGGGCAGCCCTGCCTGGTACCTCTCTGTAACAGGAAGGGGTCAGACAGTGAAGAGTTCATTAAAATTCCAGCAAAGAGCTGCATGTGTAGTGTTTGGGTCCAGTTTCCTAAGACTGGTACAAAGCCCTTTCACTAAGGATGTCATGTAGGTACCCCATTCCACTGAAATAAAGGCCTTCTCAAAGCCTATGGCCATGGCTATGGATGTAGAGAGAGAGAGAGGTCTCATTGCAGTCAACATTAGAGAGAAATAAGGACCTATGGTGGTTAGAGCTAAGACAGCCTTTTATGAACCCTAACTGAGAGGGGTGGATCAATGGAGAAAGGATAGATTCCAACTTGGTGGCTAATGCTTTGGCTAAGATCTTAGCATCCATGTTGATTACCAAAATGGGCCTATAGCTGTCTGGGAGGTCTGCATCTTTGTGGATGACATCAAAATCTACAATAGGGTGGCCACTTAAGGGGTGGAAAGGATGAGCAGAGACCTAAGGAAATTGGAGGAGTGGTCAAGGGTATGGCAGCTGGGTTTCAATGTAAAAAAGTGCAAAATAATGCACTAGGGCACAGAAACCCAGTTCAAAATGGGTGGAGGATACTGATGAGCACAAAGCAGGAAAGAAACCAGGGATATTTATATCAAATGACCTGATAGTGGCCAGGCACTGCAACAAGGCAGTAGGAGAGTTAATGGAATGCAGGGTGCATAGGGAGGGTATCACCTGCCAAAAGAGAGAGGTGGTGTTGCATTTCTATAGATCACTCCTAAGATCCCACATAGAGTATTGTGTCTAGATCTGGAGAGCACATCTCCTGAAGGACATAGACAGAGTAGAGGCATTTCAGAGGAGGGCAACTAAAATGGTACAGGGTTTGAATCAAAAGCCCTACAAGGAGAGACTAAAGGACCTCAATATGTACACTCTAGAACAGAGGAGGGAAAAGGGGATTTGATAGAGAACTTTAAATATCTCACAGGAGTAAATAAAGTGCAGGAGGGGAGTATTATTCAGAAGAAAAGGTAATCAAGAACAAGGGGATGTTCTATGATGCTGGAGGGGGTAGATTCTGGAGAGATGTGAGGAGTACTTCTTCACAAAAAGAATGGTGAATGTCTGGAATGGCCTTCCTGCAGAAGTGGTGGAACAAAACAGTGATAGGGTTCAAGAATGCATGGGATAAGCACAAGGGAATCATAGTGGAAAGGAAGGTGGGAGGAGAAAGACCTGTAGATTGGGCACGGTCTGAGGTAATAGTGTAGGTAGGGAGAAATGGCAGATTGAATGGGCCAAGCCGTCCTTCTGCCATCAAATTCTATATTTCTGTTTCTATAGTCCTTCTCTTCCTTGGGTGGACTTTGATTAGCTCCCCTTTCATGGAAGGAGGAAGTGAGGAGTATTCCAGGGCTTCAAGAAACACAGCTTACAGAATAGGAGTGAGTCTCTGGCATAGACTGGTACAGGTCTATGGGCATACTATTGCTCCCAGAGTCTTTGTGAGAGGAGAAAGCTGTGATAGCTGTCTGAATTTCTGATAGTAGATAAGGGCCTCAGATTAGGCTTGGTATCCTCTGGCAACTTCAAGAGATGCATGCCCCACAAGAAGAGGATAATTTATCAACATTCTAGGGGACTTGAAAGAGTACAGCTGCTCATAAAATGAGCACACCACTCTGATAATGTGTGGTGGTTGAGCATGCAACACACCATTTGAATCTCTAAGACTGTGGATTTACCTTTCAGCTTGTTGCTATAAGATATAAGTTTACTCCTCTTTTCACCCCATCCCAGTATTTATGCTATAAATGTAGGACTGCTAATTCTGCTTTCATGAGTAGCCAAGGTGTTCAGCTGCATCTGGAGAGATCTGATGTCTCTAAGAAGGCAAGGGCACCCAAGACGTATAGCTATTTTTATGCTCTTTTTCCTTTGTGGCCAATTGTGCCTCCAAGTCTTTTTGCTCTTTCTCTCATACCCTATGGCAGTGAGCTGCATAGCTCATGATGCAGCCACAGATGTAAGCCTTAAAGGTCTCTCACAGGATGGCCTTGGAGGTATCCTCTGTCTCATTCAGCTGAAAGAAAGTTGTGACTTCCTTCCTCAGCCAAGGCTTGAAGGCTAGGTCCTGAAGCAGGTGAAGGTCTAAGCACCATGAAGCTGATTTAGGGGGAGGGGCCCCCAAGTCACCAAAACTGTCACCAGTGCATGGTCAGAGATGGGGCTTGCTGGGAGGAGTGCATCATCTGAGTAATGGAAGGGGCGGCAATACCAGTGAATTCAACTGAAGGTGGATTGTGTCAATGAGAAACATGTAAAATAGAGATCAGTTGGGTGCTGCTGGTGCCATATGTCCACCAAAGAGTGGACTGACACTAAGTCCTGGACTGCTGCCAGAACCCTGGTGTGGGGTTCCAGTTTACCTGATATCCTGTCTAGGAAATGGTCTAGCATCAAGTTAAAATCCCTACCCAACAGAAGGGGAGTTTGAGGGGTAATACCTGTAAGCAAGGACTGACTGAGGGAGATGAAGAGGGCAGAATTATCTTGCCAGTGACTATAGATATTTGCTACTACTATTGGGCCTTCCAGTGTGGTAAATTTGGCCCAGATCCATCTCTATTTGGCATTGACCTAATTTGTTGACAGGGACTATTTAATAGATTTATGAATTAGAATGGAGACCCCTGCTTTGGAGGAGGGGGTACAGCTGTGCACCTGAGACCCACAGACTCTTGATTAAGTTTTTCAGTATCCCCAGGGTGAAGCTTAGTTTCCTGGAAGAAGGATACCTTTTTACACAAAGACTTTAAGAGATTAAGAATATGTTTCCTTTTAACAGGGGAGTTCAAACCTCAGACATTCCAAGGCACAACAATTTATGGTGGCCATAATGTAAGAGTATATGTAGCTGTAGTAGGTAGAGAACTTAGATCAGTGGAGAATTCTCTTGTACAGTCCAAGTGTGGAGATATATATAGCCCCCCCAAAACTCTCATCAGATCCCCTATATACTGCCACTGAGAGAGCCCACCCTGTTGTTTTTGTACACAGAATTAAACTCAAGAGAAAACATCAGCATTTACCAAACAGATGGATGCCCTTTGAAAGGCCCAGGCAGAAACATCCAGACAGAAAAATAAACTTTTAGAATAGGAAACACTTTGAACTCCCTGGATCTTAAGGGTGGAACTCATCTGGCTCCACTACCCAGATCCAGGTTGTTGTGTGGAAATAATTCATTCGCAACATCAATGTATAGAACTGTGAGATACCAGTCACCCCAATATACCAGCTTAAACTCTGTGGAACAAATGATTAACAGCACATTTGCTGGTTAGGTACAAGTATAAAAGGACATGTATTAGGCAATTGAAATGGTCTGTCCATAACCCAAGGCCAGTAGTTCACATTACACCTTGGTAAGTAGGGGGAGGGGATTGGGGAGGTGAGAGAATGCCAGGATGGGTATGGGAGGGTTGAGAGGAGGCACAGCCATCCCATGTAAGAGTTGGTGCCACTTGGCTAGGAAAGATTTACAGACACACCCTTATAGCAAGTGATTTGACC
The DNA here is from genome assembly GCA_016271365.2 of Neoceratodus forsteri. Taxonomy (NCBI): domain Eukaryota; kingdom Metazoa; phylum Chordata; order Ceratodontiformes; family Ceratodontidae; genus Neoceratodus; species Neoceratodus forsteri. The sequence goes on from CM028135.1 coordinate 816,701,830, forward strand.
AGTTAGCATGGGGGGGGGGGACAGCCCTGATACTGCTCTAGGCATAAATGGGTTAGAGCAGGATAAGCATTGCTAGAGATGCACTGAAAACCAACAGAAGTGTGGTGGTTCTTTTCAAGGCTGGACTCTGACGTAGACCCCCAGAGAGAAGAAGCAATGTCACACTGAGCCCTCATTGTCCATGCAGGCTGATTTGAGCCACCCCCTGATGCAAAACACTACCAGCTGGCCCCTCCCAGCTCTTAGGCTGGTCAACCTGACAAGTATGCACTAAAGTTGACTGAAGTTGTTTATGTGAGGGGGCAGAAAAATTAAGACCTCGATCAAGGCACTCATCAGACCCATGTAAAACCCTGTGGGCTGACTGCATGAACAGATGGAGGTTCGAACTGAGGTGATGTTGGCAAGCCTCCTAGTAGCCTAGGGGGACCCTCTCAGTGGGAGCAGACTCTATCAGGTAAGAGTGGTCTATTTGAAGGAGAAATGGGGGTCAAAGGGAGAAGGAGGTAGAAAAGAGGAGACAAGGGAGGATTTAGAGGGCATGGGTAAGACCCCAGAAGGGGGGGGGGCCTTGAGGCTTATGATAACCTACAGTGTGACTACATACCAAACCGAGTATGAGTACAGAGCAACATTTCATCCCTCCCAACCCCCTGGTGCTTTCAGAAATTATTTATTTGTAATATATGGATAGTGAAAATAATAAAATCAAAAAGCATACAAAAAATTCCTGGTAATACACTGGAGCCCCAGTGATAATACCATCGTTGCTGACCTATAATGCTATCGTTCAGAGCCCGTAATACTATCGTTCAGAGCTCTGAAAGATGGTATTATCACAGAAATGCCACAGCAGCTGCTCAAGTCTGACACACACATATTAACCCAGTTGCCATGGTCCCAAGTCCTTTCCTGCACAGCGTGCATTGTGATTGGCCACTTTTCCACTGTGAATGGGCAGAGCAATTTTGAAAACATGGCGGCTGGTTAGTCTCACTTAGTGAGTCAAATGTGTGCACGTCATTTCTTCAGCTCTTTTCTCATGTCTTTGGATTATCTGGTTAATCCTGCATTACCCGAAGAATGGGAAAGTAAAAGGTATGACCGCAAATCTAAAAAAGTTAAATATTAATAGATATGGAGGGAGTGGTGGGGGGACGAGGGCAACCTAGTCAGTCTTCGGTGTGACAGTTGGCGGAGCGCAAGTGTGTCCTCAGTGTTGCGATCAGCTGGCCAGCTCACAGAAAAAAAACACAGAATTTTGAACTGGATCCATATATTACAAACAATAACAAATAGATAAATATCTATTACACGGCAGTAAGACCATCTTGAGGTTTTGGGGACTTTGGGAACCTCTCGAGGTTCCAAGTCCCCCAAACCTCTCATTGGTCTTACTGCCTTCTGCCTTGTAATAGATACTTATCTATCTATTATTCTATTTATAATAAATGGTGGCCCCCACTATCAACCAGTTTTTGAGACCTGTAAAAGTCATATCAACCTACAAGTTGATATGGCAAAAGTCATAACAATCTGCGAGTTGATACGGCTTCACTGTCTCATGCAGGGTTGTGTGTACCATGCTAAGGTACTTACTGACTTGGAAAATTGAACCGTTTAGGCTTTTTAAACCTTAAACAATGGAGAAGCCATTGAACCTTTGCCTTGTTGTCATAACAACCAACATGCCATGGAGCCCATACAGAGGTTGAATCAGCAATGCAGGAAACATGTAATGCTAAGACCATGAACTTTGCTTATTTAGCACCAGTTATTATAAAAAATAACACATATGAAGGTGTGTGATCTGCAGATTTTTTACATACCTTGGTGTGTGGCAATATACAGTATAAACCTCTTGAGCATCGCTCTAGAGGTTTATATATTATCACATACCTTGGGTGCTTAAAACACCTGCATATCACTCACCTACATATGCATTATTCTCTACATTTATTAAATTTTGTTGACCAGGTAGGCCCACTGAGACCAAGGGTCCCTTTTCAGGGGTGACCCAGGATTAGTTACATGTATGGGAAAACACTTGACCCTAACAGTATGAACAATAAATCATCAAGTGTGACCTTAATGTGCATTGTTTCAGTCTTTTGGATCCATGGAGTAGCAACGTAGGTGGACTCTCAGGTGCGACTGTCTGGCCAGGTAAGAATTCAACATTAAACAAAATTCTAGCAGAGAAGATGTCAGTTAGACCAGAGTACTGAAGAAACACAGTAGCTGTTTGGGGGAATGGAAAGTGAGAGGCCCTGTACACAGCCACTTTGCCTCCCTAGTAGCAACTGCTTGAGCAGAAATTTTGGCCTTGACTTAAGCGCAAAGTTAGCCAAAAGAATGAAGGTCCATTCAGCATCTCACCACCTCTTCTGAAGGACTGGTGTGTTCCACCACCCTCCTACTACTTAATTAGTCCAGTTAATGTTGAGATTACACAGAAGGTTACGGAGAGTAGGTCCTTTGGATTATGGGAGTGACTTGTGAGCCTTCCAGTGGGGGGTTGAGGTTGTGAGAGAAGCCCTGCATACCCAAACCAAGGAAACACTAGCATGAATAGTAAAAGAAGGGGGCAAGACTTTCTATAGATACATTAGTGAAAGGAGAAAGTCCAGAGGGTGTATTGCTAAGATCAAAGGGGATCAGGGGGAGTGTGTGGAGGAGGACCAAGGAAAAGCATCGATCCTAAATAGATACTTTTGCTCAGTATTTACTGAGGAGAAGGTAGGGCAGGGCCCACAGCTCAGCAGCATGGACACGGGGGGAGGGAGGTGTGCACAAGTCCCTTCACAAAAGAAAGGGTCCTACAAGAGCTCGCTAAGTTCAGGGTGGACAATGCAATGGGACCAGATAGCATACATCCCAGGGTACTAAAGGAGCTAAGGGTGGAACTAGCAGAGCCATTATCAGAACTGTTTAGTGAGTTTCTGAGCACAGGAGAGGTCCCAGAAGACTGGAGAAGGGCTCATTTGATCCTGCTCCACAAGAGTGGTAGCAGGGAGGAGGCAGAGAACTACAGACCAATCAGTCTTACCTCAGTTGTGGGCAAGATTATGGAGGCACTCCTTAAGGAAAGGATAGTGCAACACCTGGAATCCATAGGAGCACAGGATCCAAGACAGCATAGATTTACAATAGGAAGGCACTGTCAAACTAATCTCATAGATTTCTTTGACTGGCTAACCAGAGTGGTGGACCAAGGGGATGCAGTTGATGTCACCTACCTTGACTTCAGCAAAGCTTTCAATACTGTTCCACATAAAAGATTGATTAATTATCTGGGTAGGCTCGGAGTGGGTCAGAAGTTGGTCAACTAGGTGGCAAACTGGTTGGCGGTAAGAACACAGAGAGTGGTGGTAAACGGTATACAGCCAGAACAGATGCAAGTCACAAGTGGGGTACCTCAGGGATCAGTCCTGGGGCCAGTCCTCTTCAATGTCTTCATCAGTGACATTGCAGATGGACTGAAGGGTAAGATTTGTCTGTTTGCAGATGACACCAAGATCTGCAACAGAGTAGATGATCCAGATATGGTGGGCAGAATGAGAAGAGATCTGGATAAACTGCCAAAATGGTCAGAAGAGTGGCAACTGGGGTTTAACACAAAGAAGTGCAAGATCATACACATAGGGGAAGAGAAACCCTGAAGCCACCAATAGGTTGGGAGGGAGTTGCTGGCAATCACAAGGGAAGAAAGAGACTTGGGCATCGTCATCACAGATGATCTGAAACCATCCAAGCAGACCACTAAAGCAGTAGGTAAGGCTAGGGGGATGTTGGGGTGTATTAGCAGGGGTATCACAAGCCATAAGAAGGAGGTAATAATCCCCTCTTTACAAGACACTGGTTAGGCACCATCTGGGGTACTGAATGCAGTACTGGAGGCTGCACCTGCACAAGGACATCAACAAAATAGAGGCAGTCCAGAGAAGGGCAACCAACATGGTGCAGGGACTGCATCAGAAAACATATGAGGACAGATTAACAGAGCTCAATATGTATATCCTAGAGCAAAGGAGGGAGAGAGGTGATGTGATCGAAACATTCAAACATCTTAAGGGCATTAACAAGATGAAAGAGTCTAACATGTTTAAATATAAGAAAAATAGCAGAACAAGAGGACACAGCATGAGATTAGAGGGAAGCCGATTAATGGGTAATGTGAGGAAGTTCTTTTTCACAGAAAGGGTGGTGGATGCATGGAACAGCCAACATCAGGAAGTGGTGGATATGAATATGGTGCAGGGCTTCAAAAAGGCATAGGATAGGTATAAGGGAGCAATACAGATGAGTATGAATAGCTAGGCCATTGACAGAGTAAAGGACAATGGCACATTCATAAGGTAGAAAAAAATGGGCAGACTGGGTGGGCCTTGCGGTCCATATCGGCTGTCAACTTCTGTGTTTCTATGTTTCTATGCAGGAAGCAAGGCAAAGACAGGGATAATCTAAGAAATGGAGGTTTGACTGCATAGCATGCTATAGCCAGCCTTCCAAGGAATTCCCATGTTGGCATTGGGAGGGAGGTAAAAACAGCATTGATAGCAACAACTACAGGTGACAAATAGAGTACCCAAGAAGAATAACCTGGACTGTTTTGGAGAGCGGGTCTGCTTGCAGAATCAAAGTGGGTCCTGTCCCACCACCCCCTTCAACTGACCACCTGATCGCATCACCCTCTCTGATGGATCAGCAAGTCACATCAGAGAGGTGAAATGGGAGGGAGGTGAAGACCAATTCACAGCTCTGGCCTGGAGGAAAGACATAGATCCTGAGCTGAGAACCTCACAGAGCCATGCAGAAATGAGAATAGCAAGTGCTTGTTACAGAACTGGACACCTCACAGGACTTCATGGACAGAGGCTCAGAGGATAAAGTATTAATTCATAACTCGGTATCTTCTACTTGTTACTGGTATCAGTTGCATCGTGAGTGGTACATGCTGTTGCTTGGGGAACTGACCTACCGTCCCCTTAGTCCTGGCACAAAGTCCCACCATCCTCTCTGACAGAGCTACAAATCACGCCAAAGCTGGGGAAGGGAGATGTATGTACTTATCCAGACTGTGAGGGTGGGGAGGAAGTGGGGAGAGACAACCTGGAATGACCCTATCAATTACCAGCAGCTTCTTAAGTCTAGTTTGCCTTAATATGCCAAAGGGTTCAGGTGCTCTAATGGTAGTGGCGGGTATGTCGAGCAGAAGAGAGATGCCAATAGAGAAGACAGTCATAAGCAATGACCTAGAGCTAGGCGGAGATCCTACTTACTGTAAGTGTGGGGACTAACTAAAATGCTAGCTAGGAGTGTTATGAGTGAATTAACTGTGCCCAGAGGCAGAAAGTCAGGTTCCCAGCTCCCTTACACAGGCAATGGCCAGTTCTCCCCTATGCTGCACCTACAGATCTCTCACCATGCACTACTTCACCTGCCTACCCAGCTGTTCCCAAAGCCACTGAGAGACATAGAAATACACATAAGGAAGCCTTACAGTGGGTGGGAGCACCACACATTGACAAGAAGGGCTAAGCAGAAGGTAGGAGACAATATAGTCAGGGCCCCGTGTTTTGTGTGATTCTGCAGTTGCAGCAACTGCCACAGAAGGATGATCCTGCCACAGAAACAGTATTTTTTATGCAATAAAATGGCTGTCACCACTGAAAACCCCAACTAAATGATTAAAATGATTGTGAGCAAGCTTAAAATGGCATTAATGTGAGCTGTTGGTAGCTCCATTATATATCTGTCTCCCCTGGATTGCAGTAGTGAGTGGGGCCACCCCTTTCCAGTCCACTGGCACTTTGCCTTGAAGCTTGTGACCATTATGGCCTTCTAGAAACACTAAGGGAACTTCAGGAAGTCCATTTCTTGAGAAGGAATGGTGGTTCTATTTGCCAGCTGCAGAATTGTGGAAAAAAAAAGTATTAGTAATTATTGTAGGCAAAAATTGGATGCTTTCTGGATCTTTTCTAATGTAAAGTGGTTCAGCTACTCTAGTCTCAGAGTGAAATCCTTACAGAGTTGGTGAGAAGAAAATATGGAAGCCAAGTGGCACTGACACAAACGACATCAATGGTGTTGAACTGCATATGCAAGGGGAAGCAACTAGAGCAGTGTTACAACATAAACCATCACCACTAGGCTTAAAGCAAGTGGTCGGGAGGGAGCCACTGGAGTAGCACTGTTTTGTACCCAGGCAATACTGGTCTTCAAGCAACTGGGCAGGCAGGGGGAGAAATTCTCAGGAGCATAGCTGTGGTAAACCAGCACTGGGCAGGTGGGAGGGAGCCATCGGACAATAAAACAGACTGCAGTAAACAAAAGAAAAAAAATAACCCTTCAATTCCCCCATGCTCTACTTCCAATCCAAATCATGATACCATGATGCCAGAATTTATTTGCATTGCCTTGCGTTTGCATCTGCCAAACTGCCACAGGCTGCCTTTTCCTGAGCATTCTTTCAGGGTAACTAGATTTTATTTTGGGGCTCATTTGAGTTGCCAGAGAATGTAAATACCATCACAAAATTGTGGTAGAATCACCACAGAATTGCTCATAGTCTGACTGCCTCAAGCATGAGATTCTACCACAGAATGTAGGTCCAGTTTGTCACAGTAAACAAGGGGTCTGGAATATAGTGACTTGGGTGGTTGCCAAGGTGGAGCAGAGAGGAGCAATACTTACAGTGGAGGGAAACTCAGCTTGCTTTCTTTTGTGAGGAACTCAGCAGCTTGGGTGCCTGTGGCATTCTGGTCAGTGCAGGGTAGCAGGATGACTCTGCATGAGGGGTAGCTGCTCTGTCTGCCCATGATCTCGAGTTTACAGTGTGTTAGTCAGTAAAGAAGATTGTGTTGGTTTTTGTTCACCTCCTGTGCTTGCTTGAATGAGGTCCACGGAAGAGTTGAGAGTCATTCTTGGCTGCTGTAAGGGTTCATATCTGTTTGAGGTCAGGATAGTAGCTACTGCCACTGGGCTGCTTGAGGTGAAGGAGGGAAGGGAGCCACATTGACAGCTGCTAGAGCAGTTGGCACACTCTATTGTGCCCCATCTAACTTCAGCTTTCTACATTTATGCCATCTGCTCTTCTGCTGTACCCATGGGGAGTCATCCTCTGGGTCTGCTTGGTGGGGTTGTGGTTGGGGATTGCCTTTGGGGGAGCCATGTCCATAGCTGAGTGGCATGTGCACTGGGCATTGTCTTTGTAGGGCAAAGCTGGAAAATGGCAGTTAGGCCGATGTCTTTCTATAAATTCTTTGACAGCCTCTGGGGAGTCAAATTGAAAGATAATAATTTTAAGCTGAATAGGGTATCTCACTGACATCTTAGCCCCCAGATACTGTAGATTTCACCTTACTTGCCCATATGCTTGATGTCTGGCTGAGGGCCTGATAGAGAAGTCCTGGAACAGGGAGATTCAGTAGCCCTCCCATGTCAGTGGCCCCTGCTCTCATGCCAGATGCAGGATGGTCTCCTTTACCAGAAAATAAAGCAGCTTTATCAAAATTGGCCTGGGGGAAGTATCCTTGGCAAGGTTGAGGAACAAGGGCCTCTACCGGGCAGTTAAGTACATTCAGGAGGGAAGGCATCAGGTGTTGTAGGAATGAGATTATGTCTGTGCCCTCCACTCCCTCTGGCAGGCCCACCAGGTGGATATTGTTCCTTTCTGCCCCATTCTGAAGGTCATCAACCTTCAAAAGCAGGTACTGGATTGCCTTATTCTGCTCATAAAGGTGGCTGGTCATTGTACCTTCCATCTCCTCTAGCTTTGCCAGCCTCTGTTCAGTGGCGTTTTATGTGGTGGCCCATGGCTGCCAGGTCTGAAGTAGTTTGAACTACTGCCACTTTTAAATCTGCCACATCTTGCAGGATGCATTGGAGGACGGCAGTGATATTAACCATGTCAGATGGTGTGGCCTGTGGAGCTGCCATCTGTAAATAGGATATGCAAGCCAATACTGGACCACATGGCTGTGAGTTTCACTTTCAACAGCATCACTGGTGGTGGGCAGCAAGAAACAAAGACATGCAGAACCAAATGCCATGATCAGCAGGGGAGTGAAAATAATATTAGTAGGCTCAGCATAATGGGAATATCAGCAGATGCCATGATCGGTACTGAAAACCTCAAGGTTATGCAGGATGTCTTCAAATATTTCCATAATAAGCTGGTGTGTGTTGCTAAAATTATGCTGCCATTTTGTCAGTGCCAAGTCATGTCCCCTGCATGGAGGAATTGTGCAGACCTGTGTCATCCCCTCATCTTGATCTGATGGCACACAGCTGTAATGTAGAATATTGCTGACTGTAGTAGATCCCACCACTTATACAGCCACCTAGTATTTACATATGTCCCACTCCCTATCTGTAATAGTAGGAGTGCTCACTTGCTGTCAGTCAGATGGCCATGGTGATGAGTGGAGGAACTGTGGCAATCACTGTCAGTGAAGCCTCCCATATCTGAGGTGAGTGGGGCCACTGGGGTGGTGGTGGTTGGGGTCCTGGGTGGGTGGGGTGGGGAGGGATTCTGACTGTTGATCAGAGAAGGGGATTGGAGAAGCCTTCGAAAGGGGTGGGGGAACCACTAGAGTCAGGGAGTGGACATGTGTACATACCAGGCAGCAGTATTAGGATCAGGGAATGGGAGGATCACTAGTGCCAAGGTGTGGATGAGATACACTGAGGCAGGACTGGCAGGGACTAACAGCTTTTGCTGTCAGTCCGCTATCCAGCACTTGGCTTGGGAGGAGAGGAATGTGGTCATACATCACTGTGTGCAATAGTGGCTGTTTAGTGCTATCAAAACTTCTGTATATACAACTGCACCCAGTATGCTATAAGTATCACTTTACCTGCATGGGTGCAGCAGTATATTCTGTACGATTCCACTGTCAGGTGAGCACCATGCGCTGTGGGCCTTAGAATACGGTTCTCATCCCATCTGATTGCACTATTCTCAGTGGTTAGTGCCATTCTAACCTTTTGAATATAGGGCCCAAGTCTCTATTTGAGCTTTATCCATCAGTTTGATGAAGCAGTGAAACCAGAAGGTCTTTAGCTTAGCACTGAGGTGGCTTATCTTATAAATAACTTTATAAGTTTTATTTATTGGGAAGGCTTCTACATTGATAATTACATCATGATGTTTTAAAAAATGTAACATTAAAGCATTTATCACAAAGGTCACATCATAAATGAGGAGATCTGAGTTAGTTTAATATAATCTATCCATAGTTTGCATGGGATGGATTGCACCTGAGTAAAAGGGTAATATTTATTCGGAAAAAAATTGAAAAGCTTATTTCCAAATATCTAAACTGAATTTGGGGGGTATAAATTTAAGTGTAAATGACCCAAAATCTCCCAACATGCTGGCTATAATATCCTTACCACAAATGCTCCAAGCCTAAATCTCAGCAAAAATTAGAATTGGAAGCTTTATTAGGTCAAAATAATGTCCAGATTGTTGCCATTACCAAAACATGGTGGGACAATGAATGGATGAATGATATAGAAGGCTTTAAATTATATACATGCAATAGGGAGAAGAAACGAGGTGGTAGAGTATGTTTGTTTATAGATAATTCTATCACATCACATTTAATAGAGCCATCCCTGGACATCGATACAAATTTAGAAACAGTCTGGGTCAAGCTTGTGTTCTCAGATAGAAAATCAGTAATAGTAGAGAATTGTTATAGACCCCCAGTATCTACCAAAGTTTATAATACAGCATTAAATAATGAAATCTCTGAAATGGCCTCACTCAGAGATATTATAGTACTAGGAGATTTTAATTATCCTGGAATAGATTGGGAGACCTTCTCTAGTGGGGATCCTACTGAGAGACTGTTTATTGATTTATGTATACATAGTGGACTGGATCAAGTTGTTACTTATCCAACCAGAAATAACAACATTTTAGATTTAATCCTAACAAGTATGGAGAATGAAATTATAAACCTTGACATTTTAGCTGAATTTGGAAATAGTGATCATCAGGTAGTGATCTGCCAATTGGTGCAGGGGATATCTAAACACACCTGTAGTACAACTATTAAAAACTACCATAAGGCTAATTACGAAGGTATACTGGAAAGTCTTTCTCAAATAGATTGGGATATAACCCTTAGACACATGACTGTAAACTATGCATGGGAAAGATTTAAGGCAATAATTCAGGAGATTGAACACATACACATACCTACTAAGAAAAAATATGATGACAAAGATAGGTCCCATGTTGGTTAAAATCAAAAGTCAAAAACTAATAAAATGAAAGCAAAAGCATATAAACATTATAAAACATACCAGACCAGGTCAATAAAATAAAGTACCTCCATATACAAAAAGACTTAAAAAGCATGATACGACAGGCTAAAAGAAATCTTGAATTTAAAATTTTGCATACAAAAGATAGGAAATTACTGTATTCCTATATTAATTCAAATTGTAGGAATAAAGGAAAAACCATAGGACCAATATTGGATGGCAATAAACAAATTGAATCTGATAAATTGGTAGCAGACATATTTAATGATTATTTTTATTCTGTCTTTTCATCATCTTCTCATTCTGCTCTTCCAACTTCATTAAATGAATCACCCGAACCTCCATTTACAGTAGAGGAAGCATTTTCTGTACTGTCACAACTGAATGCTAAGTCTAGTCCAGGGCCTAATAATATATCCCATTTTTCTAAAAAAAATCCGTTTCAGTAATAGCCTACACTCTTACAACTATCTTTAACTATTCACTAAGGGACGGTATTGTACCTGTCGATTAGAAAACTGTGACAGTGATGCCAATATATAAGAAAGGTAACAGGGGAAGAGTTGAAAATCATAGACCAATAAGCCTGACCTTCCACTGTTGTAAACTAATGGAAAGATTAATTAAAAACAGACTTGAAATACATCTAGACTGTTTCAATAAAAAAGATGAAAATCAACATGGATTTAAAAAGGGAAGGTCTTGTATCACAAACCTACTTTGTTTTTATGATAGCATCAGTAATAGTATGGATAGTGGTTGCCCATCCGATGTTCTTTTGCTCGATTCCTCAAAGGCTTTCGATAGAATACCACATGGTAAATTAATAAATAAATCAGTACAACTTCAAGTTAATATTGATATCGTTAGATGGATTCAACATTGGCTCTTAAATAGAATACAACATGTACGTATAAACAACACATTACCAAATGAGGGTTTAGTTGGAAGTGGGGTACCTCAGGGGTCAGTAGTGAGGCCTATACTTTTCAACTTATATGTTCAGGACATGGATAAAAAACATAACAGTTTTGTCAAATTTGCTGATGATACTAAGTTAGATGGCAAGGTTAATACAATAAATAAACATTTAACACTGGTAGCAGACCTAGCTAGCATTGAGTTGTGGACAGTGCAAAATGATATGATACTTAATATTGATAAATGTACGGTACTTCATCTAGGTAGAAATAATCCTAACTATTCCTATATTCTATGTCAGACAATACTAAAATTAGTGAATAAAGCACAGGATTTGGGTATCTCAGTCAATACTTCCCTTTCTGCTTCTGATCACTGTAGGACTGTTGCAAGAACAGCTACGTCAATGGTAACTAAAATTAAATGTTCATTTGTAAGTAAGACTGAACAACTTATTATTCCAATTTATATGACTTATGTTAGGCCAATACTTGATTTCAGATCTCAGTTCTGGTCCCCTATTTGATCAAGGATATCAGAATACTGGAAAGTGTTCAGAGAGCTGTAACAAAAATATCCCTAGGCTCAAAGGTAAAAGTTATTTAACCAGATTGTCCAAAATTGGATTACACTCCTCGAGGCCAGAAGGCAGAGAGAGACTTTCTTTCATTGCATAAAATAATGCAAAATCATGATTTAATGTTAGAATATAACTTCCAATATAGTAATGCAAGAGCAAACTTAAGATCACATGACAAGAAAATTAAAATAAGTTCATCTCGAACAGATAAAAGAGACCACTTCTTCATGATACGAGCACCAATGGGATGGAATAGACTACCTACAATGGTAGTTAATTGTGCATCATTAGGTATCTTTAAAAATACTTTGGACAGTCTTTATTATAACTGTCAGCTTTTGGTTTAATTACCCACATGTGGGGGGGGGGGACATTCCCGATGGGCTTTGAGCCCCCTTATGTCCCTTAACTCCTAGTAATCCTAGTAATTATAGTAACTGTTCTACTGAGTCCAAACCAGGAGCTGTTTCTACAGTAAGCACACAATCACTCACTGGCAGATGGCAGTGGTCAAAAGTGGAGTGGGAGCGTGTGCCGGTGCTTGAAAGTGATGGAGGGATAATTTTACTGCGGTGGCACTTCACCCATAATTTTGTTTATTAAAGACTCTTTGTTATGCTTTTAACAACCAGCAAGTCATTTTCGTTTATTCAAAAGTAGCAACTAACTGTTGTGGATTACAATTAATTTGGGATCATAAGATATTTTCTTTTATTTTCATTGAAACACTTCGGGCCTTTTGTCTTTTACGAGAAATGATGACTTCCGATACCTCACGTTTCTCTAATGTCAGAAATCCCTTAAGTACACAAGTTAGCAATTTAGATTTGATAAATGCCAGTTAAAGTGATGTGCAGCAGCTCAAAACAATTCTAACTGAACTACAAATTGACTTAACAACAGCTATAGCTAAACATAATGAGATCTCTGCTAAGATTAAAATAAACTCTAATAGAATCTATGACTTATCTAACACAGTGGATTACTTGCAACAGATAACCCAGAGACAAAGTAGATTGCTTATTTGTTGGATTAGGTGGACAATTTGGAAAATAGGGGGTTGCGGAACAACTTAAGACTTTTAGGGGTCCCTGAAGGCATTGAAGGGGGTAATATTATTGGCTTTTTACAACACTTAATCCTGGACTTGTTGGAACATCAATGGTCCTGGCCTCTGGAGATGGAGAGAGCTCATAGGTCTCTAGGTCCTAAATCTGCAAATGCAAGACCCAGACCTCTAGTAACTTTCTTTCTTAAATTTTCTGTTAAGGAGGAAATACTTAGTCTGGTCAGAAATAAAAAAATACTGAACTGGTGGGGGAAAGGATCTCAATTTATCAGGACTTTTCATCAGAAATAGTTGGAAAAAGAAACATTTCACAGAGGTGAAGCATCATTTACAGCAGAGAGACTTGATCTATCATTTTAAATATCCTGCTACTTTAGTAATTCATGGGGAACAGGGATTATCTACTAGATGTGATACTGTTCAGGATGCGTGGCAAATTTTAAATGTTAACAAGCAGGCTGATGTGAGAAATACTAGGCCTAGGGCCTCTCAAGACAACTGACATTCAATTTCAAAACCTGCATGAGAATCGATTACAGAACAGCATTCGGATCCTCAGCACGTGTGTCACATTTCATTTCTCAGCAGCATGAGCAAGAACAGAGATGTGAGAATACTAACTTAAGTTTCAGCCCTAAGATTTTGACCCTTACTTGTATTCTACTGTATTAGACATAAGAATCTTGTCTCACATTCACCTGGAATTAACAGGAAAATGAAAGCCTCCTCTCGTCCTTCCAATATACCCAGACCAGCAGCCTACAATCTGAGAAAGTGCAACAGGAGCAGAGACAGTGCTCATTCTACTTCCTCTAGAGTGACCCCAGATCTGAAAAGCATGGAGGAGTCATCTGATAAAGGGTGCATCTGGTTTACAGGTCTTCTAGAAGCTGTCTCTCAACAAGGAATACTACTGCAAGAGCCTCAGGTTTCATATGTGCCACTCTGATGTAGCTTTATCTGAGCTGCAAAATAAACATCCAGTCTGATGTTTCTTCAATTCTGTTTCTTGTCCTGGATTACTCTGCAAAGCCTTGTGATATGAATGCTGCAACAAATGTGAGAATGCCCCAGCCTGTTGGTTTTTCAGCGTGCAGCCTTCTAATAATTTCTCATAGAGTATGCATCTAATCAAGTTACTACTGACTCCAAGTCTATTTAAAACGTTGTATAGACATGTCTCAGAACTTGTGCAGGATAATGTATCTTGCCTGTGCTGTATGTCTACATTGCATGACCACCTCTGTCAAAATTCTGTGGGAGTCCAATGAACAGATCAGTGATTTGGTTATGCTCTTCAATCTATTTTTTTTTATTTAGAGTTCCTTATGATGTGTTTAACATGAGCTGCTTATTCAGAGGCCGGTCATTTCAGAGATTACAGAAATATCAGTAACCTTTTAATGGCTACTTTTATATATTTATATTTTTCAGGTTGTAGAAATGTATATTTCACAGAATGTGTTGAGTTCATTGGGTATGGTGCCCCTCCCTTTTCTATTACTACTTGTCTCCTGCTTAGGCTCTTGTAGCTCTTTGCCTTTGTTTAAGAAATTGTATATTTGTTTATTTTCTTTGCTCAATCTCCTTTGGTGTTTATGGGGCTCTATTGTATGCAATACCATATAAATATAAGACCAGGTAATACCTTTGTTGTTTATCTTGCATATTGGTGCTAGGAAGTTTGATCTACTTTTTAAGTAAAATAAATGTCAATTGCATAAAGATATTTTCACTAATGTGATCTTAATTTGATTTTCCTGGCTGAAGCTTGTATGAGAATATGGTGTATGATCTTTAAATATGAACTGATAATCATTAAATGCATGCTGTACACTTTTATTAGCCAGAAGCTCCTAGCACTACAAATTCAAATTATTACTGACTGGTGATGTAAAAATGGGCATTCATGCAAATGTGTTTTTTTTCTCACTCTCCCTCTCCCTTCTCTGTCTCTCTTTCTTCTTCTCTTTTTTTTACTTTTCTTCACCTTTTTATTACATCTCTCTCACCATCATGTCCTGGTGACTCGGAGGCAATACTAACTGTGGCTAGTTGTTTATGTTTACTGTATCTAATACTACTGCCTGGTTTTAGTTTCCATAATTCAAGAGCATATTTATGAAAGAATATATGGGTGGAAGATGCTACAGTGGTGGGTATTTCCACTCCTGGTCATCAGCGTCCATGCTGCCTTGGATTTTTTAGAAGTTTGGTAGCTATTGGCAACACAGTAGATTACAACCTACTATTCGAAGTACAGTGCTTACTTTTACTAGCAACTGTTTTTTTTATGTAACACCTTGTTAATAGTCTTATTCTTGCTGGTTAATTTTTATTGTTCTGATTTATTTTTTGCCTGATTTATAACTGCAATCATAATTTGTATTTGAGCTTGAGTTTTAACACCCATCTAGATCTTGTACTATTTAACAATACCTGTAGTGCTGATATTAGGAATGACTTTTAACAGTTTAAACATATGCTCATGGAATGTGAAGGGATTAGGGTCCCCCATTAAGTGGAAAAATATCTTATTATATCTAGCCAAAAATAAGATTGATATTGCACTACTATAGTACAAGAAACTCATTTATTACCTGCAGAGGCTGCTAAGCTAGCTAGATCTTCAGTTGCCTCAGTTGAATACTGTACTTTTAACTCAAAACAGAGAGGCACAGCAATTTTAATAAGGAAGGGGTGAATTTTAATAAATCAGATCACTTCGCAGATGCAGGCGGCAGATGGCAGATTTTGACTGGATCCATTAATGGATGTAAAATAGTTATTGGAAATTTATATGCCCCTAATTTGCAGAAACTTTTTTTTTTTACCATAATGCCACTAGGACTGGCTCTATAAAAGATCATGAAATCATTTTGGGAGGGGACTTTAATGAGGTTATGGATTCCATGCTTGATAGAAATAGAACCTTCACACTTGGTAATGATTCCAAATCTCAACTTGCTCTTCGCAAAATGGATGAAGATCTGAATTTAGTAGATACCTGGAGATTAGCCCATCCTACAGATAGAGATTATTCCTTTTATTCAGCTAGGCATAATTCTTATAGTAGAATTGACTACCTATTACTTTCAAAGAATTTGATGGGGGAATTAACAGTGTATGTCTAAATGATATTATTATCTCAGATAATATCCTTTTAAAAATGTCATTTTCCACTGGAGGGAGTCAGGACAGATCCAGGAGATGGAGATTAAATAACTATCTTTTAAATGATGAGTATTTTAGAATTTGGTTACGTGCAGAAGTAAAGGACTATTTTCAAAACAATGACTATGGGAAGTTTCTTTGCATGCTTGTGGGATGCTTTCAAGGCATTTATTAGAGGTAGAATAATAAGTTTTTCATCTTTTAAGACAAAGGAATATCAGAGAGTTATCAGAAAAGGAAAGAACTACACTTGCTGGAACAGGATTTCAAAGAGAAAAAATTTGGATGCACAACTATTATTTAAAATTACCCTTTTGAAATATGGGATAAACAAGATATACTCAGCAAACGTGGAATATGCATTGTTTAGAACAAAACAAAACTACTATGAAATGGGTGAAAAAGTGGGCAAGCTATTGGTGTATAGACTGAAAACAAGGCTAAGTCAAAATGTTATTGTTGGTATTAAGAATAATCAGAATCTGGTGGTGGTTACTAACAAGGAAATTAATACAGAATTCAGAAACTTTTATCAAAAGTTATATCAAACTTGTGAAGAGACTCCAGATAATATTTTAGTTGAATTTCTTAAGTCAGTTAAAACTCCATCCCTGTCAGATTCCGAAAAGAAAGATTAGAGTAGACCTCTCTCTATGGAGAAGTTGCCACAGCAAAAAAGGATTTATCTTCCAGTAAAGCACCTGGACCAGATGGTTTGCTGACAAAATTTTATAAGCATCTGAGTGATCAATCTTCATTGCTAGCTTTTAGAAATATTTAAAGAAATATCGTCTTAAAAGCCTTTGCCAGATTCCATGAAAAAGGCCTATATCACCCTTATTTTAAAGCAGGGTAAAGATCCATTAATTTATGAAAACTATAGACCAGTTTCTCTCTTGAATGTGGATTATAAAATTATTTCAAAGGTCTTAGCAGATAGGCTTAAAAACATGTGGTTAAATTAATAGGCAAAGAGTAAGTTGGGTTTGTTCCTGGTAGATCAGATGCAGATAATGTTAGGAGGTTATTAAACATTATATGGTCTGCTTCTAAGATGAGCACTCTGGTTGCTATAGTGGCTTTAGATTTTGTAAGGCCTTTGATTCCCTGAGTAGAAATATCTGTTTTCCATTTTAACAAGCATGAATATAGGAGAAACTATGATTTCTTGGATCAAATCCTTGTATAGTAACCCGATGGCCAGAGTTGTAACGAATGGTCTTGTTTCTGAGCCATTCCATTTATGTAGAGGGTCCAGGCAGGGTTGCCTTTTATCCCCTTATTCATTTATTTTAGCCATAGAACCCTTTATAAGGAAAATTATGGAGGAAAAAAGGGTACTTGAATTAAGACAAACAATGTTCCCAATAAGGTCTTTGCATATGCTGATGATTTGTTAATTTCAACGGTGATCTCCAAATATCCTTTTAATGTCTTATGCAAACTATTAGAGGACTTTTCTAAACTTTCTGGTTTGAGCTTAAATTGGAGTAAGACACAGATTTTATCATTCGGCCCCAACCTATGAAATTAATAGGGATGGGTGGGTTTGATCCAAAAGAGCAATTTAATAGTCAGATTAAGTATCTTGGTCTCAACTTAGTTAAAGATATAGGCAAAGTGTTAGATCTGAATATTTTGCCTTTACTGAGATCTTTGGAATGTGACCTCTTAAAATGGCAGGACTTACATCTATCTCTGTGAGGCAAAATAAATGCTATTAAAATGATGGTGGCCCCAAAACTTTTCTACCTCTTCCAAAGTATTTCCCCTCAGAATTAAAAACAGATACTTAAATGAACAGACAGTCTGAAAAGGAACTTCTTATGGGGGCATAAGCCACCAGACTATCTCTTAAAAAATTAAGATGCCCATGGCAAGAAGGTGGTTTTGCTCTATCAAACTGAAAAAAGTACCATGTCTTCTTTTTATTCAAGTAAGCTGTTAAATACTTAGTTGATGAAAATGTCTCTAGTGATCCAATGTGGCTGGAAATAGAGAAAAACGCTTGTTTTTCCATTTAAATTTTCTGATATGCTATTTATTAAGGTTCCCAAGCAATCAAAGACAATCTCTGTATAGTATCCTCTATTTGCACGATTAAAGAAGTTAAACGTTTCCTTGGTTTTGCATATTTTCCCACTAAGCTCACTACAATTAGGAATAATGCTAATGTAACAACAGGGGAAACCCCTTAAAAGGGGATTTAATAGGAAACAAAAATCAATTGTTACTCTTCTTTTCTGAAGTGAGAAATAAATTTAAACTGCAAAAGTTTCAGTTTGCAAAATATTTGCAGGTTAGAAAAGATCTGCAAAATTGTATTCTAGACTCTGAATATACTTTACCCAAACACAATGAATGGGCTCAGATAATAAGGCTGCAATACTTAAAAAAGGAGCTGGTACGTGTTATAAATTAATTACGGATGTTGAAAATATTATTTCACCTTCACAAGCATCCAACTGAAGTGGAAACTGACTTGGAGAGTCTCTGATGGTGGAGGATTGTGCAAAAGCATGGAGAAATGCTTATCTGAGTTGCAGAGAGGTTCAAGGTAGGACAATTCAATTTAAAACCTCCTCATTATTACTACTCTCCTAAGCTCTTAGAAGAAATGCAGTTTTTACAAGATGTGGTTTGTTGGAGGTCTCACTCAAAGCATGCAAATCTTCTACATATGTTATGGAGTTGTCCAGCCATTTCATATATTTGGAGTGAGGTTCATAAAGTGTGTGAGGAACTAACTAATACCAGCCTTCCTTTTTCAAGTAAGCTGTACATTCTGGGTTTGGATTCAGATGTTTCTTTCCTATGTAAGTGGCAGAAACTTTGGGTTTTAGAAGTTGCCCTTGTTCTGAAAAGATTACTGCTGTCATATTGGAAATCCCCCATCTCTCCTTCAATTAATGAATGGTTCAACAGTGTTAGTTTAGTAGTCAATAATGAAAGAATTGCTGCTATAGCAAATAATAAGCTTGATGTCTTTGAAAAAGTTTGGTCCCCTTTCCTTTCACACCTGAGAAGCTGATTTGTAGCTAGGTATAGATTTAAAGTACCAGGGTTTAGTAATATGGAGAATAATTGATTTTGCTGACCTTGCATCAATATACAATGTTTAGCATGACTTACAATAATATCTTGCTTACAGACAGGTTTTAGTCAGTCTGTGTATAAGATGTTTATATAGGAATGTTATTTCTGGTGAATTAACATGTTTGTATTAGCATTTGATCTTAGTTTGCTTAATATTTCTTGCATTGTTACTGCTTTACCACTGTATTTTATTCTATTATATGTGCAAAAATAAAAATTTTTGATAAAAAAAAAATGGAGCGCAGAGGGCTGTTCCAGTCACATTCAATAATTCCATATTTTAGGAGGGGGGGCTGATATCACTTTTGGGGGTGGAGGTCCACTAGACCACACAGCACACACACACACACACACACACACACACACACACACACACATAGATATATATATATATGTACTGTAAAACTTGAAATTTTCACTGTCAAATAATTTTCACTATTTTTCCGAAGCATTAATTTGCACTAAAATAAATTTGTGCTAACTGCCACTTTTCCATTACAGTGAATCTGGTGCCAGTTACTTAGTGCTAAATTTAATTTGCTCAATTATGTTTGCATATGTGTTTGCGCTAAAATTACTTTGCATGAAAATAACTAGTTTTACATATGTGTGCGATATATATATATATATATATATATTGTGTGTGTGTATATATATATGTGTGTGTGTGTATATATATATATATATATATATATATATACATACATATATATATATATATATATATATATATATATATATATACATTCACACACACATCCTTTGCCCTTTGGGGTAACCCTTGCCTCAGTGCTTATGTATTAAGGTTCTTTGCAAGCATATATATATATATATATATATATATATATATTATATTTGACAGTTTTTATTTAGGAGCAAGTGACCGTCGCTATTTGCGACAGTCAGTGTTAATTTAGTTGCCCTTTTGACATCGGGCATTTTTTGTGTCTCTCTTTGTGGTGAGTGACATAAACTGCCATTATCACATAAAACCAGTTATTGTTACTGAAGCATTGGCCAATTTCAATTACATCTTGAGATTGTCAGTTCTTAAAAGCTTGTTCTGCAATTGAAGTTGGGATGGGAATATAAAAGTGTACAGAGCATAGCTACTAATTTGTGTGATTTTATTTAGCAATCTGAGGTACTACTGGGGTCCCTCAAGGCTCTATGCTTGGTCCCCTTCTTCCTTCTTTAATGACCTCTCAGACTTTAAATTCCTGCAATATTTACATGTATTTAGATAACACTGTTCTCCTCTAAACTTCCCACATGCATGCCAGTCGACTGGAACCTCCAAAAAGATGCTAACTATGCACTATCCTGGTTCAAGGAGAACTAGTGAACCTTTCTGATAACTACAATAAAATTATTTCTGTTTGGTACTACATTTGCAACTCTGGTCATCATTTTCCTTGATGGTTGCTTTCTTTGTCATGTTCAGACCTTCTACCATGGACTGTTCCTCAACCCCTACCTATACATCTTCTTCCACTTTAACCAGTTCTGTGCAAAAATACTTTCAGACCTAATGCTCATTATAGATCAAACTTGACTCAACAAACCAAGAGGCAACTGTTTATCCAAATGCTGCTTCTCACTTTTGACTATGGCAACACAGTCTATTGGGCTGCTCAGGAAACTCAGCTACTGTATCAAAACTGGGCACACTCTACAATGGACTGTGCAGATTGCCCCAAACTGTCTCTTCTCTGCTGCCTTTCCCCCTTACCATCTCACCCTCCTCCCCTATACCTACTCATTCAGAAGATGTAACTCCTGCACCATCAAAACTCTCATTTTCAAAACCTTTGCTGGTCAGGCCTCTTTTTCTGTCATACTCCACCATCTTTGGAATAATCTTCCTCAATCTGCCCATTCCTCTTCCTCTCCTTTCTCCCTGAAAGCCTTGCTCTGAAAATTCACAGTTTAGTTGAAAGGCAACCTCTCATTGACAATTGAGACCTTATAAAATTAGTAATAAATGACTATATAAACATTACAGCACTAAAGATATACTAAGGTATTGACCTGTATGTATGTTAGACTATACTCATGTGTCTACATTTTCTGTATTTTATTTCAAGATTTATATGTTTCTCATTGCCTAATGTGGATCTCTTGATATTGTCTAATTTGTAGTCTATATATTACTGTATCAAGTTCCTAATTCTATATATTTGCTTAATTGTATTTCTGTAAATGTTATCCCATGTTCCTGTCACCCAGATCACACCTGGAAACATGATGTGGCTCTGTGCTTTTTCTGGATAAAATTTCTAAATCAATCAGTCAATCAATCAATAAGAGATATGAAGAATGGAGTACAATCGCTCATTAAATATGGCTAAACATACATTTTTTAGATTCACAATGTTTCAAAATATATGAAAGCTTATAGTGCAATATTTTACAGTTATCTCATGCTCCCTTTTCAATGGAATGGTCTAAATACAAGTTTTCCAGTTATGATTTCTCTTTGTTGTAAGTTCTTCTTTAAATAAGACAGCATACTTGCATCTCTCAAGTCTAAAAACACTATTACTTCTTCTAGCTGTTTTTTGTCTTTACCATAATCTCCTTAGAGTGCATTTATTGCTTTCCAAACTCTTAGACCATGCTGCCTTATGAGACAGATGTGAACTGGAATATTTATTCAGAGATATATTTGGTGATCAATTTGACTCCATTCTTCCGATCTCTGAGTTATGTCTGATGCAGAACCCATTCCTCCCAGAATTGAGCTTATTTACCCTGTAAGGAGCTAGATGACCAGGAATTTTCCCCTTCTTCCTAAGAAAATAAAAATACAGTTCTACTTGTACTTATTTATTTATTTATTGAAAACTTTGGAGAATACCTTTGAGCACAAGCGCTCATTTACAAAGGTTCCATGTCAAATAGATAGTCACAAAATGCATTACAAGTACAATAAGCACTATCAGAGGAAGAGGAGATGTAGTCAAATCAGACTCAAAGTACTTAAGCTAGAACAATTACATACAGTTCTGAGAAATATTCATACAGGTTGTTGTATAAAAAGACACGGGTTATGTAAAGAGAAAAAACAAATAAAACAGTTTAATGGTTAAAATTGCATTGGACTGCAATGGCAGACCTCAAAGCTCTCTTAATCTGCTTAAACTTGAGGTGATTCAGCAGTATATTGGGCAGTTCATTTAACCAGTTAGTGACCCTGACAGCAAATGACTGCTTGCTCAGCTGAGTACACCAGAAAGGAGGTTTAAGGGCATTCCTGGCCATGTTTTTTTGTGTTGTATTGGCTGGAGATAGTGTAGAATCAATTTGATAGAGCAGTGGGTATTGGGCTCTGGAGCGCCTTTTTAGCAAGCAAACTGGTCTGGAGCTTTATTCTGCTAGGTAAAGATAGCCAGTTAGTAAGTGTGTAAAAGGTATGGTTATCTGCACCAAATACAAAGTGGCACATCTTATTACAGATCAGCTTTACTCTCGTGCACTGCTCAATATATATATATATATATATATATATATATATATATATATATATATATATATTATTTCTTTGCCAGGAAAAGCATACAAAGCAAGCATCAGCTTATTTCAGATGTCTCAAGGAAATAGGTGCATTTATTTATTTGTATTTCTGCATGTCAGACTATCTACATGTAGGCTACATGCCAGGTTTTTCAGAGGGTTTCAGGGGAACAGTTACAGGAGTAGATATTACTAACATTTGGTGACTAAGTTAAGTTGATACATAAAAAGTACTTGAATGACAGTATAGGAGATTATGTTCAATACATTGAAAAATGTATAGCCAGCCATAAAAAGCAATGCTATACTTCCAGTAAGGGATTGTTATGACATCATAGTGACCTCAAGAGTGAAGCTCAAGAGTAGGGATGGGCAAAATGTATCTTTTGCCAGCAGAATTCTGGCAAAATGCAGATTTTGCTTCCACGCTTTTAGGAGAACCCTTGGAGTTCACAGTCAAATTTAAGTATCTAGTCGTCTGCATTGATTATAAACTATCTTTCATTGATCATATTGAGGAGTTCTCAAAAAAACTTAGGCAGAGGCTTGGTCTCTTTTTTAGGATTAGACACCTACTAACCTTGGAAGCAAAAACCCAGCTGGTACAAACAGCCTTCATGCCATTATTGGACTATGCTGACTTCCTGTATGGGCAAGACTGAGTTCTACCTTGTCTAAACTTGGCACCTTATAGCACCAAGCACTTGAATTTATTATGGGTGCACCATACTCCACCCATCACTCCTTGCTCTATACCTCAGTAGGTTGGAACTCCCTCAGCTTTAGACATCAGAAAACACAGTACTATGGACATATACAGCTATCATTAGCAAGCTCCCTCATTATATTTAGGATTGTTTGTGTTGTGGAAAGCTACCCTCTGAGAAGTATATCTTATATTTCATTATCATCCCAAGGTTAGATCATGTTTTGGTAGATCTGTAATAAGCCACACCCTTCCAGTTCTATGGAATAATATTCAAAAGATCCTGAAACTTGCAACACCCATGAAGCTATTCTTCTTCAAAACTCTGTTTGTACGCTCCTTCAAGGAGACATGTAAATGCTTCAGCTAATGAACTTCAAATCTTGGGTCTGGTTCTAATCTACCAATAATTTTCCCTCTTACCGTTCTTCACACTTTTATTATGTACTGCAATGCTTGTGCTGTCCTTCATTACTATATTAATTATCTTCTCTAGTTGTTTAATCCCTGTCCACCAAGGGCTATTATCTACTCTAATTTTTTAAGCCTGTGCCGTTGAAGTTATTTTGTACGTATGTATATAGGTTATGATTGTATATTCCAGAGCATTGTATTGATTTATAACTACTCTTTGTTGTCATTTGTATTTAATTGTATTGTAATTAGCTATGCTGTCACAGTATATTATTGTAATTGTTCCTTGACCTATCCAGGTCCACCTTGTAAGTGATTTCACCTCAGTGGTGTTTTGCCTGGTAAAATAAATATTAATTGATTGATTGATTGAGAATTTCATGATATTTTGCCAACATTTTTATTTTGGTTAGTTCTATCTAATTTTAAAAATGTTTATCCAACTTGTGATACAATTAGGTATGGTGGCTTTCTCAGTTCCCATACAGAAGTGTACCATGTTTCAGATCTCCATCTTTACAAGTAACTTAGTTATAGGCCTTCACACTTTTAGAAAATTTAAAATTACAGTTAGCAGCTATGTAAACTAAAAACATTTATGCAAATTGCACAAAATTTGGTATGGTGACATTATCCTTGCCCATACATATGTGTGCCAAGTTTCAGATTTCTAGCGTTAAAGTGACTGAGTTATAAGCCTCTAAGTTTCCAGACATTTTAAAATTACATTTCCCAACCATGTAAAGTGCTGCATTTTAAGCCCCTATATGTTTAAAGCTGGAGAACAGAATATCACCAATGTTGTTAGGTTCATTGGTCCTAAATATTAGGCTTTAAGGCAACCACCATGGTCCAGCATCAGAACATCATGCTGCCATGCTGATGACTCAGGTTCAGAAGCGAGCCCCTGGAAGTCATGTCAGGAGGAAGGGCATAGCTAAACCTTACAGTCTCTATTTAGTAGTTTCTATGAATCTTCCAAGAAAGTATGCATCTAAGTTTTCAATTATTTAGCTCCAAAGGTGGCTAAGTTGTAGCACAGAAATATTTTCAGAAATGTTCACATGAATATTAAATTGCTAGATTTTGAGCTCCTATAACTTCTGACCTCAATATGTACTCACTGGAGGAGAGGATAGAAAGGGTAGGACATAATAGAAACTTTCAAGTACCTCAAAAGGCATAAACAAGATGTAGGTGGGATCTTTCCAATGTAGAAAAGATATCAGAATGAGGGGACACAATATGAAGTGGAGGGGATAGATTAAGAGGTAATGTGGGAAGTTTTTCTACACAGAGACAGTGGTGGACACTTGGAGCAGTCTGCACAAGAGGTGGTGGGGAAAGCACAGTGGAGGATTTAAACATGCCTGGGACAGGCACAAAGGAACATTGGGTGGGGTGGGGTGAGAAAAAGCCATTGATCACTTAGGGTCAGTGACTGCATACAAGTATAGGGCTTACGGGCAGACTAGATGGGCCTAGTGGTCCTTATCTGCCAACAATTTCTATATGTATCTTATTCTTTTACAATTTGCAAAAAACATACACAGCCAGCTGATAAATGGCTATCCAGTTTACACTTTAGTATGCCTAAAAACTAGAAGGCTGTTCATTTTTTCACTAGATAAACATGTCCATCATTGATTGCAAAGCTTGCTGCATCTATGATTTGTTTTTAAATATGCACTGCCAGCACCATACTTGAAACCAGCAATGTGCATTAAAAAACAAAGAAATTATCTAATACCCAAATAAACAGAAAGCTTCACAATGATGTATCTCTTTATCAAATACAAATATGAACAGATTTCTATTTTTGGGGTATAGCAAAGTGTTCAATGGGTTGCATTTACAGCTCCTTTTTTTAATTGTGTACAAATGAACATACATCTTTATGTATTTGGTTGGTTGGGGGTTGAGTGGTGTGCTAGCATGGGAAATAATTGGGATGTTTGAAGTGACAACTGAATGAGTCTGGCATGAGCTACTGCAATAAGAGAAGCTGTTCCATAGTAATGATGTGTTATAGTTACTATGGTACAACTTATTCTACCTTTCTACCTGTGGGACAACAGCTTTTGGGGGTTTATGTAAAGCAATAAACAGTAAGGGATAGCCATACACTATATATACAGTTTTACAGTGAGAAATCTTTGGATAACACTTAACTAGAGAGGAGAGGAGAGGAGAGGTGTGAGGTAAGGGGATGGATGGATTAGAGCATCTTAAGTATGGGGGGTGGCAGATGCATGTGGAGATGAAGTTGTTAAGCAAATAATACATGCTTAAAGATTTACATTCAGAGGTTCTTAGGTTAGTGACTGTGTTCTAGGTGGTTGGAGCAGCTGTTCCAAGACTCTCATTTCAATGCTTTTATGAGTTCTGCATGATTGGAGGTGCTTCCTTTTTGATCATAATGTATATGGCTGCTTGGGTTTATAAATAAGACTACTAAAGTAGTTTGGGTATTTCCCCTGGACACACTGGTAAACCAGTGTTGCCCACCGTAGGGTACATAAAAGAATAAATGATTTATTCAGCAGATATACAAATCAACATTACTTCTGAGCAAATGGGATGGCCCTTCCTGGTATGTCATTACTGTCAACACAACAGTAAAGTGCTTGGAGAAATAGCATGAAATTGCTTTTTATGTTGCTTGCATGTGCAAGAAACATGAATAAGCCATCATCCGAGTTTTCAGAGGTGTAGCCAGCCGTCTTCAATGCATTCAGTGTGTTTGCAGGTGCGGCCCCAGTTAACCAATCACTGCTGCAGCTGTCTGACAAGCTGAAAATGCAGTGGCATACAGTTCAAAGGAGAGCTCCACTTCAGTGAGCAGAGCTCTCCCCCCCACGCACACATACGTGCAAGCACGCATATTGCGTGCTGATGCGCTCTCCTCCATGCACACACTGTATGGCCAACAGGGGTGCCCTATCCCCCATCGGCTCCATGCCCCCCCAAACAGCTGTCCAGATGCCATGCTGGGAGCCCATCCCAGTGTGGCAAAAACTGTTATAGCTGACGGGGGTGTCCAGTCCCCTGTCGGCTCAAGGCTGCACACCCCCCCAAAGCTTTGGTGCCATGCTGGGAGCCACCCCAGCATGGCAAATCTTGTTTTGGCTGATGGGGATGCCCAATCCCCATCGGATCCACATCCCACCAAACAGCTTTTCCCTGCTGCCCACGCTGGAGCCCACCCCAGCGTGGCAAACATCCGCATCGTCTGAATAAAAAAAAAAAAAATAAAAAGTAAAAAAGCGTTCCATCGCTGTCTCCCCACCCCACAACCGCACCCACCCACTCGCCCTGCCTCCCCACCCCCTCACCCCATACTTACCTCCAGAGCTCGGGCGCTGACGATCATCGTGGACTGGAACACGTCTGTACTCTTCAAAGCCGACCGCACTGAGGAAATGCTGGTAAGCTGTATAATGGGATAGATAGGGTTTTTTAACTTACTGCATATCTCAGGCATTTTTGGAATTTTGCCCAAATTTTCAACATGGGGTTTTAGACCCCTTCTCATGAATGCTGTCACTGTCATGGCGTTATTCAGGCCGAAGGGTGATTTGAAGTCAATGTGAAATCACCTTTCCAGAATGATTAATGAAATGACACTGCCAGTGTTCATAAGGCATGCTCTCAAAAGCCTATTTTGAAAATTTGGTGGAAAAATTCATAAAAATGACCGTTTTACGAGCTTGTGTTGTGCGGTTCCTATGCATGCTCGTAAGTTCACAAATTTTCAATATTTTCACTCCAGATTTTCAACATTGCCATTTTACCACACCTCCTTATGTGCAGTGCAGCTGTCATTTTTCACATCCTGCCCAAAATGTGTTTCTGCCCATGTAGCGCACAGTGGCGCAGTCGGTGTGCGAACTCAATGTATGGGACAATTAAGAAAATCACAGTGACACTGTTCATAAGCAGAGGTCTTAAAATGGCTATGTTGAAAATTTGGTGAAAAAATTCCTAAAAATGACTGTTTTACGAGCCTATGTTGCGCAGTTCCTACGCACGCTCGTAAGTTCGTGAATTTTCAATATTTGCACTCCAATGACTTCCAAATACCTAAACAGCACATAGAAGGAAGCAACATTCGGCATTGGCAAATGCTTGTTCTCACTGTGACAGACAGTGTTGAATAAGACCTTGTCCCATTTGTTATGCAGAAGAGTTAAAAGCAAGGATCTGTTCTATCCTCTCATTTTCTGTTGCTTGTCTGTTTGATTGTGCTATCAAATTTTCTTGTGAGAACTAGGAAGTGATCACTCTGACAGTCTTACAGTTTACCCCTCCCAATTTCCCTCTGTCTTCACTTGATTTTTCTTGCTGTTTCTATCTTTTCACCCCCGTTGTTTATATTTTGTTATAAAATACATATGTGAGTTTTTGTGTGAAACTGTGTGAAACTGGAATCCCTTTGATGACATGCATTTGTGCAATTTTTGTGAAACACAGGTAGCTTGCTCTTTTAGCTGTTTCTGGTTGAAGAACATCTGTCATGGGGTGGGGGGCTACCTTTATGAGGGGCTTCTCATCCTTCAGGCCAGCTTCTTTATTCATCTGAGCAGTGGCTCAGATTTCAATTCATTCAGGCAACGTTGAACTGATGCAAAGACCCTCCCCTTTTATTATGGGTGGGAGGGGCAGGCAGTAACCAATAGCACTCAGTATTTGTGCAGAGTGTGCACAATGGCACAGCAGTCCAGCACTGTTGATGAAAGAGAGACTGGAATATTCCAGGATTCAGGGTTCTATACACAGTACAATAACCTGTTAGTAACCAGGCTAAAACAGGCACATAGCCTTCTCCTTTGATGGTATATATCTCAATCTAGTGCAAAGAAATGTAACATTAAACATATCATCACAATGCAAAGAATCATGGGACGTATATGCAAATCACCATTAAAAGAGACAGATGAGTTCTGTTTTAAGCAAAAGGTACATAGTGCCAAATGGCCTGTCACACACTCTGCAAAGACTAAAAACAGAAGGCACAGACACATATTTTGCCCAACACATGATTCATCAGTGCTCCTCATTTATAACAGCCCAGGGAAGGATAAACCAGCCATAGTTTAGTCTTACTAGTTTGGGTCATGATGAGCCCAGAATAGAAAAATAATCTAAAAGACATGGAATCTCAATACAAAGGTACTGAGATAAGGGCAACCAAGAAAGGGCATTGGCAATAAAGCCCATTGTCAAAGAATTGTAAAATTACATGTATCACCATAATGTAAAGCATCATGGGAAATATATGCACATCATTATGAATCAGTTCTTTAATCAAGAGTGTGTGGTACCATATGGGCTCTTTCACATGCTTCAAAGGCTAAAAACACAAGACTTGGACACATGTTTCATCCTACATAGGACTCATCAGTGTGCCTCACCTGTAGCAACCAAGGGAAAGCATGAACCAGTCATAGTTTGGTCTTACTGGTTTGGGTCATGGTGAGCCCAAAATAAGAAAGTAATCTAAAAGACAACTAAGCTCAGCACTAAGGCAAAGGTTACCCAGAAAGGGAATTGGCAATAAAGCCAGGTTTCAAAGAAATGTAAAATTATGATGCATGCGCGAGCCGCAAACTGGGATGGCAACTTGAAAAAACAGCTCTGTTCCACTGACATCTTAACTCATTCATAATAACTTGGTTTAAACTGTGGTGATTGTGCTACAAGGGGTTCATTCAACCGCAAAAATAAGATCTAACTAAATACTAAATTTCAGAATGAAATTGAAACGGAACAAAATTTATTAGCTCAAACTCCCAGCACTGGTCATTTGGACATATGGGAAAATGGCTGAGAGTGTGGTGGGTTCTTCCGTGATGACCAATTCCCAGGAAATCAAAGGCACACTGTAGCTGGTGTTCAAGGAAATCTCCTGTTTTATGCCTTCTGTAGACTCACTGGAAGGAAAGCTGCAGGAATTATAACAAAAATCAAGGGGTACTGAAACTTACTATCTTATATTGATGATAAGGACACTCACCATGAGGCTTGTATCCAGGAATTGGGGAAGATAGTGGCACTTCTGTGGGATAGGGCAGAGGATCCTGAGAACAGGAGCTGCTGGGACCATTTAGATTTTTGGTTCCCCAAGGAATGAGAACGTGATGTGGCTGCGTTTCTTTACTGAAGATTGTCTCAGCTTCTGTGACACAGCTGGAAGCCCCACTGGAGATAAAGAAGGCACATCACTCACTCAGACCAACCCCCAAGCTTGGTGACAGACCAAGGCTAATCATTTCCCACTTTCTTCTTTTTCCAGACAGGGAGAAGATTCTGTCCCTGGCCGGGGGGCTCTACAACGGCTAGGGCAAAGAATTTATATCTTTGCTGATTTCTCCACCAAACTAGCACTACGGTGGAAAGACTACCAATGGGTGAAAAAACAAATGGCATCCCTTACAGACTACAATACTCTGCAAGGCTGAACATTAATAGGAATGGTGTACAGCACACATCTCATTACCCCAAAGATGCTGTTCACTGCATCACAAAAACCTGGCCTAATTGCCTTCCCTTACTGTAGCAAGCTGAAGCCGATTGCCAGCAAGACCAAGGAGGAACATGGGGACAGGCTGGAATATACATAACTTGCACCTGAACTGTGACTGCGCTGGAGCTGAGAATATGGACTGGCAAACTACCAAGTCTAAGTGGTCATACAGGAAAAGTTGACACAGAGATCTGAGTGACAGTCAGGCACCTCTTCCTGCCAAAAGGACCACCATGAACTCCTTGGGGGAAACCAGCCTCCAAGAGACTCAGGAAACAGACATGAATGCCTGCAGACTTGAGATTGAACTCCCTGATTCACCAGTCAAATCCCCAGCTGTGGCTCAGCATTCTCAGTCAGAGAGGGACAAGAGATCCTGGGCCAACAGGGCAGTGAGGCAAACAGTTCCAGATAAGAGGACTTGTCTGAACTGGGAGGAAGACAGGACCTGGGCTAGTTGAATGACATCCTGCATTGACCGTGATGAACCCATCTGTATTTGCAGTCCTTTTACAAGCTTATTAATGGACTTATAAGATGGACTTGATAAATACTGCAGTGAGTTGCTGCCTCATCCTCTGATGCACTGCCTACCGGGAAGTTGTAAGTTTAATAACCCCTCCCCTGTATCTGGCAGAGTTGGGTCCAGAACATGGTATGAATTGCCTGCCTCATCCCACATGGTACTGGCAAGTGAGTTCTTGGTAGTGTGGCACCTTTTCTCCCTCTGTCTCTCCATCTTCTTCAACTGCCACATGTATACTCCTTCAAACCTCTCACAGTCTGACTGGTACAACACTATAAGCAGAGTTACTCTGAAGGTTATCACAAGCTCCTATGTACCTTGCCCCATCACTGAATTCCTGCCAGAATTTGCTGCATGTAGTTCTGTCATACATTGGCAGTTAAATCCACTGATATGGGTGGCAGCACCAGGAGACAGGTGGGACTCAGGGCACCAAATCAAACCAGGATGTATGTTTCCCACTGCCCCCCCTCCCTTCCACCACCTCTCCTACTAGTTGAAGACCTGGGCAGCTGGCCAATGCGATGCTATTCCTCCCTCCTTTCCTTTGATCCCAGCTGCTATGTGGAGGCCATGCCCACTTTGCATGGGTCTCTTGAGCAGGAGCCAGTGTGAATGTACATGAGTTGCTGACTCTTCTACACAACTGTGTGAATGGGCTGCAGGACATAGTGTTCTCTGAGGGCATCCTTGGATGGAAAGAACCAGCATTAAATTCTTCCTTCAATGAAGGCTATGGTAGGGACAGCATAAGGGGTCACAAGATAAGGGTGGGAACAGTTGGTCTAACAGATATGGTTACAGGGAATTGCATGAAGGATGGAAACTATCAGAGATTTTAGGGTATATTTTAATAAGCTGGGGACCTGTGATGGGATAGATACTTACAGACACAGAGGCTCCTGAGGCCAGATCTCTCCCCCTCTTGACTCAGCACCACATTGACAGTGACCACTTGAAAGAGGAGGGGTGTGGGGGGTTAGGTGTTATAAACATATGACTCAGTGCCTCACTCGACCATTTGCCCAGGGAGGGAGACAGATTTGTAGGATCCACTAAAAGCTCACCTGCCAGGCCATAAAGTGGAGCTTGTTCTGTTTAGCTTTCTAGGTCCAGAATACTGGGGGAGTTAAAGCATCAAATCGAGAAATGAAAACAAGGGCTGGGGACATCAGTGTTGTCTTCCTTGAGTTTTCAGGTCATATTTTAAGCAGGCGATATCCCTGATGCACAGTGACCACTCTTCCTTTCCGGCCATCCTAGAATTACCATAGCTGACTCCAGAGCTCAGGAAGAGCTGGATAGGTCTTCCACAAAGCAGGAGCTGGAAGCTACACTGGGGTCAATGCCAGCAGTGAAGGCCCCAGACGGCGGTGGCCTACCTGTTGAATTTTTGTGAGGCTTCAGGCAGGTATTATTAGAGCTACTGATGAATGCACTTACGGAAGCCTGCAGGGTAGGGGAGTTTACTCAGTTGATAAACACAGCTGTGTTATCTCTGCAACTCAGGCAGGACAAAGATCCTTTGTTCTGCAGCATTTACCACCCAATCTCTTTAATTATACTAGACTGCACAGCATATGCTAAGATGATCACTATAAGGCTAAAAGGTGTAATTTTTGGGCTTGATTAATAAAGACCAAGTGGGATTCATTCTGCAATGGAAGGGCAATGACAACACACAGAAGTTCATCAGTCTGGTCTGGAAAGGGAATCATTCCCACCCTCTGGCTTCAATAATCTCTGTTGATGCCAAAAAGCATTCAACAGGGTGGAATAGGACTACCTCTTCACATACTATGCACCCTTTGATTAGGACACAGCTTTATCAGCTGGATTTGAAGCTTGCATAATGATTATGTTTGCCTGTGTGGTGATCAGCACACAGACTTTGCCCCAATCCTAACAGGCAGGAGCAAGAGACAGAGCAGCCCCCTTCCCCTTCTCTTTGTCATGGTGCTGGAGCCTCTGCTGCAGGCAATTCAATTGCACAGTGACATACACGGCATTATAAAATGGGTAAGCAAAATCAGTGATAATTCAATATCCTGATTAGCCGAAACATGTCACATGACCGTACATCATTCCACAATGACCACATGCCTCACAGTACGACCACACACCTGTACTACTTTCCAGCCCCAATCCAGTCCTCAGAACCTTTTCACCAGTAGTGAGATCATGCCACACCTGGCACAGAAAGGCTGACACACACACACACACACACACACACGCACATGTGCACATACACACACACACACACACCCCTAGCACAGGCAGGGTGCCACAAACAGGCTGGCACCAACAGCCATAACAAATCAACACAGCAGTCCCCCAGTGTACACAAGATATGTTTGAATCTACCATACTTTTTCCAAAAATTTAATTTCAGAGTTTTATCTGGTTGATCCTGCTGTTTTCATAGTGGCTCCATTTACAAGGGCTTTCACTTATTGCTGTAATATAGTGTGACTGAGCTGTAACAGTTTTAGTGCCTTACTGCAGACATTTCACAGAAGCATCACTGGTTTAAAAAGCAATAAAAAATTACTTTTTCTGTTTAATTCCTTCTCTGAGAAAAGAAAGCCACCGTCTGTACAGGGAGAAAGAAGCGACCAAAGAGCACTTTCACTTTTATCATTGAAACATAGCATGACCAATCGTGCTCAATCTCCAAAAGTAACATACAGGCATATGTCTAAAATAAGTCCTTCTTAGTTCAAAACTGAAGTAAAGTATGTGTTTTGCCTTTTTTACAATGGTTTCTATAAAAGAAGCTGCCGACTGAAGTGAGAGGACAGCAAGCGCAAAACGAGGCAGTTGGCAGCTTCAGAAAGATAGCAGCAAGGCAGAATGAGTGTTGCTATAGCAACGGTCGCTCTGCCTTGAATCTGTCTTTCTGAAGCCACCGACTGCTTCGCTCTGCACTTGCTCTCCTCTCACTTCAGTTGGCAACTACTTTTACAGAAACCAGTGTCAAAAGACAAAACACACTTTTCTTCACTTTTGAACTAAAAGGGACTTACTTTAGACATGTGCCTGTATGTTTACTTTTGGAGTCTGAGCAAGCTCGGTCATGCTACATTTCAATGATAAAACTGAAAGTGCTCCCCGGTTGCTCTTCTCCTGTATAGACAGTGGCTTTTTATTCTCAGAGAAGGAATTAAATAGAAAAAAATTAACTTTTTTTTTACTTTTTAAACTAGTGATGTTTATGTGAAACTTCTGGCAGCAAGTCATTTACAAGCTGTGACAGTGCTTGACAACACTACAGTACATTACAGCAGAAAGTGAAAGCCATTGTACATGGAGAAACTTTGAAAACAGTAGGATCAATCAGATAACTACTACCAAGCACTTAAACCCATTCCAATTATGACAGGATCAATCAGATACTCTACTGATGAAACAATTATTTGTGCCACAAAGGAACTGCTTTCTTTGTCCCCCCCCCCCCATATTTGTGGCCATTTTATAAGATAGATAACCCAGTCTAGGGTGTGCAGTCGTGCTCTTATATGCACTCCTTGGGTGGTTGAATGCACTTTCGACCTGCAACCTCTTGTGTCACAACACATCAAGGTGTACGTATATCAGAGTGCAACCGCACACTCCCAAAGTGGGTTATCTAATACATATATCAATATATATATATATATATTAGATAACCCACAGTAGGGTGTGCAGTCGCGTCTAATGCTACACGCCTTAGTGTGTGTTGCGGCTTATGAGGCTGCAGGCCAGTGCGTTCAACACCAATGCATCGCATATCAGACCATGACTGTACACCCTACAGTGGGTTATCTATCTTATAAAATGGCTAAAATGGTTTTGGAGGGGTGAAAGTGGGCGTGCAGTCGTGCTCTGGTAAACACAAAGCCATGTGGTGTGCTCAAGCTAATCAAGCAGACAGTATTTTCCTATACACTTCATAAATATATATATATATATATATATATATATATATATATATATATACATATATTTAGTCTTGTTCTTGGAATTTGTTTTTTTGTGGGGTTATTGGTGGTTACCATTCAGGTGCAAGACTGTTAGTATCACAGAATTACTATGTTTTGCACCAAAGCTATGGAATCATTCTCTCCTAGCAGCAGCTATGACCACTGAGCCCATCAACAGTTTTAAAATTAGGTTGCAGGTCTTTTCATTTTCTCAGGCTTATGCCTGACATGTTGAGCTCTAATATCACTTAATAATTTTGGGGCCTTGGGCGTCTTATCATGAAAAGCACTATATCAATAATACTGCTTTGGATAAATAAAGAAAGCAAGACAAGGGCAAAAGACCACATATGACTTTTGTTATTTACTGTCATACTAAAGTTTTAGAAATTACACTGTGCCTATGGCACCATATAGAATCAGCATTCATTTTATCAGAAAATACTTATTAAATTTAACACTCACGAGGAAACTCACTGAGATAACACTTCTTATATGTGCCTTAGGTGGGAGTGGGGTTGAGAGAGGTGGTTAGAGGCAGTTGGAGGTATACAGCATTTACACTCACATTTGCCATATCAGAAAATACATAAAGTATGTAGGACACTCCATACTTTGGGAGACACCTTTCAGGCTGTGCTCCTGGCCATGCTCACTTTTGACACAAGGAGTGATTTGAGAAACCCTGTATAAACTTCCTGGGCTCCAGGTTTGTGGTTTTATCCTGGCAGTTTGCATATCCAGGGATGGCACAGGGCTTGAAGGCTGTGAAGTAAGAACAGAGTAGAGTAAGGAACCATCACTATCACATGTGTGTGGGAGGGAGGAAGTCCTTATTATCTGATCAGCAGTATAACTAGGGCTCTAACTAGTTTCATTCAAGGTAGACATGGATCTATAAGAAGAAGCTACAGTTCTGAGGCAGTCTGCCTTATCTGGCCACACCAGCCTCTTCCCCATGGTTTCTACTAGCCACAATGGCACTGTCTCTCCAGGTCAGCCAGGCAGCTACCTGGTAGATCCTACACTTATGCCTAACCCACAAGCATTGAGGGTCGAGAACCTACCTTTAACAACCTTGATTCATAGACCATGGTCCTGAGATAATGAAATATGAAGACTTAACTTTTAATGTATTTAATAGGATCCGTATGGGCATTTATATAAATTTTGCAGAACCAGGGGCATTTGTAGGAAGCTAGACATGGAACTCTTAACATGGAATAGGAGGCTTGTGGTTGATCATCATTCTTTCACAAATCATGATCATCTCCTTTTCTGGTGGTGACAGGTACTTCTTTGACATCCTTTGTGTAAATATCATTTGTCAGACACTGATAACAGGAAACTGCCTGCATGAGGACTGAGAGCCTTTTGAAAACTGTGTCTGTCCCCATCCTGAAATTCTATGGTTGTCTAAGCCATGACACCATTTTGTGACTATTTCAGTCTCACTGTAAATGTTTGTACCATCTTTGATTGCAAAGATTGCATGAGAATACTGGTTGTACTATAATAAATGCTGAGATTGCAACTGCTGTTTATGTCTAAATGCAGATTTGTGTTCATCATTTTCCCAGAGATAGGCCTTTGAGCCCAGTGGTGAAGAGTAGAAAGTTACCAAGATGCTGAAACTCTGAGTGTAAGAGTATGCCACAGGAATGCCCTCTTATCCCACAGTCTCTACCCTCATCTGTTCAATGAAGCCTCCTTCTCTACCATACCACCCTGGTACTGGAGTACCCTTGCCACCAATGGGGTCCTGGAGTTACAGGTAATATACAGCTAATTTACACTATTACATAGACTTATTGGTTAGCGTGATAAAGTTTTATTGTGCCACATGGATATTGTGCATAACTGCTATAGGACCCAGGTTGTTGGGCTTGTATAGGTTCCTTCATCAGCTGAGCCAAATGTTTAAATACTGTATGCGAGCAAAATTGTGTGGAACTGCCAATTTTGATTTTCAACCATTTTTGTGAAACTGCACAGAAATTTTGAAAATACATCTATTTATTTTGTTTATTTATTTAGAATATTGGTAACCAGAAGAGGCACATTGAGCCAAGGCTTGTTTCCAGGTGGGACCCAGGGGGATGGGGAAGTGGAGAAAAAATACTTTATAAATAATGTAGAACATGCTGAAAGTATACAATATAAATTTCTCATTTTGCAAGTAGCAGGTAATTAAACGCAGTAGCACTGGAATATGGTACAAAAAAGGGGTAGAAATGAGCAAACAGGTAAGTGTAGTAAGGGTGTATAACATTTAAGGAAGTAATAATAAAATATTCACAAAAGTTGGTACAGAAAGAGATATGTTTACCAATAGATTAGAAAACCGATAACATTTTTAGGAGGTTTGCACAGACTGTGGGCTGGGAGTGGGGAGACAGATCTAAGGGTTTATGAAGAGTGTAAGAAAGATCCAGTGAGCAAAAGGTCATTTAGGCGCAGGTGGAGTAGAGTACAGGAGATGTGAAAGGACAGCAAGGTCAGGAGGAGGAAGGACAGGAGCATGCATAGGATAAGGATTGGGAGAGAGTGCGTTTAAGACAGTACAGAAATAGAGATAGCTAAGAGGGTCTTGGAAGAGAGTTCCAGAGGGGGGGAAGACAGTAAGAGTAAGCAGCCTGCCTGAACTGAGTGAGGCGGGAAGAGAGAAGGTGCAGAGTCTCTGGAACAGAGCTGATAAGAGGAAGGAGATGAGTGGAGAGGAGGCTGAGAGTTATGAAGGGAGAGAGCTGAACAAGAATTTGGAAATAATTGTGGAAGCATGGAGCTGGTGGCACATTTGGAGGGAGTGGAGAGAGAGTGAGGAGTAGAGAGCACAGTGGTGAGTACATGAGTGAGCACAGGAAGCAAAGTGGTAGAAGGTGTTAAAAAGGGTGTCTAACCTTTACGAGGGATGAGGTGGGGCGGAGTGAAGGACCACATCAGTGTAATCAAACATTGGAAGGATTATTTTAGTTAGTAACTCCCAGCAAGCCACGTGGTAGAGGGCATCCTTATTACTGTACATGGCTCCGAGTTTTGGACAAAGTTTACAGTGAATAAAGTCTATGTGTGTCGAGAAGTCAAGTTGACTGTCTAGCCAAATGCCCAGGTACTTATAGGAGGACTGATTCTAAATTGGAACCGTCAAGTGTATAAAAGGAAGGGGGTGGAGATGATTGTTGCTAGTTTCTATGAGGGTGCCAAAGAGCAAGGAGACAGTTTTCTTAAAGTTAACCTTGAGCTAGTTATCTTGGAGCCAGTGTAATACTAGGTGAAGTTGCTCTGCAGCTTGGATTCAACCTCAGTGGACGAAGGATCAGTGGTGTAGAGGATGGTGTCATCATGTAGAGATGGACATGAGAAGAGACACAGATAAACAGGAGGTAATTTAATTAGAGAAGAAGATGGGGCCAAGGATCCTTGAGGAACCCCTCTTGAATGGGGAGTAGGGGGGAAGGAAGTCGCCCACCTGGACACGTAAGTTCATCCCGTAAGGTATGACTGGAACCAATCCACGGCAAGGGTAGAAAGGCCTGCAGAGTGAAGCTTGGTAAGGAGAAGGGTGTGAGAGACAGAGTCAAAGGCAAGGTA
This sequence comes from Neoceratodus forsteri, assembly GCA_016271365.2. NCBI lineage: Eukaryota > Metazoa > Chordata > Ceratodontiformes > Ceratodontidae > Neoceratodus > Neoceratodus forsteri. Next base: position 816,740,192 of record CM028135.1, read on the forward strand.
AATAAAGACAGCAGCGGTGTTGTGACTGTGGTCCATGCCCAAGAGAATGGCATCGGTCACACGGAGTAGGATGTCATGGTAGAGTTGCTTTTCCTGAAACCCAATTGGAATGGTGACAAGAAATCAGAGGAGGAAAGGAACTCGGATAGCCTTGAGAAGACAAGGGACTCCTGAAGCTTGGCCAGGGAAGGGAGAAGGGAAATGGGTTGGTAATTTCCAGGAGTGGAGGGATCACCTCCTTTGCGCAGGGGTATGACTTTGGCAGCTTCCCAGTTTTGAGGAACAGTACAGACAGTGAAGGAGAGATTTAATAGGTGAAAGAGAGGATTGGCTATAGCAGGAGTGGAGATCTGAAGAATGTGGGGATCAAGGCCATCAGGGCTAGATTTGTGAGGGTTGAGGGAGAGGAGGGCATGGAGAACCTCCTCTACACAGACATGGGACAAATGGAAGCCACCTGAAAAGGAAGGGAGGTTCGGGGAGGGGGAGGCAGGTGGGGGAATTAACGGGCTGGATGGGAAAGCACAGGTTATGAAAAAAATGTTAAGGATAGAGGCAACAGAGGAGGGCTCCGAGACAGGCTTGCCGTCAATTAGCAGGGAGGGAGAGGAGATCTTGGGAGGGGGGTTAAAAGGTGAAGAGCCTACCAAAATTTAAAAGAGATGTCAAGATTTTGCTGCAGGGTCACCTGGCAGTGCTGCACTTTCACTGCTCTTATGGTCTTCATGCAGGCATTTCTTTTTATTTTTTTCTGATTATTTTTCACTCCTGTCACGGTCCCAGGATACTTTCTCAGGCATCCAGCTTGTGTTCTGCCCTGCCTGAAGCCCCCCTCAACTGCACCTTCCTCACCTCCACCTCTGCCTCGTAGCTGGCACCCCCAGCTTAACCCCTCCGAGGTGGGCCCACCCCTCCTACCTTGGGCAAACTTCAAACTTTGTAGACTCCAGCTGCAGATGTGGGCCCCCGGGCGGAGGATCCATTAAGGTCAGTGAGGTCAGACCTGGCAGTGTGCATGGGTGTTGGTGCCATCACCCATCCCTGGGACTGGGTTTTTCCATATTCTGTCCCCTTCCCCATGTGTGGACATGCCTTGATGCTATCTGGTGCACTGCTACCCTGCCAGCGTCAGCCACACTAGTGCGTGCCAGCCCAGCTTGCTGCAGTACCCCCAGCCTCCACCGGAGGTCTCTGGCTCACCAGACCATCCCATCCCCTCGATCTGGGGAGGAGAGCACCACTCGGGTGCTCAGTCCTCAACCCTTCCCCTGCCGACCCCCAGCGACTGAGTCCATTCCTGAACCCTGGTCACCGGCATTGTGCGAAGTGTGGCATCCAGTGCCTCAACCCTCAGCGCCACCGGGCCTAGGCAATGCAGACATTTCTTAGGGAACAATAATACTGCAGATCAAAGGGGGAGGGAGGCTTTGTGACACACCTAGGCTGATCATGGGATTTACATAGTTGGAGTATATCAGCTGAGATCCAGGGGTGATGAGATCATTTTACTCCTCACCTTCTGAGAGAAGAGTGGGTGTTCCATGCCTTATTTAGATAGTGGCAGGAAAGGGCATGGGTGAGAGTTAATATCTGGGGCTGAGTAAACGTGGGTCCAGTCATATGAGGAGAGGTATCGAAGAGAGGCTTAGTGTTCAGTGACCTGTAGGATCTAATTCAGTGGTAGTTGGTAGGGGAGTGGGGCATACATAGTTTAATGCATGCAGTAGGTCATGTGGTGATCACTGAAGTAGTCTGGAAGCATGCCAGCAGCCAAGACATGATAGGGTGGGAGGAAAGCACCCAGTCCAAGAGAAAGTGGTTAAGGAGAGTGTGATGGGCCTTGTGGGTTCATTTATTAGTTGCTGGAGGTTCAGGGACTCAATCTTTTTCAATAGAAGGCTTCACAGTGGGAGAGAACCAATTAAGATTGAAATACCTGAGTATAATTAGCTCACCCGAGGAGGAGAGGGTTACAAAGGAAGAGATGGTGTCAACAAAGGAGGGAGGGAGTTTAGGTGAGGCATATAGTGCTATGAAAATCTGGAGGTGGAGAGAATTTGAGGTTAATGAGAAGGACCTCATGTGAGGAGGGACAGATTCACCATGAAAGACTGAGCAGGTTGAGGTTATGGTGACATAAATAGCTACACCACTACCTTGATTTCCACAACCTTGACAAAATAGGTTGATGTCAGGGAAAGAGTTGGGTGTCAGGGTTTCTGGGAGAGTCAGGTTTTAGAAATATAAGTATATCTGGGAGTACTGAGATCCAGACTTTAAGGGTGTTGAGTTTGGGAAGCAGACTCTGGCATTTTGATGGCACAGCCTGAGGCCTTTGGGTAGGGGATGGGAAGGGGGTTGGGCAAGGGTTGAATTGAACATAACCAGGTAGGAGGAGGAGTAAGAATAGAGAGTAGAGGAGGCGGTGGATAATCTTGTACTTGCGCAGGTAGCAAGGTTTAGGATTGAGAGGAGAGGGAGAGGAGAGGAGAAATGAAGCCTTAGAAAGAGCTCAACATTAAGGGAGAGGGAGGAAGTAAGCCAGAGTGAAAAGTGAGGGAGGAGAAGTGAGGGAGGAAAAGAGAAGCATGGGTGATGGGAGTAGGTGTAGGAGAAGGGGTTGGGTGAAATAGTGGGTGATTTGGGGTAGACAGGCACAGGGGGATGAGAGTTTACAGTGTCAGAAGGAAGAGATTGGGGATAGGTGTGAAGGGGAAAGATGGGGGGAAGGCAATTAAGATGAGAAAGAGGAGGAACAGACACATGATTTAAGGAGGAGAGGGAAAGGAATTTGGAGAAATTACTTGGCAAATCTCTGTGTCCAGCAGCTACTACTTAAATTATTGAAAGTAGCACAAAAAGCAGAGGGCGGTGGGAGTGGGCAGAGACTAGTAGGAACACCAACAACATTAAATGCCAGATAGAGATGAGCTAACAGATGAGTACAGCATGTGCAAACAACTGATTTCAGAGTCAGAAGGCGGCAGAACGAATTACAGATTTTGTTCAGAGTGTCTACTCTGAACAGTATCTATTACAGATTTTGTTCAGAGTGCCCATTTTTTAAAACTAGTTTTACAAAAAATTTTGCAAGTTGTAATTTTTGGGTGCAAAATACATGAAAGTTTTCATTTTTGCCCACAATGTGCATTTCTTGAGACCTGGTGCTTTTTTAACAAAAGAGCAGTTTGGAATTTTTGCCTAGTTTGTTCATTTTTCAAAACCTTACTTTCAATGCTGCATAGTTTAGAACTTTCATGTGCAATATACGTGAAAATGTACTTTCTGTCCAAACTGCTTGTTTTTTAAAACAGATTTTTTAATGCACAGTTTGGAACTTTAATGTTCAAAATAGATAAAAGTGCACATTTTTGGCACACTATTCTTGGAAAACAGGCAAGTGTGAAATTGTACATTTTTAGCTGCAAATGTCACAAAGTAAAAAAAAAATTCACAGAATATGAGCAATTCTGCAAATATTATTGTGAAGTGAAATGTGCAAATTCCCCCCCTCTAATCAGGTATCTTGAAAGATCCAAGTGGCCTGGAAAGCTTGTGTATTACTGCATCTAGGTACAGTACAAATCTATTTTGGTATAATATGATGTATCACACTGCCAAAGTCACTGTTATATATGGTTGAATCTATTGTATTTTGTATTAAGCTGTAATGTCATATTGCCGATCAATAAAGTTTTTTGACTGACTGACATTACCAAAGTCTAGTTTTTCTTGGATCAGTTGAGCTACAAACATTAAAAAATAGAACAGTGATGGACAGAAAAAGACATGAACAATCCATCCACTCTGTCCTAAGATTCCCTACTTGGAGACACTCTAGTTTCCATCCTGCCTACCAGTAATGCCTTTCCTCCACTTCCCATCTGCTAGCTCCTTTATATGTATCCCACTTTGTTTTGAAGCCCTTTATGATCTTTGCCTCCAGAACCTTGTCAGGACAAGTGTTACACCCATTCACCACCCTTTCTAAGTAGTAATGCTTCCCAATGTCCTTTTTGAAACTTACCCCCTCCAGCTGGAGCATATCCCCCCTTCCTGGTGGATGCTCTGTTTTTAGGGCTGCAGTGGGTGGATCCCTGCAGACCTCTTTCAAGGAGAAAAGAAGCCCACATCACCAGATTCTCAAGCAAAAACACAGGAATTACAGTTGCAGCACTATCACTCCTCTGCCACTCGAACCAGTCCACTCTCTCCATTGACTGTAGTGGCACTATTTGTTCCACGGAGAGCATGGCAGAACATAGGGGGATTTGAGAATTTACAGTACTGGGTACATGAGGTGGGGTAATAGGAAGGCTATGCTGACAATTAGGTTGCTGTTGTGCAATAAATGGACAAATGGGCCCTAGCTTCCACGCAACATACATATCGCATCTATGGAGGATGGGAGCTCAAGGCTCTCTGGGCCATGCTCCACAGGCAACTAAGGATAAGATTACACTATCTCAGGAAGTATGGATGGATAGAGTGCTGGACCAAAGGCCCTGCATTCCAATGGGAAAATAAGGATATGATTATACTATCTCAAAATTTAAATGTACGCAAAAAAAATGCTTTAATGCAGCAGTTGGAGTTCAGATTAAACTAACAAGATTAGAGAAATGTGATGTTAGGGTTTCAAACCCTAACACTCATCCCTACCCTTAGGAAAATGAGGGGTGGAGTCTTCCTTGGGGTCGTCTACCTTAACGCTCACCCCATTCTATACACTCATGAAACATACACAGCTGTCTCCATCACATCTCAGCTTTTTTTGTTACTGCAGTGGGGTAAGGGCTAGGTGTAACATCATATTTCTCTACTTTTGTTAGTTTAATCTGAACCCTAACTGTTGCATTAATGCAGTTCTTTTGCAAAGAATTTTCACTAGAGCTGTTTGACCTTGGGTATGCTTATGAGTGGCGTAAGCCAGTGATGTACCCAAGGACAACAGCTTGAGTAAAGATAAATCATTTGTTCCACAAGGCCCCTGTTGTGTATTTAATTTATGCAATGGGTATGAACCTTGTGTATGTGTTTCTTACTTTAAAAATATTTCTTATTTTTAAGTGTCTTGTATATTTTGTTAGGTTTCTTTGATGTCTGTTGCACATTTTTGACACCGATGTTGCTATGGCTGTTGTAATCCATGTGACATTGTGACACTGCATCAGCATGTTAACATCACTGCTGATTGGTAGGAGTTTAACCATTGAAGAAAAAAATGCTGGATAATATGGCGGCTGTTGTAAGCAAGACCACAGAGGTGGCACAAGTTATCGGGATTGCGAGCAGTAAAACAAAGTTATTTAGTACACTGTAAAGTTCCTTTTTAAAATGGAGTGTGGCAGTTTTGCCCCATAAATGTTTTTTTTGTTTGTTTGTTTTTTATCTCTCAGTATCTCGAGGCATTTCCACTTTTCTGTGCCCTATACTTTATATTAACTCTATCTGCTGCAGCAGTCTTCTTTTTCTATTATACTTTCCCTTTTTCCCACTATAATAGGGTGGCCTCCTATTATAGTTCCTTACTGTTCTTTCCCCGCTGTATTTCTTTTCCTGCCTTGGGATCTAGTGACGTCAGAAATGGGGGGAAGGATGCCGTTTAGCTTCATAAACTGAAAATGCCCCGTAAGAAGAAATAAATAAGTTCCTTTCACCCCTTTAGAAATAAGCATAAATACGGTGAAGTTCATAGAGTTATTAGGCTGAATATACTGTAGCTCTTGAAAATATAAGAAGTGAAAGCGCCAGGTTTGCTTTAAAGTAAAAGTGAAAGCGCCAGGTCCACGCTTGAAAGTGAAGAAGCAAAAGTCTAGAAAGCATCTTTTCCCTTCTAAATGAAACATTTGGAGGATGCGCTTCTTTTCTTGTTCCCTGTTTGTTTTATGCTGCTAAACAAGAAGTAAACACACCTCAGAAGTGGCAGTGGAAGTCTTTCGGCGTTCAGTTGCCAACTGCAATAGAAAAGAAGCTAGGGTGGTTCTTCTCTTCCTCCTTCACATCCCTGTAGTGCCAGAACTAAGTGTCTGGTTGCTACGAGGAAGCTAACCCTTGCATCTAGTCTCAGCTGAACAAGCAGGAAGAGACTATGACAGGGGTAGCATTCAGACAACAGTAAGCCGTGCAGTTTTAGCTACTCTCCTTGCATTACTCGCTGGTTTAATCAGAAGTCGGCTGAAAAGTGAGCATAATGCTGCAGTTCACGATATCTACTGGGAAAGCATATTTTACAACCCCAGATAAATGTACCACATCAGATAGGGTAGCTAAAACAAACTGTTAGGTCTTTAGGATATTTGAATAAGTGGTGTATTTAATTAAACAAAATACACAAAAGTATGTGGCTGCTTACCTAAAACTTGGTTCTGAGCCTTAAAGGGAAAGATTCCTATTAGGGGATCAGCGGCTCAACATGAGGCTTATTTATAGGACAAAGGAATAAACTGACTCCTCCTTGTAGGCAGAACCTTTTGTTTTAATGAGCCATTATATATGCAACCTTGTTTTTAGTTTTTCAACTTACAAAATGTGGGAATTGAAACATTTTATGATGCAATGATGTCTTTATGTAAAGCATACTTTGGGTTTGATCTCCCAATAATTTGTATTAAGGTAGAAAATGTTAATAATAGGAATAGGGGAGGATCAACCCAGTCATGTGACTTTATGTTCCCTGCTCCAAAGAGGTATATAAGGAGCTCCAGTACTCAGTTGGAGCAGATTGGTGTGAGAGCGCAGGTTACCTCTCTTCCAGGGAAATTCCATAGATGTAGTGGAACATTACAGCAACTTTTTCAACTCTATGGGAATACGTTTTACTTTGATACAGCTGAAACGCTCTTGGTGAGCCAGGCTTTGTTTTGTAATTTTCATGTAAACCAGTATTATTTTTCTTATTTTTTTTATTACTTTGATTTGGTTCTTCAAAATACAACACACATGAAGGAACTGTGTGTTTAATCTGATATCTGTCTCCAGTCTCTGCTTCTTGAGTTGTTTTTACCCACACGTTCACATGGAGGCTTTTGTTTTGTTTTTCTAAAGTGCTAGTATGCTGCAGTTGTTGGTGGCCAGCCAGTGTTTGAGTGGGGGAGTGAAAGGAGAACAGAGTTTGCTTGCAGCAGAAAGTGGTTAAGTTGCCCCTTATGACTTTGCTTTCCCTATGGAAACTATAATGGGTTCTCAATGTCCCCACTGTAACCCTACAGTGCTTTAGTTTTAGATTATTCTGCCTTTTCCCCATTTTTATTTTTTATCTCTCATCAATGTGCAGATCTGGGAAGGGGGGGTGGAGCATTATGAGAAGATAGAGGTGGGATTCTCTGTATTTAATATTTTGTTTTGGTTCTTTGATTTTGTATGTCTCTGCTTTTGTAATTCTTGTTTTTCCTTTAATTGTTAATGTCTTCTTGTTTTTGTACTTGTTATATTGTGGAAATAACAGTAAAGTATATTGAATTAAAAAAAAAAAGAAAGTGGTTAAGTTTGAGTGGTTCACCAAGTCTGCATTGGTGTTTGGAGAAAAATACAGAGTACTAGAAAAAAAGTATGGTTTTGGAGTATGATGTACAACTCCATAAGGCAGTAATCAAGTGAACTGGTGCTGGAGAGTGACAGCCAGAGTGTGGTAGAGAGCTTGAGTGAAGGGAAAAAAACTGCAGGCAGTTCTGGAGTGGTGGCAGAAATAAAGGTATTTAAACAAGCATTTGTCAATGTCGAATGTTGTCTTGCTGGCATTGGCACTGGTAGTGCAGGAGTTAGAGAGATGCATAATAGGAATGGCAATGAAGTATGGAACTGACAGCAACCCCAACCCACCCTGCAGAGACCGACAAGCATTGAGGTGTGTCATCGGACATAACACTCATGCCATTTCACCTCACCCTACCCGGTAGACTCCGACAAGTGTATGCGTTGTGCATTGGGGCGTCGGGCCTTATGCTCACCCCATTCCATTAAAAATACATCAAGATGTGTGCAGTATAGGAGAATGTGGTGAACTTTGGGGCCAAAGAGTCCAAGGCACACCTTGATGCCTGTCACTGGCTGCAGGGTTGGAGTGGGGGTGGAATGGTATGAGCATTACAGCTGACAATACAAAGTCACAGCCCTGACACCTGTCAGTCTCTTCAGGATGGGACATTATGGTTAGAAACCCTAACGCCCTGGCGTTTGTTGGTATTTGCCCTCCAAATTTTCAACATGGGCTTTTTGTGACCCCACCTCATGAAAGCATTTGGGACCTCCGCTCATGAACAGTGGCACTGTGATTTTGTTAATTTGTCCCAAACGTTGATTTCCCACAGTGACCGCACCATTCTGTGCCAGATGTGTGAAAACACATTTCAGGCAGGATGTGAAAATGACAGCTGTACCTTTCATGAGGAGGTATGAAGAAATGACAATGTTGAAAATCTGGAGGAAATATTAAAATTCTTGAAGTTATGGCGTGCGTGGAAACTGCACAATGCACACTCGTAACACAGTCATTTTGTGAATTTTTACCCCAATTTTCAACATTGGCAATATGGGACCTCCGTTCATGAACAGTGGCATTGTCATTTTCTTAATCTGTCCCGAATGTTGATTTTTCACGTGACTGAGCCATTCTGCACCAGCTGTGCAAAACACATTTTGGGCAGGAAGAGAAAATGATAGCTGTACCATTCATAGGAAGGTGTGAAGAAATGGCAATGTTGAAAATCTGGTGAAAATATTAAAAATCTCGAACTTACGATCATGTGTGGAAACTATGCAATGCACACTCATAACACAGTCATTTTGTGGAATTTTTTCACCAAATTCTCAACATAGGCATTTTAGGACCTCTGCTCATGAACAGTATTGCTGTGATTTTCTTAATCTGTCCTGAACATTGATTTTCCACAGTGACCGCGCCATTGTGTGCCAGATGTGCGAAAACACATTTCAGGCAGGATATAAAATGACAGCTGTATTGTTCATAAGGAGGATGTGACAAAATGGCAATGTTGAAAATCTGGAGTGAAAATATTAAAATTCTCGATTTTAAAGGCGTGTGTGGAAACTGTGCAATGCCATCAGCAATAGCATGATCATTTTTGTAATTTTTTACCAAATTTGCAACATAAGGCTTTTGGAGCCCACCTCATGAACAGTGACACTGTTATTTTGCTAATCAGTCCTGAAAGGTGATTCAGCACAGTGACCATAAAATCGCTTTTGGGACTGAATAACAAAAATGACAGTGACTGAGTTCATGAGGTGGTGTCCAAGAACTCCATGTTAAAAATTTGGAGGCAAAGTCGAAAACTGGCTGAGATATCCACCTAAGTTGAACCCCCCCCCCCCACTGATGCCATTATACAGCTTACCATGATTTTCTTCAGTTTGTGGTTGGCTTTTGAAGAGTTCAGACGTCTCTCGCTCCACTGAAGATCATTGTGCTGGGCTCCGGAGGTAAGTATGGGCTGGGGGATGTGGGGAGGTAGGGTGTGCAGAGGGTGAGTGTGGGTTGGGCAGGGGGGCATCATGACCATGAGGGACCATTTTCCTTGTTACAGGGAAGAGAAAAAAAGGATGTCGCGCGAAGGTTTTCTTTCACAGGTTTGCTTTGGGCACATTGGGGTGGGCTCCCAGTGTGCCACTTGTGTTTTTTGGGGACAGGGAACTGAAGCCAACAGGGATTGGACCCCCTATTGGCAAGGAAAGTGTGTTGGGGGAGCATGATGCTGAGGGGGATTGGGCACCCCCCGGCAGACAAATAAAACAAGGGGGAACATTATGCCAATGGGGATTGGGCTCCCCCATCGACAAACAAACTGGGCAGAGGGCATGCCAGCAGGGGGATTGGGCACCCCTGATGTCAGCTTTCTAGGGACAGTGAGAGGCAGACAGCAGCAGCCGATGCCATGTTTATTGAAATGTGTAGCAGCAAGGCATGCCCCCACAATGACGGGTGCTCCCTCATTGAGGTGGCAAAATTCTTTCAAGTTGGAGACATGCTTCTGAACAGCTGTCATAGACAGCATGCTCATTCATTGGTGCCACAGAGACCAGCCCAAAAAGCAGTGGCACCATTGGCCTAACACTGGCGCACCTCCACAACCTGCTACTCCAGCAAGCTGCCACAAATGTTGCTTGCACTGTGTGCACAAGACAACATAAAAACAATGTTTCTTAGTTATGTTCAGCAGAGGTAATGATAAGCAGGCAGCACCGACAGCTGGAAAGACACCTGAAGTTGGCAGGCAGAGAGGTGGAATCAAGCAGTGTGCACTGTGAGTTTAAAAAAGAATTAAAAAAAAAGAAAGTAAAACTATCTGCAGTTTACATGTATGTGTGGTAGATACTGCCTGTATAAAAAGTGTTTGTAACTGAGTAGCAGCTTTTGTGGTTAGTGCTGTTGGTACCAGTTTGTATGAGGGACTGAAACTATGGAAGTAGTGCCAGAGGGCGATGGGGGGGGGGGTGATGTGGCTACTATGTATGTGAATGCAACATAATGTAGTTACTATGTGCATAAATGCTGATGACGTGTCTACTGTGTACATTTTGAAATTTGCAGTATATACGCAGTAGCTCATATAATAGCAGTTACATAATGGTTTTTGTGTCCGCACCTATTGCAAAAAAATATATATAAAAATAGAATAATGGATAGCTTACTGTGCATTACACGGGAGTAATTTCATTGAGAGGTTCTGGGGACATAGGGAACCTCAAGCGCGAAGCTCAAGACGTTCCCATGTCCCCAGAACCTCGAGATGGAATTACCCCTTGTCATGCACAGTAAACTAGCTGTTATTTCTTTTAATATATGGATACGATGGGTGGTCAGCTACTTCTGTGAAGGACTCTCACTCCTGGCCGAATCGCCACACTGTCTAGCTGCTGCTCTCACCCCACCCCACTGCCCTCCACCCTACCTGCCTCTGCTCTTGGCCCCACCGTAAGCAACATGATGAACAATTGGTAGGTAGTACTACCTTTTCCTTTTTTGGGGCACCACATTGCAGGTTATTCAACAGAGACCTATGGAATGAATAATTTATTTTCAGAAGAGCTGTTTGACCTTTGGTAACCTCACAAACGATATAAGATATGAATTATGTGCCCAAAGTCAAACAGTTCATATGACAATAAATCATTTATTCCACAAAGTCCCTGTTGCAAATCTCATTTATGCAATACTCAGCGACCTTGTGTTTTTTGTTTTTCCTTTTTATAAGTTGTTGTTTTTTTGGTGACACTTTAAGTGTAGTTACAGTGTAATGTGCAACTACACTGTAACTGTATTGCAAGTGCAATGTAGCTGCATGCAACAAACATGTAACTATAAGGTAATTACCTTGTTGCATGTAATTAATAATTAGTTACATTGGAATCGACACTTAAAAGGTATCTTTTTTAATATTTAAAAGTCTTTCGAGGAGCTCTGTTGGCATGACTATTGCCATGGACATCACATCATGACACTGACGTTGACATGGGATATAACCAATGACTGGAGGAACTAGCAGCTTTCTGAAAAATTTCATCCAAACATGACGGCAGTCCTTAGTGAGGCACCAAGTGATGTTTACAGTGGCAGATTTAGTGGAGAGCCACCTATTGAGAAAATTGCTGTGGTTTGTTTTTATTTAATGATAACCTTTGTAAACACTATGGGGTTTTTAGAAGGTGCAGGTTCTTTCTGCATGAGCAATGGAGCCGGTGATTGAGTGAGTGGGTGGCAAAGAGAGTGGGTGGGTGGGGAAGTGAGAGGATGGGGAGCAAGCAGACAGGGAGGCAACATTTGGCGCTGCTAAATGAATGAAGCACTAATTTGGAGTGGAACACAAGACTGGAAGGAGTTTGCGTAAAAGGTACCTTGTGAACAAAAATGGAAGCAATTTTGTTATGGGAAGAGATGGAAGGCAGGAGGGTAAGCAGATATGCCTGCATAGCATTCATCAATCTGGAATGCTAACAGAAAACCTGGTTAACAAATTAATGTGGTAACCATATTAAACTGCTCTTTACTGTTACACTGTTATATGAGGCTGAAAATGACAGGGCTTTGTAAATGCAATTATTGTTATTTTTTTTTTAATCTATCTGTGAGTATGTGGTTCAGTTAGTTGCTGTTGAACTGTACAATCGATGGGAAAAGTGAAAGTGTAGGAAGCAGTGCTAGCAGACTGGGTGGGGGGAATGGCATGCCTATTATGTACATAAATGCATAGTAATGTGTCTTATGTACATAAATATTGATGACAAGAATACTGTGTACATAAAATTTACATGCACATTAGCTCAAATAACAGCATTTATGAAATGGCTTTTGGATCAACACCTATTGCATAAATATAAATATATATATATATATATATGTGTGTCTGACATGAAGAGCAAATCAGGGGACATTTTGGAATTGATTGGGCAAGTATTTGCTCCCCTGCCCAGAACAATTAACACCTGAAGCTCTGCTTTAAGGGAGGATTTGTTGTAGCATGCAAAAACAGTGAGTTCTAGCTACTAGCAGCACTATTTGTGTCTGACTGCAGAGCAAATTAGGAGACATTTTGGAGTTTTCATTCTAATCTGGCAGCCTTTGTTTAATAGGAAGAGGAAGGCACACCATTGTCGGGTGACCTCTGAGCCAGGACATCACGTCACCACAATCAGCCATTGATGGGAAAGCATGAAGCATTTACTCCTGCATAAAAGACTTCCTCTCAGCATGCCACATCACACTTGTGCCCCAGTGCGTAAATGGTGCAGAACAAGAGTGGTTCTTCTGCTTTGAAAATGTCTCCATGGGATCCCCAGATTGTCCGCAGGAAGTCTACACGGAATACACCAGACCAAGGTGTTCCTTCTGATTGGATATCATATCTGGCAATGGTAAATCCACTAAACATTCAGTTATCCCAATTACTCCTGTAAGTCAAATGCATAGATAGCCTGTGTTGAAGAGACCACAGCACTAATTCATAGCTCTTCTGGATTGCTGACTTTGTGTTACTGTGTTGAATTTGCTTGTACTTTACCATAGCCTCACCCTATCCAGGTTGACCCCCTGTATAGCCAACCTGTGTTATTAGGTGAGCTTACTAAGACCACTTGTACTATACTGTAGCTGCACCCTATCTGGGTGACCCCGTATGACTAATCTGTGTTGTTAAGCATGCTTATTGGGTTTGCTTGTGTTATACTATAGCCCAAACCTATCTAGGTGACCCTTATTAAGTTAGCTTGTGCGGTTTACTGTGTCAAGTGTACTAGTAATAATCCCTGTCTGGGTAACCATATATTGGGTAGGCCAGTCTGGTTCTAGCATAAGGGTACTAGGGTGGTAGGAGAGAACTGGTTAGTATCCAGCATCTAAGGATTATCCTAAGGATCATTATATGGATGAGGTTCAGTCTGCAGCAAGTCAGTTGCAGGGACTGTGGGGCACTCTTCTCCAGGGTAATGCTCCAGAGCAGGGGACACTGTCCCTTCTGCAGGAACTTTGCAGAGCTCCATGCTAGTCACAGCAAGGAAAGAGAGATCACTCCTGTGGCATGGTCTCAGCTGGAAAATTATTCCACAGTTTACACAATCTGTGAAAATTATTACACGGTTTACAAAGAAAGCACAGGAGGAGACCCAGAGGGCTTGGTTTGGTAACAGGAGGGGAACTACTGGGTTGGGCTTGGGTACAGGTGGGTGCCCCAATAGACTTATCTTTTGTGCAGGAGGGACTCAGATGGCTTGGATTGGGTGCAGGAGGAGACACAGTGGCCTAGGCTTGGTTTTAGGTGGGGAAATGTAGTGGGCTGGGCTTGTTTATAGGAGGGGACTCAGGCTGGGCTCATGTGCATTGGAGTTTTGACGTGGTGGTTGGTTGAGATTACAACTGCAGTACACTGTGGAGTCTGAAAGAGGACAAAACACATTTGTACTTTTTCATTCTCAATCTATACAGGATCCAATATTAGAAGCCTGACTAAAAGGAGATATCTGTCATCCTGGAGAAGCCTTGACAGCCTGACTTGCACAAGGATTTTCATACCCATGGCACCTTTGCTTTGCAAACAAGGCTTGAGATTATGTGTGCAGCTTTAAAAAATGCACAAAAAAACAAGCAATTTGGATATTTCTTCTCTTCTACTATAGTAGATTCAATACACTGATTCCCAACAAACTACTTCTTCTTTATGCTGGGGAATTAGTAACTACAAACAATTAAAACCTGTTCTCTGACCTGTTGGACTACACTCCCACATCTTCAGCATCCAGTGTTCTGAGCCCCACTGGTGATGCTGTATCCCCTCCCCTTCTACTTTAAGTCTGTCTCCTGCAAAGAGACATGATAAGCTCAAAGCTGGACTAGCCCTCTCACTCGGAGCTGGGCATGACAATCTTGAGCCCAAATTACTCTGCCAGAGGCCCCCTTCCTGGCATGGCTCATCTCCCATATTCTCAACTCCCTCTCATATCTGGAACCATCCCAGCTATATGGAAGGTGGCATGTGTGATCCAGTCCTCAAGCATGGAGATCCCCAAATCTTTGAGAACTATGGCCCCATAGTGATTCTATCTGCAGTAAACAAATGCTTGAAAGGCTGTGGCCTCCTAACTTGCTCTCTTCCTCCAATCCCATGGCCTCCTCTCCCCGTGCAGCATGGGTTCCATAAAGGGCACAGCACCTCCACTGCCCTCACACAGGTCACCTCTAAAATCAGAGCTGTGACTGATCAAGGCAAACTCACGGGGCCCATCTTCATTGACCTGTCAAAGGCCTTTGATCTGGTTGATCATACTGTCCTGGATGATGCCCTCCAGTCCCTCGGCCTTTCCTCCCCTGTACTAGCCTGGTTTACCAACTACCTCTCAGACAGGCAACAGTACACAAAGTTCCAGAAAGCCCTCTCTGGGCTTGCTCCGGTTACTTGCGGGTGTCTCAGGGGTCCATCTTCGATCCCATACTGTTCTCCCTCTTTATCAAACAGCTGCCCTCAGTCCCTGCCTGTGGGAATGTCACCCTTTGTGCTGATGATCTTGTACTTCTTGCTAGCTCCCAGGATATTGGAGACATAAACACCAGACTAAACGTTGATTTCAATCGCATTCAATCCTGGCTCAAGGCAAAAAAACTTGTCATCAACTTCCAGAAGATGTAGGCCATGTTATCCAGCTCCCCTGCCAAGGTTAGAATGTGCCCAGCCAATCTCAAGGTCACTGGGGCCGACGGCGTCCCTGTGTCGGTGGTCAACTCATTCAAGTACCTGGGGGTTACCCTTGACCCTCAGCTGGACCTCTCCCTGCACATACGTAACTCCTGCAAAGCCACTAACTTTAAGCTGGGTCTGGCATACAGGGCTAAAAGCTGCCTCTCCCCTGCTGCCCAACATGCCCTTGCAAATGGCCCATGAAATGGGACACAACACACAACAACGTGTGTCATTTTGCCCTATCAACCCCCCGCCTCACCCACCACTGTCAACTCTACTCCAGGCTGGGGTGGCTGTCCCATAGTAACCATCGATCCTTTGTCCTGGGCAACTTTACGGACAACATCATCCATTCATCCACCCCTCTGGCACTCACTGTTCTGCTCAAGCCTGCCCCCTCTGGCTATTGGCTGAGGTCCAGTGACTCCCAGGATCTCATGGTCCCCAAAACTCACTCAGTTGCAGGAGATTGTGCCTTTGCATCCCTCGCCCCCAGAGCCTGGAAACTACTTCCTGTGTCAGTAAAGGCTGCCCCCTTCCATAGTTGCTTCAGGTACCCCCTCTGGGGATTCTTAAAACAAGCTTCTGCCTGCCTTTGCTCTTAGCTGACCTACCCTCCATGGTGCACCATGCCCCACTGTGATAGCACGTGTGCAGATGGCTATAGTGCTCACTTCAGTAAATGTCCTGCTGATATATGTTTGCTTCCTTGGCTGCCTCCCATGGTTGGCATGCCTTTACACAGTACTTGCCTTATTTGTTCTCTGCCTGTAATCTGACTGTAGCTATCTGCCTATTCCTGTCTGTACCTTGTTGGTTGCTATTATCTAGTCTCTGTAACTGTGATTGCCTGAGTTCTCTGCATGTACCTGACTGTACCTTGTTGTTTTGCTGTTACCATGCCTCTGTATTGTTTTTGTCTGTACCTATGTAATTCTCCCGGATCGCTCCTGAAAATAGGCACTTGGCTGTCTAGCATGCTTACCTGGTAAACAAAAGCTAAATAAATAAGGTATCAAGTAATTAATAACTGAAAAATATTCTAAGTCAAATAAACAACTAACTCACAAGACTGATTATGTTTAAGCTTAAAAATCGAATCAATCCATAACTACAGTATTTTTCAAAGTCTGAATTCTCAATTAATGCAAAAATAAAATCAAATTCTCAACTAATGGCTTGATAGCAAGGATTGCAAGTTAGTTGAGCAAAACCCCTCAACCAATGAGTGAGTGCACTTAGACAAAGTCCTCCGGACTGCCTCCTCCACCCCCTCCTCCAACCTGGTTTCCTTCATTCCCCCCTGCCAGATATCTGTACTTGTGTAACTACTGTTTTATGAAATGTACAAAATATATGTAACAATGTCTGTATACTACTGTGTAAAATCTGTGTAAATCTGTATGTCAACCTACTGTAATATTGTAACACTGTTGTCCTCTCTGTGATGAGGTACCTTTGTAAATGAGCCTCTGGCTCAAAAGTTGCAAATCCGATTGTACAAATAAATAAATAAATCATCAAGCTTAATGCTCAACATTTTAGTTATTTCATAATGAAAAGGGAAACATCTGTTATTTGCTAACTTATTTTTAGTATGGGTAGTCAAACACTACCTTATCATCATGGTCTCGTTGATCAGGTTACCATGTTGTTGACCATGATTAAGAATATTAGGGAGGTCTATTCTCTAAACTATAATAAGGATTATTTTATTTTTATAGATATTTTATCTTCATTCTCCCCTCTGGAGGAGTTGCTGCAAGCCCTACAGTATGTTTCCACTTGCGTTCTCTCCTTAGTCCCTGACCATAACCCTGCAGTGGTAAGACCCTCTGATCCCTGATCAGCATGTGCCTTATCCTGGCATGACTTGAAGCTCCTTACTACACCTCTACTGCAGAAGCACAGATTAGAGTATTTTACAGTCAGGGAGAGAGAGGGTAGAGAATGCTGCTGCCATATTCACTGCACAGGAATATTCAAAGAGTACAAGGATAGATTTAGAGAGAAATGGTGCGGGTGAGCCCTGGAGGTTATGTGATTTGGTCAGTGTTGCACAGAAAGTGGCAGTTGTGAAATTCAAATCCAGATCTTCAGGATCACAGCTCCCGGTTCTAACCACTAGGCCAAACTGCCTTCCATT
Organism: Neoceratodus forsteri; assembly: GCA_016271365.2. NCBI lineage: Eukaryota > Metazoa > Chordata > Ceratodontiformes > Ceratodontidae > Neoceratodus > Neoceratodus forsteri. The sequence goes on from CM028135.1 coordinate 816,757,523, forward strand.
AGTTATAGGTAGAGGGAGGGGAAGGGAGGAGCTTGTGGCCTGCATGTCCAAACTGGGTGTTTGGTGGGTGGAGCAGTTTCATCTTCCGTAAGGGACCAACATTTGCACTTTTTCTTCTGACCTTGCCTCTTGAGGATACAGATGTGGGCTCTTGTGACAAGATGTACCCTTGTTGTGTCTCTCTTTCCTGCACAAACACATTGGCCCAGCTCTACTAACACTTGTAATTACCCAGATGCCAATATCACAGTGGGCTGCATTGCCCTCTTTCCCTCCTCACAGGAGGAAAGTATCATCTGAAATACCCAATCCTCCTCAAGCTGGCCAGGTTAATGGTGCAAACCATGGTCACCTGCATTGTGGAAGTCATTTCTATAAGTGCCCCACTGGTACAGCCTTTGGTTTACTTGATAAACGCTGCAATGATATGTCCAGCTAAGAGCAGGATAGTCAGCAGCAGAACACTAGACAAAACAAGCATTTGTCAAAGCCAAATGTTGTCTCGCTGGCATTGGCATAGGTAGTGCAGAAGTTAGAGATGCATAATAGGAGTGGCAGTGAAATATTGAACTGACACCAACCCCACACCCACCCTGCAGAGACTGACAGGTGTTGGGATGTGCCTTTGGGTCATCAGCTATAATGCTCATGCCATTTTACCTCACCCTACCCTGTAGACACTGACAAGTGTTGTGGTGTGCTTTGGGGTCCTTGGGTGTTATACTTACCCCACTCCATAAAAAAATATGCTGAGGTGGGTGCAGTATAGGAGAATGGGGTGAACTTTGTGGCTGAACACTCCAAGGCACACCTCGATGCCTGTCAGTGGCTGCAGGGTGGGGGTGGGGATGGAATTGCAGGAGCATTACAGCTGATGATCCCAAGTCACAAACCTGATGCCTGTCAGTCTCTACAGGGTGGGTTGTAACAGTTGGAAACCCTAACGCCATAGGCATGGGTTGGTATTTTCACTCCAAATTATCAACATGGGTTTTTTGTGACCCCACCTCACAAAGAGCAGCAGTATCGGTTTGTTAGCCAAAAGGTGATTTTGCACAGTGACTGTGCCATGTGGCGTCATAGGTACATTAACACATTTTGGGCAGGATGTGAAAAATGACAACTGTATTGTTCATGAGGAGGTGTAAAAAATGGCAATGCTGAAAATCTGGGGAAATATGAAAATTGGTGAAGTCATGAGCATGCATAGAAACTGCACAATGCAGATCCGTAATCCAATTATTTTTGGGTTTTTTTAAACCACATTTTCAACATTGGCATTTTGGGACCTCCCCTCATGAACAGTGGCACTGTGACTTTCTTAATCTGTCCCAAAAGTTGATCTCCCACTGCGATCACGCCATTGTACACCACAGGTGCAAAAACACATTTCAGGCAGGATGTGAAAAATGACAGCTGTACTGTTCATAAGGAGGTGTGAAAAAAATGCCAGTGTTAAAAATCTGGCATGAAAATATTGCAAATTTGCGAAGTTACAAGGGTGCATGGAAACTGCGTAACACATGCTTGTAACACAGTCATTTTATGGACTTCCATCACCAAATTTTCAACATAGGCATTTCAGGACCTCTGCTCATGAACAGTGTCACTGTCATTTTGTCAAACTGTCCCAAAAACTGATTTCGCACAGTGACCGCGCTATTCTGCGCTGGACATGCGAAAACACATTTCGGCCAGGATATGTAAAATGACAGCTGTACTGTTCATAAGGAGGTGTGGGAAAATGGCAATGTTGAAAATCTGGGTGAAAATATTACAAATTCATGAAGTTACGAGTGCATGGAAGTGCGCAATGCGCGCTAGTAAAAAACTCCCATTTTTGATTTTTCACCAAATTTGCAACATAGGCTTTTCAGAGCCCCTCATCATGCACAGTGTCACTGTCATTTCATTAGTCGATCTCAAAAGGTGATTCCATGCAGTGACTGAAAAATCACCTTTCAGGGACCAAATAATGCCATGACAGTGACTGCATTCATGAGGAGGGGTCCCAATAACCCTATGTTGAAAATTTGGTGCCAAAATTCCCCAAAATGGCCAAGATATGCACCAAAGTTAAAAAAATCCTATTTATGCCATTATACAGCTTACCAGCATTTCTTCAGTTGCAGTTGGCTTTGAAGAGTGCAGACGTGTTCCTGGTCCAACAAAGATCATTGCGCCAGGCTCTGGAGGTAAGTATGGGGTGATGGGGGTGTGGGGAGGTGGGGTACGCAGAAGATGGGTGCAAGTTGAGGGAGGGAGCAGGATAGACCACGAGGGACCATTTTCTGATTTACAGGTTTAAAAACAAAACCAAAAAAATTGCAGGATTTTTTTTATGTGGGGCATTTGGCACACTGTGGTGGGCTCCCAGCATGCCACCTGAGTGTTTTTTTGGGGGGTTGCTGTAGCCGATGGGGAATAGGGCACCCCTGTTGGCACATGTGAAGGGGGCAAGAGCCAAGGGATTGGGCACCCCTGGCACCACAATAAATGAGGGGCATTATGCTGACAGGGTGGGCCCCCATCAGCAAATTAAACTGGGAAGGGGTGCTAAAGCTGATGGGACTGGGGCCCCATTTAGCAAAAGAGACTGTTGGGGCACGCATGATGCCAAGGGGATTAGGCACCCCCCTCGGCACACACGTGAAATGGGAGGAGGCATTATGCCAACAGAGAGTAGGCTCCCCTTCAGCAAATGAAGTGGATTGGGGCATGCTGACAGGGGGACTGGACACCCCTGAAGTTGGCGCGTTGCGCTGTGGCAGTCAGTGCCACCATGTTTATTGAACTGCCTCACCAGGAAAGGCACACCGCTGCATGACAAGCTTGGCTTTCATTGCAGCGGACCTTTTCTTTGATCTGGTGGCCAGTTTACGTGTTGCTGGTGTCAGTGCCTGCAGCTGCCTTATTGGGGAATGAGGGACGCACCTACTGATGTGTGCTCTGCATTCGCCTACAGTGACCGCACTTCCAAATCTGCTATTACTGCAATATGTTGGCTGGCGCACAAGTGCGAGCCAACATAACAAACGTGAAGTTATCTGGAACACATCAAGAAGCAACTTCTTACTAGGTCCATAATATTCTGTGGTGATTTGATATACAGCCCATGATGCTTTGCATTATGGGGGTATGTGTGATTTTGTATTTCTTTGAAACTTGGCTTCCCGGCCAGTGCCCTTTGGGTTAACCATTGCCTCAGTGCTTGCACACTAAGGTTCTTTGTCATATTAAAAGGATACTGTCTACCAGGGGTTCAGTGAATTTATGTTTTGTGGAAGTCAAATACTTCCATGAGTCAAAATCTGGAAGTCATTTCAATTTTTTTGAATTCAAAAATACTTCCCATATCCCACAGTTTGAAAGCCAGTATTCTAAGAAGGATCACTTTATGGATGTCAATACAAATATTAGTGGTAAAATATAATTTCTTTTACAAAAATACATAATTTCATAGCTTCTGCGCCTTCAGTTTTGGAAGTCATACAATTTAGTTTTTTTACATTTAGAAGTCAATGACTTCCTCCTCCTTTATTTTGGAAGTTTTTGCCTTATTTTTTGAGTCAAATACTCCCAAAATTGAGTTAACTGAATCCCTGCGGTCAACCCTTAGGTCTGAAATTGTCCCTAGTTTAAAAAAAAACACATTTTATGATTGCTTACATTCTATGGAGATTGCTGATGTAGCTGGTAGTTTGATTCTGATTCTTTTCTTCTTCTAAAAGTGAAAAACAGACTGCCCACCATAGTGGTGTCATCACACATAAATGGGTTTGTTCACATTCTTTGATCATCTCCCACTGCCTCTTTCCTGAACTTAGAAACACCTCCAGCAAAGTCTAGACAATCATGATGCAGTGAGTGAGAAGAAACTATTGCCTGATGGTAATGCACTGTTTGGGGTGTTCCTAATGTTCAGGAAGCATGTAATAAGAGTAGATCAAGGATCTGAAACAAAACAAGGTTGGGAATAATAGCACCACTGCCATGGAATCAGATACAACAACCAGCAACATAAATGCATCTTAGAGAAGTTAAGCAGTAATAAAATACAGGGTTTCAGCTAGAAATAATATGCAAACAGGGTTGACAGTATCCCTTTAAGCATGATGGCTGCTCCAGAAGGACAGGATAATGCCTGACCAGGAGAAGGAAGACTGACAGGGGACAATTCTTTAATGTATGTGAACAACCTGGAACTGGAACAGGATCACAGACCTCATAGAAAACAGGGATATGTGGCATGAGTGAGCTGCCTCATGCATCACACAGCAAGAGGAGATCCATGTCTAAGTAACTTCCTTTATAAAAAATTCCTGTAATTAGTTGGGTGTTATATACTGTAATTAAATACTCACCCATATGGTGAACTGCACAGTGAACTTAAACATAACTCCTACATCACAGCTGTATTTACATCCACCAAAGTTACCCTATGTTGCTTGAATAGCAATGCCCTGTCTTACTTAAGAGGATTTTCTGATCCTTTTTTATTTACTTCCTTCAGAGTATACTTAAGAAGTTAAGCTGTTTGCTTCATTTCCACCATGCATAAAACTGCATCACATAGCACATTTGTGGTATTTTTTGTTGCAGTAGAGTTGCTGCTTATCTGCCATAGCAATGGGGGCCCTGCCTTTATCTGAAAGGTTTTATCTGCAAGGTGTGACAGGGTGGAATAGGATCCTGTCCTAGTTGTTATGGAAAGAATTTGAATGCAGGGATCTGTTCTGTTCTCTTTTTTTCTGTCTCTTCTCTGGTCATGCAACCAAATTTTCCTGTGAGACCTAGGACTTGATCACCCCACCAGTCTCACAATTCTTTGCCTCACTGTCTCTCTACCCTCCCTTGCTGTTTGTCTTTTCCTCCTTGCATATCTGCTGATGTAAAAATATGCAAACCATTATGTGGCAATGTAACTGATAGTGGGACCTCTTTTGTTTAGAAATTATATAGTGTTACTGTTGAAATATATATAATTATAGCTTGAGATGATTACAAAAGCCATTGGAAACTCAAGAGGTTACTTGAGTGTAATTTGTAAGCCTTTTGCATAAGAGCTGTGGAAAAGGGGCCTCAGCTCTGGAACATTGTGTTCCTGCCAGCACCTGCTTGAACTATACTAGAACACTTTAAAAATAAAACAGGATGCTTGTTAAGAAGGGGGATTGGAAGGACTTGTAAGACAGAGCTGAAATTGCTTGCAAAAAAGGGACACACAGAGACTGAAGAAAAACTCTGATGGGTCTTCTCTATTTTATTTTGCCTTTGTAAATAGTTATACTGAATAATTTTATTTTTTATGCTACTGCTAGTACAAATAAATATTTTTGGTGAATTCTACAACTACTCCTGGTTTTCCTGTGCTTCCTGACCTGTGCCTTGAGGACACACGGCTGCAGTTAACTCAGTTCTGCAATAGAATGACGCTTCATACCAGGACTGAATCTTCTGTAGCCTCCCAGAATTGCTCCATTGAATAAGAGACCATGTAGCCTAGAGGACAGGATTGTGAACCAGTTGACCTAGCTTCAAATCCCACCACAAACCACTTACTGTGTGACCTTGTGTAAGTTATACAACCTCCCCATGTTTCAGTACATGTAGTTGAGTAAACAGGGTAGAATAAAGCTCCCACTATGTTAAGAATAGAATAACTGGCAAATCTTTTTCCACCATTAAAAAAGTAATGTGTAATTTCTCATTACAACCAGCTGGTTATAACGGTTGTCTCATGCCACACTATTGCCGTCTCAAGGCTGTACATTTCCTAATGCAAACACAGGCTCTGTTAATCAGATATCACAAATTTCTTCTTTAGCAGTTCAATAGCATTAAATATTTTCACAGACATTTAGTAAATGAACTCCTCTAGAAAGCAAATCAGCAGTGACAAAGTCAATTACTTTTTTTTTCTATATCATTCACCTGCGGCTTTTTCCTCTCTAGTTTACTTATAACGTCCTCTGGGCCAGCAATTAAATGAAACAAAAAATGAGTCAGTGTGTAAAATTCACATTTTATACATACCCTCTGTATGTATGTGATGCTTTTTAAACCCCTTAAGCTTCACTCTTGAGGTTTATGTAGCATCCCCACACCTTGGGTGTGTATAAAATTCTCATTACACACATCACCCCATGCATTATGCTATATGTTACATCTCAGTTTGTCTCCTGTTTCTTGAGTAACACTTGTTAAGCAATGCCCATGATTACAAGGGGCATTTACTCTATTGCATCCTTACTTCATACTGGTTGGCAAAAATGTGGTGCCAAACTAATGATCCTAATGCAGGTATTGCAGTTTTTTTGCCAACCAGTGGGTGTAGCCACCCTCTTGATGGATCAGGATGATGTGCCTATGAAAGCCCCATAAACAGGTACAATACAGACATGGTAATGGGAACATCACAGCTGCATCAAACAATTGATCAAACCCCAAGGAATACCACACAAGACATTCACCAATAATCACAGGACTTTTATACATTCACTTCACATTTTCCTACTTTAGTGTCTTTGTGCTTTACCCGAACTGATGCTTAAATGTAGTTATTTTTTGCAATGGATGTCCTTTCTTTTTTTACATGGATGTTTAATAAAAAAGTATACGACTTTGTTTTGACAAAGCTGGCCCCTTGAAAGAGCAAGCTGTCCTTGGTGTCCAATGACACTCCTCACCTGTGCTAAGCAGTCCCAGAGTCCAGTGGCACCCCCTCACCCAACAATGTGCCAAGCATTCACTGGCATCCAGTAGTCTCTGTAACCAGTGGCACTCCTTCCCTCACCCTGCACCATGTCAGGCAGTCTCTGGTGTGTTGCTCAACTTATCACTGGAAACAGGAGAGGTTTCAGGGGGGCTGGAGGAGAGCTGATGCAGTTCTGCTCTATCATAACTGTAGCAGGGTGGAGGCAAGCAATTATAGACTGGTCTGTCTCACATCAGTGGTGAGTAAATGAACAGAAAATCTGCTAAAAACAGCTAGTGGAATATTTGAATCCAGGAGTTTGCAAGACTGAAGGCAGCATAGATTAAAGAAGGGGCGGTCTTGTCAGACAGATCTGATAGATTTCTGTGATGGGGTGATCAGATAAATAGGTCAGTGAAGGGCAGAGGATGTGGCCTATTTGGACTTCAGCAAAGCATGTGACACTGTGTCACATAGGAGATTGATAAAGAAGTTAGATAGTCTAAGGGTGGGAGCCAAAGCTGTGAACTGAGTAAAAAATTGGTTCATGGATAGGTGGCAGGTGGTGGTAATAAATGGCACTCACTGTAATGAAGGGGTGTGTGACCAGCAGGGCACCTCAGTGTTCAGTACTGGGTCCAGTCCTGTTCAACATCTTCATAAGTGACATTGCAGAACAGCTGGATGGGAAGTTATGCCGTTTTACAGATGAGGCCAAGATATGCAAGAGGGTGGACACTCAGGAGTGGTGGACAAAAATGAGAAGGAACCTTAGGAAACATGAGAAGTGGTCAAGGATATGGCAGGTGGGGTTCAATGCCAAAAAGGGTAAAATCATGCACCTAGGGCACAGAAATCCAGGAGCTGAGTGTAAAATGGGGGACTGTCAGTCACTAAAAGGAACGTGACCTAGGTGTTATTATATCTGATGACCTTAATGTATCAGGGCAGTGAGACAAGGCAGGGGGCAGGGCAAGTGGAATGCTGGGGTGCATAGGGAGAGGTATCACAAGCAAGAGGAGGGCAATGATATTACCACTGTATAGCTCATTGGTGAGATCACACTTTGAATATTGTGCACATTCTGGAACCTGCATCTCAGAAAAAAGAGGGTCAGGGAAGAGGCAGTCCACAGTAGGACAACTAAAATGGTACATGGTTTGCATGAGAAACCATACAAAGAGAGACTGAAGGATCTCAACATGTACATCCTGGAGGAGAGAAAAGAGAGAGAGAGGACATGATTGAGACCTACAAGTAACTCACAGGCATGACAGGGTACAGGTGGGGAGCCTGTTTCAAATGATAAAGTGCCACAGAACAAGGGGGCATGCAATAAAGTTGGAAGGGGGAAATTTAAGCACTATGCAAGGAAATACTTCAGTAAAAAAGTGGTGGATGCCTGAAACAGCCAGCCACAAGAGGTAGTATGGGCACAAACTGTGGGGGGATTCAAACATGCATGGGATAGACATAGGGGTATACTAATTAATAATTAGGATGGAGGAGTGTCGTCAAAAAACAGTTAGGGTGTGCAGGGACAAAATAGGCAGGGAAAAAACTGGGCAGGATGGGTGGGCCAAGTGGTCCTCTTCTGTCAACAAATTCTATGTTTTCATGTTTCCAGAGGCACTTTCCACCTGTGCCAAATAGTCCTTGGCATGCAGTGGCTCCAACTCACTTACTCTACTACAATGCAAGCAGTTACTGCATCCACTGGCATAGCTTCCCTTACCCTACCACTATGCAAAGCAATTGCTGACATTCTGTGGCTGTTACCCCCCCTCACCCTTTCCATGTCAAGCAAACCCTTGTGTCCAGTGTCACTCCCTTCTTCACCCTGTCCCAAAGCTAAGCAATCTCTGGCATTCAGTGGCACCTTTTCCTCCCTCTACCCCACTTACAACCAATTACTGCTGCCCAATGACATCCCCTCCCTTGCTCTGTCCAATGCCACACAATCCTTGGCATCCAGTGGCAACCACCCTCACCCTGCCTTCATGCCAAGCAATCACTGGCATCCAGTGACACCTCCTCCCTCACTCTGCTCCACTGCCAATCACTGTTGTCCAGTGACTCCCCCATTCCTCATCTTCCCCATGTGTCAGGCAATCCTTAGTGTCCAGTGGCACCCCTTCCCTCTCCTGCCCCTCTGTCAAGCAATCACTGCTATCCAGTGACACTATGTCCTTCACCCTACCCCCGTATGAAACAACCCTTGGTGTCCAGTGGCACTCCCTGCATCACCCTGCCCCTGTGACAAGCAATCGTAGCTATCCTGTGGTACCTCCTCCCTCACTCTGCCCCAGTACTACACATACCCTGTTGTTCAGTGGCAATCCCTTTCAATATACCCAAGTGCCAAGTAATCCCTGGTCTCCAGTAGCACCCCATACTTCTCCTTGTCCCAGTGCCACATATTCCATGATTGTGTTTTGTTTTATTTTACCTATGTATCTTACTCCCCTCAGACATTTGCCCCCTCAAGCCCCTACTGTTCCCCAGCCCCATCACCTGCCTTCTCCCGGGACTTACCTCTCCCACATTAGCCTCATGGTGTACCCCCCACAGTGGAGCCCTCTTGCTGGGCAGCTCCTTCAGTTTCAAATATCCAGTCATCTGGGAGTTGCCCAGGTCAGCGAGTGTGGGGCCTAGGGGTGCAGCAGGCTGTCATGCTGCATGGGGAAGGGGGCCTTTTTCTTCTTGTTTCTCCCTGTCCCAAGACACAGGTGGCTAGGGTCCACATGCACTCACATGCAAGCGTGCATATCATAGCACCAGCATGCATCTTCCTTTCCCATAGCTATTCCATTGCACTGCCACCTGTGACCACCCAGGTAGTAGTATAGCCATTTAGCAGGCTACCCTCTCTTCCTAGAGGAGGAGAGTATCCTCTGGGACACTCAATCCTTCTCACCTGGCCCACTCTTGATGGCCTGCGCTCGTTCCCGAATCCCTTATGGATGTTTGATAACAGCTGCATACTTCACCCTTCCCAAGTAAGTTAAGTGGTTGCTGTCATTCAGTGACACCACCTACCTCACCCTCACACAAGTTAAGTAATCCCTGGTACCTAGATGTACTTCCCCTCTATCTCCTTCCTCAGGTCAGTCTGTGTCTGGCATCCAGTGGCACTCCTCCCTTACCCTGCCCCACAAGCTTTCCCTTGCTGGTGTCAAGTGGAACTCCTGTCCCATACAGAAGATGGCAAATATTTCTTTTTGCCTCCTTAGCCAGCTTCCTTATGGAAACATGATTCCAAATGCAGTATAGGAAATACATGCATGAAATATGTTGTTCTATTTCAAATTTACGATGATGTTTCTATATGGAAACCAGTCACTGCAGTAAGTGGAAGGCTTACGCTGGCCACCATCTCGGGGATGGGAATGGGTGGACGGGTTCTATGGCAATAGAGGTGGGAACGAGGTGGCACTAACAAGAAGCTGTAGGGGGTGAGTGGAGGGAAACTGTACACAAATTCTGATGCAGGGGATGGGCTCCTTGCATCAGAATGGGGGGGAAGGAGTATGGAGCACCAACGATTCACTGGGGATGGGTTTCTGATGGCCACATGTTTTCTTGGGGGTCTGAACTAGGTACAGGTATGCCACCAGGGGCAGGCTCCCAGTGGTTGCATTTTTTTAGAGTTGTGGGATAGGGTTGTTGGATGAAGTGCCCAACCAGGGATGGGCTCCTGGTGGCAGCATTAATTTTAAAGGGACACTGTCAACCCTCTTAGGCCTCAAAGAGGCCCTAGTTTAAAAAAAAATGTTGTGACTGTTTACGTTCTTCAGAGACTGCATATGTTGCTGTTAGTTTGATTCTAATTATTTTTTTTTTCAGAAAGTGAAAAACAGACTCACCATACTGGTGTTACCACACAAAAACATGTTTGTTTACATTCCTTGATCAACTCCCACTGCATCTTTCTTGGACTTGGGAACACCCACAGTCTAGCCACTAATTATGCATTGGGAGTAGAGCAGACTATTGCATCATGAGTAACTGCACTGTTCGGGGTGTTTCTAATGTTCAGGAAGTATGCAGTAGGAGTGGATCAAGGATTTGAAACAAAACAAAGTTGGGTATAACTATACATTAGCATGCATTTCAGTTCTACTAAGCAAAGAGGCAAATAAAACAACCAGCAGCATCAATGAATTTTAGAGAAGATAAGCAATCATAAAACGTGGGGTTTTAACTAGAAATAATATGATGCAAAAAGGGTTGACAGTCTCCCTTTAAAGAGGGGAAACAAACAGAAAGTTCCCAACTGCGAGCAGCAGTATAACTGGAGTAGGTGCATAATGGACCAGGCAGCCATCTGGAATTCACACAGAAAAAGGTCCAAAACAAGACACGCTCACAGAAATCAAAGCAGTTCACCACACCAAGCATATAATCCAAAAGCTGCTTTATTCACAGGTAATCCTGGGGTGAACTTGAAACGGTACAGATACCAAGCCACTCTGCACTAGTGCTTCAAGGCCACATCTGTTCATCAGGGGGCATGGCAGCAGAGACATCACATGCTTCAAATATCCTTAATTGATTAATATTCATGAGTTTGATATTATGCCACTGATATGTGATCACAGATGTCTTGAATTAAAATAAATTACAAATGTTTATGCAAGGCAAGGTTTATTTTTCAAGGCGCACAATCCCGGAGGCTCTGGGCACCATACAAGTAAATACACATTATTCACAAAATACAAGACGTACAAACAACACACAAATAAATAATCTGAATAATGAAACAGTTAAAAATAATAATAGTCCTTAATGAGGCTATCCCAGAAATAAATACTAAAAGGCAGTGTCTGGGAAAGCTTGACTAAACAGGAGGGTCTTGGGGTGGGCCTTAAACACGTCAACTGAAGGGGCCTCCCTTACAGATGGAGGTAGCGAGTTCCACAGGACGGGGCCGGCGAGACTAAACGCTGTCACCAACAGTCTTTAGCCTCGCCCAGGGAACAGCAAGCAGGCCCTAGAGGAAGAGCAGAGGGAGAGGACAGAAGCAGCGGGTGTTAAAAGATCAGACAGGTATCCAGGGCCCAGCCCATGTAGGGCCTTAAAGGTGAGCAAGCCCACCTTAAAAAGGATCCCTCCATTTGACTGGCAGCCAGTGCATTTCACGCAGCACCGGGGTGATGTGGCGGTATTTAGACTGCCCCATCAACAACCTGGCAGCTGCATTCTGCACTAGCTGCAGCCTGCAGAGATACCTCCTGCAACCCTAAAGTGGAGTGCATTACAGTAATCAAGCCTAGATATTACAAAGGCATGTACCAAGGTGGGAAGGTCCATAGAAGGAACTAGGGGCTTGATCCTGGTGATGTTCCTAAGATTGTAAAGAGCGCCTCAGTCTCTACACTATTGGGCTGGCGAATTTTGACCATTTATTAATTACATTTGTAAATTAAGTTTGATTGGAGCGTCAAACATATAAGGAAGAAGGGAGGGCTAAGAAAAGAAAAGAAAGGGAAAAGAGTGTATAAAGAAGGGGGACCAAGGGGCGAAAGAAGATAAACATGGATACAAAAAGGAATAAACACACAGGGAAGACAAACACAGATCTGATGTATCCAAACTGCTGACTTGCGCTAAAGAGAGATGTGTTCAAACAACTGAAAAGAAAGAGATAGAAATGATGGATTAATATCCATTAAATGAACGTAACAACATTTTTACTCTCTAACAAACATGAAAACATGACAGGCAGTTCTTTTTTTGTTTCTTTTAAAGTAAATGCGGTTTTAGGTCCCATCTGTCATTAAGACCTTCTGGCTTCACACTATTCATATTGAAAATTCAAAAGCTTTCCCTTTTTAATAAGATGTTTTTTCTGTCACTTCCTCTTTTTGGTGTCTCAACGTGTTCAATACCCATGAACTTAAATGACTCTAAGCTTGACCCATGCTTTCTGGCAAAATAACTACCCACTGGTGTGTCAGTCCTTTGGTTACTGATGTAACAAACGTGTTCCTGAATTCACTGTTTGAGTGGGTGACTGGTTTTACCAATGTACACCAGGTTGCAAGTGCACCATAATTCGCACACTGTAAAACTGGTGTCACATGTAATGCACTGATTCACCATTAGTAGTATGTACCTGCTGTTAACATTTTTTCCTTATACTTTGTAAACATTTGTAATTTATTTTAATGAAAGATGTCTGTGATCACATGTTGTCAGTGACATAATATCAAACTCATGAATATTAATGAGTTAAGGATGTTTGAAGCACGTGGGACTTCTGGTGTGGGGGGAAGCTAAGATAAGGGTTACCAGATGTCCTCTTTTACGAGGACATGTCCTCTTTTCCAGCTGCCAAATATTCTTCATGTACATACTTTATCCTGTTGTATTATTATTATTATTATTTTATAATTTTTTTTACTCTCCCTACCCAGGAACTCCTTGTAAATGAGCTATGAAGGGTGGAGACTTTAAACCTATTTACTTGGGGTCTGGCACAGGGGCTCATCAGGGGAGGGACTAAGTGTCCTCTTTTTGGCATCCCAAAATCTGGTACCCCTAGCTAAGATGACAGCCTAATTAAGGAGCTCCATGGCGCTCCTGCATACATTCCTCCATTATTGCTCCATTCACACAGTTAATTAGTGGAACTGGGCTAGCAAATATTGCTGACTAAGTCTTGTACCTGGGGATTGCTTCATTTTCCTGCAGACTGCTGTTATATCCCTGTTTTGTACTTCTGCATCACGATGTCAGCAGCAGCCCAAACTGGTACTACTGAGATCCCTGGAGTGGTGGTGAAGGAGACCTGAGATGATTTCACCAATGTAAGGACAATGCTGCAGGCCCTAGTAAAGGATATTCCAACCCTGAAAGCTTTGGTCTTCTCACTCGAAACTCGCATGGATGAAGCTGAGCAGCGCTTAGTGGACCCCAAACATTTTTGCTTGCAGGTGGAGTTGATCATAGTGTGCCATGAGGACAGAATTGCTTTACTTAAGAAGCAGGTTTTGGCTTTATCAGTTACAGTAGACAACCTCGAAAATCGAGTTCTCAGAAATAACCTGCGTATTGTTGGCCTGCCAGAGGGGTCCAAGGGAGAAAATCTTTGGGAGTTTCTGTATGCATTTTTTCTGAGAGTCCTGACCTTTACCTGGGACCATCCTCTCAAAATTGAGTGGGTGCACTGCTCCTTGGGCCCCCGGCTACAAAGGGGAGTCCCCCTCCCACCATATCTTAGTCTACTTCTTATGATACTCTGTGAAGGAGCAAATTCTGCAATTAGCGAGGGAGAGGGGCCCCTTACGTTGGAATGGCTATTCTATTTTCTTATTACAAGATTTTTTTTAAAGAGTTGGTGGACACGTGTAAGGCTTTTGCTCCCATGAAAAAACTGTTGGCAGCAAAGTAATTGAAATTTCAACTCCTCTACCCTGCTGTGCTGCCTGAACTATGGGTTTCGATTTGGCACTGCTTCATTTCACCTCTTGTGGAACAAAACTTTCTTTAATTGATCGAGGGTAAACCTCCACAGAACCCTCAGGATCCTGCTCTGAACAAGGATTCCAAGACTTCAGAATGCCAGTTGGTGTTGCAGAGTGCTCTACAGTCTGTCACTACTGGTGGTAATGGTCCTTGTGTGGGCAAGTTGAGTGGATGGCAAGGTCCCAAACATCATCGGGAGCTGAGGAGAGGTCTTTTTAATAACAACTTGAAAGCACAGAGGAATACTTCAGAGTTGGGTGTTGGGGGTGGTTCACAAAAATCGTGCTCCTGCTCACTGGTAGATCCACCAGATTTATGTACCCCAGACCCTAAACACCCAAAGCTGGCTCTGGAATTGCTGGACAGCACATCCAGGTGATCGAGAATGGAGTGGGCAGATTGCCCAGACAAAGAACTGGTTGTAGCCTCTCAAGCAAGCTCAGAGCAGCAGGAGTCAGGAGTAGTGCACCTTCAGACTTGTACAGAAATGGTCCTACAGGGGAGTGCAGTTTTGAGTCCTATGGCTGATAGTCATACAGATGGGGTGAATGGAGTGGCTGGACAAATTGATGCTGGGAAAGCTTCCGTGCCTTGAGGCGGACTTTTCTCTTGTAATCACTCGGTGCATGTTGTGTACTTACTACTATTTCAATCTCTCCTATAGGTTTCACTTGCTGGACTTGTATGCTGGGACTGCAGTGTTATGTTTGGAGCGCTGTTTGATTCAGGGTGCTCATTACCATCTGCTGTATGTATGTTTAATGCTGCTCTGTGCGTAATGTATGAGGGGGTCAGAGAAATATCTCACCTGGGGGGGGGTTGCAGTGGGCTTGGGAAATTAACTGGTCCGTTATTTTGGGGTGTTTTTTTTTTCTTCCTTTTGCTGGGCCATATCCTGTTCAGTACATTTCTAAGGGGAGCATTTTGCTATGGTTTCCTTTTTCTTGGGGATGCAGAGGTGCAGAGGGTGACCTTTGCTTCACCTCTCTACTTTTGAGGGTGTAGAGATATAGGGGTTTACCCCCTCACTTGTAGAGAAACAAAGAAGCATTGGCGATGTGGGGTTTGCTAGCCCTTTCTCACTTGTTTCTCTTGCTTCCTTTTTTGTGGGGAGAAGGTGTGGTTCAGGGGTATTTGGTTATTGGTTGTTTATTTGAATCTGAAGGGGACTGTAAGGGTGGAGGGGAGGAGTGAGAAATGTTTTTGTAATGTCAAAGACATGAGGGTTGCAAATTCTGGGGCAAGTATGTTATATCATTGCTGGGTCCCTCTTGGTTCAGGTAAAGGGGGGTGTTTTCTTGTTACTATACTGGTATTACCTGCAGACTGGTGGAAGGGCACTTTTTTTTTATTTGTTGGGGAATGTCTTATTTGGGGATTGGGGAGATGCTGGTGAAGGGGGGTGTCACCTACTGCTGGGGGTTATAGGTTGTTACTGTGTTGACAGAGTTTTTACAGATTATGATATGGTTCAGCTATCTATTCTAACTTGGAATGTGCAGGGACTAAATATCCCCATTAAACACAGAAAAGTGTTTTCTCATTTGAAATCTTCTAATGTTGATATCATGTTTTTACAAGAAACTCATTTGTTGAAAAAAGATGCAGATATTCTTGCGAGGAGGTGGAAAGAAAGGGCTAATTCTAGTTCCTACACCTCTAAGAAACGAGGGGTGACTATTCTGTTAAAATGGGGTGTCCCCTTGTTGTAGAAAATTGGGTTGTGGACAGGGAAGGGAAGTGGGTACTGGTCGTGGGTAAGGCGGTGAATGTCGCTGTTTTACTGATTAATGTTTATGCCCTGAATAAGTATTCTCTGGACTTCTTTTACCAGTTGACATAGACTATTATTGACTGGTATTTACCCCCATTGATATTCCTGGGTGGGGACTTTAATTTTGTATTAGATCTGGCTGTTGATAGATCTCCTATGGAGAGAGGGGGCCCCTTACCATCAAAAAGCTTGGGGAAGGGTCTTAATACATTTCTGTGAGGAATTTAATCTTGTTGACTCTTGGAGAGTGCTAAATCTGACTAATAAGAATTTTACATTCAGATCCCCAAGGTTTAAGTCCTATAGTTGGTTAGATTATTTTTTATGTAGTTCTTCTGTTCTATCGGACTGACTGTCTTTGTCCCATGGGTTGATTGTTTTATCAAATCATGCCCTTGTATCTCTTATTTGGCTGCCACAATGGACTCACCTGAGGACCCCTTGCTGGTGATTTAATCCAGCATTGTTGCCCTTTGGTGAGTTTTGTCACTGTCTGGCAGATGAAATTGATTTTTATTTTCAGTCTAATGTTTCCCCTGGGGTTTCCACTTTTGTGCTGTGGGATGCTTTTAAAGCATTAATTTGAGGTAAAATTATTTCATATGCCTCCTTTATTAATAAAAATGTAAGGAGGAGATTGAGAACCTTATGAATCACATTAGACAATTGGAGCGAGATATCTATGCGTTCCAGGTAGAGCAGGCAGGAATGGTGCAGGAATTAGTGAAGTATAAAGACAAGCTTAATGGTATATATCAGCAAAAGTCATCAAGGGCCCAGTTCTTTCTCAAGCAGACTTATTGAGAGTCTGGAGACAAAGCCAGTAAGCTTTTAGCTTACCGCTTGAAGAAGCAATCTCTGGAAACGCAAATTCCTTACTTGCAGGGTGATATGGACGAAGCCATCTCGGATCCCGGCTCCATTGCTGACCAGTTTTGGAGGTTTTATTTGAAATTGTATCAATCCATGACAGACCCATTCCTGAGGGATTTTGAGGCCTTTTTTGCTCAGATTACTGTTCCCAGACATTATGACCTCTGCATTGGAGGTGGACATCTCGGTACAATAGGCCCAGCAGGTGATTAAATCTTTATCTTTGGGCCAAGCACTGGGCCCGGATGGACTAAGCGTGGACTTCTACTCCACTTTTGCATCTCAGTTGTCCCCCAGCTTATTAGATTTGTTTCTCTCAGTGGAGACATCGGGAACATTGCCAGACTCTATGAAAGAGGCAATTGTCACAGTTTTGCTCAAACCTGGGCGAGATCCTACTTCTTGTGCCAATTACAGGCCCATTTCTCTTTTGAATGTTGACTGTAAAATTCTGGCCAAGATTCCTGCTGTATATTTAGAGAAGGTTTTGGGTTCCTTGGTCAGTACGTCCCAATCAGGTTTCGTGAAGGGCAGGCAGAGCAGTGAAAATTTGCGGGCAGAGATAGATGTCATCCAGAGAGCAGTGCGGGGGATGGATTCTGCTGCTTTGATAAGTCTGGACCCTGAGAAAGTGTTTGACTCCATTGAACGGAGCTATTTGCATTTTTTACTTACTAAAGTAGGCCTTGGGCTGAGGTTCCAACACTGTATTAGTTGTTTGTATTCTGACCGATGGGCTCGTGTGTGAGCTAATGGGGTACTGTCAGCCTCCTTCTCTTTGTCGAGAGGGATAAGACAAGGATGCCCACTCAGTCTCTTATTATTTTTGTTAGCCATTGAATCCTTAAATTTAGCCTTAACTCAGAACCTGGAGATTGAGGGGATACGGGTGGGACAGCAGACTTTTTCTGCCCTATTGTACACAGATGATTTGTTATTGCTCTTACCAAAAGTGGAAACCTCCCTGCCAAAAGCTTGAAAAATTATTGATTCTTTCAGTGGAATTTCTGGGTTGCTGATTAACTGGAAGAAGATGGAGATTCTACCACTATTTAATGGGGATCATGCATGGGCCTGGTTAGGTACAAATACCTTAAAGTGCTCACCAGGGGGAGAGAAATATTTAGGGATGTAAGTCTCCAAGAATGTCACTGGTGTCTTGGAGGAAGTAAAAGTGGACCTGTTACGTTGGAGAAAACTTAACCTGCCTTCACTGGGAAAAATAGCTGCCCTTAAGCTGATGGTCTTCCCATGCCTATTTTATAAATTATGTAATCTACCACTTATTGTTCCATATGGTTATTGGTCCAAATTAGACACGGTGTTGGTTGATTCTATTTGGGAGGGCTCTCTTCTTTGCTTCAGTAGGAGGATATTAAGAGACCCAGGGGTATCAAGAGGATGGAATATGTTCTGGTTATGGGCTTATCACTTATGTCATGGGGTTAAACAAACTTTAAACTGGGTTTTGAACTGTGGTTTAAGCCCCCCTTTATGGGTGTATGTGGAAAGTTGTTTGTTGGGAGATACTCCATTGGCGGTTTTGCTGAAGCATGCTCTATCACAGTCTAGGGATATTGCATACCCTATGACTTTTTCCAAATGGGCCTGGGGTAAGTTTTTAAAAATTTTAACACAAGATGTTTCTTCTCTCGTCAAATAGGAACCCTTATGGAATAATCTTGACTTACAGATAGGAGGTACCACTGTTCGTTGGAGCTCTTGGCTGGCCAATGGGATATATACCTTAGTTGATTTGATAACAGGGTACAAGGGTTTACTGGTTATGTTTCAGTAGCTGCAGTCTAAGTATGAGTTGCCAGAGTGTGAGCTCTGGTGATACTTGCAGTTACGACATACTCTATCTGGGAGGTTTCTCACCAATTTTTATGTTCACGAGACTGAATTTGCACTGAGTCTGGGGAAGTGGTTAAAACTTTCTAGGGGGCATATTAGTTGTTTATATGAAGAATTACAGAAACTCTTTTTTTACCCAGCTAGGAATCTCATAAGTTGAAATGGGTTTTAGATATGCAAGATGAACTAGATGAGGATGGATGGGGTAAATGCTGGGCTGCTGCTCATACAGCATCTCCTGACCCTAAACTTCAGCTGATACAAAAAAAGGTTTTAGGCAGATGGCACTGCACTCCGGTACAGTTGGTCAAATTTGGGTCTTTTAGGTTCAGACCTATTTTGGCATTGTCATTCTGCACCAAAATCCATTTTTTATTTACTGTGGGGGTGTGGTTTGTTACAATCATTGTGGCAAAACATTTTGGATTGTTTAGAAGGTGTTCTACAACTCTCCATTCCACAATCCCAGGCTTGTTGGGTCTTGGGGGACCCGAGGCAATTACAGGGTCCTTCTAAACAATATAAGGGATTCCTTTATACTGCGGCCTTTGAGGCCAAGTGGCTTCTGCTTCTAAATTGGTGCTCCCAGACTTTTCCACCCTTTCTGAAGTGGAAACAGGTACTGCTTAAGGTGGCCTGGTTTGATAGGGTGTTATTTCAAAGGTGTACAGCTTTATCCAACATCTACAAGACATGGGGTAAATGGTTATACCATTGTGAAACACAGAATGGGGACTTAGCATGAGATTTCTTCTAAGCAGCCAACTGTTATTTTTTCCTTATTGAGGTGGTAGGCTATGGGGGGGAAGGGGTGACACCAGCATCTTAAATATTTCATTGTTGTGGGACCCATGGTTGTATTTTTACTGTTTTTGTATAGGCATTTTGTTCTGAAAACAGCAGAAAGTACTCCTTCATGAGAGGACCTAATGAACCTGATTGTTTCTGGTTTCTAATTGCTACAATTTTTCCATCATTAAAGAGCAAGAAAAAAGTCTTAGTTTGGATATTTATTTCTACACTGGCACCAGCCAGGATGCAACACAGTAATGCTGCAGTATATCACAAAATGGTACAGTATGCTGCAGGGAGCCTTGTAATTCATTATCAATTAAGCTCTTTTGTCTTGCAGTGTTTTGTGAAGAAATGCAGCGAAATTTAATTTAGCCGGCAAAATTCCAGAGAAATCACGAATTTCGCCACATGAAATATTTTGCAAAATTCATGCATTCCATAAAATATTTTGTTGGTGCAAAATGCAGAATTTCTCCCATGAAATGCCGAATTTCACTCGCGAATGGTGGAATTTTATCCTCGAGTGGCAAAATTCTGCCATTCGCAGTTGAAAATCTGCATTTTCTGGGAGAAATTTCACATTGTACAGGTGAAATTCCACATTTCGCTGGTGGAATTTTGCATTTTGCGAAATACACAAATTTTGCAAAATATTTAGTGGAATGAAATTTACTGATTTCTCCCATCTCTAATTTTGTGATGTTACATACCGCAAGTTACTGTATTTCCTTGTGACTAGCTCTACTATACAGTACAAGTCGCATTAAACTGTTTCACCAATGAGCTGGTTTAGCATTGTTTTTTACAATTGGCAATGCACTTGCAACTCATATTGCATTGTTTTTCAGTGCTTAACCAGCTTAAGAACAACATTTGTAAAATGTTTTTGTACTTCAATTGAAATACTTCTGTAGTCCAGTCACAATGCAATGCAAAACTGAGTTTTAGCTCTTGAGAAACAGTTTGTGCGGGGCATTGTGCTGGATCCAGCAACACTTATGCAACTCAATCAAAAATGCTAAACAACTCATTGAAGGAACAGTTTAATGTGACTTGTACTGTATATGTGATACTGTATACCTTAAAATCTGTTTTTGATAGATTTGTACTAAATCTTTACTGTTTGTAAATCCTGACAGAAAGGGTTCACATACCAATTTGCAGATCCCTAGGTCAGAAGATAACTGAGCCACAGTATAAGGGGCTGAAAATAGAGGTCTAACATAGATGTCACTACTTAATCCTAACTATAGTATTGTGCATATGAAATACCTATAGGTTATTTGTTTTGTTTCAGATTAAGTATGTGCCCCCTCCTCAGTATCTTGTGGTATTCAACAATCAATTAAAATAAGTAAGAGCTGGCTGCAGTCAACTGGCTGCTTTGTCAGTGGTAATACCATGACTCCTTTTTATGACTGTGGGCAGAGCCAACAGGAGTATTGCATGTACAAAAGGAGTGATGTCATGTTTTCTGTCCGTGGAACTGACTGAAGATGTAAATAGTCTCCTCTGCCTTACCCTCCTCCAAGAAATGTTTTCTACCCTCAAATAAATATACTTTCATGTTAGTCAGTGGTTGCAGGGTAATATTTTCTTTCTTAAATGGGTGGTACAAGAACTGGAACCTGAGTAGTGGGAGGCAGCATTGTTTTTTGGGGGAAGTGAGATCCTCCCCACCTCCACCCAAGAAGCTCCAAAAGATCCATCCCACCTTTTTTTTATTCATGTGGGAGGGGCATTAGGTGGATCTATCATGTTGAAAGAAGACTCACTAGTTTGGGATTTGGACCAAGGAATAGAACAAGTCTGTGGAGTCCCTGCATTTTGTTAAGGACTAGGAGAACAAACTGACTTAAAAACCCTTGGAACAAATGATTATCAGTCACCTGGTGTCTCAAAAGGAAAGACTAAGAAGTGTCTGAAAACTATAGCTTCCAAGGAAAATGGACAGCTTTCGGGTATTTCTTAAACATTTATATACTAAAAACAAAGTTCAGCTTTTGGGATTAACAATATTTGTCTAATCATGGGCACAGCACTTGGTAAATACAGTTTGTGATGAAGTGTATTTTTCTTTTTAAGTTTGAGAAGTGGAGTTGACTTGCACATGTTAAAAATACCAGTTGCAATTAACAGCTACTTGTAGAAACAAAATGCTGTTTTTTTTCCCACTTACTTTTTTCCTGGCTCAGTTTATATCAGTGAAAAGAAAGACTGGAACAACTATCAGAGCTGCCATCCCCCTGGACAAGCTATGTATCACTCATTTAAAATAATGCAAATGTAGTTTCTGTGAGGGAAACAAGAAGAGGAACCAGCATGGTTAACAAGTACATTCATTGACACCTGTGAATGAATGGGGAGGGGTAGGTTTTTCTAACATTCCTGGTGAGTTTATACTCTTGTTAAAAATAGATTCCTCAGCTGAAGCCTCATTACTATGCTGCCTGTGTGTATATAGGAAGCTTTAGAGCACTATTTTTTACTCTGGTATGAGGAGTTAATTGAGCCCACAGAAAGTTAACTCATTATCTTCTGGGAGTCATTCTGTGTCAGATTACCAATGGATAGTACAGACATCATAGAAAGCTATTAGAAGTAGAATAGGTTAAACACTTCCTGGAACTTTCTGCGTTACAAGTTCCCCATGGCACCTCACAGCACCTCATTAAGGCATTTGACACCACTATACTGTGAGCAGTCAATGTGCTACTTTGCAGGACATTGCATAGCAAGAGACCCGGCCTTGCCTTTTTCCAAATAATATACCAACTTCATTCTCAGGCAGGTAGTTCTGTTTCTGGGCTACTGTTTATATTCCACTGAATTTTCTTAACTTGCAGTTTGTGACTATAGGTGTTTACAACTGAATGATAATAGCCACATTTGCTTCACTTGCGAATAGGTAGGCATTTGTGTGACTAATTTCTGTTTGACTTACTGTAGGTTACACATAGAATCTGAAAAATTCATAACATGTTGTATTGTGATTCAATGAACTGATAAATGGTGATTTTTGTTTATTTTACAAATTCATTTTTCCTGACCATGGATATATTAAAACAAAAATTTCTCAACAAAATGTTTTTAAATAAAGAGTTTAGCAGTAATTTAGTTGATGTGGTGTAAAGAGCTGCTCCTAGAAAATTATCTGGTTTGGGGGTGCCACAAATGTTTTTAAATAAAGAGTTTAGCAGTAATTTAGTTGATAAGGTGTAGAGCTGCTCCCTGGAAAATTATCTGGTTTGGGGGGGGGGCTGCCACAAGCAGAATGGGACTTCACAGATGGGGGAACTCACAGCTGCAGAAGAAGCATGTTGGCATTAAAAGCTTAGTGGCGTGGATGTAGAGGCACCAGTATTTAAGCATGACTTTGGTAGAGGATTAATTGTGACTGGGTGGTGAGGGAGGAATTGAGTCTTGATATTTTTAGCATAATGGTTTTCTGAAACTTCAACCTTCAATGGGTTAGGCTCTGCAGCCATCTGTACAGTATATCACTAAGCCACATGCAGGTATGGGTAAAACCCAGATCACCAGACCAGAACCAGTGCTGTAAAATCTGCACTGGGCACAGCCTGTGCAAATATTGCTGATCCAGTGGGGCAGCAATAAAGTACTGCATTCAGAAAAGGGCTGATTTAATCTTTGCTACCAAACAACATAATAGTGTATTAAAAATAAATTCCTCCACTGAAGCCTTATTACTACCTGCCTGTTTTACCTTGCCTCGAGCTTCAACCCACCCCAGGAGTGACATTATTACATGATAACACACACCCTGTCATGCCTTATTGCTTAAATATGCCCTTTCTCAATGTACTGTACTTTGATTCAATTAGTGTATGCAACAGCCTTCATGTGAACACTCCGGGGTTCTCTTTGGCTCCCGATGTCTATTTGCTTTTGTTATTGTATATTGTTTGAACTACTTTGGTCTTCTTGATGTGGTACCTGTGTGCCTAAACTATGTAATCTGTTTATCTACTGTTACCCATGTATCTCCAGTGAATGATTGTTATAACTGTCTGCTCTCTGAGCCATTGTTTTTTGACTCATTAACTGTGCTGTCTTTGTATTAGTTTCGATGAGGTGCCTTTGTAAATGAGTCTCTGACTCAAAGATTTGTAAATCTGATATTTTTTAAATAAATAAATAAATGTTTATGTTTAAGCCCATGAAACACCCTTATCTAGTTAATACATTCACAGTCATCGTGGCTCTGCCAGAGCTTGTTTCCTGAGAAGATGACTGGAGGACCACACAAGGTCCTGAAGATGCACATGAAAGCTAAGTGCTAATAAGAGCACAGAGGAATGTGGTCCTCTGGTCTGGAAAGGATCAATTCCATATAAGGTATTGATACTGAAAGAACTTGATAAGAATGAGAAAATCTAGTTACTAGAAACAGGGTGTAATGGGGCCTGACAAAGTAGCACTGGAGCTACAAACCACCGCTCAGGAGTATATTGTATTATGGAATAATAAACAGAACAGAATGAATGTATATGAGTGGTGTTCATCTCATTATTCCTGAAGTACTAAGATTTTTTTAAGTGGATAATCCAAGACAGAGACTATTTTAGCTTCTGATAGAACTGAGGGCAGCCTGGCCTTTTTTTGGGATGTAGAATGCCATAAAAGCAGAAAACATGGGCTGTTTCAAGATAATAAAATGGAGACACAAAGCCATAATAGCTGAGAAGACAGTTAAAGTTACATAGAGGTAACGGTAAAAAGAGGCAAATATTCAGCATACACTGAGATGCGAACAGGCACACTGTTGTACACTAATGCTTACATGCAGATGCGAACACACACATACTACACTAATGCTTACACGCAGATGTGAACACACACATACATACAGATGTGTAAACAGACTGACACGCACCAATATTTACATACAGATGCAGAAACACACATAAAAACACATAGATGCATAAACGCAGTGGTGCACACTAATACACACAGACATACAGAGACTGATGTACACTAAAACGAACATACATACACACAAATGTGACTACATACGCAGTCACACACTAATACATATTCAGATGTGAACACACACACTGATTCATTCACAGATATCTACATACACTGATGCACACTAATAGACACACAGATGCAAGCACACGTGCACACACAAACACATACACAATGCTTATATACAGATCCACACAAATATAAACACACTGATGAAAACACATACTAATACACACTAATACATACACACAGATGCATACACACTCACACATACATAAACACACACATACAATAATTCCTCCTTCTACTCTCTGTGCTCAAGAGGTCCACACACATTCTTCATTTCCCACCCCCACTCCTCAGCAGGGAAATTTGTTTTCTCTTACTGCCTCCCCTCCCTCTGGAACCAGCTACCCTCCTCTAGCTGTCTCTCCCCCTCCTTTCCCTCCATTAGATGCCAGCTAAAACTCCCCCCTCTCCCCTTTCTCCTGCCAACCCTCTTCCTGAACCCTTCCTCACACTTGCCTGGCTTTTGACAACCCCCTTACCTCTCCCTCCCTGCCTCCCTCCCTCCCACCAGTCTCATAGTTCTGGCAACCTCATTAAAGTTTATCAACTTGTTTTGACCCCTACTTTCAGCACCAGCTCATCTCCCTTCACTCTGGCATTATGCACTTTGAATGTGCCTAATTTGAACAGATGACTTGTATGCTAATTCATTTGTCCTCCATATGCAATGTTTTGCCATTGTATCTGTCAACTTATGCTCTTTATGCCAGCCCAGTGGCGCTGAGGGTTGAGGCACTGGACACCACATCTCGTGCTATGCAGACGACCTGGGTTCAGAAATGAGCCCAGGTCGTCGGGAGTTGGCCGGGGAGAGAGATGATTGAGCATCTACTGACTGTTCTCTTCTCCCTGGGGAGGGTTCAGAGTTCTCACCATGCTGCAGTGGCCCCCGCTGGTGATCAGGAGTTCCACATTTGCGGGGCATCTAGAAGGGAAGGAGTGTGGTTGACATCAGCATGTCGTGCCAAGATGTCATTGCATGTCCATGTGGAGGGGTTGTAGGATAACAGATGGACCAGGCACTGAACTTCAAGTTCAACACACAATCTCTGTGTGATGTTTATTCAAAATATAGGAGATAACCTTAATTAATGGCATATCCCTTCTTCAGTACATCAGTTTGCAGCAACAAACTATGTATGTCCTTTCTATGTACTTAGCCAGCACCTACTGACAGTGATCTCTGATCTAACTTAGCAGTTGAGATTCAGCCTTCACCCCTATGTGGGCCTTGTTTGCTTGGGTGGTGGGGACTCAAATAAAAAAAAAACCAAGCTAAAGACAATGAACCTCAGTGCAGAAGCACTACAACATGAGTTACCCCAAAGGGCATGGAAAATAAGCCAAGTTTCAAAGAAACACAACATCATACATACTTCCATAATGCAAAGCATCATGGGGTATATGTAAATCACCATGGCATTTCAAACTTGTTCAACTTACAGCAATTTACATGCATTTTAAATAGCACAACTACTGTAACTTAATTTCCATAAGATACTGTCACCTAGTACTTTTCACCTTCATCAAAAACACCTAGTGCCATGGTATTTTCAACTTTTATAGGTTTTATACACATAAGGTATATACATTAAAGTATTTTATGACATAGTGCCATTGCATACTAAATCCAACAATGAGTAACACAGCCTGTTTTAAATCAGCTCGGAGGTCACAATGATAACCTCTTTGTACGAGGACCTGAAAGGGAAAAGGAGTATTAAAGAGGACACTATAGCATAGTCAAGAAAGGGAAGGGGTGCCCTTAGGTGGTCAACTTTATAGATTACAAATTGTAAAGAATAGGTAAGCAGTAAGGCACAAAGGGGCGTGTGTAAACCATATTTCACAGCATGGCCAGGGGTGTAGTAAGGCATGAGTCCAATGGCCGAGTGACTTCAGCAGCTGGCCATGCTGTAAAATATGGTTTACACACACCCCTGAGTGCCTTATTGTGCTTATAAAATTGACTCCTTTTTTTTCACTTTTGACTATTGGGAAAAGCATGTTTATATGTAGAAAAACAGATTCACTTGTGTATTTGTGATAAAATAATCCTTCCTCCCACTGCAAGTTTATTTATTTATTTATTTAAATTTTGGTGACCGGATAGGCCCACTGAGACCATAATGGTCCCTTTTTCAGGGATGAACCGGGGTTATTACAGTCAACAGTACAATACGAAGTAGGAACAATTCAAGGGAAAGTGCGCATATACAGACATTAAAATCAGAACATATAGTACAATCACAGGCAGGTTAGGTAACGTTTAGAATAACATGGGGTAAACCCTAGTTTTACAAGAGTGGCAGTTACATAAGGTTCTTTTATCAGATCAGTTTTATGGGTTACAATTTCAAGTGTTTCAGAAGTGATAAGATTCAACTGAAATAGGATACCAACCTGTTAGGCGGCAGGTTTTTAGTATCAGAGGTGGAGTGCTGATTTCTATCCGTAGCGGTGGCATGCACAGAGGCTTAGCTCTAGAAGGTGCGTCTGTAGGCCTTTTTTAAAACCCCCAAAGGAGCTGCAGTCTTGAAGATTGCTAGGTAGGCTGTTCCATATCGACGGGATGTAATTTTCAAACGACTGAAGACCTTGGCTTGTTCGGACTTTTGGGACATGGAGGAGTCGACGACACAAGGATCTAAGTGTTCTTTTAGGCTGCTTGAGTACTAAGGTATGACTCAGGCTGGGGGGAGCATCCATTTGTAGAAGATTGAAAGCCAAGCATAGGGAAGTGTAAGCCAGTCTGCCCTCCAGGGAGGGCCAATTCAGTGAGTCGAGTATATTACAGTGGTGTTCTAGTGGCTGAGCTCCCAGGGCAAAGCATCTTATTCTGTGGTACAATTTTCCTAGCTTTTGCATCTCTGTGTTTTGCATTGAATGTAGCAGTGGGGCACCATAAAATAAGGTGGGCAGGAGCATGCCCGTGGCTATCTTTAGTCTGGATGGCTGAGTGAAAAAAGGGGTTAGACGGTACATGAGCCCAAGCTTTTGATTTAGCACCTTGGTTAATTGTTCAACATGAACCTTGAAAGAGCAGTCTTGATCTATATAGACTCCCAGGTATTTGATGCAATCCACCACCTCAATAGGATGGCCACTGGACAGATAAGGGGATAGTAGACATGTTCTGTCAGGGCCCAATTTACTGGACCGAATAGGATGGCTTTGTCTTTTTTCTCATTTAGGACTAGCCTATTTGTCAGGAACCAAGTTTCCAGTAGGGAGAGATCATGGTTCAGGAGTTGGTTTAGCTGTACAGCATTTGAAGCAGATCTGTATAGTACTGCATCATCCGCATAGAGGGTCACTTTTGCTCCGCTGCAGTGCTTTGGTAGGTTGTTGATAAACAGGGAGAATAGAAGGGGCCCCAGTACTAAACCTTGGGGGACACCCTCAGAAATGGAGCGCTTGCCTGACTTCACCCCCTGCTATCTGATTATCTGAGATCTGTCTTGCAAGTAATCTTGAAACCACTGTGTTGAGTGGTTGTCCAGTCTGAGAGAGCTAAGCTGCTGGATGAGCAATTTATGGTCTACTAGATCAAAGGCCTTGGTAAGGTCTATGAAGACCACACCAGTAAGTTGGCCTTTGTCTTGGGCAGCGAGGATGTTGGATGTTAGACTCACCAGGCAGTATCAGTACCATGTTGTTTTCTGAATCCATGTTGTCGTGTAGTGAGGAGGCTATGTTGTTCAGCATATGCCTGGACTTGTTGGTATACAATTCTCTCAAGCATTTTATTTAGTGTGCAGAGAATAGAAATCGGTCTATATTTTCAACTAGCTCACTGGGTCCTCCCTTAGGGATCAGGGTAACCAAAGCTGTTTTCCAAGCTGAGGGGACTTTGCCTTCCATCAGCGACCTATTGAACAACCACATGACTGGCACTGCAATTTCTTGGTCAGCCAGTCTGAGTAACCTGTGTTCAACCTTGTCATAGTCTGGAGAACCATTTGTCTTAATGCTCCTAATGAGCTTTAGGACCTCAGTTTTTGATGTTAGTCGAAGGTGAAAATTAGGTGATGAGGGGAGATTCAATGAGTCATCCGAAGATGGCTGTTTTGGGCTGCAGGAATGAACTCTGTACTTGCCAAGGTCAGTGAGGAATTCATTAAAGGCATTTGCAGCATCTTGCGGGTTCGTGTGGTGGACATCTCCCACAACAATGTCACAGGCATTTTGCGTGTGGTGGCCTTTCAGGAGTGCGTTTATTTGGGACCAGAATTTCTTGGGGTTAGAGAGATTTTTTGTTTATAGGTTCTTAAGGTACTGTCGCTTGGCCTGTTTTAAATAATTTTTACATGAGTTTCTGAGCATTCGGTAATGGATCCAGTCATTGGTTAAATTAGTGGACTTGTACCTGCCCCAGGCCCTGTCCCTTTCCCTCATTAGTTTTTTTAGATCACGTGTCAGCCACCTAGCCTGTTGTCCTTTGACTCTCATTTGTTTTAGAGGGGCGTGTTTGTTGGTTGCCGAGAGGAAATTCTTGGTGAAAAAGGCCAGGGCAGAGTCCAGGCTGGGGGCAAGATTAATTTGAGCCCAGTCAATTCCCGACAGGGTATCCCGGAAGGACGTAGCATCAAAATTGGAGTAGTCGCATGCCAGAAAGGTATGCGGAGGTGGAGTTGGATAGTCATTTTTCCATATACCAAAGATGGGGGCGTGGTCACTTAAGGAGTCAGCAAAAGTACCGGTCAGCTTGAATCTATTGGGGTTAGACACCAGTAGCCAATCAAGGGTGGTGTGGTTTCAGGATTTTGAATTCAGTCTTGTTGGTTCATGGATCAGTTGGGTAAGCTTGGCCGCTAGCAAGCTGGACTTAATGTCAGTCTTAGTTAGTCAAGGGGCCCCAATGGAGATTAAAGTCACCTATGATTATTTTCTCATGGGGAGGCAGGTCAGGGATAAGCTTAGTAAGGGCCTTTAGTGCTTCCGTCGCAATCTTAGGAGGGTGGTAAACACATCCTATTAGTAGTGGCTTTGTACCCCCCAGTAGTACTTTTACAAACAGTGTTTCGCAGCCCTCATCTGCCTTTGCTGGGATCTCTGCTAAGGACACCGTTAGTGATTCCTTAGTATATATGATAACTCCTCCACCCTTTTTTCCTATTCTATCTTTTCGAAAGGTTTTGAATCCAGGGATCCTAATCTCATGTGCTAAGATCATGGGTTTGAGCCATGTTTCAGAGATGGTTAATACGTCAGAGGAGTGTAGGTCCACCCAGGCTTCAAGGTCTTGCAGTTTAGGGCTGAGACTATTAATATTGATATGCACCAGTTTCAGCCCTTTAGTGTTGGTCCAGCAGGACAGAGAGGGAGTTACATTTGGAATATTTGTGCAGGGCGGACCTGGGTTTGTTTCAATATCCTGCTAGCAGGAGCTTTAGGAGAAACCATACCTTCGGGCACTGGATGGGTGTTGTAAAGATAGGTGTTTGTTTAATTTGAGGGTGTTGCACAGGCGTAGAATGACCATTATTCCTGATACTGTTCAGAACAAGCAGGCTAGGGTAGTGACTTAATTGAAGATAGACACAGGGATAATGAGTTAGTATGAGGCCAGGTGGCAGACTATAATTCACCTCGGAGTTTAACATTAGGTGGTCTGTATATAGTGTAAGAAAGATATAGTCACTCCCCAGAGTATGCCTAGCAGCATGCTTGGTATTATAAATTAATTTCTGACTACCTAGTTTATGATACAGCTGGCAGTTTTGTGGGTAGCAGGCAATTTGGTAGGAGAGACAGAGTACTTTCCGAGTTGCTGAGTAATTTGCAGGTGGTGCAAAAGGTTGGGATTAGAAAGCAGGTGCAGTGATGGCTAAATGCCACTAGAGGGGTATTGAGTTTTGTATTGGGCACGGTAGCCAGAAGCTCCTTTGTTATAGCGGCCACTAGTGGACAACTGTGATAACCTGCAAATGGAAAAGTCACCTGATAGGTTAATTTCAGTCAGGTGCTTTATCCTATAAAAAGGAGTGACGACCAAGGGTGGTGGTGGGGCGGTGGGGTCCTCGCTCTGCCATTTGCACTCCTCACTCATCCTGGTCTCCTTTACCTGTGCAGAATTTTCGGTTTGAATTCCGCACCTTTTGCAGGGGGCAATCAGCGTAGGGCTTGGGAAGAGTCCGTCGGCTGTGGGGGAGGGCTGCTCGGTTGCCCTCTCAACCCAGAAGACTCCCTGGGAACAGGTTTGTCTCTGCAGAGAAGGAGAAAAAAGGTGAGGCTTTTATACAGATGCTACACAAAGCAGCAGACTAAAGGAACATTTGGGGTGGGGATCGCATATTCAATGCAGTTAAGGTCATTGTATTGTTGCCTACTTTCTTCTTCTTGTTTTTTTCTCTCTGTTTTTCTCCACATTCAAGATATGGAATGTTCATCATGGAATGTTTACCACGGAATACATGGATTCAAAATTCTGCTCAGTTCCACTGGTAGAATGTTTCTCTCCTAACACACTGTACACAACAAAGGCCTTTGTTTCAGCCAGAGACTCAGTTATCTCACTGTTATGGCAAGAAGAAGATAGTTCCCTGATGAGCAGGTAGAACAGCTAATGACAGAAGGGTGATTTTACACTGTCAGCAAAGAAACAGTTGTAGTGAAAACTATAAACAATAGTTATTGTTTCTAATGTGTTTATGTATGTAGGGGTGTGTTATAATCATGGAAACAGCATTTAATTCATTTTATTTTATATTTAAGGTAGTTTTATTTTAGGGCCCAGTTGAGGTTTGTTTACAGTGTAAAGGTAGCAGCCATGTTTGTGGTGGAAGATCAGTTCTGGCAGTAGAGGGCTAACTGTAATGCCTGTGTTCCAAATGCCCATTGATCTGTGTTGCAGACTCTTCACGGCTGAGCAGTCCAATTTTTTTAACTATGTGTAAACCATATTTTACACATAAATAAGAGCCAATCAGATTACATGATTTTACCCTGCCATTTTATAAATTAGGCTAAGAAATATAAGAACTGTTGCAGCAGATTTAAGAAAAGGTCAGTCCTCAAGAGTGGCAGGAGTTTCTTGTCACCTTTCCCCCACCTTAAGAGGGAAGCAGTTATTGCAGACTGCTTACCACCTTCCTGTCCCAGGAAGGGATGGAGCTTCCACCCATCTATCTTCAGAAGTTCTGTCTCAGGTTCCCTAGTAATGATAAACATTCTGTCATAAACATAGTGGATATCATCATTCTTTACCCTGAGTCATTAACACATTTCTCAGTAGAGACTAACAGTACCTTCCCTGAACTATCTTCTTTTAGGGAAAGTATGTCATATTTCTTAACCAAAAATCTGGATGACTATAAAGCCCAGTACCATAGAAAGACTTTCTCTGGGAACCCCCACCAGACATGTCAGTTTTAAACAGGGGCCCAGTCCTAGGTTCAACCCCTGTATATAAACCCACTATGTCTCTTGATTCATTCATTTCACTTGCTACTCATACAGACACCTGAGGGTAGACACTCTTTTGGTGTTACCCCAACACAGGTTCAATCCATTTTCCACCCACCTCCTCCTCTGTAGGTTTTTCATCAAAAAAATAAAATACATATACCACCTCCTTGATCTTAACATATTGTAACATTTTGGCAATATTAGCATCTTTGACCTGCAGTATACCCCAGTCAATACTGTTAATATATTTAGCTGCATCGATACAAGAAAAAGTCCCTTCAGCCTCATAGGCTTCTTCTGGCCTGCTTAGAGTCTTCAACTCCAGCACAATATCACTAGACACAGTCTTACCTGGGGTCTCACATTCAATTTCCATACATGCATCTCTGGCCTCCAACAGGTAACATCCTGGGAACACAGGAAACAAAGGAATATCCTGCTCAGTCAGTTGGTCCTCCGCAAACTGAGCCCACAAAAAATCCTCCTCCAACTCTTCTTCCAAACTCTCTGGCAGGAACCTCTCATGCACCTAGCACCAGTGTTCCACCTCTCTGCATAGTCGGTCTGCCTCCAGCCATTGCCCACTCATACAGTGGGTCATCCTTATCAGGATCTCCACCTACTGGGTGTTGTCTCTCACACCTCTAGTCTGCCTCCGCCTGCATCTCTTTGTTGTCTTCAGGCTTGGCCTTCCTCTGAGCTCCCAGGTCCAGTCCAAGCAGCAGCTTCTCTCCATTTGTCAGCCATGGTTCTGGTCAGAACTCCACAGACTTTCTTCTCTGGCAACTCCTGGTGCATCGGACCACCTGGGATATCTGGACAATATCCACCAGAAAAAGTCCATCTTCAGCCAGTCCAGATGCTTCCAGCAAGTTATCCCACTTTTGACACCAAGTCTTTGTAGGGGTTGTAAGATAACAGATGGACCAGACACCAAACTTCAAGTTCAACACACAATCTCTGTGTAGTGCTTATTCAAAATACATGAGATAATCTTAAGCAATGACATATCCCTTCTTCAGTACATCAGTTTGCAGCAAAATACTATGTATGTCCTTTCTCTGCACTTAGCCAGCACCTACTGACACTGATCTCTGATCTAACTTAGCAGTTGAGATTCAGCCTCCACCCCTATGTGGGTCTTGTTTGTTTGGGTGGTGGGGGCTCAAATAAAAAAAATAACAGAAGCTAAAGACAAAGAACCTCAGTGCAGAAGCACTGAAACATGAGTTACCCCAAATGGTATTGACAACAAGCCAAGTTTCAAAGAAACACAACATCACACATACTTCCATAATGCAATGTATCATGGGAAATATTGAAATCACCATGACATTTCAGACTTGTTCAACTTACAGCAATTTACATGCATTTTAAATAGCACAACTACTGTAACTTAATTTCTATAAGATACAGTCACCTAGTATGTTTTACCGTTATCAAAAACACCTAGTGCCATGGTATTTTCAACATTTACAGGTTTAATACACATAAGGTATATACATTAAAGTATTTTATGACATAGTGCCATTGCATACTAAATCCAACAACGAGGAACACAGCCTGTTTTAAATCAGCTCGGAGGTCACAACAATAACCTCTCTGTATGAGGACCAGAGAGGGAAAAGGAAAATTAAAGAGGACACTATAGCATGGTCAAGTAATGGAAGGGGGTGCCCATAGGTGGCCAACCGTATGGATTAGAAATTGTAAAGGATAGGTTAGGCTAAGAAATAGAAGAACTGTTGCAATATATTTAAGAAAAGATTGGTCCTCAAGAGTGGCAGAAGCTCTCTGTCACAGTCCGTACTCCTAGGGGACACAAACCACAGCAGAAAATGGTGGTCGGTCGTGGCGGCTGAATGGCCATGCCTCTACACACCCTCAGACCCATATGGAATTGTGCCTGGGTATTAGATCTGGGCCCAGCAGCCAGGGATTAGGGGGTCCCTGCTGCAGATACCATGTGTGCTAGCCCTGTGCAAGTGAGCCATCGGGGGTCACATGGGGTGTGGAGGACAGTGGCTACACGAATGCAGACCGAGCTGCAGGAGCAGAAATAGAATCAATGTAAAAAACGTCTGTTGTTTATTCAATCCTCATTGTAACCACATCACCTGACTGGCTGTATTTTATTTGTAATTGTGCTTCTCCCAGTTCTCTTTCCCTGTGGTCGCACCTGGAAATTATCCTCAACTCAATGTGCCTCTCCCAGTTACCAATTTGAAATAAATAAATAAATAAATATATAAATAAATCAATCAATAAATAAACAAGCAAACAAACAAATAAAACACAAGTGCAAAAAACACAATCACTGATGCACACTAATACATACACACAAATACAAACACACTGATATGTACACACAGATGCATGGTATAGTGTTATATGAGTGAGTTTTATTGAGCTACTCAATAAGAGCAACTCAGTAAAACCACTCGTCGGAAGAGCTACTGGTGCAATATACTGAAGAACAGATGAGAGTGAGTGTATCGATGATCTGCACTCACTTGACGATGATAAGAGGGGCAGTGTGGCCAACCTCCACCGAGTCATCGCCTGTGAAGCTAAAGGATCCGGGTTCAGACACTGGGGCTGGATATGACTTTTGTGCGTCCTTCAGTTTTCTTGTTTTTTTAGTCCTCCACCACCCCTAGAGTTGAAAACCTGTTAGTTGGGGTGTGTGGAGGGCTTGTCCCTGATGAGGGGGGTCCAGGGGTGCAGACCCTCACATAAAAAAATGTTTCATTGTTTTTGTTGGTAAATGAATGTATTGACCATCGCTGTTTGCAGCTGTGAATCTGTTTTTGCTCGCTTTTGTGATTTCGGGTGGTTGTTTAGTCACCATTATTGGTACGCAACATAAACAACTCACCCTTATCACATAAAACTATCCACACATACACTGACACATAATACATACACAGATGCATACACATAATGATGCACAGTATATATATATATATATATATATATATATATACATACACAGAAATGCAAACACACACTAAAGCTCAATAATACATACACACTCACTGATGCACACTAATATATAGTTTACACAAAGATAGGAACACACGCTGATACACTCTTACACATACTGTGTCATTTCTATTCATTCCAATCAATCGTTTTGCAAGAACTCACTCCAGACTATTAGCTCCAGCATCAATTATCTGTCTGCTCAATTCGTTCCCATAATATTCATTCCTACTACGTATTGTACTGTGCTCCAACAACAATTACAGTACAACTTCTACTTTCACAACCCTCGAGCATATTGCCTCATCTGGTGGACAAATTGTGCCCACCTAGAGTTTATTAATAATATTTATGCTGGGGGTGAATTGTCAGTGAATGATTTTCACAGGGGTGTGACTGACGCCTGAGCTAATAGTCTGGAGTGAGTTCTCATGGAGTGGATTGACCAAAACAAATTGTCATGTAGCCTATACACACATAGACTTAAACACACACACTGACACATACTAATACATAGTGAACACACAGATGACCTCCCCGTATCATACACATGTTAATACACACACATACTGTATGTATAATTTTTTCTTGCCTTTGTTCTGTTGCTGGTGTTGGTAGCTGCTCTCATTCTGTGGCCATTCTTCATTCTTGACCATTCTTTGTATCCACCACCAGAGCTGCAGCCAGGACACTGTGGGGATGCACCCCAACCTGTATTAGGTAGAAAAAATTGATCAGGAAATGGGCAGGAATTTGGTAGTGGGTAAGAGTTGTTTTTTTTTAGCTTGAGTGGAGAGTTAGTCATGAGGTGGAGGAAGTCAGGCAGGGGGGTGAGAGTTGTGTGTAACAGCCAGGGGAGGAAGATTAGTTGGGAGGTGAGCAGGAGTTTGGCACTAGGTGGGAGTTGTTTTTGAAGCCAGGGACTGGGGGTTAGTTGTGAGGGGGGCAAAAGTTCAGTGGCTGGTGGGTGACGTTTTGGATGACAAGTCTAGAGTATTAGAAAGCAGGTGGGAGTTCGGCAGTAGGAGGAAGTTGTTTCAGCAGCCAGGGACCAGGAGTTAGTTGGGAGGAAGGTGAGATTTCAACAGCAGGTGGGAGAGGTTTTTGCAGCCAGGGCCAAAGTGTTAGGCAGGAGGCAGGCAGGAGTAAGCAGTAGCTGGGATTTTTTTTGTAGCTAATAACAAGAAGTTAATCAGGATGTGGGCAGGGATTTGGCAGTGGGCAGGAGAATTTTTTTGTAGATGGACACCTGGGGTTAGTAGTAAGGCAGGCAGTAGTTATTTGCACAGATGGGTTTGGGGGTTAGTTGGCAGGTATGCAGGAGTTGCAGCAGGTACGAGACTCTGCACACCCTGGAAGTGATCTGTCAGACAGTTAAAAGGGAATGGCAGGCTCCTCCATGACCCTGGCAGTCTGGATGGAGCACATGCCGGATCACTACACACAGGCTGATGACATCACTCTGGAAGCTCCTGATAGGTGCAGTGGATGGCAGAAATCATGTGCAGTTTTACCAATGGGCCATTTCCATTGTAAACTTAGGGTGCATAGAATACAGTAGCTCCTCACAATTATTTTTGGTAAAACTCACAAAGTGATTACAAGAGATGGGATGTGATACCACTGCTCTGACTAGATAAAGGGTGTGGCTCTCCTTAATAGAATACCACCAATATCTTACACATAGTTGACCCTAAATATTCAGGGATTTGTAATTTTTCCATTTTTGGCAAGAGATCATGACAAGTCTGAGAAAGTCAGGTAGGCAGCTGCAAACGCAGCAAAAATGAACCATAGCCAAAGAAGCAGAAAAGGAGTATTCACTGAACACATAGCTCGGCTGCTCGGTCTCGGCCCAGATGAAATCCACACATGCTGTGTCAGGATACCAAACTATTTATTTAAGTAAAATCTAACAGTGTAGATGCAGCAGGCACCCTCCCTCAATGACCAGCCAAATGTTTTGATGTGATACTAGTGCTTTCTCAAGGCTCTTGTGCGTGTGTGTATTTCTTCTGGGTAGAGACTGAGCAGCCAAGCTACTTGTTCAGTCGTGACAAGTTTGAGTGGCCATAGCTACAGTATTTATTTACTTATCTATGTTTAAACAGGATAGGTCCCATGAAACAAAATCTTATTTAAATGGGATGTCCTAGGACAAAAACATACAATAAACATCATAAGAATATATGCATCATATGTTGTCATACATCAATACACTTAGTAAGCACGTTACCATTAAAAGTATACTGATGTATTCTGATATGTATTAAACTGTATTGACAGGAGAAAACCATGTTGACAATGCTCCAAAGTCTTTATTTCTTTTTAAATTAAGTTCTTTTAGCCCTAACAGTTCAAATGCTAGCCTTTTTCAAATATATTATCCTTAGAATGAGTTAACTAAAATTGCTAGAGCTAGAAACATTTTGTTTTAAATGAAAATTTGGAGTCTGGACCACAAAGATAATTTAGATTCATGAATTTTGATTTATTGATATTTTAAACTATATTTGATGATTTAAAGTGTGGTACAAAAATGTATTAATAATATTTTAAATGCTCAATAATTCCCAGGCTGGTGATGCAGACTGATGATGCACTGCACTGCCATGTTGGAGAGTGGGGACTGAGCCCCAATCTCAAGTGCCACAACCTGTGCTGCAAGGGTCCAGGTTATGATACAGAGACATTGTGCGCTGACCCCAGGGGTGCAAGCTGGGTAGCTTACTGCATGAGCTCATTCTAAAGTGGAAGTAGGGTGGCACTGACATTGTTGGTGACCTTGTGATGTTGGCCATCCCTGCTCATAGATGGTGCCACAGGCATCCATATGCTCATGCTGGAACAGAGAGACAGCCTTATAGGTGGCAAAAAGATCTGCCATATGTGAATAATGGCACCATTTCCCACCTACATCGATGTTGCTGAATGGCAGCATTCACAGCTATGCCTCCAGTGATTATGGCTGCTCATCAGCTGCCAACTGTTCAGACAGGACCCTAACATGGGGAACAAGCCCCAGAGGAAATGGGAGGATGAGGCAAATCTGGCTATGGGAGTGTCTCAGGTAAGTAAGTATGTGGGATGGATAGCTGGAGCAGTAGGTCACTGGAGGGAGAGAGGCAGAAGTAAGTGAGGGTAAGATGGTATCAAGAATAAACCACAGAAAAGAATAAAAATGTGTAATTTGCATTGACATAATTGTTACCATTACTCCAATACATTTATTTTACACAAATTTAGTTTTTAGCACTAACATATCCAAAGTTAGCCTTTTTCAAAGAAATTATATTTAGAAGAGACTAATCTTTTATTTATTTTATTTTATTTAGCTTTTGTTGACCGGGTAAGTGCACTAGACAAATCCTGCCTATTTTCAGGCACGACCCGGTGGGGGGGAGGAGGAGGAGGGGGATACAGATGAATGGCAACTGACCTTGAACCAGATTAAGCTGTTGGTGGTATTTTTAGTAAATGAGGGAGATTTGGCCAGGACACCGGGGAAATTCCCCTACTCTTTTCGATAAGTGCCATGGGATCTTTAACATCCACCTGAACTACCACCAATCCAGGCAGATGGGACCTCGGTTTAACGTCTCATCCGAAAGACGGATTAAAACCAGTATCACTATAAACTAAATTTTAAAGGTTATAGCCTGTGGTTCAGTGGTGCAGTGAGTGACAAATGTCGTGCCCCACCCATGAGAAATACTTAAACCACCAATGTTCAGGTATCCTTTGGGCACTTGTTGTATTGGTGTCACCATGTGGTTGTGGTTCTCCTGCCCTCCCAGCTTAGTTGACTGCTTTGTGTCTGGCGGTTGCAGGCTAGAACAACTTGCCTCTGCCCAGCACCTCATTTTCCTGCCTTTTCTCCTATTCTCCTGGTCTGGCTCTGCTGGTTGTACTGTTGCTTAATGGTACTGCAACCTGCCTATCATTGTTGCTCAACAGATCAGGGTTCTAATCATCAGCCTT
The DNA here is from genome assembly GCA_016271365.2 of Neoceratodus forsteri. Classification (NCBI taxonomy): domain Eukaryota; kingdom Metazoa; phylum Chordata; order Ceratodontiformes; family Ceratodontidae; genus Neoceratodus; species Neoceratodus forsteri. The sequence continues at coordinate 816,796,426 of CM028135.1, forward strand.
GTACTCTTGGTCTGCCTTCCTGAGTTCACTCCTCCTGTTCCTTGAAGCATCTTGGCCATCTGATTGTGTAGTGGCCTTGGAGTTCAATCTCTCTGGGAGAGCACAGCATCTCACTGGGAGAACACAGCAGGTAGCTCTGGGAAATTCCATCTCTGGAGCTGCTGTGCTAGGCTGTGGTGTGCCTTGGGGCTCAATCCTTACATCCATGTTGTTCGTCATGTACAGTGGCGTGAAAAAGTATTTGCCCCCTTCCTGATTTTCTCTATTATTGCATATTTGTCACACTGGATGTTTTCAGGTCTTTAGAGAAAATGTAATATTAGATAAAGGGAACCGGAGTGAACAAATAACACTTGTTTTTTTTTTAATTTCACTTATTTAATGAAAAAAAGTTAACCAACACCAACTGGCACTGTGTGAAAAAGTAATTGCCCCTACACTTAATAACTGGTTATGCCACATTTAGCTGCAATGACTGCAACCAAACACTTCCTATAACTCAATATCAGTCTTTCACATCGCTGTGGAGGAATTTTAACCCTCTTCCTCATAGAACTGCTTTTAATTCAGTAACATTTGGTAGGTTTTGAGCATGAACTGCTCGTTTCAGGTCCTACCACAGCATCTCTATTGGGTTTAAGTCTGGACTTTGACTAGACCACTCCAAAACTTTAATTTTACTTCTTTTTAGCCATTCTGATGTGGACTTGCTTTTGTGTTTTGGATCATTGTCTTGCTGACCAACTCCTCAGCTTCAGCTGACGGAAGGATGACCGGACATTCTCCTTAAGAATTTTCTGGTACAGAACAGAATTCATGGTTCCTTTAGTTATGGCAAGTCATCCAGGTCCTTAGGCAGCAAAGCATCCCACACCATCACACTACCACCACCATGTTTGACTGTTGGTATGGTGTTCTTACTGTGGAATGCTGTGTTTGCTTTACACGAGACATTATGGATCCATGTCGTCCAAAAGTTCCACTTTGGACTCATCTGTCCATAGAGCATTTTCCAAAAGGCTTGTGGATCATCAAGGTGCTTCTTGGCAAATGAGAGACAGTTATGTTCTTCTTGGTTAGCAGTGGTTTCCGCCTTGCTACTCACATGAAGCCCATTTTGCCCAGTCTCTTTCTGATTGTGGAGTCATGAACACTGACCTTAGCTGAGGCAAGAGAAGCCTGCAGTTCTTTAGATGTTGTTTTAGGATCCTTTGAGACTTCCTGGATGATTTTACGCTGCGCCTTGGAGTAATTTTGGCAGGCCGCTACTCCTGGGAAGATGCACTACTGTTCCAAGTGTTCTCCATTTGGAGACTATGGCTCTCACTGTGGTTTGATGGAGTCCCAGAGCCTTAGAAATAGATTTGTAACCCTTTCCAGACTGATAGAGGGCAACATTCTTTCTGATCTTTCAGGAACTTCCTTTGATCATGGCATAATGTGCTTGTTGAATCTTTGTGCTGGCAACGTGACTCTGATGGTAAGGGTCAAAATAAGTGAGGTTTATATTGAGCAGGGCTGGCTGTAATCAAGCCTGGCTGTGTTCAATCAGCTGACTCTAATTATCCCTTTAATTGGGTTGATTTAACTAGGGGCAATTACTTTTTCACACAGTGCCAGTTGGTGTTGGTTAAGTTTTTTCATTAAATAAATGAAATAAGTAAAAAAAAAAAGTGTTATTTGTTCACTCAGGTTCCCTTTATCTAATATTATATTTTGTCTAAAGACCTGAAAACATCCAGTGTGACAAATATGCAATAATAGAGAAAATCAGGAAGGGGGCAAATACTTATTCACGCCACTGTATATGCTGCTGTTGAGTGTGATCATAAAAAAGCATGGTGTTGAGTTTCACTGCTAGATGATACTCAGCTATACCTGTCTTGTATTTCAAATGGATGGAACATAGTCTCCTTGCTGGAGTGGTGTCTCCAGAAGATGAATGACCCTGACTGGCAGCAACTTTTTCCTGAGGAAGCAGCTTTCTTTTGCTGGCTGCCCTCTGACCTCCACTGACCCGCTAACAAGCAACCCAGCTTCTCTCCTCAGTGGCCCCTGACTGGGTGCACTGATCTCTGATAACTGCATCTCTTTTCTGAGGAGGTGGCTTTCTCCTGCTGGCCACCCTCTGACCTCCACTGGCCCACTAACAAGCAACCAAGCTTCTCTCCTCAGTGGCCCCTGACCGAGCACACTGACCTCTCTGTACTGTAGCTCTTTCTTAAGGAGGCGGCTTTCTCCTGTTGGCCACCCTTCAAACTCCATTGGCCTACTAACAAGCAACCAAGCTTCTCTCCTCAGTGGCCCCTGACCCAGCGCACTGACCTCCTCGGACTGCAGCTCTTTCCTGAGGAGGCAGCTTTCTTCTGCTGGCTGCCCTCTGACCTCCACCAGCCCACTAACAAGCAACCAAGGTAAGCTGCTATGACTTCCTGAACCTGGAACTTCTGCTGCTTCTCCATTGGCTGCTTCCCCTCAGAAAAGGCTCTCTTTGGACACGTTACTCTGCCCGAGCTTCCCATTGGACTGGCACGCTATCCAGTGCTGAATCTGAAACTCAGATACCCGTGCTTTCCTTTTCTCACTGCTTTTTCTCTACTTTAAATTTAAAAAAACTGTTATTGCCAATTTTAGAGCATTTAAGGCTATTTGATCTGGATTGAACAAACTGTTGTTGACGTTTATGGGGAAGTGTTAAGTAATTTGCAGCCCTTTCTTGTCTCGGTAACTGCCTTTACTATTCTTTTTTTTCCTTTTCTTCTGCATTCTAAATCATCTACAACCCCTTGCCTTCCTACTGCATCCTTATCTGTTCTCTTACTCCTGTTGTCCCCTCCCCCCCGGCAGCCCGCTTAGGGTCTCCTTCTGTTTCCTCTGTCTCCAGTATCGTTTGCTCCATGCCCACCGATTTTCTGCTTGCTATTATTTCCTTTGTAATCCAACTTCTTTATCTATCCTCTCTGCAGCTTAATTCCTCCTGTTCCACACCCACTGATTTCTTCCCTGCTATTATTTCCCTTTGTAATAGATTTATTTTTCTTCTCCCCTCTGCAGCTTCTCTGCTCAGTGGCCCCTGACCGGGTGCACTGACCTCTGCAGACAGCAGCTCTTTTCTGAGGAGGCGGCATTCTCCTGCTGGCCTCCCTTCAACCTCCACCAGGCCACTAACAAGCAACCAAGCTTCTCTCCTCAGTGGCCCATGACTGGGCACACTGATCTCCCTAGACCGCAGCTCTTTTCTGAGTAGGCAGGTATCTCCTGCTGGCCACCCTCCGACTTCCACCAGCCCATTAACAAGCAACCAAGCTTCTCATCTCAGTGGCCCCTGACCAGGTGCACTGACCTCCGTGGATTGCAGCTCTTTCCTGAGGAGGTGGCTTTCTCCTGCTGGCCACCCTCTGACCTCCACTGGCCCGCTAACAAGCAACCAAGGTATGCAGCTGGGATTTCCTGAACCCAAGACTGCTGCTGCTTCTCCACTGGCCACTTCTCCTCAGAAAAGGCTCTATTTGGATGCTTTACTCTGCCCAAGCATCCCATTGGACCGTCACTCTATCCAGTGCTGAGTCTGAAGCTTGGGCACCCCTGCTTTCCTTTCCTCACTGCTTTTTCTCTACTTTAAATTTTAAAAAACTGTTAGTGCCAATTTTAGAGTGTTAAAGGCTATTTGATCTGCACTGAACTAACTGTCACTGACTTTTACGGGGAAGTGTTAAGCAATCTGCAGTCCTTTCTTGTCTTGGTAACTGCCTTTGCTGTTCTTTTTTTCCTTTTCTGCTGCATTCTAAACCCTCTCCAGTCCCCAGCTTTCCCACTGCATCATTCTCTGTTCTCTTACTCCTGTCGCCCCCTCCCCCCCGGCTGCCCACATAGGATCCCCTTCTGTTTCCCCTGTCTCCAGTCTTGTCTGCTCCATGCTCACTGATTTTCTCCTTACTATTATTCCCTTTGTAATCCAGCTTCTTTATCTCTCCTCTCTGCAGCTTAATTCCACCTGTTTCATGCCCACCAATTTCTCTCCTGCTATTATTTCCCTTTGTAATAGATTTCTTTATCTTCTCCCCTCTGCAGCTTCTCTCCATAGTGGCCCCTGACCAGATGCACTGACCTCTGTGGACCACAGCTCTTTCCTGAGAAGGTGGCTTTCTCCAATTGGCTGCCCTGTGACCTCCACCGGCCCTCTAACAAGCAACCAGGTACACTGCTGGTATTTCCTGAACCCGGAACTTCTGCAGCTTCTCCATTGGCCGCTTCTCCTCAGTAAAGGCTCTCCATTGAATGCTTTACTCTGCCCGAGCCTCCTATTGGACTGGCACTCTATCCCGCCTGCCCTCCCCTACCCTGACACTCTTTAAATAGAATTTTTCCCCAGTCTCCTCCCCTTCTTTGCTTCCTCTCCTCCTGACTGAATTAATACCTGGAGACTTCTCCATTAAAGGCACAATCTCCCTTTTAATCACTTGCCCTTTCTTACTAGCCTACCCTAGTTAGCCTCTCATCTTCTCCTGACTGGGGGTGCTCTGTGCTGCTGAATCCTTAGTACTTTCATCTATCTCATCATGAAGTCTCTATTTTTGCATCTCGTGGTTGCCTCTCTCCTAGGCACCCTCCTGACAATAGACCTCACAGCCTCAATTCTATCCTACGATTAGGCTGACCTCCTCTATTCCATCGGTTTTGGGCACCCAAGATCCACCCCTTTTCCACTAAGGTGGGAAAGTACTCCCTTCTGACTGCACACTGTGGCCTTCCTCCCCAACTTTGAGCGTCAACTTTTAGGCTTTATTCTTTACTCCCTTTCTTTCCCCCCTATATTTATTGGTACACCATTCCCTTACCTTCATCTTTTCTTCCTTCTCCTACTGGGTGGAGACATTGAATTCAATCCTGGCCCTTCTAACACCCCCATCATACCTACCGGCATATGAGCCACTACTCCTGGAATAAAAATCGTCAACATTAATGTATGCAGCCTCCTTGCAAAATTCACTGATCTTGAAGCCTGGCTTGCTCTCCATAAACCCCACATACTCTGTCTTGTGGAATTCTGGCTTAAGCCACACCATGCTGATACTACATTCCTACCTTATGACTACAGCATTTTGTGCAAAGACAGGTCGGGTAAAAAAAAGTGGGTGGTGGTGTTGCTATCCTAGTCAGGGAACCCTTCTCTGCCTCTACCTCCCTCTATGCTGACAGTGATTCCCCCAGTGAATGGCTTATTGCCAAAGTTATGTTGGGTGAAATTAAGAAACTGTATCTGGCTAGCTTTTACAACCCTCCGAACAGGGGAGTAGCTGGCCTCCAAAGCCTGTTCACTGAGTTTGGATCACTCTCCCCTGCCAGGGAAGCTATCATCATACGTGATTTCAACCTCAACTGTTTGGGCACCCATGAAACCGACCATGCTAACATGCTTAAGCAGCATAATCCATCACAAATCATCACCCTCTCTACTTGACTTAACTCTCTTACCTCTACTCACTCCCTAATTGACTGGGTGTTTGCCAAATGTGGTGACCGTGTTATATAAGCTGACACTCTACCTGACTCCCTAAGTGACCACTCCCCTACCTTTGCCATATGGTCCTCATAGGCCCCTCGCCCCCCCCAAATATCTAACCTTCCACAACTTAAACCACCCTGACCCTTTCCTACTACTCAGTGATCTAAGGGCTATTAGCTGGCAGGGCCTATATGCTCTCACTGATGTGTCCCTTGCTGTCACTCACTTCACAGACGTTCTGTTGGACATTCAGGATTGCCACTTCCCCATTACCATTCAGAGAGTCAGAAGTGGATACATCTGTTGGATCTCCAAAGATCTCTTCACCCTTATGAAAGAGAGGGACTGAAAGTGGTCTGCCCATAAACTGACCCAAACCTTACAAGTTGCTGCTAATAAGGATCCTCCTTCTAAAGAGGGGACTATGACCAACAGCAATAACTGGATAGTATCCTATCCCCTTATTAGACTCTATGGACCACTGAAATGGCATAATTTTGTTCCTTCTAATTTAGAAATTGAGGTATTACAATATCTAAATAAAAGATTGGATATTGTGCTCTCTGAGGATGATATATTGGAAATTAAAAATATTCTAATAACAGAAGTAACTTTGATTGACATAATGTTAATATCTTCCAGAACAGCTAACTATATTTGGGTATCTAGCTAGTTATTACAAGAACCTGATCTAATTTTAACATTCCCGAACAAGTCACTTTTTAACAAAGAGCCATTAATGAAATAATTACACTAAACTTGTCAATGAGTTGTAAATTCTTTTATTAGATGTTTATTTTTAATGCATCATAGTTACGTTTCTTGTTAATTGCTATTGTATATAACAATTGGAAGTGCTGAACAGTCATAAGACATCCGATGTTTTGAGGACACTTTCTTAAGAGGGGACCTTGGACCAGCTGGACATGGAGATTTGAATGTTGGGAAAGAAACTGGTCACCTGAAACAACAATATTGCAGTCTAGAAATAAGGGTAAAAAAAGGAAAAAAACATCAAGAAATGACAATATTAACTTGTTTACATTAAGATTGTTATGCACATCATATCAATGTAATACAATCAATTAACATCCAAAAAGTGAAATGTATGAACTGTTCTGTTATTGCCTTTCTTGATAATAAAATTTTAAGTTAAAAAAAAACCCCAAACAAACAAAAAAACAAAACAAAAGATGAAATAGTCCTCAGCATGTTTGGGATGTCCTGACTTGAACAGGAGAACAACTTCAAATTAACAAATGCAATCAAGAATTTGCTGGTCAATTTTCTGGGAATACCTGTAGATGAGATGGGTTTTATTTCAGCCACGAGAGCTCATACATACAGACAGTCAGGTAAATATATCAGTCTCTGATATGAAATTAACAGAATGTATAATGAAGAAAGCATCAAAGTTAGACCATCTAGGGCTTAATTTTGTAGAATTAAATGTCCTAGAAACAAAGGGTGTAATTAGTGTTAAAAGTTCTAATGTGATTAATACATCTGTTATACCTCTAAGTAATAGATTTATGATGATTGCTGTTTATTGTAACAACTGACTACCCCCAGCCTTGGTCAATATAACTAACTTATCTGAAACTAAAGCACAGTATTTAACTTTTGTTTCCTGGAATATAGCTGGCTGGTCCTCTAACATAAGTCATATTGATTGTAAAACATTTCTTATATAATATGAGCTCATATGCTTGCAAGAGACTTGGCATTCATTGAATGACTAAATATTACTGAATGGTTATGAATGTTATCAGGACCCTGGCACTAAGATAGCCAAATATGGCAGGCATTCAGGGGAGTTGATAGTATTTGTTAAGACTGGCATGTTTTGTAGTGTGCAGATAAAGAAAATGGATACTAATATAATTGCATTATATATCAAAATTGGTATACAAGAGGTTTTTGTCATGAATTGTTATGTGCCTAAGGATAATTTACTTATTCTGATGAAGTTTGGAATGATCTTGCAAATGAGATCATGAATCTTTGCCATATTAACCCAGCTACTGAACTCCTGCCACTTGGTTATTTTAGCGCCCATATTGGTACATTTGATGGCTGGGTTGATAATATGATGTTTCTACATATGAACCCTACTAATTTAAAAAGGAGAAATACAAAATACTTCAAAATTAATACCAATGGCAATAAGTTGATTGAAATCATGGTGGAACACAATCTTTATCCATTAAATGGAAGATTACAGGATGACTTGGAGGGTAACCTCTCTCACATGACTGTTAAGGGTGCCTCCCTGGTACACTACGCACTCTGGTCAGGATCACGTGACCTATGGAATTCTCTAACTTACCCAGTGAAGGTGGAAAGTGACTACTTCCCAACAGTGTTGGAGTATATTACTCCAGAACAAAATCAAAGTTCTGAATAGTCTATTTCCCTTTTGCTTACTGAAATAAGATCAGCTAAGAGAATTGTATGGCAGCATAACTCAGAAGCTGATATTATTTTATTATTGTCTAATTCCTTCCTCTTAGTGGATTGTGAAAAATTACTTATGATGGATGTACAGGTGCTACTACAGTGGCTTAATCAATTATTATTTGATATAAGAAGCCGGTTGGAACAATCTAACAGTTTATATCAGGCAGGGGCATCTAATTGGTTTGATGCTGACTGCAAATCATTGAAAGTTCATTTGAGAAAATTATTTAAAATTTATAAAAATACTGGAGATAAGCAGAATCTGACCAATTTAAATATTGAGAAAAGAAATTATAAAAGCCTTATAAAGCAAAAAAAAAAAAAAAAATATATATATATATATATATATATATACTATATATATATATTTATAAAAAACAATGGCAACTAATGCTGAATGCCATGCAACAAAATAATTCTAAGACATTTTGGACTTTAGTGGCAAGGGATGCTAGCAATTATGAAACAGAAATAGATACATATATCACAGAAGACAAATGGCTAGCACATTTCTCTACCATTTTTTATGATACTGCTGAAGATTCTGCCACTAGAGAACCATTTACTGTAAATGCAGGTTTTAAATCAGTAACTCTGGATGAAATATGCTATGCTATAGCTACTATCAAGAAACACAAGGCAACTGGAACTGATGGGATACCTGCTAAGGTATTTTTGTGTTCAACATCCCTCTGGAGCAAATGTTTGGCAGCATTTTTTATTAAACGTATAATTTCAAAAACCATACCTTACCTTACTTCTGGAAAGAGTCTAATATTTTTCCCATTCATAAAAATGGAAGCATTGCAGTCCCTATTATGTACAGACCTGTAAGTTTACTAGATGTGCATTTAAAAGATATTCTCTAAAATTATTCTGGAGAGGTTAAAAAAAGAGGTGGATATAACTGGGGGATTAACACATTTCCAGGCTGGATTTAGGTCAAATTACTCAACCATTGATAATATATTTGTTACGCATCATCTTATTGAAAAGTATGTAAAACTACGACCACAAATGCTTTATACAGTCTTCATAGACTACTCTTCAGCTTTTGATTATAGTTCAGGACATACACTGTGGACCATACTTATGGAGAGGGGGGAATCGATAGAAATTTAGTAGCCCTGATTTCACAGCTATATTCTGATAACTGGGCAAAAATTAGATTGGGTACATATGAACATACAAAATTTGCCGGCAGATAAAGGCCTAGAGGTCTATCAAGTCTGCTCGAATGTGCAGCTAGCACCCCTTATTCTTCAGCTGCCCCTCCCTTCCACCCTTCCCCTTCATTAACCCTCCCCCTTGTCCTGTCCCATCCCCTTTTGAAACAGTCCACTGTTCTATTGGATACCACTTCTGCAGGTAACGCATTCCACCCAGCCACCACCCTCTCTGTAAAAAAGAGTCTCCTCATCTCCCTCCTGAACCTTCCTCCCTCCAGTCTCATATCATGGCCCCTGGTGTCCCTCCCCTCCCTTACTTTGAACAGCCCCTCTGTACCTGTCTTGTTTATTTCTTTCATGCACTTAAAGGTTTCAATCATGCCCCCCGTCCCTCCTCTTCTCCAGTGAGTACATGTTCAACTCCCTCAGCCTCCTCTCGTATGATAAGTCCCCCAGCCCCTTGATCATCTTTGTCACCCTGCACTGCACCCCCTCCAGTAACTTAATGTCCCTCTTCAGATACAGGCACCAGTACTTCATGCAGTACTCCAGGTGCGGTCTAACTAATGACCTATACAGTGGCAGAATCACCTCCTCCCTCCTTGAGGATATACCCCTAGCAATGCAACCCAGCATTTTGTTGGCTTTTGCAGCTGCCTTCCTACATTGTGCAGAATTGTTCATTGACCCTGTAATGAGCACCCCCAGATCCTTCTGCTCCTCTGTCTGGGCTAGCTGCACTTCCCCAGCTGGTAACTCCTCCTTGGGTTCTTCATCCCAAAATGCAGCACCTTGCACTTTTTGGCATGAAACTCCAGTTGCCAGGTGTCTGACCAGGTTTCAAGCTTTGCCAGATCATCCTGCAACCTCTGCCATCCCCCTAGGTCATCCACCACCACCACTCCTACCTTGGTATCATCTGCAAACAGACTAATCTTGCTCTTGATATCCCGTGATATGTCTGCAATGAATATCCCAAACAACACTGGTCCCAACACCGAGCCCTGTGGAACACCACTCATCACTACCCTTGGGTGTGAGAGTTCCCCACCCACCAACACCCTCTGTTGCCCTCCCTGAAGCCAGTTTCCTACCCATCTCACCAGCTTTGCACCCGTCCCTGTGCCTACTAACTTACTTCCTAGCCTTCCATGTGGCACTGAGTCTAATGCCTTACTGAAGTCCAGATACAGGACATCCACTGCATGGCTCCTGTCCAGTTGCCTAGTTACCCAGTCATAGAACTCCACCAGGTTTGTTTGGCAGGATCTGCCCCATATGAAGCCATGCTGTCTGCTGTCCTGTGGTCCTTTGGCCTCAAGGAGGGCCACCAGCCTCTCATTCAGGATAGTCTCCATTAGCTTACCCATGATGGATGTGAGGCTCACTGGTCTGTAGTTTCCCGGTTCATCCTTGGGGCCACTCTTGTGGAGGGGCACCACATGAGCTATCCTCCAGTCCTGAGGTACACACCCATAATGTAGTGAGGCATTAAATAGGTCTGCCAAAGGTCCTGCAAGGACCTCTGCCAGCTTCTTCAGTACCCTGGGGTGGATGCCATCTGGGCCTGGCTCCTTGTCCACCCTCAGTGCCTTCAAACCCTCCTGAACTCTGCCTCCATGATTTCCCATCTATCACCCCTTCCCTGTTTCTGCCATTTCTCCCCCTTGGGTGTCATCCCCTCTTCTCTTTAGTAAATACTGAGCAGAAGTACTCATTTAGTGCTTCTGCCTTATCGCACCCTCGTCCACCCAACCCCCTCCTTCCTAATCCTTACTATTTGGTCCTTTTCTCCTGATGTACCTAAAGATGTCCTTCTCCCCCTTCTTAATGCCTTGTGCCAGCCTGAGTTCTGTAGATGCTTTGGCTCCCCTTACTGCCCTTGTCACCTCCTTCGATTCTGTCAAGTACTCCTCCCTGTCCTCTCCCTCCCTGTTTTCTTGTACTTCCTAAAGGCACTGTTTTCCTCCTTACCTTTTCATGACCTCCTTGCTCAACCAGCTCGGTTTCTTAGCCCTAGCCTTCTTGCTCTGGGTCTTGCAGCAGGTTTTGGTTGCCTCCACTATCCCCAGCTTTATGAGCTCCCACCTCTGGTTAGTGTCCATACTAGATTGAATTCTGGCCAAGTACCCTTTTACCACTTCCCCCATCTTCCCAAAGTCGGCCCTTCTGAAGTCCAGCACTCTTGTGCCAGATTCCACTCCTTCCTTGCCCATATCCAATGTGAGCCATACTGAGTGGTGGTCACTCCCTGACAGCAGTTCCACCACTGTAAGTTCTCTCACAAAGTCCCCATTTGCCAGCACAAGGTCAAGGGTATTCCCTGACCTGGTTGGTTCACTGACCATTTGCAGCAGGAATCTGTCCTGAAAGACATCCAGCAGTACCTGCTCCCTTCTGTTCCTGGTGGTTGGGGTACTCCAGTCCACTCCTGGCATGTTGAAGTCCTCCACAATCACCACATTACCCTTCTTGCAGGTCCTCCTGATCTGTCCCACTAGTTCCCTGTCTAACTCCTCCATCTGAGATGGTGGCCCATCCACCACTCCCATTCTAAGAATCCTATTCTTGGAATCCTGGATTTGCATCCAAAGTGACTCCGTACTAGCCTCCTCCCCTTCCTCTCTTACACAGTTCAGTCCTTCCTTCACATATAGTGCCACACCCCCTCCTTTCCCAATCACCCTGTCCCTACGAAATAACCTGTACTCTGGTACAGACAGGTCCCAGTCATTGTATTGGGTGACCCATTTTTCTGTGATGGCTGCAATGTCCAACTCTCCCTCTGCCATGAGCACCTGTAACTCTGCAGTTTTCCTCCCAAGGATCCTAGCATTAAGGGTAACCACCTTCCACCCTTCCACCCTCCCATCCTGCCCTCCTTTACTAGCATCACCAATAGTACTTGCTGTTTGTCCTTTGTCACTGTTATGGGGGTAAGCTCATATGGTTTCCCAACCTGTGGTCTCTGCATATCTCTTGCCCAATTGCCACCCCCCCACTCCTACTTTAAATTCCCAACTTCCTCTATGTACTCCTCCTTCCTCTGTTTCAACACTTTCTTTCCCTCCTCATTCAAGTGTAGTCTGTCCTTGGCATAGAGACTACTGTCCTCCCAGGTCCCTCCCCACCCCCAACAGCACATACCCTTTAGCACAACACCAGGTTCTTAGCCATCTATTAAATTCCTCTATTCTCAGCTTCTTGTTGTGCTTGCCTTGGGCACTGGAAGTATCTCTGAAAATGTTACTGATCTTCCTGCCCCCTCACATCATTGTGCTAGTTCCTCAAACCTCCTCTGGACTATATCTACTGTCTTGTCAGCCAGGTCGTTTGTCCCAAAATGTATAATTAAAGGAGGCTTGTCCCTACCCCTTCTAGCATATTTCAGAACAGATTATCCCACCCTTTCTGCTGTCATTCCTGTCATTGCCTCCACCCAAATGTGACTATGCCTCTCCCCCTTGCTACTCCACCTGACTCCTCTTAGTATTGAGTCCCCCAGCACTAAGATTCCACCACTCTTACTCTCTACTTGCTTCCATTCATCTCCCTCTCTCATTTCCAGCTCCTCTTCTTCCTCCTGCACATTATTTCCCCCTTTTGCCCCTGTTGCAATTCTCCCAGCAGAACTTTCCCCCACTCAGGTTTGGTCCAGGCATTTATCAATTACTCCTCTAATTTCATCATTTCCCTCCTCCACCTTCTTTCTCTCTAGCACTGCAAAACTATTTTCTGAAGACCCTTCACAAATGCCCGCTCCTTCTCTCTTCATAATAACCTGTTTTCTCCTTTCCACTCCATGTCTTTTGCCACTTCTTCACCTCCCCTCACAAGTCCCTATCTCCTCCTTCCATTTGTCTTTTGTCTCCTGACCTGGTTTCCCGGCAATCGTTCTTCCTGGCCTGTGCCCCTTTGTCTCTGCTTCCCTTCTTCTGACCCTCTCCTCACCACTGTTAGCTTAAATCACCCTCCTTCATCTCCCTTCTTCCTCCCTCCAGTGGGCTGACCACCCCAATCTGCCTTGCCTGTCTTAGTTCCTCCTGCAGACCCTCGATCTCCTTTCTAAGTTTCTCTATTTGGTTGCACACTAAACATCCTCCCACACTCCAGGCAATTTTTAGAAAGATTGGTGCACTGCAGTTGTTGCAGCCTACCACCCTACCCATTGCTGTCGTTGCCTCGCGACCCCCACCCTTCCAGATGCAGGATACCAAACACTCCCCAAGTCTCCCTCTCCTCCCTCTATCAGTGCAAAACATTATTTTCTTAATTTCCCTTACCCCCTTTGTTGTACACGTTTAGATAGATTGAGCAACTGCTTTTTATATTCCTATCCTTCCTAGCCACATGCAAAGAGAGAGACTTTAAGTAGCTATTGCACAACCTTCTTCAAACTCCTACTCCTCCTTTCCCCACTGCAATAGCAATGCAAAGAAGTAACAATGAAAGCTTCTAGATTTGCAGTTACTTCCCTTCCACTGAGATAGCAGTCACCTCTTTACTTGCTGCTGTTCTTTTCCTGGATGTCTGCTTCTGCTATGACAGGTGCATATCCTTTGCCCGTTTGAGGAAGTGATGTCAGAACCCCTGGTATAAAGAAAATAATGGACCGGGGGTGGGGTGAGGGTTGGGGAACCCTCTGCCTCATTCAAAATTAACAGAGGAGTGAGGCAAGGGTGCATTATAGCACCTCTATTATTGTCCCTGTATATTGAAAAAATGTTAACTGATTCCAAATCTATAAACTCTGACTCCCAAAAAATTTCATCTCGACTTTGTCTTTTATTGGTTTAAGTGGACGACATTGTCCTTTCTTCACTCATCAAGTCCAGACTACAGAAGAAATTAAATTATATTTATAGTAGATCGGCTGTCTTAAAACTAAAAAGCAACTTAAATAAAATCCAGGTTGTAATTTTTAGTCAGGGAAAAAAAAGAAAGATTCTATTTTTTGGTCCGTGGGTAATAAGAAATTAGGAGTGGTAACGAGTTATGTATACTTAGCAGTTCTATTTCAAGAAAATTGCAACTGGATACTACAGTAGTAGCCACAGACATTGCCAGCTATTTCCAGATATTTTGTGAAATTTCTGAAGAGTTTCTCTTTGCTGACCCTACTGTAGAAATAGAGAAAGCATTAGATATATCTGGAAATATCACATAAATTTCAGGAAATAGCTGGCAGTGTCTGTGGCTACTACTGTACGTATTGTGAGTCATTAATAGAAAAACTTAGAAAGACCATAGCAGGATTGGCTTGGTTTAATGTAAAATATGGAGGAATGACCCTAAAACCTTTAATACAGATTATTAGGGCAAAATTTGATGCCCAACTTCTGTATGGCTCAGATGTCTGGACATACCAGAACTTGAACAGATTAGAGTGCTCCCATTCAAATTTCTTTGGATTATCTTGAGGTTGGGACATTCCTGTCCTGCAGTGTAATTAAGATCTGAATTAAGGATTATATATAAAGCTGCCTTCATTGAAATTGGGAAAATTAATTATTGGATTAGGCTCACAAGAAAAGATCATTCCACATTAGCATATTTGACCCTAAAGGAAAACAATCCTGGTACAATTTGAGCTATAAAGATTGGTACTGGTTTACCGCCTTACTGACAATATTAGAAAAACATGAATTGCTAAACTTGAAATGGGCAGTAGATAAGGGAATAACACTAAGTTGGAAATATAAAAAATATATTACTAAAAAGGTAACAAATAAATGGAATTCTCTGGATTTGAATTTAATTTAAAACTCTCACTACTCTAAATGGTTCTCACAAAATAACTATTATTTTGGGTTCAAACCCTATTTAGAAATAAGAACTGATCCAAAACTTAGATCTACCATTTCTAATTACAAATTTGAGCAATACGCTAACAATGTGCAGCTATACTGATATAAGAAAAATGGTCTCTTCTCTGGAGACTGTGACTGCAGTTATGGAGGAGAGAAACACATGTTATGGTACTGTTCTTGGTATAACACCCAAAGAGCTTATTGGTTGAGCTTTTTCCTGAATGATATACAGAATATGCAATCGATAAACCAACTCTTACAAATATTTTGTTTCATGCAGAGGATGTCTGGACTATTGAACGATTAGCTAACATTCTGTTTGCTGTTGAAAAAAATAAGGAAACAAAGTGATGTCACCTGAAATATGAAGGTCATAAGTAGACCTGCCCTTTAGTCTGGTTTATTGCCTGTTTGCACTTTAGAATTCCCACTTCAGACTGAGTTGTATACTTACTTTATATAAATCTCTATCTTGCTTTTATTCATGTTGTGCAATGTAACTATGTATGTAGTCTGAAATGATATATGTTGTGTCCTGTATATTTATTTGCAATGACTATTCAGTCACAAAATAAACTTTTTGAATGAATGAATAAACTGACCCCTTCCCCTTTCCTGTGGAATGAATACCGGCACCTGCGCAACTGATGTAAAATTTTGACCAGAACCCTAAAAAGGAATTATTACACCAACCTACAGAGGGAGAGTTTTGGAAATCCCAGAAAATTCTGAGACTCCATTAATTAACTTCTCACTCCTCGCACCGGCAGCGCCAATATTCAACTAACTTTCTCGTCTGGCCTTTTGACGGACCCAGCCAAGGTATCCATGGCACTCAGCAACAAATTCTCAGACCTGTCGGCCTTCCTCAGCAAACTCCCCTCTAGCAGTCCCTCTAGCCAGGGGTCACATGTTTCCCCCCGCTTCCCCTCCACTCCCCTTCCTCTCGCTTCACCCACCCTCCACCTAATCAGTCCCCGATCAAGGGCCTTGCTCCACCCTCCATCCTCCACCTCCCCCCTGTCTACTACCCCTCTTCACCCCCCTTTCTATTTCTAGACCATCTCCCCCAAGGACACCTGTAAACTCCTTAGGGGCCAACCAAGTTGGGGTAGTCTGGGCTCTGATGGCTACACCCTATTTTTCTCAAACTCGTCTCCTCAGTGATTGCCAAACCTCTCTCCTTTATCTTCAGTCTTGCCCTGACTTCCTCCTGCATGCCCCTCCTCTGGAAGCCTGTCAAGGTGGTTTCTATTTTCAAATCAGGGGACCCCTCTTATTATGTTTGCTTGTGCACACAGAAATGTATTGAGGTTAGCAGAGCATTGCAGAGCTGTGGCAGTGTTGTTGCCAGTGCAGGGGATGCTTTAATGGGTGTATCCCTCAGCCACCAATCAACAGGGAAGCTGCTGATGATGGCAGTTTCAGAGTGAGCACACACTTGATAGAAATCTGCTGCTCCAATCAGGGACAGTTTCATCATTGCAGCAGCAGATATTCCACCCCCCCCCCTTCCTGGGAACCAGGCACATTCCAGCCATGTGCATTACAGTGCACAGTTATGTGCATGGCTGGAGTTACGAGCAACTCATTTGCTCGATGTGCCTTTCCCAGTGAAGCATATTAATAAATAAACAAGCAAACATAATAAATGAGCCTCATCATGGCTTTGCATAATTGGAAGCTCCTGTCACCCACCACACACTCCCCCCAAAGTCAATATCAGGTACCCAGTCACCATGTCAGCATGTAACCCTCCTCTCCCCATAATTGGCACATAGGGACCCCCATGTGGAAACTAATCATATTTCTGACACCAGGATGCCCAATCCAGTGTCAGATGACTCTCCCAAGCCCAAACATATATTTTGCTGACAATGGGGTGCCCAATTCTCATGTTGGCATACCCCCCACCCTTGTGGCACACTGGGAGCCCACCCCTGTGTGCCAAATTAATTCTTTATCTTTTATGACACTGGGATGCCCAACCCCGGTGTCAGATGTGCCCCCATGCACCCTTTTTTTTCATCTGACTTCAGGGTGCCCAATCCTTGGGTTGGCATTGATCCCCCCTTCCACTAGTCTGACACACTGGGATCCCACCCCAGGATACTGAAATTTATTTTTCATACTATTTCACCTATAAAAAAGAAAACCGACCCCCAAGGTCTTTTTTTTTTGTAAACCTAAAGAAAAAGAAAATGGTCACTCGCTGTCCTTGCCTCCCCCTTCCCCATTCCAACCCTCTCTCTGTGCACCCCACCTCTCTACACTCCTTCACCCATGCCTACTTCCGGAGGTCCGACAATGCAATCTTCTGTGGAACAGAAACATGTCTGCACTCTTCAAAAGCTGGTCTCAAACTGAAAAAAATCATGGTAAGCCCTATAATGGCAACCAATGGGGTGGGGGGGGTTAACTTAGATTGATATCTCAGCCATTTTTGGGAGTTTTGGCCACAAATTTTCAACATGGGGTTCCTGGGACCCCACCTCATGAACATTGTTACTGCCATTTCATTTCTCAGTCCTGATACATGATTTCACAGTTGCTGCATGGAATCACCTTTAGGGACTGATTAACAAAATGACAGTGCCCCTGTTCATGAGGTGGGGGTCCCAGAAAGCCCATGTTGTATGTTTGGTGAAAAAACTCCAAAAAAGTACTGTGTTTCGAGCATGCGTTGCGCAGCTTGTACACACGTTCATAACTTCACCAGTTTTTAATATTTTTACTCCAAATTTCCTACATTGCCATTTTTTCATACCTCATGAACAGTACAGCTGTCATTTTTTGCATCCTGCCCAAAATGTGTTTTTGCACCTGTGACACAGAATGGCTCTGTCGCTGTGTGAAATCAACTTTTGGGACAGATTAATGAAATCACAGTGCCACTCTTCATGAGGGGAGGTCTAAAAAAGGCCATGTTGAAAATTTGGTGAAAGAATTCAAAATAATGACTGTGTTACGAGTGTGCGTTACGCAATTTCTGTGCATGCTCTTAACTTCGTCAATTTTTCATATTTTTATTCCAGATTTTCAACATTGTCATTTTCCCACATCTCCTCATGAACAGTACAGATGTCATTTTTCATATCTTGCCCAAAATATCTTTTTGCACCTGTTGTGCCAAATGGCGCACTCGCTGTGCGAAATCACCTTTTGGGACTGAGTAACAAAATGATAGTGCCACTCTTCATGAGGTGGGGTCCTAAAAAGCACATGTTGAAAATTTGGAGTGAAAATACCAACTGTAACACCCCGCCTTGTACAGACTGACAGGCACCGGGGGTGTGGCTTGGAGACAACGGCCATAATTCTCATGTCATTCCACCCCCACCCTGCAGCCACTGACTGGCATTGAGGTGTACCTTGGGGTCTTCAGCCCTACCGTTCACCCTATTCCCCTATACTGCACCCATCTCAGCTTATTTCCTTATGGAATGGGGTGAGTGTAAGGGCCAAAGACTCCAAGGCACACAGTGACACCTGTCAGTGTCTGCAGGGTGGGATGAGGTGGAATGGCATAAGTGTTATGGCCGACAACCCAAAGGCACCCCCCAACACCTGTCAGTCTCTGCAGGATGGGGGTTGGCGACGGCGTTAGTTCAATACTTCACTGCCATTCCTATTATGTCTAACTCCTGCAGTATCAATGCCAATACCAGCAAGCAAACATCTGGCATTAACAAATGCTTGTCTGACAACTATCACCCTATATCCATTCTCCCCCACCTTAGTAAGCTCCTTGAATGGGTTGTTCACCAGCAGCTTTCTGAGTACCTTGATAACTATAATATCTTATGCAATCAGCAGCACAGCTTCTGTAAACTCCATAGCACTACTACTGCCCTGGCTTTATTCACTGACCACATCCTCATGAATATGAACCAAAGGTGTACCACCGGTGCAGTACTTGTGAACCTATCTAAAGCCTTTGATCTTGTTAACCACCCTCTCCTCCTCTCCAAGTTACACTGTATTGGCTGTTCCATGGGAACCACTTACTGGTTTCAGAGCTACCTCTCTGATCACTCCCAGTCTGTGTGCATTGGCTCTGCCATTTCTCCTGCCCTGTCAGTCTCCTCTGGGGTACCCCAAGGCTTGATCCTGGGCTCCCTGCTCTTTATGATATATGTTAATACCCTCTCTTCTGACTGCCTATCCTGTGAGTCCCTCCTTTATGCAGATGACCTCATCATCTTCCACAGTGACAAATCCCTTCCACTCATATCCTCTGTCCTCACCCAGAACTATTATGCTGCCCAAAACTGGTTCTCAAATCTGATACTGATTAATGGCAAAAAAAACAAAGCAATGCTGTTTGGGTCTAAACCATACCCAACCAGAATACTGAAAGCCAACTCCTCTCTCCATATCCTCCTGCCCAATGGCTTTCCTGTTGAAGTCGTCCCATCCTTCAAATACTTGGGAGTTACACTCGCTCCCACCATCTCCTTCACTGACCATATAAATCTCATAGTCCATAGGATAAATCAGAAACTCGGTGTTGCCTATCATGTCAAACCCTACTTGACTGCTTAGGCTCGCCTGGCCATAGCACTTGGCAACCTGCTCCCAATCCTGGTCTACTGCTCCCCAATTTATACTCACTTCACTACTGCCCTTTGGGCCAGACTATTAGCTGCTTACAACAGCATCTGCCGCTTTGTCCTGTCTGCTTCCTATTCCACTCACCACTGTAACCTATATAGCTCCCTCTGCTGGCTCCCATTGCAAGGCTGGTTTGATTTTACCCTTGGATGCCTCACAGATGCTATCATTCATAGTGGCCCTGCTTCCCCCCTTTTTTCCCCTTTGCAAGCACCAAACAATGCAGAGGAGCCTCTGATCCTCTGTTGTCCCTCCCCTGGTGATTCCAAGAACCTCTACCAAAAAGGGTGGCAATGCTCTATCGGTTGCAGCCCCCTCACTTTGGAATATGCTTGCTGTACTCCTCAAATCATACAAAATGCATCACACTTTTAAACAAAACCTTAAATCCTTGTTCCTTGCTCGTTACACTTGCAATTGCTTCCATAGGTAGCACTTCTCTCCCAACTTTTGTTCTTTTCCACTCAATCGTGTCTAGACTAATTCTCCTCCATCCCATTTTTCTGATTGGTCACTTGGTTTGTTTGAGCTTATTACTGTGTTTGGGAGGGGGTTGTAGTTTCCTAGTTCCCTTGGGTCATTTGTTACTCCTGCCTGCTTGTTTTGTAATTTGCACAATAACTATCAATTATATACTTGCTTCCTTGTAACTTTTTTGCCTCCTGTAATTAGCTATTATTTGTTGTTATGTCTTATCGCTGTTTTTGACCATTGATGTTCTACCATTGCTATTTGTTCTGTTGTACTTTTACTCTAATAATGTCTGTACATGTGCCTTTTGGCTCGGGTCATGCCTGTAAACGGTCCCTTGGACCAGTGCACTTACCTGGTTATCAAAGTCATAAATAAATAAATAAATAAACCTGATGGCTTCCAAATGGCTGAACCTTAACTTTGGTAAGACAGGGAAAATGATTGTTGTGCCAGGTCTTCATGGGTCAGCAATGACAAGTGTATATGTCATATTTCTAACTTCAAAGGGCAATATACCTTGAGTTGTGGATGCAGTAAAGCATCAGGGGTTCATTGTGGACTACAAGCTGTAACTAGAACAGCAGGTTGCTGTGCTGGTCTGCAGTTGCTTTTTCCATTTATGTAACATCACCTGGGTCAAACCGTACCTTGGGCCTGTGGACCTGGTGATGACAGTCCATGCTTCTGTCACATCAAGACTGGTTAGGATTATCTTAGGGTTTGATGCACTGACTGCCACTGGTCTGGAATGCTCTGGTCTGGCTGGTGGCTGAAGTATCTCAAAGGAAGCACATCATGCTAGTGCTGTGCACTCTGTACTGGCTGACAATTCAATAAGTCTAATGGGGCATCACATTCAATATATTTTTGCTGATTTACAATGCCCTAAATGGATTGGGTCCTGATTAACTAAAAGATCTCCTATCCTCTCACACACCCATTTGCCATTTCTGCTTTACTGATGTGGGCTTGTTAGTGGTCCCCCAATCTAGTATTAGACTAGCGGGAGACAGGGCATTTGGGGTGGCTTCAGTGTCCATGTGAAATTCTTTGCCTGCTAACATCCATTCAGCCTGAACATTGGAGGCCTTTCATGAAAAACATACTTATTTAATGAAGCCTACTGTTTTAGCTAGTTAATTTAAATTAAAGTTATGTTTATTTATTTATTTGTGTTTATTTGATATGTTTCTGTATTTCTGTTTGCTGCACTTAGCTGTTGGATAGGGCAGTTTAAACTTTGCTTTGCCTTGAGACTTAGCCTTTCATTCTGTTCTCCTGTTGTCCAACTCTGTACTGCACACCCTGCCACCAGCTTTTATCAGCCACTCTGCAAACAGCTTTCTTCAATTCAAGGACCTTCTGCCCCATTTGCAGTCTTTGGTCTGGAGGGGGTTCAGGGCTTGTATCTCTTGTATTGCTGCGCCCTATACATCCCTCCTACCATACCTACATTTCATACTCATACCAGGCTGCTCCCTATATATCCACACTGCAGTGCTCATTTCCATTTGATAATGCTGATTGCGGAATAGCGATCACCATTTGGGTGAGTGTACATCACCAAAAATGAATTTCAATGAGGTACACTTGTGGTGAACTGCAAGAGGGCGCCCAAGATCTGTTTTTTTTTTTATGTGGGGGGCTGCACCCCTGCACCCCCCCACTAAAGGATTCTCAACTCCAGAGGAGTGCATGTTGGGGAGTGTGTGTGCAAAACTTTAAAAAACAAAACCCGACCTGGCGCAGAAACACGATCGCTCCCAGAACTGAACCCGGCATCCTCCCAACCCCAGCCTGCCACCAATCCACCATGCCACATAGCCAGCTTGGCAGCCCACTGCCACACTATACTGCACAAACCCTCCCCTCCCTTCAGCCCATCCACACGGCATGGTCCCTCCCCTCATGCACGTGTATACATAGCAACATCCCATCACTATATTCGGGCCATCTACATCAGGTCACAATTTGCCAGGTAGCTCTGTAGCCAGGTGCCATGATTGATTCACCTTCAAAGCGCCAATCATGGTTACCTTGTACATGGATACCTAGAGATCCTACCTACTACTTCAGTACAGGGCTCCACTCTGTTCATTTATATGGCCACTTTGGGCTTCCAGCACAATAACTGCTAGGCATCCACCCTTTGACTCCTATATCTATGCTCCATATCTGCTAGGCATTCACTTAAATACTCTTTCCATATTTTCATACAGGGCTTTATGTCCATATTACCATACTCTTAACTCTTCTGCTTCCTACTTTGGCACACACACCCCATCACCTATTGGGCTTATGCCCTGATGACCTTTGGGCTTTTGCTCCTATACTGTGTGCCCTTCAAGAGCTTAATTCCCTTACATTGTGGTTCTGCAGCCTCCCTGGCCCCTATCTGCTCTTTGTACAATACAATTGTGATGCTGTAGTCCTCTTGCCATGCCAGTAAGTTGACTCTCCATGTCCCGTGGTTTCTCTTCACAACTCCTCATGCATGGTACACCATGTATATCCTTCCTAATGAGCTGTCCTACTTTTATACTCAGGCATACCACACAGTGACTACCAGACATCAACCCAAAGACCATTGAGTTCTTGCACCAATGAGTAGTATGCCACAAGGGCTTTGTTCTCCTATACTATAGTTCTGTGTCTTCCATGACCCCTGCCTGCTTGTGCTTTCACCATGCAGCTGTAGTTCTCCTTGCTCTACAGCTAGTTGACTGGTCTGTGTCCCATGGTTGTTGCCTGGTGCACTATCATTGGCATCCCTCTCTGCATTGGGTTTGCCAGCCTGGCCATCTGTTAATGTGGCCGTGCTTCACATTCTTGGCATTTTTGGACCTTCTTGATCACTGATCAGTTCAGGCTAGCTCCTTCAATGTGGTTTGAACCTTCAATCTACTACTTCTCATTTAAGATAATGCCCACCCAGCCTGCTCAGGCAGTCACCCAGCTCCTCTCCTTGGGGGCTCAACACTCATACCATGTTCTTCACACAGGGCTAAAACCCATATATTCATAATACCATACTGATACCTACCACTTTTATGCAAACTGTAGCTATTTCTGTATGTGCATACTGCCATTCTTCACACCAGTTATATCTGAATTTTACACCACATGGGCAAGAGGCAGTCTCTGTACTGAGCAATACCTCCAAGAAATTGCAGATTGGATGGCCTCTAGCTGTCTAAGATTTAACCCTCCCAGTACAGAGTTGCAAATGGCAGAACCAGGCCCACATGGGTTGGCAGATCAGAATAGTACCATTTGGGTGCCATAGGGTCACCATCTTTACATGGCATAGCTCTGTCTGGCCCAATGAGGTTGAGGGCGGAGGCACCAGGCACCTCTCTTACTGCCATTTTACTATTCTGGTGTTCTGGGTTCAAAAATGGACCAGGTTCACTTGGGGACCAGTAAGGGAAGGAGGGTTGAGCATACAGTGATTGCTCTCCTCCTTCAGGGAAGGGAGACAGTGCATGCCGCTGTTTAGCTGCCACCCTCAGAGGCTGAGTGGCATGGCAGACAGTCATCAAGTTCGAGTATGGGATGTAGGTGCTGAACATACAGCACCTTCACTGTATGTGCCAGCTGAAATCAGGTCAGAGAAAACTGAGAAAAAAAAAACAGCAGCAGGATGACACTGGCGACCCCAAAGGCTTCTCACCACCTACTGGGACCCACTCAACCATGGAGGTAAGAAACTAGTGGGCTGTCCCAGGAGGGTGGGTAATGGGGCTGGGGGTTGATTGCAGAAGGAGGGTGCCAGAAGCTGCTAAAATTGAGAAACCTGTGTGTGAAAAAAAATGGCATAGTTCTGACTGCCGAGGATAGGATTAAAAATCTGGGAGCCATTGTGGACTCACAATTGACACTTGAACATCATGTATCAATTATGGTCTGCAGTGAATTTTTCCAACTGCGAATTATCTCTGGATTAAGCCCTATCTGGTGCAAAAGGACCCAGGGACTCTGGTGCATGCATTCATTACCTCAAGACTTTACTGTAATACTCTGTGACTAAGGCAATCTGTAGGGTTGGTGCACTACCTTCAGCTGGTGCAAATGCAGCAGCCAGGCTGATTACAAGTTCACCTTGCAAGAAGCGTTTCACGCCTTTGATGCAGGAGTTGCACTGGCTACTTGTTAGGTGGTATGCAATCTGAGAGATTGTACTGTTGACCTACAAAGCCCTGCATGGTTTGGGCTCCAGCTATCTAAAAGACCTCTTGGTCTGGCACACTCCTGGTTGCTCAATCTGCTCCACCAAGGTGATGCTGTTGGCTGCCCCTAGATCCTGTTTAAAACAATCTGGTGATAGGGCATTCTTGGTGGCAGTGCCAGCTATTTGGAACACCTTACCTTTCCATCTTAAGAGTTCTCCCTTAGTGGAGTTGTTTAACAAAGGGTTGAAATATCATGTTTATGCATGCTTTCATTGCAGATTAATTTATGCACATTTAATTACTTGTTTTTCATAAATATTTCTGTACTTAACTGTGATTTCATTTGTGTTACTAATTATTTTGAACAGCCCCCTGAGCCCCTGGGATTAAATACTTTAGGTTTTGATAGCAGGAAACAGGAGGTTCTGTTACCTTTATATAGGTCACTGGTGAGGCCACACCTGGAGTACTGTGCCCAGGTCTGAAGTCCTCACCTGAAAAAGGACATGGACAGGCTAGAGATGGTGCACCATAGGGTGATCAAGATGATTCAGAGTTGGGGGGGGGGGCAGATCCCATTAGGACTGGATAAGGTGCTCAACATGTATTTCCTTGAAACCAGATGAGAGAGGAGGGATATGACAGAGACCTTTAAGTTCCTGAAAGCAATAAACAAGGTGAGCTGTGAAGAGCTATTTACCAGGAACACAGAAGCTAGGACATGGAGTCATGAGTGGAGGTTGGGGGGGAGATTTGAAAAGGATGTAAGTAAGCATTATTTTTACAGGAAGAGTGGTTGAGGCATGGAATGGTCTGCCGGCAGAGGTAATGGGTTTGAAAACCATAAATGGCTTCAAACACATCTGGCATAGATCCAAATGTATAGTAGCTACTCAGGGAAGTGGAAAAACAGAGCAGCAATAGGGAGAATAGGGAGAACAGGGTAAGTGAAGACCCCTTAGGGACAACAGGTGCTGATAGGATGATATGGGCAGACTGAATGCAAGATCTTTCTTTTTCTGCTGTTGTCTCTGTTTCTATACATTTATATTTCTGACTATGCCCTATACGTTCATACTGTAAGTTAAAGTCTGATGTCATTGTCTATATCATTGTTTTCTCATAACTCTGAAATCTAATTCTCTAACCCTCAAACATACATTGTACTGTGTTTGTATTGCATTGGGAATATTGCTATAGATAATATACTGTATAGTGACTCTCTATATGTATTACAGCCCTGTTAATTTGTACAAACTTTGAGACATTTAACTCTTATGTTAATATTGATCTTGTATAGTATTGTGACTCTATTCATGATTGTAAACTACTTATCCTATGTACCCTCCCCCAGGTCACCCCTGAAAAAGGGACTGCATGGTCTCAGTGGGTATACCCGGTTACCAAAATTCCAAAAAATCAATAAATAATAAATAAATAAATGTTACTATATTTCTATACATTTATGTTTCTGACTGTGCCCTGTACATTTATGCTATAATTTAATACGGCATTGGAGGGATATCTCTTATGGTATAAGAGACTCCGAGCCTGAGGTTTTGTTGAGAGGATCATGAAGTGGAGCTGAACGGTTCTGTCTGCTCAAATCTCAGGAAAGGAGTCTGTTATACAATAAGATACAACCCTCCGAGGCCTTATTAGCTTGACATAAATCACTCATGTTTAGTTCAAGTGATTTATTAAAAGTTAAGTCTTTTTTTTTATTTCATTGTGTTGTCCTCCTCCTGGTGTTAAAGTGGAGCCAGCCATTCTTCCAAATGCTCCTGCACGACAGCACGCTGTACACCAGATAAGAGTTACAGTAGCTCTGCATGCTGATTGGCTGAAATCAAGTTAGTGATTTATAATACCATACTTTGGGCATATTCTCCAACAACTACCATGCATATGCCCCAACAACATGAGGCAAACATGCTGGAAACAGCTGTTCTATCCAAGCTGTCTCATTCTCATGCGGTCTTTGTTTCTCTGACATTCCTTCAGCATCTTGGCCTAGTTGGTATACTTTCCAAGGGAAGCCCTCAAGAATGTGGACTCCTTTGTCATCAAATTTTGCCTTGTGACTCCTTCAATGTCATCTCTGGTTAGCACTTAATGCACCTTAAAATTGGGATGTTCTTGTGCCTGTGGGGTTCTTCATCACAGGGCTATGTCCAATGGCTCCCCTGTGGGGGTGGAAGTCTCCTACATGAAATGGAAGAAGTCTGACATAGCTCCCTGCCAATGCAAAATAATGAGTGCAAGTTTGAATGTCCTCCTAATCTGAAACAGGGCATCAGGTTCATACTGCTCAACTAATTTAGATTGCAGCTAAAGTACTCAAAAGTCTGGATGGATTGCTACGTAGGGCTTGGGCCCCTAGCGGTTTCCCTCACAAGACACAGTTTTTCTTCTCCTCCATGTCTAAAGTCAAAATATTAAATACAAACATACAAACATATGAACATACAAAAGCACCAGCAGAAGACCACCTGCTCGGTAACTGATGTAAGGTCTGGCCTTATGCCATGATTCTATCTCCCCCACACACACCCACCCCTTCCTTTTCTCCCCTTCCTTTGTCCCAAGGGTTCCCTTTGTATTTTTCCAAGGTTCTCTTGAATGCTCCCATCATCTTAACTGATACCAACCCCTCTGGAAGCCCATTCCAGGTAGACATCACCCTTTCTGTATATAAATGCCTCCTTACATCCCTTCTGAATCTCCCTCCTATCAATTTTAGACTGTGCCCTCTAGTGATGGTGTTGTCATTCATTTTAAATAGATCCTCCCTTTTCTCTCTGTTAATTCCCTTCATGTACTTGAAGGTCCCTATTATGTCACCCCTCTGCCTCCTCTCCTCCAGGGAATACATCCTCAAGGCTTCCAGCCTCTCCTCATAGGACTTATCCTGCATCCCCTCTATCATCTTGGTTGCTCTCCTTTGAACCCCCTCCAGCAAGCCAATGCACTTTCTATGGCATGGATGCCAGTACCTCACCCCATATTCTAAATGTGGTCTCACCAACGACCTATTTAATGGTAAAATAACTTCTCTTCACCTACTACTAATTCCCCCCCAATACACTCCAGCATCTTGTTAGCCTTCGCCACTGTCTTCTTATACTGAGAGGTATGTTTCAGGTCACTCGTAACCACCACCCCCAGGTCCTTTTCCTCTTCGGAGGCCATTACCTGAACCAGTTATATAATACTCTGCACTAGGGTTCTTGGCCTGTGTGTGCAGCACTTTTCACTTTTTGGCAATAAAACCAAGTTGCCAGATCTCTGATCATCTCTCCAGTGTGGTGAGGTCTTCCCTCAGGTCCTGTATCCCATCTTTAGTGTCAACTCTCCCACAGTGTTTAGTGTCATACATAAATAGGCACATTTTGCTTTTAATGCCTTCCCTGATTTCACTTATGAAGACATTAAACAACACTGGCCGCAGTACCAATCCCTGCGGGACCCTGCTGGTGACTTCACTGGTGCCTGAGAACTCACCCCAACCACTACCCTCTGTGTTCAGCCACTTAACCAGCTTTCAACCCATCTTACCATATTCTCCCCCACTCCAGATCCCTGAGTTTTATTATCAGCCTCCTGTGTAGCACAGAATTGAAGGCTTTGCTAAAGTCCAGGTATATGATGTCCACCACCTGGCCATTATCAGCTGCCTTTGTAACCAAGTTGAAGAACTTGATCAGGTTCGTTTGACATGATCAACCCACCACAAACCCATGCTGCCTTTCATCCTGCAAACTGTTCTACTCTATGTGCCTCACCAACTTTTCCTTTGATATGGTCTTCATGAGTTTACAAACTGTAGAGGTCAGAATGACTGGCTTATAGTTGCTCGGGTCATCCCTTGGTGCTTTCTTGTGGAGTGGCACCACATGTGCCATTCTTCACTCCAGCAGCACCACTCCTGTCTCCAGAGATCTATTGAAGAGCTCGGTCAGCGGACCAGCCAGATCCTCCTCCAACTCTTTCAGTACACTGGGGTGTATTTTGTCTGGCCTCATAGATTTTTCTATCCTCAGGGCCATAAATCTCTCTTTCACTCTTTCCTTCCTGATTATTCCTACTACTTCCCCCTCTGTTCCCTCCTTCCTTCTCCCTGCGCGTGGCACCAGTCCGTCCTTTTCGATTGTAGAGACGGAAGAGAAGTATTTGTTTAATACCACTGCTTTGCTACCATAGCCATCAACCCAACCATCCCCATTTCTCAGCTGAACAATGCCTTCATTCTTGTCCTTCTTTTTGCTAATGTAGTGAAAGAAGGCCTTTTCCCCATTCTTTACTCCCTTGGCTATTTGGAGCTCCTTCCATGATTTTGCCTGCTGTACCTCCCTTCTTACCACCTTAGCCAGCCTCTAGTATTCCCCCTCATCCTCTTCCTTTGCTGTTCTTTTGAATTTTCTATAGGCTGCCCTCTTTTCCCTTACCATTCTGGCCACCTCCCCATTAAACCAGCTTGGTAGTCTGGCCTTCATTTTCTTTCTCCTCAGATTTGTTCAACTGCTTGTGGTCTTCTGAATGGCACCCCTAACGATGGCCAATATTTGGTCCACCTTCATGCCCTCCCTTCTGCTCTCCAGGTTTTCCCTGAGCTCTTCTTCCATTTTTTTAAAGTTTGCCCTCCTGAAATCCAGTGTTCTGGTTTTGGTGGGGATGTCCTCCTTACCCATGTCTAAACTGAACCACACCATACTGTGGTTGCTCCCACCCAGGGGTTCCCTAACCTCAATCTCCTGTACGTGCTCCCCATTGGTGAGCACTAGGTCCAGGATTTCCCCCTCCCTGGTAACATCTGTCACACATTGTGTCATGAAGCCTTCCTGGATTGCATTTAGGATTTCCTGAGTTCTGGCGCAGGATGTGGAGGGAGTATCCCAGTTCACTTGAGGCAGTTTAAAATCCCCTACCACCTCCCCTTTCCCAGTTGTGGTCCTTAACCGGGAACACAGGTCTTTGTCTTTGTCTTCAACCTGGCTGGGTGGACTGTAAACCACCTCCATCCTGACCGTCTTTCCTCTGCTGGTCTGCAGCTGCAGCCACAATGTGGTTTCTATGTTCCCCTTTTCAGTTTCTTCCTTCCTCATGAAGAATATTCCCTCCCTGATGTATGCAGCCACCTACCCTCCTTTGCCTGTCTCTCAGTCCCTTCTGTATAGCTTGTACCCTTCAATTCAGAGATCCCAGTCATGGTGTGCTGTAGCCCAGGTCTCGGTAACTGCTGCTATATTCCCCATACACTCTGCTAGGAGTGCCTGCATTTCTGCCATCTTGTTCCCAAGACTGCAGCATTCAGAGACACCACCCTCCATTTTGTTCCTGTTGTGCCATGGCTCTTTTGTTTCAGAAGTTTGTTCTGGCCTGCCCTTCTACCCTTTTTTTCTCCCTCATTCCCTAGCTGCCCCCCCTTTACACCCATCCCCTATATTGGTAATGCCTTTGTGGGGTGGGGGGGCCTGCTGACCTCCCCTTTTCAATTTTCAATGTCCTTCCAGCCCCCTCCAACCCCCTTAGCCATTAAAACCAAGCTCCTTTTCCATATATTCTTGCAACTTATCCTTTACTATTTTCTTACCCTCCCAACTAAGGTGCAGTCTGCCTGGGCAATTAAGCCCCTTATTTGACCACATGTTCCTCACCCCATAATACTGTGCCCCTCCTCACGCCAAACACCCAACCACTCATTGAAACCTGCTATTCTTTTTCCAAGCTGTGCTGTCCCTGGGGACTGGGATTACTTCTGAAAAGGCCATCAAGTTCACAGAATCCCTGCATGCTCTTACTATTTCCTTAAATCTGTTCTATATCACCCCCTCATCCTCTCCAGCTAGATTGTTGGTACCAAGGTGTATAATCAAGTCAGACTTCCCTCTTGTGTCCCTTAACACCTCTGCGATCTTAAGTGTTGCACTCCCTGCCTCCATTCCCGGCATGCAAGCTACCAGCACATTAGTCTATAGGTCCCCCTCCTCCCCCACTGTATACCTTTTATTTTGAAATCCCCAAAGACCACTACCTTTCCACTACCTGTGTGTCTGTGCCCTACCCTCTTCGTCTTCTCAAAAACTATTGCCTGCCCTCTGTAGTCCCTCCTTGTCTGCTGCTGGAGTTACTCCTGTGCCACAGTGACTTCCTCTCTTCTTGCCTCCTCTCATGCAACTGATCTCCTCTTTACCTGGCTCCCCATTCTTGCTCACCATGTGCCTTTTCCAATCTATCTTGCCAAATAATTAAATACTTAATAATTCAGCTGTGAGTTGGGGTTTGATGGTGACACTGCTCTCTCATTGGCAGTAGCACTCTCATGACATACTCATAAATGCTTCTCATTCTCTTTGTTGGAAGTAATTATTTTGTATGTTACATCATTTGTTTCTTTTGGGACTATGGGTACTTTCGGTCTAAGGGGAGTTACAGGAAGAGTGCATCCAGGAGTGGTTTGGCTTTAAATACAGCTGGCATAGTGCCAAGGGTATAGTAGCTACTCAGAGGGATGAGAGAGGTGGAAACTTTCCTCCCTCCTGATTCAGGCTGGTACATGTGCCATGGAAAGGTACACGACAGTACTGGAAGAGTCTAAAGACAGTGCCATTGGTATTCAGTCATCAGTTATTTTACTTGTTGGTATTTAGAGTTTTTGATAATTTAAATAATCTTTTTGAAACTACAAATGGAGTGTGTTGGGAATTCTTACATCTAGGCTGTAGAGTAGGAGTGGCCTCTGACTTTTACAGTCTTGCAAGCCTGTTCACTGGTGAAAGTAAAATAGTGACTGGTAGAAAACAGGACATAATGAATGACTAAAGACAGGATGAGGCAACATGTTATTGAAATGTTCCCCATCACTACCCTTCAATACCACTGTCAATAGGCTCATCATCACTACTGTCTGAGCATTGCTTAGTAAGTTCCCCTGAGTAGCCAGCAAACCTACCATAATTAAGTTTAATGAAAGTTACTTGTATAACATTTTCTGGGAGCAGCTTTCTCTTTGAAAACCAGTTTCCTCTGCAGTGGAGAATAGCTGTAGATCATCTGCCCAATCAGTTCTGTGATTCAGACAAAGGTTGGCTGAGTTGGTATCAGCTCAGTTCTGGCATGTAATTTACTCAGCCTGTGTGGTTTAGGGGAGTGCCTCAGAAAAGCACTAGCAAACAGGCAAGAAGGTGGGGTGGAGGAATAATGGGGAAACATCAAAGCTGCCATTACAGAGGCAACACACCTTTGTGTGAAGCAAATAAAACAAAAGAAAAAAAACACTATGGTTCTCAAAAGAGGTGGTGGGGAAGGTTATGGAGAAAAAGGTAACATTCAGGAAGTATAAGGAAACACAGAAGGAGCAGGATAGAGAACTGTATCAGTTAAAGTAGAAGGAAGCAGGGAGGGCAGTCAGAATAGCAGGGCCCAAACCGAGGTAATGACAGTCAACTCAGTTAAGAAGGGGGATAAAAGCTTTTATAGGTACATTAGGGAGTGAAGAAAGATCAGGGGAGGCATAGTGAGGCTTAATAAAGGGGAAGGGGCAGAGGGTGACAGTGACAAAGTAGAGATACTGAATGAATACTTCTGCTTAGTATTCACAAAAGAAGAGGAGGGGCAGGTGCCTAAACTAAATAATAGAAGTACACTGGATAGGGGGGTCAAAACCACAGCTTTAGACCTGATGCTGTCAAACAGTGACAGAGAAAGGATCTCAGATTTAGAAGTGGGTAGCCATCTGGGAACAATCGACCAATAAACAGTGTGGTTCAAGATAAACACAGTCATTGAGTCAAGCCATACAGAAGCAAGGGTATTGGACTTCAGGAGGGCTGACTCTGGCAAAATGGGAGAGTGCCTCAGAAAAGCACTAGCAAATGGGCAAGAAGGAGGGGTGGAGGAACAATGGGGAAAAATTAAAACTGCCATCATAGAGGCAACAAGCCTTTTTGTGAAGCAAATAAACAAAACAAAATGAAGAAAAAAACACTATGGTTCTCAAAAGAGGTGGCTGGGAAAGTTATGGAGAAAAATATATTATTCAGGAAGTATAAGGACACACAAAAGGATCAGGACAGAGAACTGTACTGGTTAAAGCAGAAGGAAGTGGGGATGGCATTCAGAAACTGAGGAAAGGATAGCCAACTCAGTTAAGAAGGGGGATATAAAACCATTTTATAGGTACATCAGGGAGTGAAGAAAGACCAAGGCTTAATAAAGGAGAGGGTGTGTGCAGAGAATGACAGTGAAAAAGCAGGGATACTGAACGAATATGTCTGCTCAGTATTCACAAGCAAAGAGGAAGGGGAGGTACCTAAACCAAACAATAGAATAAATCTGGATGGGGGGACGATACCAGTCCATTCACAGAAGAAAGGGTCCTGAAAGAACTCCTGAAACTGAAGCTGGACAAAGCAATGGAGCCTGATGGGATGCACCCAAGAATTCTAAAAGAACCAAGGGGAGATTTAGTGGCACCACTGACTACCCTGTTTAACAAATCATGGGAGGAGGGTGTGGTACCTGAGGACTGGAGGATATTGGATGTGATTCCCCTTCACAAAAGTAGGAGCAAGGCAGAGGCAGGAAACTACGGACCTGTTAGTTTGACCTCAGTGGTAGGGAAAATGATGGAATCACTTCTGAAAGAAAGAACTGTTGCGTACCTAGAGGTCAGTGGGGCACAAGACCCAAGGCAGCATAGATTCACAACAAGAAGATCATGTCATATGAATCTAATAGATTGCTTTGACTGGGTGACCAAAGTAGTAGACCAGGGAGGGGCTGTGGACGTGGCCTGCCTAGACATTAGCAGGGCATTTGGTGAAGTCATGACCTGGATCAAACTATGTTCACAGTGGCACGGCTTGCTGCAGCAATACAGTGTGTGATGTGTATGACAAATATATTATGTGACGTACATGTCATGACACCTGCTTTATATGACTCTTAGTCGGATTTGCACTGTTTTGAAAAAATGAAAAACAAAATAAAAATGATGAAATAAAATTTATCTACTTACCGGTCTAGAAATGGATATCCAATCCTGTAGGTGGCTGTAGACAGTACTGCAGTACCATAGTCCTGCAGTGAAGGAGAGTGGTTGTTTAACCTATTAAAAAAGAAAATAAGTTGACTGTATGTGTCTGACCACTGCATCTCATAAAATCAACAGGACACATAAAACATCTAAAGGAGGTTCCACAGTATGAAACATTAGTACATAGCTCACTTTAAAGTATTGATAGTAAATAAGCCTTGTGGCTGTGGCTGATGTATGTGGTCTCTCTATCTGACTCTGTCTGCCATGGGAATGCAGGACACAAAATGGAAAACATTGGCGTATTGGTGTTGGTGGTGGTAGTCACGGGCTCATGATTTTGACATTCCTTCACATTTCTCTGCATCTGGTGGCTTTGGCTAACAGCACTTTTCTGGTGCTGGTCATGGGCACCTGATTTTGACATTCCCTCTCACATTTCTCTGCATCTGGTGGCTTTGGCTAACAGTGCTTTACTGGTGGTGGTCATGGGGGTACATGATTTTGACATTTCCTCGCACATTTCTCTGCTTCTGGTGGCTTTGGCTAACAGCACTTTTCTGGTGGTGGTCATGGGGGAACAGCTGCAGCCTGCAACACATTCACTATCACTGTCAGACATACACAGGTGGGTGGCGGGCGGGATATAGTGTGCACTGTATTACAAATATAATTTGAGTAATTTGGAGTGAGACACTGCTTTAACTTTATGAAAAACAAAACATGTACCACAGAAAAAATGTGAGAGCCTTTAACCACTTCACTTAAAACCTACTGACATCAACCTCATCATCATCCTTATGCAGAAAGCTGCCATCGCAGTCATTGATGTCTGAATTCTGCCCACTAGGGAATTCTTTCTCCATTGTGCCATTATCTACCTCACTGGTAGGCCATGTAATGCTGCCAGTGCCACCAGGATGGTCCATTTCTACAACATCAGAAGCACAATGATGACCCTGCAGGGGCATGAATACTGAGGTTGCAGTTCGAGTTGGTATGTGCCCATCATTCATTTTTACAAATGTCAGCAAGCTGACATTTGCAGGACAGAGGTTTGTGCGATGATCCTAAACTATTGCATCCGCTGAACTGAATACCCTCTCGACACTTACACTGGAGGGTGGGCATGTCGGGTACTTCAGTGCCACTGAGGTCAGCTCTGGCCATTCACTGACCTTTCAACTCCAGTATAAAAGAGGATCATCAGTTATTAACAGATGCCTGTTTTCAGACAAATATGAGTCAACCATTCGCTGTGCTGCACAAAGTCTGGTGGTTGATGCATCATCCTGTTCTCCGGAATCATTTATGTCACAAATCCCGACTTGGGACAAAGCACCCCAAAGTGGGTTAATGACAACCACTTTTGATGACAGACCACCTAGAACTGCAGCCCCTTACAGGATGTGCTTGATACTACTCCTAACTGACCTTCAGCCTGATTATGCTGCTGATTTGCTGACCTTGGCTTGTGACTTCTGTGCCCTATAGAACCAAGCACAACAGTTGCCCACTGACATTTTTCACCTGTTCAGGTCCTCCTTCCAGTAGTGAGGCAATTCCACGCTTGTATCGTGGGTCCAGCATTGTTGCTATTGCAAAGTCTCCCTACTGCTGAATGCTTAAGATGTGCCAATCACTCAATACTGTCGGCAATGTGTTTCAGCAACACACTGCTAGCACAGTCTCTGGAACTATCAAGGCTATGCTGTAGATTCAGCAATTTCTGCCTCAACACCTGCAGCAGTGGAATTGATTGGCTAATGGAGGCAGCCTTACCACTCACTTCCTGTGTGGCATGTTCAAAAGCCTCAAAATTGTTATTACAGAGTCCATGAGTGCTACTGTTCAGTGATGAAAGACATGGAAGCCCAGAAGTGTCAGAGCTAGTGTGCATGACAAGATATTCTGAGATGACTTTGTATTGTTCATACAATCTGTCTGCCTTTGTATAAAGTGGAGTTCCACCGGTGACAACTTCCAGCTTGAGGCGGTGCTGTGGTAGGCTGTTTTGGATCTGCAACTGCTGAAGCTGGTCACAGGCCTTTGCAGAGCATGAAAGGTGAGAAGAGATACAGCATGCAACTGCCAGCATCTCCTTTATATCAGGGTGCTGCAGAAACTCCTGCACCACAGGATTTAAACAGTGGGCCATGCATGGAACCTGAACAAAGCCACCATTCATGATGCATTTCACCACATTTGACCCATTGTCACTTGCTATAAACCTAGCTCTCAGGGACAGGGGATCCAGCCACTTGTCAATTTCAGTCAGTAGCAAGACCAGCATGTTTACACCAGTGTGTGGACAGGTCACACTGCGCATAGCAAACGTTGCATGATGTCAAATTTCGGGAAGATTGCTACCACAACAGTCCACCTTGCTACACTGATTATTCACACTACCACCAGCACAGACAACCCCTGGCATCTGCGCCCAATGTGCAGTTACACACAAATATGAACTCCCCTCTGTTTTGTCACTTGTCCACATATCCATACATAAATGGATGAATGGAGAGGAGGAATGCTGAAGGGTATGTCTCACAGAGTCGCCACGTATGGTTTAATTTAGGGACAGCACGAGGGAAAGTATGTCCTGGATGGGACTTTCATTTCGGACAGGTGCGTTGCAAACTGCGGAACCCAGAATTCTCCATGAAGGAGAAGGCAAAGATCAATTGCCAGCATTTCAGCTACAGCAGCATTAAGTTCACGAGACACTGCATGATTGGGTGGGTACTTCAGGTTACTGTCAAAACACTCTTCAACGTGGTGATTCTACATTTAGTAATGGGTGTGACAAATGGCTTTGTTTCCGCTAATGGACGGGGAGGAACATGAGATGAAGAGCTGTACAGGTGACATCTCCACAAATGAAGTTATTTTCACAGATTTATGCACAGGAGTTCATGTACCACTTGTACTAGATGTACTGCACTGCCCACCACCACTACTGCTACTCTGACCACCACTTGACAAGATATCAAGATCATTACCTCCACCTCATCATGCCTGTAGTAACCTCGCTGTTATTTCATCACTACTGCAGACATCTCTACTTGCTCATACAGTCATGGAAGAGGATAACATGCTCATTAAGGTTGATGATGAGGTGAACCCTCCACTATGGCATTAGCTCCCATCCGTGCCGGGTCCACAGTGCCATGTGCTTGTTCTTCAGATTGTATGCTGCCCCTGTGCCAAGATGTCTCCCTTTACCTCGACTCACACGGGCAGGGCAAAACCGGCAGAGAGCAACTGACTCATCATTTGCATCTTGCACAAAAATGCCAAACAAGGGATTGTGATCCCTACTTTAACATGTCCCTGATGTTGCTTATTGGACTCTTGTTTTTAATCCCTGAAATGGGGGTGTGCTACATGATTTTTCAGGTGGGATACACTTGACTGCAACTGACTACCATGGTTACCTATAATTATTACTGGGTCATCATCATCATCATCATCATCATCATCAACATCAACTGGAATCGCAAATCACAACTTTTTCAGGAGGGGAATTTAATGCCAACAGACCCAGACACAACCACCTTGACTTTCTTTTCTCCAGTTCCCAAAAGAGGTCACTGACATCATCATCATATTCATCAACATCGTCTCACATCTACATTTTCTGCTTGGATGGTGTTATCTGGACTACATGTTGCAACCATAGCTGCATCATCATCATCACCTGATGTTTTGCACCACATGTGAATCATTGGATGGCAAAGGCATGACCTCCACCATAGTGGAAGAAATGTGACATTGTGCATTATCGTTGCCATGATCAGAATCATTTTCAACTACCATGGGGATGTTACTGGAAATGGGGAATATGACATCATCTGCACTGTCACTCATTGCTTTAGACTCAACTATATTGTTGACATGGTTAAATGGTCAGAAGTGGAACTTGAGGCAGCAATACTCATGCCAGCAGAAACTGCACTAACACCACCAGCTGGGACATCATCATCTCTTCCAACTATGAGAGAAGCTACAGATTGCACTGCAAAAAGTACTGATGGAGAAATTCCTTTCCTCATATCAGCTATGTACTTCTGCGTACTACCACACCCACAGACAATCTTACCCTGACAGCAGTGCCATAGCCAGAAACAGCTTTGCTTGCATGTCTCTTTACAGGCATTTTGGGGATCACCAAGAAAATTTTAAACCTGTTTAAATTTTGGAACTTTCACTCTGGCATGGTGGATGTGAGGTGTGAAACCAAAAACAACAACAGTGGCTTGCAGATGTAGATCGCGAACTAAGCAGATGCAAAGGCAGGCACAGACAGATTACATTGCACTGTGCAATCAAGAAAAAGATGCAGACACAAAGCCACAACAACATCTTAACCACTGCTCCTTGCAACAGTCACAATCCAAATCCAATATGGAAAACAATACCTTTTGCCAGTTGGGGGGTGGGGCAGTGCATTGCAGTAACAGTACAAAATAAATATACCACAGTCCTGATGACAGAGCTGTACAAAATCACGAAGCTGCAGTGGATAGCAGCAGGTTCACACTGCTGCAGTTACTCTGCGTCACAATAAAAGGTGTCTGTGAACTGTGATTTGATGGCACACATGATGTCACACACACATTCACACATAGACACTACAAGTAATGTGTGGCAAATTGAAAACTTCGTAATATAACCAGATCTTTTCAACAAACTGCAATTATGCACTGCTGCAACACAAAATTCAGCAAAACAATGTCAAGAATTACTGAAAATATTACTGTGTGTACATTAACACAGTGATACATAAAAATATAACCAAACAAAATGACTGCCTTTTTCTCCCAGATAGTTAATCTAAATCTACCTACACCACATGGATACGCCCCCAAGCACACTTCAGCTGTCTCTCAGTACACAGATTGAATGTTCAAAATTAACATTCAAAATCCACACACAAACAATAAACACTCGATGATATGAGTACAGAAGGGTTTCTGCAATTGATGTACTGTTTAGGCCAAAAAATGGCTCAAAAGGATTTTTTAACAGCTTTATAGAGTTTCAATTACAGAGCTCTGACAGCAAACTGTCTCCAACTAGTCTACCACTACACACACTACACAGACAGAACTAGGCTGTGCAGAACAATCTAGAGCCCATGTGACCTGCAATCCCACAAATCAATGCAAAATTCAGCTTGGAGCCAAAAACAAGGCAAGTGATGCTGAAGTACATTGTAATCAATGTACTTCACCTAAAATGGGCACAGAACTGAATGGGGAAGGCAGAGCAACAAGGAAGTGTATTACACCCAATGACTTTGAAATCCTTTATTATGATGCGGCACTCCGCTTCGCATTGCTGAGTACTACGCGGATCCCCCACTACAATGCAAATTACTTCATGGAGCGAATTTTGGCCACTTCGCCCACCACTACACCCCACTCAACCTTGTTAGTATTATACAGTGTCAGGTACTGTGACAATAACAATTGGCCTATATAGCAAATTCAAGGACATGCAGATTCTAAGGCCACCCAACCCATTTAAGGGAACACAACAAGCAACAGCAGCAGCACCACTCTGCCCACTGGCATAGTACAGTATCTGACACCTTGTCTGCTGTGTTCCTCTGAGTGTGCAGTCTGTCTTGGATGCTGTTGCAACATCCCACCCACCCACACTGGTATCATGCAGTGGCAGGTATGGTACGACAGCACCCAGTTCATTCTGCAAATTCAGGGGCACACCTCTAACAACAACAGTATGGAGAACTGCCAGCGCTTACACCATCAGCAGCCCAGATCACCCTCCCAGGTTAAAAAAAAGACTCCCAAAATTAAAAACAGAATAGCGATGCAGGATGTTGGTGCACAACACTGGCAAGTGGGTGATCTGGGTTTGTGAGAAGAGCCAATCCAGAATCCCATGCGCTTGTCTGGTGAAGTTTAGAGCGTGATGCAGGGGCACTGCGTGTCGAATTTGGAGGGGTATACCTCAGCCGGTAGTTGTGGTTGCCTTGATAATGTGGTAACCACACAATGTTGAAAGACCCCTGCAGATTGCTTTATCCCGCACAAAGACACCCTGATCAGCAAGCATCCATTGAACCTCCTAGCTCATCAAGGCTAACAGTTCAACTTCCCAGAGACACACATTTAAATAAATGCAGTTATGGACAGCCAACTGACCCCCTCAGCTGATTCTCCAAGTGTGCTGATGTGATACTAAGCTTTTTGGAGGTTTTGATCAGGCAGCGTAAAAACAGCTTAGGCACATACTTTTTTCTACACTAAAAGTTTACGCTCTGGATGGAGAGCAGTTGCATCAGTATAATAAAGAAAAGGGATAATAGTAAGTAGAGGTGAGGTAAGAGAGAGAGGGAGGGACACCTGTGACCAAATAGGGTCCAGTGTATGTTAATAGGCAGGGAAAACAGAGCCGACTAGATGTGTCTACCAGTCTTTTTCTGTCTACTCATTTTATGTGTCTATGTTTCTATGTCAGTTTCAAAATTATTTGGTTAATCATATGTAGCAGTACAGCAGTCCATATTTGGGGAGCATATGTATTTTAACAATACCTTTATAATTTAAGTAGTTGTTAAAATTGCTGATAAATTTCTGTACCAAGAGACCATCAGTACAAATTTTACATGGTGCTTACAAAACAAGCACCGAATAGCTCTGTCTTCATTAGAATGTCTAAACACTAGCGGTTTGTGATCTCTGGGCTCTAATTGTTTTATTAGTGAGTGCACACGAATGAAAAATACAGTGTGTTCCATTTATATGCCTTTTGTTTGTTTGCATATTTCGTTATGTGCCTAAAAGTGCTATGTCACATTTCACACTGATAGTGGCTATCATACTGCTCTAGTTTTAAGCCCTCCAAGTTCCAGTTTTAAGCCCTCCATTTTTCAGTTATATGCCTTGTTTTTCTGCTTATTCAGCTGGTGATCTATGTTTTCCTGTCAGGTAGGTCAGGCAGCATTGAGTTGTTAATCACTGCATATAACATTTTCTTGATAAGTCCCATACCACCTTCACCTGAGCAGAAAATACATACACCATGTTCTGGAAAAAATGACCACAGCCATGTGTTTATTATAAATCATAGCAAGTAGCAGTGTAACATGGGTAGCTCAGTAGAGTCAGCAAACCTCTTTTAAAGTGGTCTTACCTACCACTGGTCCATCCATCTGCCCCAAGGGACTTTCCAGGTGGAACCACTATTTTTAAAGAGACACAGCCTCTGAAGGGACTCTGGCCTCCAGGGCATAAGGGTGGCTCCTGAGCCATGCACAATGCACCATGCACCACATCAGAGGTCACTACACACATAGATCAAAACCCTTGGCAGCTACCCCCTGACTAGCCTGTAGGACTCGTCTTTATCAGGGACTCACCACCTGTCAGCCTGGAGAGGAACCCATCTGTGACAGTGGCAGATTCCACCAATACCCTCTTTGTAATCTACCTGTGTTACCACAGTTACATGACTGTGACAACCTATCTCCCTATCACTATCCTGTTAGAAGAGGCAAAAAAGCTGGAAAACATCATGAGAAAAAAACAGGACAATTCTTCCCCGACCCCTTAGGCAATTTCCCATAAGGGTATAACAGGGTCACTACCTGCTCCTAGCCTTTTTCCCTTCCAGGGTGTGTGGGTGGGAATTACATTGGATGAAAGAGCAAAGAGGCTGGGTTTCCATGTCCTGGCCCTTAAAGAAGTACTACAGTCACAATAGTCAAACACATAAGTTGTGCAGAGTGTTTTGATGTGTGTGTTTAGTCCTTGTGCGCCCTTCTCTTTGTTTGCTACTAGAAGTCTTTTTCTCAATTAGCCTGCTAGTTTTATGGCTCTCATACTAGTTTTACAGCCTCTGGGATCTCCATATTATCATAGTTTATTGCCCTCTTTTTCTACAGTGCCTCCTATCTCATGTGACAGTGATTCATCCCGGCCATAGATTTAGCAAGTACTGGTTTACAGTCAATTTTAAAGCAGTACAGGTGTGATTTTAGGTCACTTTCCTTATCCAGTAGTCATTGTAAGCTACATATACTGTACATTTTAGCAATCACTTGAGGTGTAACTAAGTGGCATTCTGTAAGAAAAGAGCTAGAATCTTTACTAATTGTAGCATTGATGACCTACAGTAGGGTGATTTTTGTGCTTTTTATGGCTGGATGTAGTTTGATTAATTAATTTATTTATTGTAATTATTTATTTGTTTGTCTGTCTCTCTCTCTCTAGCTATATATCTACTGTATCTATTTAATTTTCTTGATTGGGTAGGCCCTCGGAGAAAAAGTGTCCCTTTTTCAGGGGCAATATGGGTTTAATTACATAGAAACTTATCAGAACAGAAGTTATATATTCAAACATTATCAAATTACAAAGGGTTATATACATTCATGACT
This sequence comes from Neoceratodus forsteri, assembly GCA_016271365.2. Lineage (NCBI taxonomy): Eukaryota > Metazoa > Chordata > Ceratodontiformes > Ceratodontidae > Neoceratodus > Neoceratodus forsteri. Next base: position 816,838,078 of record CM028135.1, read on the forward strand.
CAGTAGCAAAGTTACATGCATTCAGTGCTGATTAGATGAGTACAACAATGGTCTGACAAATTATGCAAGCAGCTGACTGAGCAGGCCAGGCACAAAGAGCAGCAGTCGCAAAACAAGTGCAGACATTTGCAATAACAAAGGGGAGAAACAATATCAGTGAAGGCAGGTACATTGGTTACACTCCAGTTAAAAGGCCTTTAGTCCTTTCTTGAAGCCCCCAAGGGGGAGCAGTTTTGGAGGCTGGGTGGGAGGTTGTTTCATACAGACCAGGCAGTAGTGGCAAAGGACCTTTGCCCCATATTAGATCTCACTCTAGGCACTCTGAAAGTATACTATTTGAGAAACAAAGTGATCCTTCTCTGAGCCTCAATAATTAGTTCAACCTTCAAAATAGAAGGAGTTGTGCCTTTTATTAGTTTAAATGTCAAGCTCTGCAGTGGGCAGTCTAGTCTACCCTCTAGTGTGGGACAGTTTAGTGATTTTAGAACACTACAGTGGTACTTGCTGAGTGGGGCCCCAACTGCAAAGTGACCAGTTCTGTGGTACAGCATTCTGAGCTTTTCCATTTCAGAGAATTGGACAGCTCTGAGGATTGGGGCACCATAAAACAGGACAGGGAATAGTGTACAGTTAACAGTTGCTAGGCTTACACTTTAAAAGCAAAAATCTTGATTTAGTAGTTGCTGTATTGGTCCTTGCAAGAAGCATGGTCTGAATTCCTTGAGGTTCCTCTACTAGAGTTTTTTGTTTAACACTAATATTATCAATTTATATTTATATTATCATTTATATAGTCCTGAGGTTTTGTAATTTCTTGGGCCTTTTATTTAGCTTGAGAATACAGCTGGGTGACATGTCTAGCTAGGTTTTACACATCACACAGTGTGCACTGATGTTTTTATACAACTTTACTGGTATTCTTGTCTTTAATGCATACATTGTAATTTCATGAGCCCTATAACTATCTTAGTTTGTCTTTAAGCTGGGTGGGGTTGCCTTTCAGTAATCACATCCTTATACTGACTGTGACACTCATGGCTTGATTTGGGAGTTATCTGCTTCAGCAGTGTTATCTTATGTCAATTAAATTTATGTGCAGTAGGATTCTTTATGTTTGTTGCACCAAGCACATCTTAACCAAGGTACATTCGGACTGAGGCAGTATTGTACTGTTTAACTTCTCTGACATCATCTTCTGTTTTTTTTTTTTTTTTAAATGAGTATTTTAAACCAATGGGGATTTTTTTCTGTTTTTCTCTGCATTATCTAGCTGTTATAAGTATTGTATTTTCTAAACAACTGCCATGAGCTTCTGAAGAAGGACTGGTTGGTCTGAAAGCTAGAGCACTTTGTTCTTGTTGTTACATCTATGTTGGTCCATTAAAAGGTATCAAATCATTTGCTTCTGGATCTGCTTTAAAAGCAAAACATTTGCTGCTGCTGACTAGACCTAGACAAACATATAGAACACAAAAATTAATTAGAGTTATTTAGCTGAGGCCAGAACATCAGGCACCTATCTTCAGATTACTGCTGCAGTATTTTCCCTCACTGAATCAGATGTCCTAGACACATTACTGTCACATAAGACAGGAGGCATTGTATGACAAAGAAGAGCAATAAATCATTGTAACAGAGATCCCCAGAGACCATAAAACTAGTAGACAAATTTAGAAAAAAATCCTACTAGCAGACAAAGAGAATGACACCAGGACTAAACACATAAATCAAAACATTCTGCACAGTATGTTTTTACAAATGTTGACTGTAGTACTCCTTTAAGTAGCCTCCTTGCTCCTTCCCCCAGCACAATCTACTCCACTCCTAGGCACTTGCTAATCTGACTTTCCCCTTTCTCCTTTTCCCCTACTCTACCCATCCTGAACACATTCTGCCAGCCATTGGTTGAATGGCCCCCAGACAAAGGCTCGCTAGATTCAGGGACCCCCCCCCCCTTTGCCAGCTGTCTATTAATTTTTGGTAGGCCCCTTACCCTCATCACCTAAATAGAAAAGACATACACTGTGGTTTGGAGAAAATTGCCACATCCATGTGTTTATTATAAATCACAACAAGCAATAGCACTGGTATCCAGTGAATTTGTCATGGACATAGTAGCACAACACAAATCCATGCAGTCAGGATAGTGAGGGTGACAGCAACTACAGGAAAGTTGAAAACAGAGACATTACGGAGTGATACCTGTATCTTTTGTCACTCAGGCCAACTTCCTTAAGTTACTGAATGTGTGGGGCTGCAACATGCTTCCATGCTTTTACGGTGAGTGTCTACAAATTCTCATGCTGCTTCCAGCTGACCTAGGTTCGAGTCCTGCCACAGCCATTTTTTGTGTTGCAATTGTGCACCCTCCCAGAGTTTTTTTTAGACATCTACCCTGCCAAGCATCCTCCTAGCTCCCCGAGTTGCGCCACCCTCCCCTGAGGCAACGTGTCTACTGCATGTGCAGTTGTGCATTTGATTATATATTAGAAGGGGGTGTGGGGGGGTGAAGCCCCCCTCATATCATGCCAGAAATTAATCTGCCCACCTCAAGTATGCTCTCTACTTCCCAAGTTGCATCACCCAGGGTCCTTTTATGAATGTACATGCCCCATCACGGTCACCTACAGTGAGTCCAACTTTTTGGGGTTGCCGCGCTGTTGATTGCTTGCTGTATTCCACACATGTGGTTTTGTGTTACACTATCATGCTCATGTGGTAATTTACTGTGCCATATTCACAACACACTTTTTACACTAAACAAATAGAATGACATGTGCAGCTTGGTAGGGTCAGAAAGCCACTTATTAAGCAGTCTACACCTTCCACGAGTCCATCCACCTGCTCCTATGGGACCTTCTGGGTAGAACTGCTATTTCTTAACAAGGGGAACAGCCTCTAGGGAAACTCCAGTCTTTAAGGCATAAGAGGTGGCTCTTGATCCTGGTGCCATGCACCCTTCCCCCACCAGAGGGCACTATACATGATGGCCAAAACCTCAGGCAGCTGTCACTTGACTAGCCCTTAGGGACTCCACCTCACTTAGGGGCTTGCCTCCTGCCAGCCTTGAGAGGAACCCCTCTGTGACAGTGGCAGGTTCCCCCATTACCCCCTTTGTTCACTACCTGCGAGACTACTGTGCCACCAAAGGATGACTTAAGTCAATCCCCTGAAAGCAAGTCACTCTAACAGTTCTCCAAAACACCCTGTATATCTGCCAGAATGTATACAACTCCTCTACTGATAAATTCAGTCCATCCCTTGTATACAGCTGCAGCAATTTTGTTACAGTGTCATCATACCACAGTACTGTGCCCCTAATTGTGTCCATACATTTGTGCATTGACATGTTGACCACCCTTCTGGCCTTCTCTTTTGCCACTGGATCCTCAGCATATGACCCTGCCTGCCACTGCATAATGTGTGACCAGATCAGCACAGTCCCAGACCAACATTGCTGCAAGAAGTGGAGGTTGTCTTTCATTTGGCAAATAAACCCAATGAGTTTACCAGACCCAAGTCATTTGTGCCTAAATGTATTAGCAACACTCTTTGAGGACCTTTTCACCTGGCCTCTGCCATGACCTATGGCAAAAATTCCTTCCACCTGGTTCCTCTATGCCCATCCACTGCATTCACTGAAGTTGTTCTCACCTCCCAGTATTTTTCTGGCCCTTCTGGTGGCCCAGTGTATAATCAAATGCCCACAAAACCATATCTGGTGGATCTGGGCTTCACCACCTGTTGAGGAAACAAAGAAAGTGATAACAAATGACACATATAACCCTCAAAGGTTTAAAACCTTGATCTGTGTGTCAGTTAACCTGATGTCCTTACATTTGCTGCTGCCCCAATGAGAAAGGAATGGGTATTAAACTTTGTTGAGCTTGACCACAAACCCTCCACGGACCTTCCTAAAACTAAGCAATAAGTTCTGGATAGGTACCTTTTTTTCTGTATAATCCTTATGTTTCGTCTCAGGGCTGGAAAGGTGAAATCCCAATAACCAAGCAGAATGGAACCAGCCAATGAAGACACAATTCAGGTCTGGCAATCCCTTAACCAATACCCAATATTTCACCCTATCACAGGCTTCATTAGGAAAAGGATCTGCATCAAAAAGTAAAAGGTTTTTTCTAATTAAATTTCACTTATTTTTTCAGTTGTACAAATAGAACTACTTCAGGAGACCATAATGTTCCTGAGGATTTGTACAAATCGATAATGCTTCACTTTTCCAAATAATACTTATTCACAATCCTATACTAATAAAAATATAAAGTAACCAAAATAAACATTACAGTTATATAATATTTCCCAATATTCATACATTATATAAATTCAATATTGTTGGTTATATAAACATTTCTATTTCATAATACATAGTAACCCTTTCCAAAATGTATTTTCTCTCATTATACTAATGAAACACTCAGTAAGTATTATCACAAGTTTTCGAATTCTCCTGTTTTTTTATACCATTCAAGAGCTTCCCTTACCACATACACACACCCTGCTACACTTACAAATGTGTTATAATATATAAATATACTATAACGGCCTATGCTGCACACATTTTTGTATGTGAAAAACATTTCCCAATGCTATAGACATCTGTTTTCATATCTCACAAAATAAAACCGATAAAAAAAATCTACCTGTGTTATTTAAATGAATTCAACTTGTTGCTGCATCAATATTTTGATTCTATTTTTAAAAAAAAATTATTAATTATAGTCATTATAAGTGCACCAATCAATCAATCAATCAATCTTTATTTTACCAGGTGGAGCACTACTGAGCCAGCTCATTTTCAAGATGGGCCTGGGTGAACATACAGAATCAGCAAAAAATAGATTAAGGCACTTATAGATTCAGAGCCTAGAGATACATAATGGGAGAGCAACACAAAGTACAACAATATGTAGAATATACAATAATAATTTTTTTAGTTTTTTGTTGACCGGGTAAATGCACTAGACAAATTCTGCTTATTTTCAGACACGACCCGGTGAGGGGGATACAGATGAATGCCAACTGACCTTGAAGCAGATGAAGCTGTTGGTGGTATTTTTAGTGAATGAGGGAAATTTGGCCAGGGTCCCCGGGAAATTCCCTTGCTCTTTTGGCAGGTGGCACTGTGGAGCCAAAAGACGGGAGTCCCAGATGGAAGGAGACAGTGGAGGAGGACAGGCGAGCACTCGACCGCTGCAGTGAAGCTCTTGTGAAGGGGAAGGTATGGCTGGGATGCAACCAGGAGGTGGCCAGCAGATTGTACCTACACCCTCACATTGAACCCAACATCATAGTGGTACGCCGACATAGGGCCTTATGAGCCTGGACCACATTGCAGCAGTTGACACTAGACCGAGAACAGACGCTCCTCAAGATGAGGCGGCGGGTGGCTCAAAACAGTTGGAAAATGAACCAAGCACTCTCCTGGAGGAGAAACACTGCATTTTGGAAGTGGCAGCTGTAGATTTCAAACTAGCCCAACTCTTAGCCGAAGAAGAGCTCAAGAAACTGAAATGCCTTGAGGTGGACTCCCTCTCAGCAACCCAGGTAGTGGCGTTAAGATTTTTATTAGCACTGTGTCTCCTGAGACTAGGAAAGACAGATCCCCACCCCAGACCCCTAATCCTCAGGAAGATGACGGTATGTCGCAATGGTCCCCTAAACTATCCCTAGAAGGAGCAGGCTGGATCCAACTAGAGACAGGGCAATGGATCGTGGATCCCGCAATTCCTATACCAGGGGTATCTGGGGTGGGTAGAAAAGAGATTGAAGATTGTAATATACAGTTGGCCATGGGCCCACAGTTATGCATCCCCCACAAAAAGGGACAAGCCCCCCAAACCCTGGGGCCCCTCTAGGTGACAGTATGGATTCACAATAGGAAGGGGTACACAATCCCATATTAGAGAATGAGAATGAACAACCTCCTGAAGAGGAGAATAGTCCAATTTCCTTTTCACCATGTGAAGGCCTTTCACAAACTGACCTCCCGGAGGACCCCATGACAAGGGACCCCATGGTTCCTGAAACAGTCCCAACTCAGGTCCCAATTTTAGAAGCAGTGGAGGAAGTCCCTGCTTTACAGGAATCTGTACCAGTGTATGCAAGCCTATTTAAAAAACCTGTGGGTTTAGCAAAATGAAGTAAAGCAGTAAGGCTGTGGTTTTTGAGGCCCAATGACACTTTGCCAGACAGGTTTTATGTCGGCAAAGTCCTAATTAAACAAATGCTGGAGTTTCCCCCAGTAAAGTGTATGTGCTAATACATACCCCTGGAGATAATACATTTGGCATTAGTTTTCGAATGCCTGATTTACTCAATTGGTTTGGATGAAATATGCCTTATAAAAGACTAATCCAACTAGGTCACATTTTCAGGCCATACCTCTCATCAAACAATCCTTTAATATAATCATGATTTTATTCCGGAATGAAGGAGTAAATGTGGAGGACACTTCATATTTGCTAGAACTCAAATATAAATTACAAGGTAACCCAGAGCCCATTCTCGGCTCCGAGGGGTTTTGGAACGGGGGTTGGAGGTACAAAATTAATTTGGCACAGACAGATGAGCGGTTACATCTCCCCAGATGTTTTTATCTAGGTTGAGATAAGAGGTTTATATTTTAACCAGGGCAACCCCACCATTGCTACAAATGTGGCTCAGGCAGGCACCTGAGTCGAACCTGCAACACTGTGAAATGTGTGCAATGTGTAGAACTGGGGCACTTAATGTCCGATTGTCATCATCTCACAAAATGCTCTGTATGTGAGGAAAACCATGTATATTTGGAATGCCCATGGGCTGCTCAGAACAAAACTAATGGGGATTTTTGCATACAAGACTTCTTTATAAATTCAGCAGTTCATACAGCCCAATATCTGAGACCTCCACCTCCCCCCTTCTGGGAGGACACAGTCTCAAGGTCCTTCAACATAAGCAGATCCCCCTGCAAGAGGATCAGAAATGGATAGCCATGTGGCCAAGGATATAGTACAGGTCCCAGTTAGGGTTGTAGCAGCCACAACATCTGAGGTGGCATCAGTTCCATCTATCTCTATGCCTCCACCTTTACCACCGGAGGAGGCCTTCCAAACAGTGTCAAACAGATAGCAGAGTCTGTGGTCCAGGTCCTCGGCTAAACCTCAGTGGAGCTGGGGCTTTCCTTATACAACACCTGTACAGTGCTTCAGGAAGATGGAGGCACCGAATCAGATTCCACATCTGTGCAGTCTTCTCAGTCATAGGGGGCGTCCGATGTGGAACAAAACTCGGGAGAGTCAGAAACTGTCAAAAGGAAAAAAAAAAGCATTTGGGTACATGGAAATGGACAAGAAAGAAATAATGACAGGTTGGGAGTAATGACTCAACATTTTAGAATTATGAGCGCTACCCTGTGGTGCATGCCCTTTCTTTGGCTTATGTCGTCGATCTACACAATCAATGCTGCTTCCCTTAACACCAACAGTATACAATCTGAAAGAAAGAGATTGTTGATTTATTCACTATTTGATAAAGGAGAACAAGATATTGTCTTTTTACAAGATACTCGTTTACATACTAAAATGAAGGTGGAACAAGCTTCCTGGGATTGGAAATGAGGAGATATGTATTGGACTATAGGGAAGGACATGTGTAGTGGGGTAGGAATAAAAGTTAACTACCCTTCAGCTCATTTAATTCAGGGAGAGTGTTATTATTGCACATGGTCTTATGTGGTCTCCAGTGTCGCCTGAAAAATGTTTATGCACGGTAATTAAAATCTTCTAGGGTAGACAAGTTTAGAGCTGTACAACCTTACTTGTTCACTGTGAAGCATGTGTTCTTCGGGGGGGGATTTTAATTGCAGTAAATATTTAACAGAGGGAGTAAAATGAGGAAAATGTTCTGTAATGCCAACTATTTAAATGATCTTCTGGTACAGATCGGCCTAGTAGATGCACTGGCATTATCAGGGACCCCACAGAAAACTTTCTTTCATGGAACACAAGCCAGCAGGATTGATTTTTGGTTCTTGTCAGATTCCCTGGGGGTAATAAACACAAAATCTAAACCAGTAGCTCCTTCTGACCATGCCATTACTGAAGCAATAGTCTGTAGTCATGAGATTATGCACTACAGCCTAGGACATTGGAGGCTAAATATAACTCTCCTATCCCTTCCAACAGTGGACATGGGGTTAATCTCTCTTGGCAGCATGGCAATCAGTGTTCTGTCTATATGATTCACACAGGGAATGGTGTGAAGATACCAAAATAGATATTAAAATATATTTTAAAACTATAGGAAGGATTAATGGCAAACATAGAATTGATTCCTACCAGACATACAGGACAAAATTTCATGAATTACTTTTTCTTGCAGCCCAGGGTAATCACTCAGTACTTCTAGAATTAGATATAGTTAGAAAGCATTTAAATACGGTTCAGTACGATCACTTGAAATCCCTAGACCAAGAAAAGAGGTTTGGGTCACAAGGGGGTAAAGTCTTCATGAACCCATTTCATTTCTGTGCACAACAAAGACAACAAAAACGTATGGCCCATTTGCATAGACCCATATGGGAAAGTGTGCACATCAAAAGTTGAGATCCCACAAGAGGTAGACAGACATATTTCTCAATTATTTAATTAATTAATGGTACCATTGAGCCCCCATAAGATATAGCTAACAGAGACCCCATTGCCAAAATTCCCTGTCTCACAACACAGATGTTGATCACCCCAGTCACTCCCTTGAAGATTTCTGCAGTCCTTTCACAAACAAAAGAGGGAACAGCCTCAGGGAAAGATGGGATTCCTTATGAACTATATAAATTCATATTTAGGATATTATTATGCGAATTTACAGCAGTACTACAAGAAATTCTAGACTTAGGGGTCCTGCCAACTAGTATGTCACAAGGTTTAGTCCTTTTCATGTTTAAAAAGGGAGAGAAAGCACTTCTGACTAACTGGTGGCCCATAACACTTCTGAATTCGGATTTTAAATTACTGACTAAACTACTGAATAATCGGTCGTTACTTCATGCAGATTTTCTCATTCACCCGGCACAAACATGTTCCATACCGGATAGGAGAATATCAGATGACCTTATTCTATTAAGGAAAATATTTCAAAGAAGGGGTCACAGGGAAGCTCACAGGTTTGCTTTTTAGCCTGGATCAGGCTAAAGCCTTCGACAACGTCCATCGTGCATATTTATGGAATTGCTTTGATAGCTATGGTCTGCCCAGATCTTTTGTCCGGTGGGTAAAAACCTGTTATGCCACTGCTTCAGTGCAATCTTATTGTAATAGCTGGTTGGGACAAAACAGTAAAGTCGCACGGGGGGTGTGTCAGGGTTGACCTTTGAGACCCCTTTTATATATATTTACAATAGACCAATTAATCCGTCAGGTTTATGGCACTCTGAATACTCGAGGGGTTTCCTTTTCTAGCTCGGACCCAGAGATCACATGTATTACTTATGCAGACGATCTCTGTTTTATAGTCAGTGATATGGCCTCTGCCCAAGAACTGGAAAAGATTTTAAGTGGGTTTCTGAGCCACACAGTGGCATAGATAAACGATATGAAATGCAATTGTGTTCCCATATGGCAAGAGAATGTGGTAGCCACACAGATAATAGGTATCCCAGTAGGTAAGGACACTTGCATCATCTTAGGTCTGCAGTTTGGGTTGGGAGATTTGGCTTCATTAAATTGGACCACTAAATTACAGATGGCACAGAACAATGTAATTACATGGAACAAATGAAGATTATCCAAATTAAAGAGATTCGACATGGTGAAAACTTTCTTGCTGCCTACCTTCCTGTACTTAAGCACGGTTTTCTGCCTTCCCCCACAATTAGAAATGAACATGTATGGGTGTTTCTTCTCCTGTAGCTGGGGGAGCAGGCTTAACCCCCATTAAAAGGTGTCTACTATTTAGAGAGAAAAAACATGGTGGGTTGAAAATGATCCACCCCATAGTGTTTTTCTTCACGTTGTTCCTCTATTCTAATTTGCACCTTTTAGTACGCTCTTGCATTAAGATTTGGATACCTTGGGTAACAGATTCTTTAGGGCAGATTTATACCGCTTGGCTGGTCCACATGAACATGCCAAGGCAACAATCAATTCAACAGCTTTTAAGGTATGTTTTGGAAAGATTAAGCTCTAGGCACTAGCAAAAGAACATATTATAAAGTATTCTAGGAAGGAATTATATAGCTTTATTCTTCAAAAATGTTTATCAGGACACGGCTTATTTTGACATTTTGCCTCTCCAGGAAAAGGTAGCCTTAGGGCATATGTTAGAATCCCCCACATCCCACATTATATGTGGGATGTGCTATGACTTTTTCTCACGGTAAACTTAATGTAAGGAAATTTGAGCACAGACACCTCTCAGAATGGTATTGCCCCCAAGGCTCTTGTGCTACAGTAGAAACATTGACACATTTTTTCTTAGATTGTCCCTTTGTCCAGAGTTTCTGGCAGACCATAAAACAAAAGTGGCCCACTTCACCATTTTATCCCATGAACATAGAGATATTGTGTTTAGGCATTTTACCCCATCTATGGACAAAATATGACAGAGCCACAATGTGGTTATTTCTGGTATGTTTTAAATAACATATATGGTATGTTTGGTGCTGGTTGACAATTCAACAATTACGATTCACTTCAGAGGAATTGTTTTTTATGGTAGAAGCTTCAGTTAAAAAGCTGAGACAGCAAGAAGGTCTGGTGACCTCAGTTTCTTTAATGCAGTCTAGATGGGGGTCAATAAACTGGATATAATCAATACATGGTTTAGTATACAGTAAAGTAGGTTTTGTCTGTATAATTCTTGGGATATGGGAGAAAAAGATGTAAACCAGTATCTCTAGGAATGATTCGAATTTGAAGTTTGAGATAATGTTTGTCTGTGTTATGGTTATATGATTCAGTATGAAGTATTACTGATGGGTCTGTATGCTCCTCAAGTAAAGAGAGAAATCCCCCTGCCTTCTAATTTTTGTAGAGAAAGGGAGGGGGTAAGCTGACAGTAATTTAAGTCAAGGATCGAGTTTAAAGTATAAAGAACTATTATTTTGGGTTTATGCTTCTCATTCATTTTTATGATTTAGAATGAAGTATGATCATGTTGTGTGTATCTCCTCCTAGGTTCAGCAAAATTTCCCCCGCCCTTCAAGTAGGAAGGGGAAGGGTTAGGTTTACAATAATTCTAAGTTATGCTTTGAGGTTAAAGGATGATGTACTTGGTTTTCTTAATTTTATGTTTATGGTACATTTCTATACATGATTTAATATGAATTAATACTGATTTGGTTGGATGTGCTTTAAGCTAGGGGCCATTTAGATTGAAAGATAATCTCAGAACACATGAAGATAATACTTATGTTATTCTCTCCTGTTATAGATGTCCTTATTAACTTGAGTGAAACCAGCATTGTTTGGTATTATCATTATGTGTTGATAGAAGTCAAACAAAATTCACCTTCTCCGTTAGTGGGGTTGGGGGGTTCAAACTATTAGGGTTGAGTTTTTTTGGGTTATATGAATGTTATGTTAGAGGTATTAACGTATGGTGAAATACTTGTGGATGTTTACTACCTTTTTGTACTATGATTTAGGGTGAAGTAACACCATTTTGTAAGTAATTTTCTTTCAAGTGTTAAAAAGGAAAATTTCCCCTACTCTTTTAGTAGGGAGGGGGAAGGGTATGTTTACAGTAACTTTAGTTACGTTTTAAGTTTCCAGTATGATGTAATACTTTTTTGTGTTTATGTTGTATTCATCTTTATGATTTAGCATGAAGTAATACTCACCTGTCTGTATGTTGTTTAAGTTATGAATAAAACAATTCCCTACTCTTTTATTGTGTGTGGGGGGAGGGGTCTTTTTAGTTCCATGATTCAACTTTGGGTTCTAAAATTTAGTTGAAAGAAAATCTGATCATGTAATACTTATTTGAGTTCTCTTGTCTTATGATTTGTATATTTTTTGTGTGGAATCAACACACCAGAGAGGCATCAAGTTCACTTTACATTACCCCTCTACAATGTGCCTTTTTCTGGGTTCATCTTTCAAAGATTTTAGTACGCCTGAAGCCCTAGCTAGCTTTCTGAATGCTGCCTCAAACAACCTTACCTCGACAAGTCCCATTGCTGTTGATAGAGCGATCTGCATTTTGGACCCTACTCAGAAGGAGAATTCGGTGGCACAAAACATCGGAAGAAGCTCCACAGAGTCTGCAATCCAGCATATCAACTCCACGAGTGTTCCCCCACCAAGATGATCCAGCCGACTGTAAGGGAAACTCTCTTCAGGCCCTCATACACCTCATTTTGCTTGCTGTTCCACTATAGAGCCTCCAAGTCCCTCACAGAATTTGAACTCCCAAATGCAAGTGATTGCTTCTATCCCACTGAGTAACAAATACACCATCTTAACTGAAGATACACCCTCCTCGCTTGAAGACTTAACCTCACATAGTATAGGGGATCCAGCCACTAACAAAAGTGCTGTGAACCAAGCTATTACTTCAGTTAATTCATCTTGGTCTGAAGTGGTGGCAAGCTCTCCTCTAAAGTCATTAGAACCTCCCAAAAAAATAGCAAAACTAAAACGAAGGGCAAAAATCTCAAAATTACAGATAGTGTCCACAAAGCGATGGTAACCTGAATGCATATATTTAATTCAGGGTCACTCATTTCTCCTGGAATAACAGGTCCAGGACACTGCGATGTGGAGAACCAGTATTTTTATTGCTGTACCACTCAAAGTGCAGCCTTCACAACCATGACAACATCGCTTCCAGCTGGTTGTGAAACTGAAAGGCTGTACATCGTGGTCAGCATAGATCATCACCAATCTTCATAATGCACACTCTGCAGACTAACATAGTCAGTGAATTCTATCTATTATCTTAATAACTAATCTCAACACATGGTGGACAGTGCACACACCTGACTCGACTGCTGTTATGTTAACCTTTTTTATTTTTTTTTCTCTATATAAACAACTATCATTATGCTTACAGCATCAGGAAGTTGGAACTCCCTTATCATTTTCATCCAATTCGATACCCTACCCTTTGGTAAGTCTATTGTAATAAACAGCTCTCACAATATACTATATTTCAGACAATTGATCAATATGAGTCAATTTTAAATACTTCTGTCATGAACTCCTCCCCCCACTTCTCTATTTTCCCTTAAAATGTCACTATAAATAGAAGATAACCCCAATTTATACTTATATGTTAGTTGCTGGCTATTTTCAATGTATGGGCACAATGGGCATATTATCTCTAGATTACATATGTACCCAATATACTCGAAGCCTATAACATACAGGGGTTCCCTGTTTTATTTCTTCTCCTTGAATTGGTGCTCACTGGGCCTATTACTTAGACCTAGTTAACCTATTCATTACTTAAGCAGGCAATTTTCGAGTATGGGGAAATATTTTTTTTTCTTTTTCATATATTCCCCATGGTAACCCTCCATCACTAAAGCTGGCTATCCTTTTTTCTCATTCATTTATATCTGGATTATGAAGTGAGCAATAACAATATATTATTCATTATTATTTCTACCTCTGAGTATCCACCCTGAAGCCTTTTTTTTATCTATTCAACTACTGTATTCTGACTAGAACTTCATCACAGAATCTGGTCAGGGGTTGTAACTACCCACCTTTTTTCATTATACATATATAACTATACCTACTTAAATTTCTTGTTTCCTTGACACCCTCCCCTTTAGGTAATACTGGTCCTCCACATATTTATTACAGCACTTTGTTGTAATAAGTTGACACTTTTACCAACTTAGTTTTATTAGTATATCGTTATGATCTGGTGATCTTTTCACCTTTGTTATAAAATGTTATAATGCATTTAATCGAGGTTTTTTTTTCTTTATTGTTTCCTTGCTATGTATTATGTAGCTGAACTTCTGTCAAGCTTTATTGATATAATTGCTTTATTATTAATATTATAACCATTGGTTCAGACTCTAGAATTTGACTAGCACATCCCTCAGTTGGTCCTTCTAAGTTGTTCCTACTGCTCTCATGCCCTGGTGTGTGGTGAGAGAGTCTCTTAACATTGTTTTGCTGACTCCTATCTCCCCCCACTCTCCAGAATTTTCTTGTTAGTGATACAAGGTTTAAAACTTTTTTATATAAATTATGATGTTACCCTTTTTTGTAAGATCTAGTTTGTTAAGTAATGTAGTGATACTGCTGTTATTAATGACTTCTTTCCTCTCTCTCTTTCTACTCTATTCTTAGAAAGATATCTGTGCTCCCCATGTCTTAATTATTTTACCCCTTTTTGCTTGAGTATTCCTGCCTGCCACCTCATATACATATTTTTTTTCTTTCATCCAGACCAACCTCTGCCCAATTTATATGTCCCTTCACACTCCTGTAACTATTCCTATTTTTATTACCAATAATTATGAGTGATATACTTTTATACATATGGAATGTGAAGGGACTTAACTCTCCTTGTAAGTGAAAGCAAATTCTTTCACATCTTCAAAAACATAAAGCACAAATTGCTTTCCTTCAAGAAACAAAATTACTTGCAGAGGATGTTCATAGGCTTAAGAAATATTGGGTCAGACAAATTTATGACTCATCCTACAGCTCAAAAAAAAGAGGTGCTGCTATTCTTATACATAATAGTCTTAAATGGCCTCTCATAAACTCCCTTTCTGACAATGAAGGAAGATGGGTGATGGTCAAATTAAATACCAATTCTGGTCCTCTTCTGCTTGTCAATGTTTACTCTTCAAATTCTGACTACCCAGAATTTTTTCATAATTTAGCCCAACAGAGCCTATCCTTTAACACAGATAACGCAAGTTATTCTCAGTGGGGATCTCAACTTAGCTTTAGAAGCCAGTATTGATAGAAGTAACAGTACCACAGATGCCCATCCCAAAAGTATTAAAGCCCTCTCACTACTCATGCAGGATACAGCTCCCGCCGATGTATGGCACCTGCATCATCCCTGGGACTGAGATTTTACTTTTTACTCTTCTTTACATAAAACTTAAAGTAGAATTGACTATTGGCTAGTTTCTTCCACTATAATGGAAAAGACCATTGACTCCTCCATCTTATCCATCATAATTCTGGACCATTCCCCTGTCAGATTACTTCTCTTGTGGGGCCCATCAGTACCCAAATCTACTTTTTGGCGACTAGACCCACTCCTTCTTAAAGATCCTAATTTTTAGCTATGATTAAAGTGTAAATTCAGGATTTCCTTACTCACAACAATTCTACTGATTTTGCTATGTCCACTAAATGAGAAGCTCTTAAAGCTATGGTCTGAGGGAAAATCATCAGCTATGCTGCCTATAGGGAAAGATTACCTAGAACAACAACTAGCAAATATGGAAAAATCTCTTAAATCTAAAGAGAGCCTATGTTTCTCCTCTAATAAACATTGTCCTGATTCCCCTTTACATCTTGAAATTCTCCAATTCAGAATCAAAATTAACGAATTAATCTCCTGTAAAACTGAACTGGCACTTTTTAAACTCAAGCATAAGTTTTGGGAGCAAGGCGACACAAATGGGAAACTCCTCTCTTATCAGCTCAAAGCACAACAAATGAAATGACATATTCTAAGTCTTAAAGATGAGCAAGGCTTACCTCATTCAGATAACCCATCTACAGTATAAACAACATTATGAGGACCTTTTACCAAAAATTATACTCTAATACAAATCCTCCATCTATTATACAAATTCAACAATTCCTTAAAACCTTACATCTTCCCCATCTTTCCTTTCTCAAAGTAACCCCTTTAGATGAACCCTTCTCACTAATAGAAATTCAGAAAGCCCTGTCTTCCCTGAAATCTGGCAAATCTCCTGGTGGTGATGGTTTTTCTGTCAACTTTTATAAAATGTTTTCTGACACATTATGCCCCCTACTTCTCAATGTTTATCAAGAAGCATCCATCACTGGCAAACTTCCCCCATCTTGTACTGAAGCGATTATAACCCCAATCCCTAAGAAAGACAAAGATCCCAAACACCGAGCTAATTACAGGCCAATTTCTTTGTTAAATACAGGTGGAAAGATATCTGCTAAAATACTTACCCTTTGACTTGAACGTCTGATTCCTAAACTCACTCATTGTTCATAAGCTGGTTTTATTAAACATAGGTCTGGATCTGACCTCTTACGTTCCCTGTTTAACTTAATTTACAAAGCCAAATTGTTTAAATCACCAGCCACTGCAATAGCTATCAATTTCGAGAAAGCTTTTGACTCCTTAAACTGGGATTACCTCTATCAAGTGCTAACCCATTTTGGTCTCCCTCACACCTTCTGCTCCTGGATCAAACTATTATATAACCCCCCTGTAGCTAGGGTTCTTACTAATTCTACCATCTCTCCTCACTTTAAACTAGCTAAAGAAACTAGGCAAGGCTGTCCCCTTTCACCTTTCTTGTTTATTTTAGCCATGGAACCTCTGACTGCTTGCTTACGCCAATCGGCATGCATTAACGGCATCCCTATGGGTAACTCATGATACATTTCTCTCTCCTACACTGATGACCTCATAATTTTACTCAAAAACTTGAACGAGACTGGACCCCATTAGTTGATTTGTTTAATAAATTTACAACTATTTCCAGACTTGCTCTAAATTATGGCAAATCAGAAATTCTACCCCTCAATGACCATTGTAAACCCTTTATGAACATACCTCTTGGATTTCTTTGGTCACCATATGGCATAACATATTTAGGAATTAAAATATCCAGCAACTTAGGGAAAATATGGAATATTAACCTTAATCCCTTGTTAGATAATATTAAAACAATTCTAGATAGATGGAAACTTCTTAACCTTTCCTTCCTGGGGAAAATTGCATCTATTTAGATGTCCGTATCCCCTAAAATTATTTATCTCTTCACCAATATCCCATTAATTTTACCATCCTTGTTTCTTGCTAAAATTGATAAATTAAAATATAATTTCATATTTGAAGGGAAACCCCCAAGATTTAACTGTGACAAATTTTGATCACACTGGAAAAGAGGCAGATTCGGGCTCCCCTGGTTCAAAGGTTACCTTTAGGCTTTTGGGCAACCCAAACTATTAAATGGTTTCAGAAACCCTCATCCCACTCTCCACTTTAGATCGCAATGAAATTTGTATTGTGCCCTGGAGGAGTTTCTACCTCCTTTATCTTTAACCCCCTCACTTCCAAACTAAAATCTCATCCCACTATATCATCCTCGGTTTTCTATTGGAAACTAATCCACAAATTCCTGAAATCTAACCCCAAACCCTGGTTCTATGCCCCCTTATGGGGGAAATTCACTATTCACCCTAGAAAACCACAATTTTCTGTTGTTCGTGGAAGAATAATGGCCTTTTTTTTTCTTGGAGATAGTTTGGATCAGAACTCACTCACTCTTAGATCATTTTCAGATTTCCAGATCACATGGAAACTCCCTAAACAGGACTTCTGGAAGTTTTTACAAATTTGATCAGCTTATAATTCGATCGCTAACTTGGTGTATAAGAATACCATCCTAGACCCACATATTTCACACTTGGTTAAATTAACCACAAAGCAAAATAGCTCCATTTATAAAAACATTATTGACAATCTCCCTGATCAATCACTATCCGTCAAAAATAAATGGAGCACTCTCCTTAATTACAATATTTCAGATATACAGTGGAGCAAATGTTGGCATCTTGCTCATAACTCATTTAAAGATATCCACAGTTTGTTAATACAAATTAAGATTCTACATTTCTGGTACAGAACTCCTTCTGTTCTTCAATGAATGGGCCTACTCAATAATAATAACTGCTGGTGCTGTAACCAGACCAATGGGGATTTGCTCCATATTTCATGGTCATGTGCCTCTATTAATAAGCTATGGTGTAAAATATACTCATTTGCCTCTAAAGTTATAGGACAAAAATGAACCTTTGATCCCAAATTATTCCTTCTAGGCATCTTTATTCCAAATAATTTTTCCCTTTCACGTGCACATTTTAGACGGCCAAATATACTTTTTCTTTTGGTAAAACATCTGATTCTCATGAAATGGAAATCCACTTCTGTTCCCTCCCTTAGAAACATAGACTTTGATGGCAGATGTTCTGCAAAGCCTTTCTCAGTATGCCTCGCTAGATCATTTATCCCATGTTATTCATGACCGACTGACTGTATACGATCATTGTTGGTAGGATTACTTCAAGATTCATAAACCCTAATCCCTAAGACTCACCAAGTCATTGTCCTTACCCTTAGATTAGGGTCTTTCTAACCCCTTTGTGCACATATATCTTTTCCTTTCTTTCTTTTTCTTTCTTTCTTTCTTTCTTTCTTTCTTTCTTTCTTTCTTTCTTTCTTTCTTTCTTTCTTTCTTTCTTTCTTCCTTTTCTTTTTCCCTACTAGTGTATACTATCTGTATTCCAATAGGTATCACTTTATACGAACATACAAAATTTGCCAGCAGATAAAGGCCTAGAGGTCTATCTGGTCTGCTCGAATGTGCAGCTAGCACCCTTATTCTGTAGCTGCCCCTCCTTCCACCCTTCCCTTCATTAACCCTCCCCTTGTCCTGTCCATCCGCATTTGAAGCAGTCCACTGTTCTACTGCATACCACTTCTGCAGGTAATGCATTCACCCAGCCACCACCCTCTCTGTAAAAAGTATCTCCTCATCTCCCTCCTGAACCTTCCTCTCCAGTCTCATATCACTTGCCCTGGTGGCCCTCCTCCTGCACTTTGAACAGCCCCTCTGTACCCATCTTGTTTATTCCTTTCATGTATTTAAAGGTTTCCAGTCATGTCACCCTGTCTCTTCTCTCCTCCAGTGAGTACATGTTCAACTCCTTTAACCTCCTCTCGTATGATAAGTCCCCCAGCCCCTTGATCATCTTTGTCGCCTCATGCACTGCACCCTCCAGTAACTATGTCCCTCTTCAGATACAGGACGCCAGTACTACATGCAGTACTCCAGGTGTGGTCTAACTAATGACCTATATGGTGGCAGAATCACCTCCTCCCTCCTCGAGGATATACCCCTTGCAATACAACCAAGCACTTTGTCGGCCTTTGCACAGCTGCCTTCCTACGTTGTACTGAGTTGTTCATTGACCCTGTAGACACACAGATCCTTCCTCCTCTGTCTGGGCTAGCTGCACTCCCTCTAGCTGGTAACTCCTTCTTGGGTTCTTCATCCCAAAATGCAGCACCTTGCACTTTTTGACATTAAACCCCAGTTGCCAGGTGTCTGACCAGGTTTCAAGCTTTGCAGATCATCCTGCAACCCCTGCCATCCCCCTAGGTCATCCACCACATCGCCAACCTTAGTATCATCAGCAAACAGACTGATCTTGCTCTTGATGTCCCATGATATGTCTGCAATGAATATCCCAAACAACACTGGTCCCAACACAGAGCCCTGTGAGACATTGTCACTGCCCTTGGGTGTAGAGCTCTCCACCCACCACCACCCTCTGTTGCCTTCCTGCAGCCAGTTTCCTACCATCTCACCAGCTTTGCACCCGCCCCTGTGCCTACTAACTTCCTTCCCAGCCTTCCATGTGGCACCGAAGTCAAATGCCTTACTGAAGTCCAGATACAGGACATCCACTGCATGGCCCCTGTCCAGTTGCCTAGTTACAGTCATAGAACTCGACCAGGTTGGTTTGTGGGATCTGCCACTTATGAAACCATGCTGTCTGCTGTCCTGTAGTCCTTTGCCTCTAGGAGGGCCACCAGCCTTTCCTTCAGGATAGTCTCCATTAGCTTACCCATGATGGATGTGAGTTCCACTGGTCTGTGGTTTCCGGTTCATCCTTGGGCCACTCTTGTGGAGGGACACCACATGAGCCATCCTCAGTCCTGAGTACACCCCAAAATGTAGTGAGGCATTAAATAGGTCTGCCAAAGGTCCTGCAAGGACCTCTGCCATCTCCTTCAGTACCCTGGGGTGGATGCAATCTGGGCCTGGCATCTTGTCACCCTCAGTGCCTTCAAACCCTCTCGAACTCTGCCCTTCATGATTTCCCATCTGTCACCACTTCCCCGCTTGCCATTTCTCCCACTTGGATGTCACCCCTGGCCTTCTCTTTTAGGAATACTGAGCAGAAGTACTCATTTTGTGCTTCCGCCTTTATCTGACTTGCTTCCACCCAACCCCCTCCTCTCCTAATCCTTACTATGTGGTCCCTACAGCTCCTTTTCTCCTGATGTACTTAAAGAAGTCCTTCTCCCCTTCTTAATGCCTTGTGCCAGCCTGAGTTCTGTAAGATGCTTTGGATCCTTACTGCCCTTTGTCACCTCCTTGATCTCTGTCCAGTGCACCTCTCTGTCCTCCCACTCCCTGCTTTCTTGTACTTCCTAAAGGCAGCTCCTTCCTCCTTACCTTTTCCATGACCTCCTTACTCAACCAGCTCGGTTTCTTAGCCCTAGCCTTCTTGCTCTGGGCTTTGCAGCAGGTTTTGGTTCCTCCACTATCCCCAGCTTTATGGCTCCCACCTCTGGTTGGTATCCATACTAGATTGAATTCTGGCCAGGTACCTTTACCACTTCCCCATCCTCCCAAAGTTGGCCCTCCTGAAGTCCAGCACTCTTGTGCCAGATTCCACTCCTTCCTTGCCCATATCCAATGTGAGCCATACTGAGTGGTGGTCACTCCCTGACAGTGGTTTCTCCACTGTAGTTCTCTCTACAAAGTCCCATTTGCCAGCACCAGGTCAAAGGGTATTCCCTAACCTGGTTGGTTCACTGACCATTTGCAGCAGGAAGCTGTCCTGAAGGCATCCAGCAGTACCTGCTCCCTTCTGTTCCTGGTTGTTGGGGTGCTCCAGTCCACTCCTGGCATGTTGAAGTCCCCACAATCACCACTACCCTTCTATGGGTCCTCCTGATCTGTCCCGCTAGTTCCCTGTCTAACTCCTCCGTCTGGGATGGCCTGTGTACACCCTCCCATTCTAAGAATCCTATTCTTGGAATCCTGGATTTGCACCCAAAGTGACTCCGACTGCACCTCCTCCCTTCCCTCCTTACACACTTCAGTCCTTCCTTCACTATAGTGCCACCCTCCTTTCCCAATCACCCTATCCCTATGAAATAACCTGTACCTGGGTACAGACAGGTCCCAGTCATTATGTTGGGTGGCCATGTTTCTGTGATGGCTGCAATGTCCACCTCTCCCTCTGCCATGAGAACCTGTAATCTGCAGTTTTCCTCCAGGCTCCTAGCATTAAGGATAACCACCTTCCACCCTTTCCCCTTCCCATCCTGCCCTCCTTTCTAGCATCACCAATAGTACTTGCCATTTGTCCTTTTGTCACTGTTATGGGGTAAGCTCATATGATTTCCCAACCTGTGGTCTCTGCATATCTCTTCCCAACTAGCCACCCCCACCCTAGTTTAAATTCACAACTTCCTCTATATACTCTTCCATCCTCTGTTTCAACACTTTCTTTCCTCCTCACTTCTAAGTGTGTCTGTCCTGTGCATAGAGACTACTGTCCTCCCAGGTCCCTCCCACCCCCCAAAGCCCATACCCTTAGCACAACAACAGGTTCTTAGCCATCCATTAAATTCCTCTATTCTCAGCTTTCTTGTTGTACTTGCCTTTGGCACTGGAGTATCTCGAGAAAAGTTACTGATCTTCCTGCCCTCACATAATTGTGCTAGTTCCTCAAACCTCCTCTGGATTATATCTACTGTCTTGTCAAACAGGTCGTTTGTCCCAAGATGTATAATTAAATGAGGCTTGTCCCTACCCCTTCTAGCATATTTCAGAACAGACTGTCCCACCCTTTCCGCTGTCATTCCTGGCATGGCCTACACCCAAATGCGACTATGCCTCTCCCCCTTGCTACCCCACCTAACTCCTCTTAGTATTGAGTCCCCCAGCACTAAGATTCCACCCCTCTTACTCCCTGCTTGCTTCCATTCATCTCCTCTCTCATTTCTCAGCTCCTCTTCTTCCTCCTGCACATTATTTCCCTTTTACCCTGTTGCAATTCTCCCAGCAGAATTTCCCCGCTCCAGTTTGGTCCAAGCATTATCAATTACTCCTCTAATTTCATCATTTCCTCCTCCACTTACTTCTTCTCTAGCAGTGCACAGCTGTTTTCTGAAGACCCTTCACAAGTGTCACTCCCTCTCTCTTCATAGTAACCTGTTTCTCTCCTTTCCACTCCATGACTTTTGCCACTTCTTCGCCTCCCTCACAAGTCCCTATCTCCTCCTTCCATTTGTCTTTTGTCTCCTGACCTGGTTTCCGGCAATTGTTCTTCCTGGCCTGGGCCCTTTGTCTCTGCTTCCTTCTTCTGACCCTCTCCTCACCACTGTTGGCTTAAATCGCCTCCCTCATCTCCCTTTTTCCTCCCTCCAGTATTGGGCTAAACCCACCCCCAATCTGCCTTGCCTGTCTTAGTTTCTCCTGCAGACCCTCAATCTCCTTTCTAAGTTTTCTATGTGGTTGCACACTAAACATCCTCCCACACTCCAGGCAATGTTTAGAAAGATTGGTGCACCGCAGTTGTTGCAGCCTACCACCCTACCCATTGCTGTCATTGCCCACCAGTGACCCCCACCCTTCCAGATGCAGGATACCAAACACTCCCCAAGTCTCCCCTCCCCTCTATCAGTGCAAAACATTTTTTCGATTTCCTTTCCCCTTTGTTGTACACGTTTAGATAGATTGAGCAACTGCTTTTATATTCCTATCCTTCCTATCCACACTCAAAAGAGACTTTAAGTAGCCATTGCACAACCTTCTTCAAACTCCTACTCCTCCTTTCCCAATGCAATATCAATGCGAAGAAGTAATAATGAAAGCTCCTGATTTGCATTTACTTCCTTCCACTGAGAGAGCAGTCACCTCTTCACTTGCTGCTGTTCCTTTCCTGGATGTCTGCTTCTGCTATGACAGGTGCATATCTTTTGCCTGTTTGAGGAAGTGATGTCAGAACCCCTAGTATACAAGAAATAATGGACCAGGGGTGGGTGGGGTGAGGGGTTTGGGTGGGACCAGCCCAAGTCTTCCAGAAACAATCAGGTAGCTGAGGCCTCTGGTCAGACCATTAGCACCCTTCCCCCACTGTGCACTCAAACTTTGCAGCTAGTGAAGCCAGCAACAATGAATCACAATTCTACTCAAAGCCCCCAAAATAGGTTTGCTACCCAAACAAACAGCCCCAAACAATACCCTGCTAGCCCCTTAGTAGTAAGAAAGAAAAGAAATAACAATCTACCAAGTAGAATCCATGAAAAACAATGTAAAACAAGAAGCTACTGTATTGTAGATCTGATCCTGTCCCCCTTCTAGTTCCTTCTGAGAAGCCAAAGCACTGACTCCACACCTGATTCAGCTCTGCCTCCCTACTGAGTGAGACCTGGCCAGACCATTAACACCCTTCCCCCACTGTGCACTCAAACTTTGCAGCTAGTGAAGCCAGTAACAATGAATCACAATTCTACTCAAAGCCCCCAAAATAGATTTGCTACCCAAACAAACAGGACTCCAATTCAAACAGCTTCACCAACAACACATCAAAATAGGCTTGGAATTAGAAGGTATAGGTCTCCAATTCAAAGAAACAGACACAGTTAAATTACACCAATTATGTTTTAAAACAGAAGAAATAGGCCTCTACATATGCAGCATGCCACACAGTGAACCAAACAAATGAGCCCACTTATAGCTACCAAAACAGGTTTCAAAATTCCAACAGCCCCAAACAATACCCTGCTAGCCCCTTAGTAGTAAGAAAGAAAAGAAATAACAATCTACCAAGTAGAATCCATGAAAAAGAATGTAAAACAAGAAGCTACTGTACTGTAGATCTGATCCTGTCCCCCTTCTAGTTCCTTAACTACAAACTATACAAATTATTGAATGCCTTACTATAGCAGGTTTCAGCATCCATTTATATTTGCTTATCCTTCTGAACTCAATATACCTTTTGATTGTAATCCCTATATTCATCATTCAGATATAAATAATGCTAACTTTTATTTGTATTTTATGCATTTCTGTTACACACTGACTCTACATAATCTGCCTTGTTAAGGGATTCCTTTTGTATTTCCATATTTTGGATGCCTATTCATTGTATATGCTTGAGTGCTTTCATATATACTTCAATAAAAAGATAAAGTACAAAGGAGTGTAGCAGCCCCCTCATTCTGCACTACAGTGTCAGTATTGGGATATTAACCCAAGTGCCTGGTGTGGAGATAGAACCCACAGCCTTCTGATCTCCTGGCCTCAGAGGCGAGTGTTCTACCTACTGAGCCACTGACACTGCTAAAGTAAAAAATACAATCAACACACATATAATGTCAACAATAACAGCGTTGAATGGTGGCAGTGGCAAATAGGGAAGAGCCGTTAGGATAGCAGGAGAATTGTAAAAGGAGGCAAAGAGAAGGAGGGGGGGAAGGGTAGACAGAGAGGGGGAGCACTTATGAATAGAAGGGGTCAGGACAAGACGGAGCACATCAGGAGAGGCACTTACAAGGCTCAGTGAAGGATCTTGCATAAAGCTTTTTGAATTCAGAAAGCTTCTTAGGACTTGCACATTTTAGTGTTTTTTGAAGCTTGTTCCATAGCTGAGGTAGGGCAAAGCTGATAACCTTAGGTATCACTAAAAAAGATGTAGGAATGACTTCTCAGGACATAGTTACCCAAGGCACAGTGGGGCAAGCAATCAGAGATAAACTGGGGTAACATCTTGGTAATTGCTCTGTATGTCCAAAGAGCAGCATTCCTTTGCCTTCTAAAAGTAAGGGATGGCCAACCCACTAGAGAATACAGGGCACAATGGTGTGTAGTATAGGCTGCACCAGAGATGAAATGTAAGGCCTTATGATACAGGACATCAAGCTTAGCTAGGGCTGACCCTGGGACATGACCATATAGGAAGTCTGCATAATCCAAAAGCATTATGAGGGTAAATTGAACCAACCTCATCTTAGCCTCATGTGTAAGGAGGTGCTTGATTCTATAAAATAAACCAAGCCATTGTTTCAGCTTTTTTTGCAAGTTCCTCTACATGTTCAGAGAAGGAAAAGCAACAGTCAATCCACATCCCTAGGCATTTGAATTTATCTATGTGGTCCAGCAATTCACCTAGAGCACAGTAAAGGTTGCACAGTACCTGTCATAGACAGAAAAGAGGCAGAGATGGTCAGGGACAGAAGAATAGCCTTTTTTTTTGGCATTTAAGACCAATTTTTGGTTGAGCAGGTTTTGTTGCAGTATGTTAACATCAGACTGAAGGTCCCTACAGACATGCTCAGGAGTAGGTCTGAAGGTGTATAGGACCGTATCATCCATGAAAAGATGGATGTCAGAAGATATAGTTCCATGGTCAAAGCTGCTGATGTAAAGAGTAAAAAGTAATGGACCCAGAATCTAGCCCTGAGGCACACCTCTGCCAATTGGTTTCAATAGTGAGAGATCACCCACTACTTTAACCTGCTGTGTACGACTGGTGAGGTAGGAGGAGAACCAATTCAGGGATAACTCGTCCATGCCAATATTATGAAGGATATGCAGAAGTAAGTCATGGTCAACAGTGCTGAAAGCCTTAATTAGATCAAGGAAGACTATGCAAACAAAGTTTTTATCATCAAGGGCTTTCTGCCAGTCATTCATTACCTTGGCAAAGGCAGAAATTGTACTATGACGGGGCCTAAAGCCTGATTGAACCAGACTGAGCAGGTTTGAGGAGTCCAAGTAATTTTAAATTGTCAGTTAACTTGTTTTTTGAGCAATTTAGAGAAGATAGGGAGTAAAGAAATAGGCCTATAATTATTGAGGTCACTTGGGTCCCCAGATTTGAACAAAGGTATAACTTGAGCAGTCTTCCAGATCATAGGGAGTTCGCCTAGAGAAAGGGATGAATTAAAGAGATGCGTGATTGGTACAGCCAAAATGCGGTAGCTAATCTTTAAGAAGTTTGACTCAGTGAGGTCAGTACCTGCACTTTTTCTGATGTTCAGATGCAAAAGTAGGTCCTCTACCTCATTAAGGGTGATAGGGTGAAAGGGGAAGGCTGAGGCAGAGGGGATACGGTAAGGGTTGGATGTATTCTAGGCTGAGGACTGGGTACAAAGGTGACAGGCAGGTGAGGAGTAAAAGGCCAGCCCTGCAGTGGCAAAGTGGTCTTTCAGGAGATCAAGAATCCCAGCTTTGTCAGTGATAGATGTGCCACCATGTGAAATTTTTAAGGGGAGGAAACCAGAAGGAACATGACTCTTGTTCTCATTAAGCATTTTCCAGAACTTTGCAGGGCACGCAGT
Source organism: Neoceratodus forsteri (assembly GCA_016271365.2). Lineage (NCBI taxonomy): Eukaryota > Metazoa > Chordata > Ceratodontiformes > Ceratodontidae > Neoceratodus > Neoceratodus forsteri. Next base: position 816,864,424 of record CM028135.1, read on the forward strand.
GGAGGAGTCCAACGTTGTTTGGTAGTAGTTTACCTTTTCAGTTCTAATTAGCTTTGTACAGAGTTTTCTAGCAGTCCTGAATGCAGTTCAGTCAGCAGGGAGCTTTGTTTTCCAGGCCTTTTTCCAGAGTTTGTCCCTATTATGTAGAGCTGTCCTCGGCTCAACCATAAAACAGGGAAAGGACTTCTTGGTATGGATTTTGACTAGGGGCATAATTATCAAATGCGCTAGCACAATGGAGTTGAAAACTGATAGGCCTCTTCAACCAACTTGGCAAAGTAGAAGTTCTACCAGAACAAGGAGTTCTGATGGTCCAAAAGGAAGGCCTTGGGGTCAAAGCTGCGTAAACATCTTTTGAGGATGTACCTAGATGTAGTTTTTGGTTTAGGTGCAGACCTTATGCAAGCAATAAGACAATGATCGCTGACATCTTAGAAGATATGCCAGAGTGAGAAAATAAATAGGGTTTACTCACCAGTATAAGGTCTAACAAGGAGCTTTTACTGGGGTTTGTTTTGTTGGGTGTGTCACTTCCGAAATAAGTTAGGCAAGCCCAAATGTATCACAAGATTTTGAGTGGTTTGGAACTGTCCAAGAATCAGTCTAGGCTGAAGTCGCCCAGGATAATGACCTCAGCCTGCGCTTGAGCTAAAGAAACTGTTGAGATGATTCAGCAAATGAAGGCCTGTGAGGGGGGGTATAGCATCCTGTGACATACAAGGAAGAAGAAGCAAGCTGGACCTTAATAGTTAAGCTTTCCAATTCCTTTGGGACAGAAGTGGAGTCGACAATAGAGACAGTGTACTTATCCAGAATGTAGATGCCAATTCCACCCCCTCTGGTCAGTCTGTCCATTTGGAAGATGTTGTATGATGAAATATTCACCTCAGAATCTATGGTAGAGGTTTAAGCCAAGGCTCTGTGATCAACAGAACATCCGGCTTAGTATGTGAAATCCAGGTTTGGATAACATCCAATTTTTAATAAACTACATGCATTTATGTGAAGGATACGCAATCCTTTAAGGTGTGATAAATCCGGGAGCATGGATTAGTATTGAGGGCCTGGTTTAGTTCAGCACTACCGAACAAAGCAACAGCAGCACTAAGATCCTTTTGAATGTGCTCAGCAACAGTCTATATGTCCTAGCACATTCCCATTTATGGAAGGACATGGTTCAAGGCTCAGAGTGGCTAAATCATGGGGAACACAGGGTTGTATAGAGCAGAACCCTCTCCTGGAAGGAGGGTGAAGATGAGTAAAGAGGAGGAATGTGTATAGGGTAGAACACCAAAGAGATAAGGATGCAGTAGTCTGTGCATACCAAGGAGACACAGTAAAAGGATTCCAGGCTATCAGGTTGGGGAACATGGTGGGTGGCTTACATCGTGGTTTATTATCATTCAACATTGATGTACCAAAGCATGATACTGAAGCACCAGTAATCACCATCATTCACATAAACTCAAAGTAGCCACTATTCATCTAATGCCTTTCCATTGCTTGAGTAAGGTTTAAATAACTATTAAAGTTCCCATTCAATAATTAGAACCTAAGTAAAAGATGAATATATAATTTCTCTTACTGTCTTTCAAAAATTCCATAGTTCTTATTAACAGAGTTGGATGGGTGACTCACCAAGAGGTTTAATTGCATTCTGAGCAGCATTCAGTATGTAATGTTCTGAACGTTGAGAGAACTGCTGCTTTTATTCCGCTGCTCTGTAGACCAGAAGAGGCTTCAACCAAACTTCACCATGGAATGTCCGATATCAGATTGACATCACTACATCCGGGTGACTGATCAGCTTGCTGAAGCCATATCTGTTGCTAAGCAACAGCATCTTGTCAATCAAACCTGGGGACTCCCAAGGACGGACTGTGTAGTTAGTCTCCATGCTCTCCGAAACATGCTTTTAGCTCCCAGATCCCAGTAATGTAATATTTTCACCAAAACAATAAGATTTGCAAATCATTATAGGTGTGGTTCTGCTTCACCTCCGCACATCAGATTTTTATAAATCATTGACAAAAGTGGCCAAAAAAAGTTTACACCCAATATATTCAGATGAACTGCCGAAATAGTGATATAGCAGGTAAGGGCTGGTGCTAATAGTAGTTGTAATCCTGCAGGACTCATGATCTAAAAATAACAGCTAAATTAAATATTTAAAAAGATTCCTGTGTTCACTAATTAAATATTAATAATGACTCTCAATGGCATTACACAGTTACAGCTTCCATATAGCTCACATGATCTGTAGAAATAACTTAATTACAATAATGCCTTTTCAACTAAAAAATGGGTGGGGTGCTGCTATAGGAATATTTAGATCACAGTCATAAATGTTGCAAAGAGAACATCTAATGCAATTTCTTTCTTTCTTTCTTTCTTTAGTTTTGTTGACTGGGTAAGTGCACTAGACAAATCCTACCTATTTTCAGGCATGACCCGGAGGAGGGGATACAGATGAATGCCAACTGACCTTGAACCAGATTAAGCTGTTGGTGGTATTTTTAGTGAATGAGAGAATTGGCAGGACACCGAAATTCCCCCTCACTTTGCCTGGTAGGGGGCCTTTGCTTCCTGTGAGCAGAGGGGACCCTTTTGTCTGCGGTACCAAGATGGCGGATGACAGTGTGGTTGCTGGTGGAATTGCTGGAGATATTTTGGATTCTGACCTGACTACAGCTTCATCCATGGAGTCAAGAATACCTGACATTACCTCTGAAGAACCTACAAGGCTGCAATCTGCAGAAAGAAATACTGAAGGTTCCACTTTAAATGAATTGCCAGACAATCATCAAGAAGACTTGCCTCAGACACCACTTTACCCAGTTTCAGGAACTCAGAGCACTTCTAATGATACAGGAAATTATCTGCGAAGCATGTATTTTGCACACAAGGACTTTCTTACTGGTTTAATGCACTTTGATTCACAGTTTTCCTCCCAGCCTTTTTTGTCAACTTACCCTGCAGCAGCCACTTCTGATATGACTCCTAGCACCAGAAATGCCACAAACTCTGCATCGGAGCTCTCTCTCTTTGCATCTACGGACAGTCATCACACCGCAGAGGACATTGAGAGCATTTGGTCACCCACAGCAGCGCTCCATGCTGCTGGCTGGCAGCAACATTCAGAAGGAGCACCCTGGACCTCCCCAAGGGCTGTTTCAGCTCAGGAAATCATCTCTGAGGCATGCAACAAACTCTGATCTTCAGGAGACACACCATTACTGATGAAAACAGCTCCAGAACCAGTATCTTTCCCTAGTAATGCTTCAAGCACACCTGCTATCTCCCAAACAACACCTGATGTCATAGATACTGTCACGGGCCCCAGCTTAGCCAGACATGAATCTACTTCATCCTCCTCAACTTCAGAACATAATTTAGCTGGTACATCTGAGCCATTTGGTCCACAGCCTGCAGGTGAGGGCACTAACTCGACCCCATTTAAACTCAATGATCTGTTCACAAACTTAGGTGAGCCAGCACAGCGAAGGAATGCTGTACGTATGAAGTTCATAGGGGACATTGGTACAAGCTCTGACAGAAAAACTGTATTGCATAGTATGTTGCAGGACTCTTTAGGGATAGGGGCAACAGAATTATTTGCCTTCATTCATGTGCATGACTTAAGTTTTAAAAAAGTGTACACTTTGGAGAAATTCTGGGAGAAATATGAGCATGTAAAACATCTGCCACTCTGGGCTCCCTTTGTGGTCATCCCCCTCACGAAACCAACAGTGAAAATTGTTACCTTACTGTTTTGTAGCGAGGGGTGAGCATAGACGGACGTCCAGTACTGGCTCAGGCAGCACTGCGATATACTAGAGGTCCCCGACCTATTTTGGATGAGGACCTAGTATGGACTGGGGAATGGAAAGTAAAGGTACAACTTAAAAACATGGATAAAGGTATCTCTCATTTACCAGGCAGCTTTCACATAGGCAGGGACCGTGGCTTATGTTTTTACCCTGGACAATCACGGACCTGTCATAAGTGCGGTCTCGCACCCACCTGAGCAGCACTGCAACAAGCCCAGATGTACTTTGTGCTTATCCTATGGACATGTGAGTTTAGGTTGTCCAAACCTCTATACTGCAATCTGTGTGACGAGCTGGGGCAGTCCTATCACCAGTGCCCTTGGGCAGATCATAATAGGCCTGACCGCCCTCCCAGGACCAGATAGCACTTAAACGGATTTCCAGACTAGGCCTTATGCCGCAGGGAGGTCCCGCCCCTGCCACTTCTACCCTGGCACAAGAACCTCCCTCCTGCAAGATCCTGAACCTCACGGCCAGACAAGGGGCCATTCCCAAGTCCCTAGCACCCCTATAGCAGCAGTACCTCTTCTGAATCAGTCCCTGCTAGTACCCAGTCTACATGCCTCCTCCCCCACAAAGGACTCAGACCTCTTTGTGGTAATCCCCCCTTCTAAACGGGGTAAAGGCAAATGAAAAGCAGAAGCTTCCACCCCCAAGAGAATAATTATCATTTCAGGCCTTAGCCAAGAGACGACAATGGGGAAACACGGAAGGGGAAGATGGAGACTCGGATTCTTCTCTAGCCTCTTCCTCCCGTATGGACTTCTCCTCTGACTCCCAGCTTGATCCCCCCCCTTCAGCAGATGGAGGTAGGACCCATGCTAACATTACCTGACACTAGCTCCTCCAGAGTGGCACTGTACTTTCTGGGATGAACCACCACCAAGGACTCTGCTGCTTCACCCTAAATGCATGCAGCGTTAAATCCTATAGAAAACAACTCTCTACAATGCAGTACCTTTCTGACTTACACCATGACATCTATTTTCTCCAGGACACCCATTTGAAATCACCTCATGAGCTTTCTCAAATTAAAACTCATTGGCATCAGGGCTCTTCCTTCTGGTCATATGGAGAGGATAGTTGTGATGGCCTAGGTATTTTGTTTGCAAATTTTAATTTCCAAATTTCCCGGATGGTAGACATAATACCAGGACGAGCCATGCTTGTAGACTGTACATACCAACAACACAAACTCAGGCTCATTAATATATATGCCCCCCAGAGCATTGCCTCCAGAACAGACTTATTTAACAAAATACTCCCATACCTGTATTCCAACCGGCAAATTTATATGGGAGGTGATTTCAACTGTGGTCTTACTCTCTCAGATTGGGGCGGCTCCACCCAAAAACTTTTCGCAGATTCAATTGCCCTGAACAAAATTATTCAGACTGCAGCCCTCATAGATGGACATAATGCTTTACATGGTCCAGGTGCCAAAACCTATCATAGAGGCCCATACGCTACCAGGATAGATTTTCTTTTTGTCTCACGGAATATTTCAGTCACACAGGCAAGAATCATACCCTGTGAGACTTCAGACCATCTGGGGATCTCTCTGGTTTGCTCCCCCTCGGGGAACTCCTTTCCTGGTCAACCCCACTCTAGGTGGAAATTGAATAGTTCATTGTTGACAGACCCAGTCATTTCAATGCATTGCACAGACCTTCTAAGGGCCCAGCTGTCCGTATTGGAAGCATATCATTCCCCTCTACAATGGTGGGAAGACAGGAAGAGTGATATCAAGATTTTCTTCCTACATACAGGGAAGAAGAGAACACTGAGTTCATATCTTCAATACCTCACTCTCAGACAAAAACTACAACAGGCCATATCTTTTTCTTTCACATCCCACATGGACTACTCTCACACAATAAAGTCCATTAAGGAAGAAATGGAACAGTTCCAGTATCACCGAGCACATTCTTTATGGATGGAAGCTCAACATGGGACACAAGGTTTCAGTCCCTCCTTAGATATCTATAAAAGTTGCACTGACAGGGTAAATGCAACCCACATAGAGGAACTTTATGATCCTGCTTCCAATATCCCCCACAATTCCTTGCTGGACATAAAGCATATCGCCAGCTCTTATCTAGCTACGATGTTTGGCACCACAACTCCTGTGGATAGTATCATACCTTTCCTTTCAGGTATTTCTATTCCTCCTCCTCCATCCCAAGATACATTGAAACATCTCCTTAAACCTATAACACCAGAGGAAACCCAGCAGGCTATAAAATGCCAAAAGAAGCGACTTCCTGGATCTGATGGCCTTAATGCAGAATTATATATAGAGTTTATGTTATTTTTTACCCTTTCTGACGTTAATATATACTACCATCATAAGCACTAATTCTACTCCTAAAGGATTTTCTCATGCTATTATGATTTTATTATTCAAGAAAGGGAACAGAGCCAATATACGGAACTAGAGACCACTAAGTCTGCTAAACGTAGACTATAAAATATTCACTTCCATCTTGCTCAGTAGGATGCTCCCTGTTGCTGCTCAGATTATTTCTGAGGTGCAGACTTGTGCCCTTCCCGGCAGATCTATCCTTTCCAACCTATCCCTCATTCGAGACATTATTTCAAACAGTACCCCCTCTTCCCCTGCCCTGTTACTCTCATTGGACCAAGAAAAGGCTTTTGACTGGGTCAGCCATGTTTATTTGTTCCAGGTTCTGCACACTACCATGTTCCCCAGAAATTCATCTCTTGGCTTAAACTCTTATATAGTACTGCTTGGATACAACCCCATAAAAATGGTTCTCCATGCCCCCCTTTTTTAGGCCTTAGAGGAGTGCCACAGGGCTGCCCCTTAAGTCCTCTTTTATATATTTTCCAACTGGACCCTGGAGGCAAGAGTTTACAATATTTTTTTTCAAGGCTTCTGGGGCAGCCGTTTAAATCCCATAAAAAGATCATACACATACATGGATTATTGTCATGGTGGGGTAAGGATGCTGAACCCGATAGTATTTTTCCATAGCCTATTCCTGAAAATTACGATACCCCACTTACTCCATGATCCACCCCTATTTTGGCATTTAATTATATATTCTTTTACCATTAAGGTATGCCAAATATGGCAACAACTCCTGAATGACATCCCTAGGAACTTCAGAAAACTAGGTATCCCCAGCTTCCTCTTCCCCCCTTTTCTGAAGATCCGGCAATGGAAACTCTCCCCTGCACATACATCGACTAAAACCAGGAGACAGCTTTATAACTTTGTTTTAGATACCCATTTTTCTGACTTACCACAGATAGTATCAACACAAGGCTCCTTCTGAAATTAGAAAGGCCCTTCCTCAGTTAACTGACCCCAGGATCCCACACAATTTTGGGATATCTCCTGGCTAGCTTTGTCATGGAAGACTGGGTGTCAAGAACAACCTAAAACATAAATCAGTAGAGGAGGCGAATATGCCCCAGAGACTCTTGCACAGCGGTACTGGAAACCATGCATCATTTTTTATTGATTGCCCATATAGTCAAGTTGTTTGGATCCTCCTTTTACATAAATGGAAAGAAAAGGCACTTCAGAATGTAACATATGATATCCTTGTGTACGGGATATACCCCCGATTACAGAAATATCACACAGGGACCTTACGTCTCATCTTTGCATCCTACCGCTATTATTTATGGCAGGCCAGGTGCACCTTTCTCCTGCAACAGAAAGTGTTTTCTGCAATGCAAATAGTTGCACAGATTGTTTCTAGCCTTGTGTTAATCCAAAATGCGGAAAAAAAGTTGTTGACTTCTGCTGTATACAGTTCATATTGGAACAATTGTGCATGGATTGAAACTGCAGTACCCTGAAGATGTTTTCCTTTTTTCCTCTCTGTATTAGTAAGCATTTATTTTGCTCCATTTAAACTGAAATGTTTCTTTTGACTTCTTTTTCTTTTTTTATCCCTCACCCTTGTTTATTGGTTTTATTTGTGGGTTGATTTCCTTTTGTCTTTCTTGCAAACCTTATTTACAGTTTCTGTAAAGTTGACATTGTATTTTGTTTATTGAATGTACTGCACTAATTTTTCTTTAAATAAAACATTCCCCTACTTGGGGGGTCGGGAGTCCATCTGCCTGCTTAGTATGGAGGAGCCCAGTGTGGCTCTGGTGTTGGAAGGAGGTCATGCTGTGAGTCAGGTCTCTGAGGCGGCTGGAATGCATGACGTTCATGGCCAGCATATTGCTTCTTCGCCTGCTGAAGCGCCGGAGAAAACTGGAGTGGATTTATCTTCTGCCAACAAGGCAAATTCAGCTTTGTGTGCTGACATTTCCTTTATTTCTGCCTCATGCTCAGATATGAGTCTTGCAGAACAAAAAGTTTACTTACAGCAACAGCTTCTACTCTTTGAATCGGAGCTTTCTGAGGAACAACGACGTCTCGAGGAAGAAAAAAGTGGAAGCGCAGTTTAGATGCTACTCCACCACACTCTGCTAAAGTTTTTTCCTGACCTAGAACTCTATTGCCGGATGTTTAGAGTCGGATGCCTTCACATCTGCACACTGTTCCTGGAGGTCCTGGCTGGTCCCTGGATAGATCCCAAAGAGAGGCTGGTTGGTGGCACTGCCATCTGGTTCCTGGTGTGCTGCAGTTGACCTTGCAAGTCCTTCACCTCCTGATTTGACTTCTACTTTACCTACAGCCATTCCGGATACCTCTCCAGCACTACCATTGGAAACCTGCCCAACTCCCATTACTACTGCTGAGACTCTCTTCAGCGGAGTCAGACTCAGGTAGCATTTCTTTTCTCCTCAGTCATCTTTGCCCAATACTGCGTTACCGTTGATGACATTACTGATCATAATACCCCACTGCTCCCTGATTTCTCTGCCATGTTTGAAACTCCTGATTTACCTGTACCTAATACACCTACCCATCATATGTGGATTTATTCCAAGAAGCCTGTGGAACTGGCCAAATGCAGGAATGCTGTTAGACTGTGGAATCTGGGAGGTATGGAACAGTTTCCTGATAGAGTTTTTTGTGGGGCATATTCTACTTAAGCAATCTTTGGGCTTCACGCCCTGCTGAGGTGTATGCCCTGATTCATGCTCCTGGGGAACAGACATTTGACATCAGTTTTCGGACACCTGATATTTTAGAAAGGTTTTGGGTTAAGCATATGACTTAAAATGAACCCCTTATGGATGCCTTTTAAGGTGATTCCACTGACTAAACAACCTTTTTGAGTGATTAATGTCTTATTTCGTAATGAAGGTGTCAACATTTCTGATATTTTGTATTGGTTGGATAAGCACTGTGATGGTCAGGGTACCCCGGACCCCATTTTGGACTCCGAGGGTTTTTGGAATGGAAGGTGGAATATTAAAATAAAGCTTTTCCAGACTGATGACAGGTTGGAGCACCTTCCAAATTGTTTTTATATTGGTAGGGATAAGGGTTTTATTTTTTACCCAGGTCAAATCAAACGTTGCTTTAAGTGTGGGTCAGTTCAGCATCTTAGTTCTACATGTCAATTTGTTCAGTCTACCTTTTGTGGGGAAATGGGTCATTCTTCAGTACATTGTGTTAATACACCTAAATGTAATTTGTGTGAAGAAGGGGGTCATGATTTCATGTCTTGCCCCTGGGCTGCACATAATACTGGGGATGCGGATTTTGTGTGCAAGATTTTTATGTTCACAGGGCCACTAGAGTGGCTGATGACTCTGTGAGACACCATTTTCCTTTTGATCCACATCCCCAATGGAAACAGTCTCCGCCTCAGCCTGGTTCTACCTCTGGGGCACCCTCCTCTTCTAGGGACCCAGATTCTGTGCCTGAGGTTCTGGTAGTACCAGTTGTGGCTCCTGTATTGTTTCCCTCGCTTGATGCCAATGTGGTTTCCTTACCTCCGGATAATGGGGATATTATGCCCCTTCCCCCACCTCCAGTTCCTGTAGACTCCCATGTGGTTCTACCATCTCCCAATCCCCTGTCTTCAATACCTGAGCATTCTATCCTTCTGGGTATTCCTCTGTCTGAAAATAGGTACTCAGTTTTGCCTGCCGATACTGGTGGGGAAGACCGAGACTCTTGTTGCTTCTGTAGCCTCTTCCCAAATGGAGATTGCTTCCGAGTCTGACTCTCCGGTTGTCCCCCCTGGTAAGGGTAAAAAGACACGTAATCTGGGACCCCGTGTAGGTACCAGAAAAAGTTTGAGGAAACCTCCATCTGGTACCTAACCCACTGCTTCTGCTGCTATTTCACCCAGCTATGAGTTGCACATAGCCAGTCTCAATACTTACAGTATCCGATCTGAGGTCAGGATGTTGGCTACTTTTGAACTTTTTTTTCTCTCTCACATTTGATATTGTGTTTCTGCAAGATACTAGATTGTATACTGAACATGATTTTCTAACTGCTTATGATGCCTGAATGTGGGGTCCTAGCTATTGGTCGGTGATGAGGACCGATGTTGTGGGCTGGGAATTTGTTTCACTACTCTTCACATTTTAGTTACACATATGGTTGATATTTTTCCAGGTTGAGGGTTTCTTTTGGATGTTACTTTATTTAATGTTGATTTTGCTCTTATCAATATCTATGCTCCCCAAACCAAGTTGGCTAGATTTCCTGTTGAAGCTTCTCCTTCCTATTTGTTTACTAGCAAAATGCATTGTTTGGTGGAGATTTTAATATTAATCGCACTATTCAGGATAGGCATTTTAGTACTACTAAATTGTATTGTGACACTGCCTTTCTCAATTCTTTATTGGACCAGTGTGGCCTGCAGGATGTTTTTCCTCTCCATAACTAATGCCCCATACTTTTTTTCAAGGTAAAGGTCGTCCCTCGCATTGATTATTGGTTTTTGTCTTCCTCTCTTCAGACCAAGTCCCTTTGGTGCACCTGGAGGCTACTTCAGATCATGTTTTGTTATGTGTTACCATTTCTAACTACGCTGGTACATCCAGAGGTTTGGGTTATTGGAAGTTAAATTTGTCATTATTAGATATTCTTGAGGTGAAGATGGTTTCCTTGCTACTGTTGAAGCTAGAAATCAGTGCTTTGTCTCTATGATAATAGACAAACCTGGTGAGGATACAAAATTAGAATTTAGGTTATATTTTCAGCAAATTGGTAGGCTTTTGGGTAGATATAAGAAACAGGAATATTTTGTGTATAGGCAACAATTGCTGGTTTTTCATGAGTGTCTTCAACAGGGTCTTGAAATTGATTTGCAAGACTTTCAATCTTTAAAAACTACTCGGACTAAATTGCAGTATGACCATATGTCCTCTCTAAGACAGGAACAATGGTTTGGGATACATGGTACGAAAGCTCACACAAATCCTTTTGATTTTTGCCAAGCTGCACGTCACCATAAAGATATTGGAACACTTACCTCTCCTACAGGGGAGTTTCTTTCCAATAAAACTGATATTTTGTGTGAAGTGGGTCAGAGTCTCTGCTGACCCTCATCTCTCTGACTCTCTTATTATGAAATGATTGGATTCCTGTACTTTGAACACTGTGCCTGAATATTTTTTCCTGGTCTTCTCAATCCTGTTTCTCCAACTGAGGTTTTGGAAGTTATTTCACACTTGCCTGGGGTAAGGCACCAGACCTAGATGGGCTCCCATACAAATTCTATAGGTTGATTGGTCTTTGATGGCAGAAGAATTGTCCCACTTCTTTCTGATAGCTTGTGGGATAATATATTGCCCTAGTATGTGTGATTTTCTTGTTATTTTACTATATAAACAGGGTGATAGGACAGACCTGCAAAATTGGAGACCAATTACTTCCTAAATAACAATTATAAATTATTGACAAAAATTTGGGGTCTCCATCTTTCTACTTGTTTAGCGGATGTTATTCACCCGACCCAGTTTTGCTCAGTCCCTGTTAGAACCATCACAGATGGCCTTATTTTAGTAAGTGAAATCTTTTCTAGAGGGTTCTCAGGTGAACTTCTGGGCTTTTGTTTTAGTTTAGATCAGCAAAAGGCATTTAATAGAGTGCCTCATGATTATATCTGGGCTTGTTTGTCCAAAATGAACCCCCCCCCCCCTTTTATTTCTTGGCTCTGGACTTGTTATATTGAGGCCCTAGCTATCCCTTTTGTGAATGGCTGGTTAGGGAAGCCAGTGAAAGTGACTAGAGGTGTTCAACAGGGATGTCCTTTGAGTCCTTTTCTTTATGTTTTAACCTTGGAACCTTTATTGGCACAATTAAATGCTTCAGATGATATTAGGGGTCTTTCCTTGCATAGTACGTGTCCTGAAGTGAAGACGATAGCTTATACTGATGATCTATGTCTTTTTTTAGCAGATCTCCTATCATGCCATGCTGCAGAAGTCTTGCTGTTGGCATATGAGGAGGGCTTAGGTTCACATGTGAATCTCTCCAAAAATAAGCATCTGTCCATAGGTCAAACTAGTATTGATGCACCTGCTATTATGAAGATCCTGGCTTGTGTAGGTTATTGCAAGATTTTGGGTATTTATTTTGGGATGGAGGACCCCTCCACCTATAATTGGGATTTGCTACTTAAAACTGCTCAGATTAAAGTTAGAAGATGGAATGCATGGCGCATGTCAAAGAAAAAAGGGTTTATATGGTTAAAACCTTTTCACTTTCTTTTGTTTTTGCATCTGGGGCCATTTTCCTCTGCTAGCCCTATTGGATACTAGTATTTATTGTATATTTTTCAAACAATCTGGGGAAGCAGACTGAACACCATTAAAAGAGGTATCTTGAATCAGGATTTTGCCTGTGGCGGAATTAGGATGGTAAATCCGATTGTTTTTTTTCCCTTTTTGTTTCTACCAGCATTAGTCCCCTTTTTAAGTTGGCAGATAGGGTATGGCATCCTTGGGTTTGGGATTCCATCCCTCCCTGGCTTAGCTCTTGGCACCCCCTAGAACCGATTCCAATGCAAAAATCTCTCACAGGTATGCCAGATTATTTTAATTCCTATTTTGTCAAAGTGAAACTATGGGGAATTTTAAGGCAACATGTTGAGACACGTTCCAGGAAAAAACTGTATAGGGCTATTATGGAACAGCACTTTTTGTTATCATCGGATTTTGCTATCCATCCACCACATCACTTGCTTTAGATTGGTACTATGTTAACTTCTAAGAGGGTTCCGGCCTACTTGTGGGATGTTTTATGGCTGGATGCCCATAATAGACTTAATGTTGAGGGTAACCTTAAGCATCAAGGTTTGCAAGAATGGAGGTGCCCAAGACAGAATTTCTGCCAATCTCCTGTGGAAACTATTGCTCATTTGTTCTTTGATTGTCCATATATCTGTCAGTTTTTGGCTTATGCTCTTTCCAAGTGGTCTGAATCCCCCTTTGGATCCCTGACAGCAGAGATTCTTCTACGTGGCATTTTACCAAATTCTTGGGACAAGTACGATGCTGATACTATGCATCTGATTTTGGCTTGTGTAAAGTTTCACATTTGGCAGTTATGTTGTGCTTGGTCCCTCATACAGCACTTTGTGACCCCTGAACAATTGTTTTGGAATATTTCGGCCATTCTCCATCAGCTCAAGGGTAAAGACCACCATAGAGTCCCTGCTGCTCAGTTTAATATTTATTGGAAGCATCTGAATTGGTTGGATACTGGGTGAATGGTTGTTCCCTTCTGGATGATTTGTGTTTCTTTCTTATAGTATGTGTGTTGCTTTCTCAAGTATGCTACACTGTTTATTTTTCTGCTTTTTTTTCTCCTCAAAATTGTGTCTGTTGTTTATTTTCTTTTTAGCATAGCTATGACTGAATTTGTCTAGGTTTGATCACATGATCCCCCTATTTTTTTGTGGGGATGGGATGGGATTTCTTTACCACTATTGCTTATTTTTGTTTAAAGTTTATGTATGCTGTGATGCTTGCTTGTGTTTTTTTTTTTTTTTTGTTATGATTTTGTATACAGTAATACTGCATTGTTTATTTTTCAGTTTTTGCATAATACAGTCCCCTGCTCTTTCGGGGATAGGGAAGGGGATTTTGTATATTTGTGGATTGCTTATGTTTGTCATTAATGTATGATATAACACTTATTTATGTTTTTTTTTCTTTTCTCATTATGTATTTGTATGACGTAATGCAATTTTATGTATTTTGTTTTGAGTTTTGAATAAAAAATTCCTCTACTCTTTCAGTGGTTGGGGGGTTCCTTTCTGTCTTGGGATTAGACTTGAGTTCTACTTCTGTATTAGACAGCCTGTTTGGATATGTATGACTGTAATACTTATTTGCTTTTGTTATGGTTTGTACTTTTCTTTTGTATGAGGCAACACTGTTTTGTATTGTTTTGATTTTGTTATTCTAATAAAAAATTCCCCTACTCTTTTTGATAAGTGCTATGGATCTTTAACATCCACCTGAACTACCACCAATCCAGGCAGATGGGACCTCGTTTAACATCTCATCTGAAAGATGGCACCTTCAGAAGTGCAGCATCCTCTCATGCTGCACTATAGTGTCAGTACTGGATATTAACCCACAGCCCTCTGATCTCCGGCCTCAGAAGCGAAGTGTGCTACCTACTGAGCCACTGACACTGCAAACTCTATACATCTGATTAAACAGACTCTAACAGGTTTAATTGAAAATAGTTACAGTATGTGACAGGAGGTTTTATTAATACTATGTGGGCTGGCAGTATAGCCTAGAGGTTAGAGGAATGAGGTGTGAACGAGCTTGATACATCCAGGACCAGACCTGAGTTTGATTCTCACAACCTCCATTTGCATACTGTGTGACTCTAAGCAAGTCACTTAACTGCCCAGTGCTCCCAGGTCACCCTGAGAACAGGCACTTGTGCCTAGTGGGCCTTACCCAGTTATCAAAGACATAAATAAAATAAATGTACTATTTTTGTACTAGACCAACATTTCTGATAGGTCACTTACTTTGGCAAGTCAATCCCATTCTACAATCTTCACAAATGTTCAGTTGTCATAGCCAGTCAAGGCCATCACAAAGTCAAAATAACCTAAGCAAACATGAACCATTTGCATATGGCTAAATCTCATGAATTAAAGAAACTGAAAAATTAAAAGTGCAAAAATGACTGGGGGGGAGAGTATATTGTAGGGGCCCAAGATGTTAAACATTCACCAACATACCACTCAGTTATCTTCATTCATGCCTAACCTGCCATTTAGAGCATCTAATGTATATATCCAATACATTTCTCTCCTCTCTAAGACTTTATCCCAGTCATGCAGATGATGCAGTGCTCTACGGGTCCTCCAACAACATGTGCACCTTGTAAACTTCTCTGACAAGTGACCTGCAACTCCTAGAGAGTTGGCTGACCAGCAACAGACTAGTGCTTAATAGCAAAAAGACTAAGGTCATTCTATTCAGCCCTACAAGCCTGGGGCCTGACAGAGCCTCTCTCTTCTAACTCCAAGCCTCTAGAGTGGCTCAATGATTGAGGTAGTAGAAAATATAAAGTACTTAGGCTTTACTTTAGTTCAGAATTGCACTTTCAATACACACATCGAACTGCTGACTAAGACACTAAATCAGAAGTTGGGGCTATTGTACTGCCTTAGCTCCTTCCTTGCACAGGACTCCTGGCTAAGGAAGGCAACCGGTACCCTAATACCCACCCTGCTGTATGGGTCACCAGCGCTACTCATGGTAAAATGTGGGGAAATGCACAAACTTAGTACCCTTTATCACAGGGTGTGCTGATTCTCCTTGGGGGGTCACCCTAGGAAGCACCACTGCCAGATGCTCCAAGCCCTGTCTTGGCCTCCACTGAAAGAATGTCTTGTCTACCCATCTTATACCTTGCCTGGAAGCTTAAGTTGGACTGTACACCTCAAGCCTAGCTAATACTTTATCTACCAAACAAAATACCAGGCTCTTAGATCTTCGTGCCAGCAACTATCACAATCACCATGCCTAGAGTCAGGTTAACCTGGGACAGAGGGCATTCTCAGCCAGCAACCCACCCCTCTGGAATGCTCTCCCAGCTAATGTACAGTCCTGTAATTCCTCAGAGGTTCAAAAGGACTCAAGACTCATCTGTTAGAGATTAATCAATGCACTTGACACTGATGAATTACATTACCCTTTTCTGTATTTCTTACTGCAACACTTTTGCTGTAACCATAAATGTATCCTAATTGCTAACCTATGCTGAGTGTCGAAACTTGTCAAACTGCAAACTATAATTTGTGTTATTAACACTGCAATGTTCAGTTGTACACCATTCTATGCTCACTGCATAATTGTCTACTGAAAACTGTGCTCACTCATGAAATGTCATCCTGTACCTGTTGTGTAACTTTATGGATTGTCTGCCTGTAATTAACTCTGGTCACCCTGAAAAGGGTCTGTCATGGTCTTAGTGGGTTTATTCAGTTATGAAAATTAAATAAATAAATCGTTTTCTCTGATAGGCACCTCCACTCTATCAATAGCCCAAAATATAGTGATGCTGCTTTATGCCGCTCAGTATTAAAATGTTGTGCTACAGGACAGCCTTCACTTTTCTTTCCTTTTTGCATTATCTTTTACCTCCTCCCTACGTGTTCCAATTCAGCCTCCTTCAGGTTTGCCAATGCTTGCTCTGGTCTATCTGTCCTCTAATCCTCCAGTCCCACATAGCTGCCAACCCAGGGTAACCCAGAGTAACCCTCCTCTGGATGGGTCCCCCTCCTCCGAAGGGGAATGTGCCAGCCCAGGAGGGGGCAGACCAGCACTACACTTGGCCCTGGGGTGCTGCTGGGACAGAGGACTCGGCAGGAACATGAATGGCACCAGAAAACTGGGAGGCCATCATCTGGCTTAATGTGGGGCAGTATTTCTGCTTTTTCTGGTGCGTCCCCTATGTGCATCTGTTGTGCTCCTGGTCTCCACCCCCAGGAGAGGAGAGCAGTCCTACAGATGCTCATTCCTCTCCTTCCCCTGCCAGCCCCTGGCATCCCGAGTCTGTTTCCAAACCCAGGTCGCCGGTGTGGGTCGAGGTAAAGCGCCAGTGCCTCAGCACTTTTATTTCTAATAGAGCTCTTATGTTCACTTATTCTCAGTTTCAGCAGTCTAGTTGTTTTGCCCACATAATATTTAGAGCAGGGACATGTAAGAAGATAAATAACATGATTGGAATCACAATTGAGAAACATTTTAAGAGATATTTGGTGTTCCCATTATGATGCTGTATTTGATTTTTTAATATTGCCACAATGTACACATCTTCCACAGAGATGCATACCTAGTTCCAATGATCCCAATAATAACTGAGTCCCTGTTCCATATAATTTCTTTGCCTGAATGCACAAGTTTATCACTAAGGGTGCTGACTCTTTTCGAGGCCACAATGGAACTCACATTTAATTCTGGTATTCCTGTAGGTTTTAATGTGTCCCAGTGACTATTAATAATTCTCCTGATTGGATCAGTGAAAGGAGTACCCCAGGACAGCACCATTCTATCACACATCTTCTTGGATTCTGTTGGTGGTTTTCTCCCTCTTTTGCCCTCACCAATGCTTTCTGAACAGTGTTCTGGTTGTATCCCCTTGCCAAGAATATATTTGCCATAATTTGAAATTGTTCATGCCTCTTCTTTTCATCACTTCTGTTCCTTTTGACTCTCAGCATTTGGTAATATGGAATACTATCTTTAAGATGATTACAGTATAATGGTACTGTAGCTGTCTGCAGGCAGCAGCATACTTCTATCTGTGTCCTTTCTGTAAATTCTTGTATTGGATTTTCCATCTCTTTAGTAAAACAATATGTCTAGGAAGGCCACTTTGGTCTCATCAGCTACTAGAACAAATCTTAAATTCTCAGTTAATGAATTTAAATGACTATGAAACAATTCCAATTCCTGCATAGATCCAATCCAAATGATAAGCAAATTATCAAAGATATATTTATATACCAAAATCTTTGAAAATATGTGTTATTCAGTATATTGGGTTCAAAATTAATTGCATTTAAAAATCCATATACAAATTTGCATAAATCAAGGCCATGGTACTACCAATGGTTGTTATCTTCTTCTGCCTATAATACTGCTCCTCAAAACAAAAATGGCTTTCATATAAGACAAGTCTAGCTAGCTCAGAGAGTGAGCTTACCGGTGGCATGTTTTCTCTGTCTGTCCTCCTTAGTCCTGCCTCCAAGCTATAAAGGTCGTCCTCATGAGGTATTGAGGGATACAGATCCTTTACACCCATGCTATGTAAGTTACAGTTTCCACAATCTATGGTGTCATTAAAAGTTTGTATTAGGGCTAATACATTGTTAGTGTCTTATATAGCTTTTCATCTGAGACACTGCTGGCTGTGCACAATATTTTATTAAACTTGAACCACTCTCCAGTATAGACTCATTGCCTGAGACTAGCAGTCTAGCGGGGGGGGGGGTATTCACATTCGTATGGATCTTTGGTAGTCCATAAAATATAGGAATTTGTGAGAACCTGGTTTCTAGAAGATCCTTGTGCCACTCAGATAGGTGTACATGTTTATCTGGTTCCTGCAATATTTGTTGACTACTTTGTTGTATTCGAGGAGTGGGAACACAGGTTAATTTTTTTTTCAACTCTTTTTCTCTTCTCTGGAGCCGGAACTCTCTAGGGCCTCACCTCTGGCTGATACTGCTCTACCACCCACTGTGAGCCCCGCCATCCTCAAGGGCATGACTGTTCCTCCCTGAGCCCCCGGAGGACATAGGGCTCAAGGAGATAGAAGGCGGTGGAGGGCTCCATTGATGTGGCAGCGGCTCGGGGTGGGCCATCGCCTATCCGGCCCAGAGGGTTTTTCCCTGTGGTGTTTTTTATGCCTCCCCGATGGGAGACATGCAATGCTGTCCCAGCCCGAGACGTGGATGCTCCCAACCATGTCCAGAGGACAGCCGCCCAACATCTACCCCTTCGCTAAGCCCCTTGTGTGTGTAGCAGTGCTGCCGGTCTCCACTGGGGGCTGCTGCCACACCGGGCTACCCCTGGATCCCTCCCCAAGAGAGGAGAGCAGTCCTGTTGATGCTCAGTCCTCTCTCTCCCCTGCTGACCCCCTGCAGACCGGGCTCATTCCCGAACCTGCGTCACCGGCGCAGTGTGAGGTGTGGCATCCAGCGCCTCAACCCTCATTGCCACCAGGCCAGTCAGGTTAATTTTTCATAGTTCTCTTCCACATCAAGCAAATGTTTACACATCCTAATATAATGTGTCATATCCATGATAACAATACCCCTGCCTTTGTCAGCAGACTCAATGAGAATACTTTTGTCATACTCCAATTCTCTCAGAGCCCTACTCTCTGCCCTGGATAAATTATGTTTAAGAGAAGGTTCCTCTGAATGTTTGAAAAGATTCTCAAAATCATGCAACACCAAGGTAATATATTCCTCAACACCATGGTTTCTACCTTTTGGAGGGTTATATCAAGAAAGGGTATCCTAAATATCTTAAATACAGATACTGATGGGGACTCAGAGTTCTCATTGACCCACACGTGGGTATTGAGTCTAAGATATTACATGAATGTTGCAAGGGTATAAGAAACAGGTGTTCCATTGAGTATATGTATGCCCTCATTGAGGCTGTTTTTGAGGGTAGAACTACATTGGTAGATGAAATTAAAAAGCTATAGGACCAATTAAAATTAAAAACAGAGGAGGAACAGTTTAAAAAGAATCTTGAGGATATTAAACATAAATTAGAGCAACTTGAGGAGGACTTAATTAAAATAAAAATGTAAATATTTAAGAGAGATACAAATGATTATGGTTTAAAAGAGTATACAATTGGACAGCGAAGACTCCATACAGAAACAAAAGAGATGAGCAAAGTGATTCAGATAACTCTGGAAGCTATACTAGGAGGACTAACAGGGCTCCTGAGTATAGAAAGCAATATTCAAAAGTTTCTTTAGAACAAGATAGACCCTAAGTGGAGACTCTGGGAGAGACAGCAACAAAGGACAGGCCCCACAGGTATCACATGATAGCCCAAGACCTTATATATGAACATGAACAGGAATACTATCCCCAGCCCAGAGGCAGAGGGAGAGGTGGAGGAGACAGCAGGAGAGGAGGAGGGGAGATCAAAGGACAGAGGACATAGTAATATTTAACCTTAGTAGTAGAGAACATACTACTGTACAGAGGAGATGGCTGTGTTAAGTAAAGGTTTATAATTTTCACCCTCAAAACCACCTAATAAATTTGAGCTAATAGTAGATATGCATTGATTCTTTAGATTGATCAGGCTGAAGGAGCAATTATTTTTGAAACAACCCAGGACCAATAGGCAATGGGTTCAACAAGCACTAACGTGGAAAGAAGAACAAACCATACTGGGCTTGTAGTAGATAATGTATTTTATTATCACCTAAATAATATACACACTCACCCCACCAGCTATAATCCACCAATGTTTCACCCACCAACCATGTGGGCTTTTTCAAGGCATGGCACATGTGGCAAGAAGCCACTGTTTGAATGGAAAAGGAATTTTGTACTAACTGGCAGCTGTTAGTCATGCGTGTTAGCAGGCATACTCAGTATACTTTGCTGAATACAATAAAATCTGGAAAATCTGGGGCAATATGAGCCTCTGGCCAGGGCAATAAACACAAACAGAGCCTGATGTACCTGAGGAACTTTTTTTTCCTGTCCTTAGATGCTTTTGTGTGAGATTATGAATGATTTTGAAGATATGTGAGTGCTAAATTTAGAGGCCATGATTATACTAAGTGACCCAATCAAATATGCATGCATGAGTGCTTGTGTGAATGAACTTCTGTAAGGCTGGCTACCTGCATGGTTCAAGTATTATCACAATGTTTCCAAACATTGTAACTAAAAAGCTAGCCAACTTCTGTTTGATTGGTAGTATATGTGTTAGATAAAATAAAATGTGAATCTATTGGGATCATTCGCTTACTATATATAATTGACTGAAATGGGGTGGGGCAATGTTTTTGTGGTGCGTTAGCACATCTTTTAGGTTTGTGCTTTATGGAGGGGAGGGCAACAGTTCCGTCAACTTTCGAGTACAAGTTTAAAATTCCTGGCAATGCCCCTGCTGTTAGTAATGTTTCTGGTAATCAAAATGAAACACTTGCCTCCCAATGAGCCATATTTAAATGTACCTTAATGAACACTGATGTGAAAAACTGTGTTTTCAGTTGTTTTTCTTTTATGGACAGCAGTCTGTACAGTTCTCTTCATGGAATCAGTAATATGGAGTTTTCACTATGTCATGGTTTGTGTACAGAATGCTAAACATGAGCTATTCATATCAAAACCATGCACAGAGTTCTGTGCACAAACCGTGACATAGTTAAAACTACAGCTCACGGGTTCCATGAAGAGAACTGTAACAGAATGCTGCCCATAAAAACAAAACAATGAAAATACAGTTTTTTGCATCACTTTGTATTTCATTTTATTTATTTACTGAATTTTGATAACCAGGTGTGCCCACTGAGACAATGGAGTCCCTTTTTCAGGGGCAACCTGGAGTTAGTTACATAAAGTAGAAAATAGCGATTACAGCATTGTGCAAATCACATATAGTAACATAAAATGGGAAAGAGTGATTTCAGTACTATGCAGATAACACAGAGGGCATGAACTGATGAACAATAACAATTATGATTCAAGCAGCTATAGTAATTAGTCACATACAATTGCATATATCAGGTGAGTAAAGGCATTAAGTATATACAATAGCCGTCCCGGTGGCACTGAGGGTTGAGGAGCTGGACGCCACACCTAGTGCTGTGCCGGCGACCCTGGTTCAGGAGCAAGCTCGGGGCCGGGGTTGGCAGGGTTGGGTGAGGATTGAGCACCTGATGGGCTGCTCTCCTCCTCAGTGGGGTGGTTGGGAATTGCCTGGCATGCCAGCGGCTCCTGGTGGAGACCGGGGTGCTGCAGCACACTCAGCGACACGTAATCCGCATGACCTGATGCTGGCAGGGGTTGCCATGTATGCCTTGCATCTGGGATGTGCACATGCATGGGAGGGAGGGATGGAAGGATCGTCAAAACAAGCAAAAAGCTCGGTTTGAGGGGTAGGCGATGGCACCTGCCTCCATGCCCAAGGCCGAGTCCATCCACCTGGCCTTCCAGGTTCCTCCACCCAGGTCCTCTCCCATGTTGGAGTCTGTCTATAAGTGCAGCCATAGAGGAGGGGCGGCCCCACCCCGGAGGGGTTAAGCCGGGGGTGCCGATTGTGGACTGAGGAGGAGGGAGGCACAGGTAGGTGAACTTCAGGCAGGGCAGGAACAGGCAGGATGCCTGAGAGAGTCCCCCCAGACCGTAACCAGAGGGAAAAAGAGACTGAGAAAAAAAAAGTATATACAATACATGAGTTGGAGCCTGCAGGGGAGACTTCAAGAGCTTGCAATCAATATTTTGTCAGATAGAGGCAGTTACCTGTGAGCAGTATTGTGGTGTTTACACAGGTGAGGGGAAAATCAAGCAAAGTTATTAACCAATAACATGTGAAATTTAAAGCCAGTGATAGAGCTGACAGGGTGCAGGGGCCCAAAGGAGAGCTGTGAGCCACTTTTTGAATTGCATGAGGGTAGAACTTATACAGACTTCCAGAGGTAGGGAATTTCATAGATCAGGGGCTACCACAAAGAAGGAGCTACTACCAGTGACCAATCGGACCCTGGGAGTTTCTAACAGTGAGTTAGCAACTGATCTTAGGGACCTACAGTGGTAATCATACAAACATTTCTCGGTAGTGCAGTATACCGAGCGGTGCACAAGCACAGTACCCATTGAATAACATGTATACCACAACGGTGTAATGATGCATGGTTCCAGTCTACTTTTGTTTGACTACCACTGCAGTAGGCCATCTATACTGAAGTAGGGTAGCAAGGCTGGGAGGAAGAGCAGTAAGTTTCAGTAGTTTAAAGATCAAACAGTATAGGGGGAAGAGTAGTCTTACATCAAAGGAGGGCCACATTAAAGCAACAAGGATATCACAATGGTGGCCCCTAGTGTAGTCACCAGCAGGAAAGTGTGCAAATTTGTTATACAGAGTCTTTAGTCTGGCCAGAATGGAGTCATGAGCAGACTGTAAAACTGGGACAGCATAGAAAAGGGTAGGCAGTAATGTGCTATTAATTATTGCAAAACACGCAGGTGTGGAGAAGTAGGGGCAAGCCAATCTAAGAGGCCAAGCTTTTGGTGCAGGGCTTTAGCGAGGGTATCAACATGGAGTTTGAAGGTCATATCTTTGTCAAACACCACACCCAGGTACTTGACTGACTGTACAACTTCCAAGTTGATGGCAGAGTTGGTAGGAAGCGTGAGAAGGTGATCCCTACTGGGACCCAGTTTTTTGCTCCCAAAGAGCATGACCTTGTTTTTTTCCACTTTGAGTGCCAGTTTATTTTCTGAGAACCCGTTTTCTAGGAGGTGGAAGTCATTGCCTAGTAGGGGTTGATCCAACTGATATCTACAGAGGATCTCTAAAGAATGTCATTGTCTGCGTATAGTTGAATGGAGCATTGCCACAGTTGAGTGGCATATCATTCATAAAATTGAGAACAGAAGGGGACCAAGAATGGAACCCTGGGGTGTTCCAACAATGATCAGATTAAGGATGGAGGTTGCTCCATGCCACCTTACACATTGTTTCCGCTTGGATAAATAATTTCAAACCACAGACAGCAGAGGTCATCCATCCCAAAGCCTTGCAGTTTAGCTAAAAGAAGGTCATAGTTGACTACATCAAAAACTTTTGTCCAGTCCAAAAAGATTGCCTTCTTAGCAATGCCAGTTACCATAGACTTAATAGGAGACCCCTGTTAGGGCCGTGCCCACGCCATGATTTCTCCGAAAACCATGTTGGATGTGTGTTAAGGAATTGTTACAGGTACAGTAGTCCTGTAATTGGTCGAATGACAGCCTTCCCTAAATTTTAGCAATTATACTAAGCAGGAAATTGGATGGTAGTTTTAAGTACATCCCTGTAGCCACCTTTGTGAATTGGGGTAACAAATGCTACCTTCCATTTCTCAGGGACAGCTCCTTGAAGTAACAACTTATTGATAAGGTGCACGAGGGGGCTGGCAATTACAGGTGTGGCTTTTTGAGGAATATCAGTTCAAGACCATCAAATCCTGGGCAGCCATCAACTCTTAGGCCTCGAAGCTGTTTAATGAATTCACTTCTAGTAACCAATTTGAAGTGAAAGTTAGGTTGGGGTGGTAGGGGAGGATGAGGAAAAGACTGGGGGAAAGCCAAGGAGTCAATGGTGGAGGCCTTATATCTTTCTAGGTCTATGAAGAGGTAATTGAAACTAATTGCAATAGCTGAGGGGTCCATTAACTGACATCTAACATGTAGGGACATTGGGATGTCCTTTCAGTAGCTGATTAGGTTTGTGACCAGAAGGTCCTGGGATTAGACAAGTCTGAGATCTGCAGTGATTAAAGGTATTTCCTTTTGGCACTCCTAAGACCATTTTTGCAATTGTTCCTTAGATTCCGAAAGGTATGCCAATCTGCAAGCCATACAGATTTTTTTTTACTTCTCCCAGGCCTTATCAAGAAGCCTCACTTGCTTTCTATGGTCACTAGAGATACAATAACACATAAGCCTTTGCCTTGTGTTCTCTTATGGGAGCATGTTTGTTGCCCACACTATTAAAATTATTAATAAGGTAATCTAGGGCTTGGTCAAAATCTAGGAGGTCTCTTACAGGTGCCCAGTTAACTGTCTTTAGACTTGCAATGAAAGCAGTTGTGTCAAAGCAAGATAGGTCCCTAATAAAGGTGGGCAAAGTTCATAAGCTTTGCTACACGGAGTATTTAGTGCATAACTTGAATGTAGCAAATGCTCTGCAAAGCAAAAATGTTGCATTCCACATTAACGCTAAGTTCCCATTGTCTCATATGGACTTCACTTTACTTCATCTTTTTTTTTTTCTTTAAGGTGAATTTTGCAGTGATTCATGGGATGGATGGCAGGTCACATGGACTCTGTATTGTCTTGCGCAGCCTCAGTTCAGTGCAGTGTGTGTAGTGGAAGCTGGAGACAGTTTGGTCTCAGAGCTCTGAGAATCAAACCATCCAAAACCTTCAAAAAGCATTTGTGCTTCCAAATTTTGAGTCATAATTTAGTACATGTAGTGTAGTAAATCCTTGTGTGTTTAATATCATGGAGCAGTTACTGATTTGGTGTGAATATTGCATGTTAGTTTAGTACATGGAGTGTAGTAAATCCTTGTGTGTTTAATACCATGGAACAGTTATTGATTTGCGTGAATACTGCATGTTAGTTTAGTACATTTAGTTTCTGTACTGAAAGTCGCTGTAGAAGTGTGCTTCAGGGAGGGCGGATCTGTGTGTAGAAGGAGATTCACAGACCACAGTGAGAAAGGTAGTCTTTCTAACTGTTGTTGGCTAGTGTTTTAGTATTTGTGTGTTCAGGTACACACAGTAATACTTCTAGTAATTTTTTATACGTTTTTGCTATTTGCTGGGCATTTTTTCAGTCTGTTTAAAAGACTGTGTTGTAGTTTACTGAACAGTTAAAGTTTCTTCTCCTAACCTTTAGTCTGTGTGCATGCTGTCAGTTCATATGCATTTTATTGCACTACTGCAATAGCAGTAATCCGAATTTCTCAACCGGTCTGTGGTATTTTCCCCTGCTTCTGTTTAGCTACTGCTGTAACCCCCCGCAAAATAAGGTATTGTTTTTCCACTTTTGGATTTCTTCGGCTACATCTCATTTGTGCCCAGTCTCCATTGTAAGTCACTGTTGTTTTGGGGCTTACTCACCCACCAAAAACTGACGAAATATAACGTTGCTGTTAATTGTCTGTGTAATCTTAAAGAATGCCCACAAAGAGAAGGTCATGCAAAGCTCTTTCTAGCTGTGGCACTGCTGCCAAGAAGTTAAGAAGACTATTACCAGAGGAAGTTGTTGTGATGATGAAGCAGACTCATCAGCAGCTAGCAAGTCTAGCAGTGTTAAGAGTGGTTATGGATGTGATAGTATGCAGCAGAAGGGAAAGGCAGTAGTTGCTGCAAGTAAAGGGATTTCTCCAACTGTTTTTCACAGCACAATCAGTTGCTTCAATGCTGATTGGAGATGCTGTTATCCCTACTGGTAGTAAAGTTAGTGATGGCATGGTTGATAACAGCATGAGTATTGCTACAACCCGAGCAATGTAATCAGGTGGCAAAAATGTTGTGGAGTCAGAAGACTTGAGTGTAGTTGATGTCCCACTCCCCACAGTAGTTGAACATGATTCTGATCATGATGATGACTCAAGGTCTCATGTTTCCACTGATCTTGAAGTTAGGCCATCCAAACATTCAGATGTTGATGAAAATAGTGTCAATGATCACATAGTGAGGCTATGGTTGGAATAGCTCCACAGGACAGCATCCAAAGTGAATTTATGAATGATGATGATTATGATGATGATGCTAGCGACCCCATTTGGGAACCGGACAAAAAGAAAGTAAAGGTGGCTGTAGGTAAATAGTCTGTTCGTAAATCACCCTCTCCTCAAAGTTCTGATGCAGCTGTGTCTGTTGATGGCTCTGAAGTCATAGACATAGATTGTGATATTTAGTCAAAGTCCAAGTTTGCACAACCCCCGAATCATGTAGTGCACCCCCCATTTCATTGCCACAAAAACTGCAGTCCCATATGTAGCAGCAGCAAAAAGTGAAACTAGTTCACTGACTTCCTGCCTAATTAACTGCCTGCCTGCATCATGTGACCTGCAAACAGTCAAATATATGATCTGTGGGCTGTTTCTTGCAAACTTCACCTTCTTAAACTAAAACTTGAAGTTAACTCGAAGTCCCCAACACTAAGTCCATTAAAGGTGAATTTCGACTTTTCAATGGGAAATTCATGTACTGCTACTCTGATTTGAAGCTGGGTACTTCGAGTTAACTTTGCAGGCGTAGCAAAACTTTGTTGCAGCTCTAGTCCCTAACTGATAAAATCCTGGGGGTTGGGATAGTTATTTTTCTATACACAAAATATTAGTGAATGGTCACTATGGAGGCTGGAGTACTTCTACCGATTTGATTCTGTCTGTTTCTAGAGGCAAGAACCCAATCGAGAAGGGATTGATTTCAGAGTTAACGCTTAACCTAGCAGGATCAGTTATTAGCTGAGCCAGATTGGCATTTGTGAGGAGGAGTTGGATTCATTATGGTGAGGGGCTAATCCAGTTTATAGTAAAATCTTGCAAATTATTAATTCCTTGTGGGACAGGGTGGTAAGACTTAATAAGAGCTGCTAGGGCTTGGGAAGCATTGTTAGGAGGGTGATAGACACAGCTTATGTAGAGGGTTTTAACTTTCCAAGGGTTAAGGTGATGAATAGCGATTCTCTGAGTAGTCAGTCAGGTTTGGCAGGTCAGTTTCCTTGCTGTTAGGCAGCACATGTATAAAGGAGGACATCACCACCTTTATGTGGGGGGCGGGTCTTTCCAAAGACCATGTGCCCCAGGATTTCAGTCTCATAGGACTGAATGTGTGGGTTTAACCAGGTTTCAGAAATGCCTATGATATCTGGGAAGTAGTGCTGTACCCAAGCTTCAAGTTCAGGTAATTTAGGATGGAGACTTTTGATTTTCATATGAACTATTTTTCATCCCTTGCTGGTAGATCTGGCTTGAGTCAATTGGGAGAAGTCCTTGGAATATTAGTAGGGGGCAGGGATTTGAGTCGATATCCCTGATAGCAACAAGTTAGTAAAAGTGAGGAACCAGGGGTTAATGTCAGTGGGTGGGGTTCTTAAGGT
The DNA here is from genome assembly GCA_016271365.2 of Neoceratodus forsteri. Classification (NCBI taxonomy): domain Eukaryota; kingdom Metazoa; phylum Chordata; order Ceratodontiformes; family Ceratodontidae; genus Neoceratodus; species Neoceratodus forsteri. Next base: position 816,892,007 of record CM028135.1, read on the forward strand.
CATGCAGAATTGTCTAATACCCACAGCAAGTATATAGTAGATGTCCTTTCTACAGAGGCCTTATAATATAATAAAAGATGGGCAGTATTTCTGGGGTCAAGTTGTTTGTATAGCATCAGGTTGGGGACATTCAGGATCAAGGGGGTGAGCACAGACCAGGATGTTTGCTACCAGAAGATCATTGCCGAAAAATAGAACAATGTAGACACAAGCTCATGAAACACCTAGCATAGCCATGCTGGGAGAGTGGAGAAAGGAGGATGTTAGTGTTAGCTAGGGTGGTGGTCGGGGGGCAGTTTCTAAGAGGGCCAGGGGAACTGCAGTACAGAGCGTTAAGAGTATTTGGGGGCTAGGAAAACCAATCAGCAGTGACTAAGTGCTGGCAGCTGAGTGGGTTACTATATTCTGCGCTCTGCATACAACACTACCCCTTAGTGAAGTCACTGCAATGATTATTGGAGCAGGAAGTGTGAGGAGATGCTAAATAACCTGTATTCTGAGGGGCAGCTATGGTGAGGAGAGAGGGGATGTGGCTTGGCCAGAGACAACTGACAGTTTGGGGGGGTGGACCAGTCCAACTACAAGGAAAGGTGGGGAAAACTTGACTGGTCAAAAACACAATTAGGTAGGCCAGCTATGGGTGGGTGGGTGGGTGGTTAATATCTATGCAGCACTGCGCCATTGGAGTTGAATGCTGGAGCCAGTGTGTGCTGCCTTAGTACCTGGTGTTTTCTGCAGCTCTGAGGTGGCTGGGGGGAGCAGCACGGGCTATGCCTTCCTGGCCCTATCTGCAGGCAGGGTCTGCAGTCTGTGTGTGGTCCACTGGATAAAAAAACAGAGGAAAAACCAGCATTAAATTGTGTGCTGTCCCAGACAGACAGCACCCGTGAATGGAGAGGTAAGCGGTATTCAGGTACAGTTACAAATGGATCATTTAGTCTTATGCATATTATTTCTGTAAATGAAAATATTATAAACAGCTACCAATTAGAAATAATTTCCTGTCCACTTTAAATGGTAGTCTTAAAGTGCTCTCACTCATTTTTTAACAAAATTACTGCATTGCCCTTCCAGCATTACTTAGTTCTATAAGTAAACAATAATTACATTGAGTCCTCAATCAGCTGCTCAGCAACAGTTGACTATGAACACACAATTGCCCCAGAACATACAATTATCTCAACAAGAGCCAATAGAGACACAACTCCCTGAGAAACTCCCCAGCGCAGACCCAGAATGGCAAGGTTTGCAAGAGAAAAAACAATTCTCTGCCAGGTGTTGGCACACCATAACTGGTGTGCACCCCTTTCATTTTTACACAGCACATATTAGCACAACTGTTCCAGCAGGAAAGCCACACGTAAGATCACCCTTGAATTTCTCTTGCATACAAACAACTCTCAACCCCCCTCTTATATGCTGCTCTCATGCCAGAATACAAAGCATTCCTAAGTAGCTCTCAAGCTTATGACATGTTAATTCTCAGAGGAAGGCTGGGACTACCCTGAGGTTCATACCTACATCAAGCGACAGTTTCTGGAACTTCTGCACTGCCAATGAGAAAAGCATCAGTGATGCCATTATCAACTCCAGACATGCAATACTTTTAAACTGGATGTTTAACCTAAGCGTTTACACAAACACCCTCATTTGATCTCCCATGGGCTCCTTTGCCCCAGTTGGTCATTAATGATGCATACCACTCCCATATTGTCTGACCGAAGATGATTTTCTTATCCTGAATCTAACCCCCTACCCAGAGGACCACAATGATTGGGAAACATTCTAACAAAGGTAACATTCTTTTGTTAACCCTGCCTCACGCCAACTGAATAGCCACTGTTCTGTGCACAGAGCCACCTGGAAGTACACCTCAAAGCAAAAGCCCCTGGATGTATCTATATAAAGCTCTATTTCTTGGCTGATGGTGGCAGGTGGTAACATTGAAATGCCATAATAGTAATTCAAAAAGGCCAGACTGCCAAATTCTCCCTCTTGCTCTCTATTACCCAGAGTCTGTGATGTGTCTTTTTTTAACCTGCCCCCACGTTAGTCATTCTGTGCAAAAATGTCCTCCACATTGGAATTCTTATACATACAAAGTTAGCATATGAACATACGAAGAAGCCAGCAGAAGAAGACTATTTGGCCGATCTAGTCTGCTTGTACTGCAGAGTTCGCAGCCTGAGCTACTGACCCTGCTCCCACCCCACTCCTCCCATCCTTTCCGTCCTCCCACCATTGACCAATACCCCCTATATCTATCCCAGCCTATCTTGAAGCTGTCTACTGTCTTCAATGAAACCACCTCTTCATGCAGCGCATTCCAACTGGTCACCACCTTCTCCATGAACAATCGCCTCCGACGTCCCCTCCTAAACTTCCTCCAGCTTAAGACTGTGTCCACTCATGTTATGGCTGTGATGTACCTTGAAGAGACCCTCCTTATCCATCTTATTTATCTCTTTCAAGTATTTGAATGTCTCAATCATGTCTCCCTCTCCTTCCTGTCCTCCAGGTAGTACATGTTCAGCGTCCTCAACCTCTCCTCATATGTCTTACCCTGCTGACTCACAGTCATCTTTCTAGTCTTCCTCTGTACCAGCTCTAGCAGTTTAATGTCCTTTTTGAGGTGTGGACACCAATACTGAGCTCCTACTCTAGATGTGGCCTCATCAATGACCTGTACAAGGGTAGTATAACCTTCTCTCCCTTACTGCTGATCCCTCTAGCTATAAATCTTAACATTTTGTTTGCCCTTGTTGCTATTTTCTTGCACTGTGTGGAGTACTTCAGGTTGCTAATGATTATCACTCCACATTCTTCTTCTTCTCCTCCATAGGAGATACCCAGACCCCTCTCAGGTAGTACTCCGTCCGGGATTCTTGGGCTGTGTGCTATAACTTTGCATTTCTTAGCATTAAAGCCAAGCTGCCAGATCCCAGACCACCTTTTTCAGATCATCCTGTAGGTCTTTTATCCCTTTGGCTGTGTCTGCCCTCCCACAAAGCTTGATGTCATCCGTGAAAAGGCACATTTTGCCCTTAATTCCATCCCCAATATCATTGATGAAGACATTCAACAACACCAGTCCCAGCACCAAGCACTGTGGGACCCCACTGGAGACCTCTCTGGTGCTAGATAACTCTCACTCACCACCACCCTTTGGGTTCTATCCCTAAGCCAGATTCCCACCCATCTGGTCATCTTCTCCCAAACCCTGAGATGCACAAACTTCCTGTGGGGTTCAGAGTCAAAGCTTTGCTGAAAACCAGATAGAGGATGTTTACTACTTGGCCCCTGTCTACTGTCTTAGTGACTCGGTCAAAGAAGTTGATCAGATTTATTTGACACGCTCTCCCCCTATAACCCCGTGCTGCCTTGTATTCTGGAGGTCGTGCACTGCTAGACATTCTAGCCACCTTTCCTTCAGTATGGTCTCCATGAGCTTGCACACAATTGAGATTAGACTGACCAGTCTGTAATTCCCTGGGTCATCCTTGAGGCTGTTCTTCTGGAGGGCACCACATGTGCTGACTCCAGGAACTATTGAATAGCCCACCAGTGACCCTGCATGCTTCTCTGCTAGTTTCCTCAGTACCCTTGGATGTACTCATTCCGGGCCTAGTGATTTGTCCACCTTCAATGCTAGCAGCCCATCCCTCTCTCTGTCCTCCTCTATCACTGCATCTGCGATCCCCTCTCCCCCGCTCCTCTTCCCCCTCCTGAAGGCACTGGTCCATCCTTCTTCCTGGTGAAGATGGAACAGAAGTATTTATTTAGTACCTCTGCTTTCCCCCGTTCTCCTCCCCCACTCTTCTCTGTTCCTAAGTCTAACAATCACATCCTTCTTGTCTCTTTTCTCTCTTGTATAGTGAAAAAAGGCCTCAACAATTGTTGAAGTTCCCTTAATGTAATTTTGCATGCCCCGGCCCCCTTGGCTAACAATTCCCACAAGGCTTGTACCTTATCCTCTGGTAACCTAAAGACCATAACCTGGGTATCAGTTTCAATCACCAAAAAAGATAGCACTGTACAAGCACCCTCAGTCTTGGCTTTTGCCAAAGGCACCCCAAAATCTGCACACACTGTCTGAAAAACATTCAGCAAGTGTCCACATTCACCAGCGCTGGCCCTTCCTACAAACTGAAAGTCATCCAAGTAATGAACGACTTCCATCTTTCTTGCTCTCATCATCATCAGCCACTGTAAAAATATACTGAAATGTTCAAACACACTGCATGACACTCTGCACCTCATTGGCATGCATCTATCAACATAGTACTGCCTTTCATATTTTTTCCCTTTAAAGCACTATCTCCTTCATGAACTGGTAAAAAGCGAAAGGCCCCTTCTATATCTGCCTTTGCTAGCAAAGCCCCTTTTCCTGCTGCCCTCACCACTTCTGCTGCTCTGTCAAATAATGTGTAATTCACTGCCATGAAGTGCAGTTCGAGGTAGTCATTGATGAAGTACCCTTCCAGGTAGGATAGGTGATTTGTCATCCTAAACTCCACCAGTGTTTTTTTGGGGTACTGGTCCAGTGAAGATACCCTAACAATGGTGAGGATGGGGACAAAACAGGCTGCAGATTCTCCTCCCCCAATTGCTTCACTATCTTTCCCTGACGAGATCTGGTTGCTCCCTGCCAGACTTGTTCTCAGCCTCATAACTTCATCTGGGGCCCTCATACGGAATTTGAAACCCAACTGTAAACCCATCCATCAGGGACAGAGCAACCTCATGGTCACAGTAATGGAGAAGCCACAATGCCCCCTTTTTTTAATTGGGGTTGAGAGGGTATTTGCACCACTTCCGAAATGGCAATGGGACTGTGACTCCTGATTTACACTGCATGAATGGATGGAGATGCCCACAGGCCATGCATTTACACTTGAACCTGTACCTCTCCATCTTGCAAACTCCTTGGTTATTAGTTATAACAACCCTCCACCCCAGGCCTGCCCCAGGCCAATGAACTTTGCTCCCTCTCCTAGGAGATAGGGCCCTCTTTACCAGGTAACCGCTGCCCTTGTGCTGCACCCCCCTCACCATGTTCTTTGGCCCACAGCAGAGTCATATTCAGCACACCCTAATGTCGTGATGGATCTGCTTGCTTCTGTCAATAAAACTCATTGTCATATTCAAGTCACCAATAATGTGGTTTACTCACATCAATCACCATGAACTGCTGTAGTAATTCCATGGCCCATGAGATTTCTCAGGGGCTATCTGTTGGATCATACCTGCAAATATTGTAAAGGCTGCTGACCAATTTTTCCACAAGTGCTGAACCTGAACCCTCTACTCCTTATCTCATCCTCTTCATCTTTATCCTCTTAGCCTTCTCCTCCTCTAACTCCCTGGGTCAATTCAAGACCATGAAAATGTCCACATATTCCCTCCCCACAATCCATCCCACAGCTTTCAGAGGTTCTCCAAGCTAATAAAGCCCGATGTGGGATATGTGGGTACTGAAGGAGTGCTCATGTTTGACCCACCAGAGGTGGTGTCAGCACTACCATCAGCAGCATATAGCACCGAGGCAATGACACCTGATGGGGGCATACCACCCCACTCAGTGTCGACTTACCACAGCTGGGTGCAGCAGGGGCTCCAACCCCCAGTGCAATACTTTCCAGGTATGTCAGTGGCTGATGGAACCTCAGCTCCAATGACAATGATTGCTGTCTCCTCACAGGTTCACCTCTGCCACCTCGCTGGGTGATTGTCACCAGTGTCTGTAGCTCCAGCTGTGTCGCCAGATGTGTATCTGCTGCCAGCCTCCCAGCCAGTCCTAAATAGCCTTCAGGGCCTCTGACCTCTGTAGATCAGTAGCTGTCACCTTTTCTGCACTGGTCCCCTGGCTTGGGCAGTGGGCTGGAGCCTTGCTTATTAACCTTTGTCCCCTGGCCATCTGCCCCAGGGGAGCTGGCTCTGCCACTGGGAGCCTTTCCTGTTTCTTATAGGCCTCTTATATGCTGGTTCTCCCTGAGTTATCCCCACACACACACACACAAATGTGCTGTCTCAATTCCCTTATCTGTTCCAGGGTCCAGTCCCCAAATTAGGGCCTACTTTGTTCAGGTGCTGCTGGTGCTGTTGGATGCCTTTGCTACCTGTTGATCAGCACTGCCCTCATGGCTGCTGGCTTCCTGGTTGCCACTATCTTCCCCACTGGCTGCCAAGGTGCTAGTGTCCTCTTCTTCCTCATGCCTTGGCTGCCTCTGGTCTGGCCACTGGTGTGAGTTCAGCCAAAGGTGCTGGTTTTGCAGGAGGGATTGACTGCATCAGAAGCCCCAAAGGCCCTTCATCCACTTCATTCCTGAACTCCCCCTCTAAGTCCAGGAAACAGGCCTCCTACCAGGCCTTTCCTCTTGCCTGCACCAGTGCTTGCAACAGCTTCTTGGATTCCTGGATACCCCTTTTCTGTGCCACTTTACCCTTTCCTGCCATCCTGCACTGCTCACAAGCAGAAAAGCAAAACACAATCTGGCCCTGTACATATTAGGTTTTCCGTTCTTACTGGGTCGCACTGTACACAAAATTATCAGTTAATACCTAACAATGTTATGCCTTGTTTCCTGTTTCCCCTCTCTTTGCTCCCCTGCTAACCCCCTAGCTCACCTTATCTATCAATCTGTCTGTCTGTCTGTCTATCTATCTATCTATCTATCTATCTATCTATCTATCTATCTATCTATCTATCCACTAGAAGGCTTCTGCTGGGACTTGTCTCTGTTGACTGCAGTATCAACTGCCTATTGGCACATGCACTGCACAATGGCCATAGAACCAGGAGTCCTCTGTATTTTGTTTTCTCCCTTGCAGCGCAAGAGATCTTCTGCACAGACATTTTCCTTTTTGAGCTGCTCTGTTATTCGTTTCTTCCCCTGCAGCAAATGAGCTCTGCTACACAGCTCTTTTCTTGATAGGCTGCCGCATGTTATCTTGCCGGCCCTTGAATGGGAAGCCCCTTACCTGACCATCATTGCCATGATAACCAATGCCTCGCCTAATATGGTCACTGGCACTGCCATTCCCATGATGGCCGATGTCCTACCTAACATGGCCACTGGTGCATACAATATCACTACCATGATTGGACAGTACTCCAGCTAAACCTCACACCTAGTTCAACAGGCTAGCCACCCGGCCTTGCTCTTCATGGGCTGTGCTATATACTAGTGAGAGCAGATGGCCACCATACCCCCATCACCATTGAAATAGATGATCTTCACCCCTATTCCCATGGAAACAGCCACTCTGCTGGAAATGGCTGTCAGCACTTGTGCCTGTGATCCCATCACCTCGCCACCTACAGTTCATCAGCCGGCAGTCATCACTCAGTAGTCTGTTTGCCCCTCATGCCAAAGCACCCATGACATGCTGTCCCAATCAGGCGCCGCTTCCTCAATGCACAATGATTGGGAAGATTAGCTGCAAAGCTTCTTTTTTATGTCCGCCATGTGTAAGTGCAGCAAACATTTTGTTATGAGAGTGGGTTTTGAGAGGTATGATGTTATCAGTCCAGTGCAGAGCAGTCTGCAAGGGTCTTGTCAATGTCACACTTATCATCAGCCAGGCTGATCATGACATCGTTCTGGCTTCCTGAGCGAAAACTTTTTGTAGCTCAAAGGAAAGAACTGGCCCAACCATGGGCTGCTCTTTCCTTTGATCTACATAATGCTGCCTAGCAAGCACAGCTGATTTCTCACTATCAGCCTGCTGTGGTCCTTCCCCCACCTGTTATTCCACTGTCAGCTACAACTCCACACCCCACACATTTTCATTGTGCGACACAGGGAGCCACCCTGGTGCCACCAAACATAATGTAAACCTGTCCTCGATCTCTCCCACCCTTCTCTGTTAAAATTTTGGCACCAGGGTACCAATCCCTGTGCTGGCTGCTACCCCCAACCTGCACATTTTGATTGTGTGACACCAGGGAGCCCACCCCCAGTGCTGCCAAACATAACCCTAACACTGGGGTGTCCAATTCTTAGGGCTGGTACCTGAAATAAAGATCCCTTGTAGTTTTTTTGTAATGTAAAATACATCCAGTAAAAAAGAAAACTATACATCAATGTCTGTTGCCACCACTGTTACTGTTCCCCCACCCTTCCACTTAGTACCCAACATCCCCCCCAAGCGCCTACTCACCTACTGGGGGTTCAGTGATGTAGTTCTCTCAGGACTGGAGACACATATTCACTCTTCAATGCCGGACCACAAACTGAGAAAATCAGGCATGTTGTTCAATGTATTTCAAAGGGTTTTGAACTTCTTGTCATAACTTGATCATTTTTGAACATTTTTGCCACAAATTGCCAACATTCCTTTTCTGGGACACCACCTCATGAACGAGGACAGTGAAATTAGGCAAATCTGTCCTGAAAGGTGATTTCATGGTTGCTGCACAAAATCACCTTTCAGGAAGGATTTGAACATTTTCTCCACACTTGCTAATGAGGCAGGATCATAAAAAGGCTATGTTGAAAATTTGGGTACAATATTTAAATAAGCATTTATCAATGCCGAACGTTCGCTTGCAGGTATTTGCAGTGGTGTTTGGTACCTATGGTGCTTTACCTTAATGCCCTGTGCGATTGCTGGTATTTGCACAATAAATTTTCACCATGACCTTTTTGTTACTCCTATTGTGCGCTACATAGGCGGAAACACGTTTTGGGTAGGATGTGAAAAATGACAGCTGTACTGCTCATAAGGAAGTGTGGTAAAATGGCAATGTTGAAAATCTGGAGTGGAAATACTGAAAATTCGCAAACTTACGAGCATGCATAGGAACTGCGCAATGAACACTCATAAAACAGTAATTTTAAGGAATTCTGTCACCAAATTTTCAACACAGCCATTTTAAGACCTCTGCTCATGAACAGTGTCACTGTGATTTTCTTAATGTGTCCCATACATTGAGTTTGTACACCGACTGCACCATTGTGCGCTACATGGGCGGAAACATGTTTTGGGCAGGATGTGAAAAATGACAGCTGTACTGCTCATGAGGAGGTGTGGTAAAATGGCAATGTTGAAAATCTGGAGTGAAAATATTGAAAATTCGCAAACTTACGAGCGTGCGTAGGAACTGCGCAACGCACACTCGTAAAACAGTCATTTTTAGGAATTTTTTCACCAAATTTTCAACATAGGCATTTTAAGATCTCTGCTCATGAACAGTGACACTTTGATTTTCTTAATGTGTCCCATACACTGAGTTCGCACACCAACTGTGCCATTGTGTGCTACATGGGCGGAAACACGTTTGGGCAAGATGTAAAAAATGACAGCTGCACTGCTCATAAGGAGGTGCAGTAAAATGGCAATGTTGAAAATGTGGAGTGAAAATATTGAAAATTCACAAACTTCTGAGCGTGCATAGGAGCTGCGCAATGAACACTCGTAAAACAGTAATTTTTAGGAATTTTTTCACCAAATTTTCAACACAGCCATTTTAAGACCTCTGCTCATGAACAGTGTCACTGTCATTTTCTTAATTGTCCATACATTGATTTCACACACCGACTGTGCCATTATGCGCTACATGGAAGAGCACGTTTTGGGTGAGATGTGAAAAATGACAGCTGTACTACTCATAAGAAGGTGTGGTAAAATGGCAATGTTGAAAATCTGGAGTGGAAATATTGAAAATTCATAAACCCACGAGCATGTGTAGGAACTGCACAGCATACGCCGTAAAAGAGTCATTTTAGGAATGTTTCACCAAATTTTCAACATAGCCATTTTAAGACCTCTGCTAATGAACAGTGTCACTGTGATTTTCTTGATCGTCCCATACATTGATTTTGCACACCGATTGCCAGTATGTGCTTACATGGCAGAAACACGTTTTGGGCAGGATGTGAAAAATGACAGCTGTACTGCTCATAAGGAGGTGTGGTAAAATGGCAATGTTGCAAATCTGGAGTGAAAATATTGAAATTTCATGAACTTACGAGCCTGCATCGAACTGCGTAACGACGCTCATAAAACAGTCATTTTGGATTTGCACCAATTAATATGGATTTTTCTCGGATGATTCACTGTCATGGCATTATTTGCCTGAAGGGTGATTTCACACGGTGACTGTGAAATCACCCTTCGGGCCCGAATAACGCCATGACAGTGACATCATTCATGAGAAGGGTCCCAAAACCCCATGTTGAAAATTGGTGCAAACAATTCCCAAAAATGCCTGAGATATGCACAAGTTGAAACCCCCTATCTAGCCCATTATACAGCTTACCGCATTTCTCAGTTCGCAGTCAGCTTTGAAGAGTGCAGACGTGTTCCCGGTCCACCGAAGATCATCGCTTGAGCTCCGGAGGTAAGTATGAGGTGAGGGGTGGGGAGGCTGGTGCACAGTGGGTGGTGCAGGTTGTGGGAGGGGACTGGGAGAAGCGCCGTGGGACTGTTTTGATTTACAGGTAAAAAACAAAAATAGATGACGGGGACGCTTGCCACGCTGGGGTGGGCTCTTAGCATGGCAGAAGCATGGCTGGGGGCTGAGAAGCTAACAGGGATTAGGCACCCCATCGGTGGACATCCTGACATTTGCCACGCTGGGGTGGGCTCCGCATGGCAGAAGGATGGCTTGGGGGGCCGTGGAGCTGACGGGAATTGGGCACTCCGCCGGCAAATGACGTGGATGTTCGCCACACTGGGGTGGGCTTCCAGCGTGGCAGCAAAGATTTTGTGGGGGCAGCGTGATGTGGGGGGGCAGCGTGATGTGGTGCTCTGTATGACAGCGGTGGTTTTCTTTGAAGCGAAGACCACCACTGTCATACACAGCTCCCGCACCCATTGGTGCAGGACTGCCACGCCTGCTCAACAGAGCAATGGATTGAAAGGGAGAGGCACACCTCCAAAGTGTGCTACTCTCCCAAAATGTTCCTTGTGCATGCGCACAATCGAACATAAAAATGACAAAGTTATGACCCTACATTGAAATGCATGAATGCAGGCTTGTAACTTTAGGAATTTTCAGTATTTTGAGCCCAAATTTTCAACATAGCCATTTCTTCATGACACCTCATGAATGTAACAACTGCTGTTCTTCAAATCCTGGACAAAATGTGTTTTCGCATTTGTGATGTGAAATCACCTTTTGGGCAGGATTTGGAAATGTTCTCCACCTTTGTTCATGAAGAGGGGTCATATGTGGGGTCATAAAAAGGCTATGTTGAAAATTTGGAGTAAAATAGTACTTCCTAAAATCAGCCTCCACCTGCCTCTGCACTTGAGCCGCTAAACCTGGTTTCGACTGCTGGGCGACATGTTCCCAGCTACTGCAAGAACTTTGTTCCACCTGGCATGCTTGTTGCCATCTGACTTACCAAAGAATTTGGGTCCATTCTCTGCCCTACCTTTTCCTATAATGGATGCTGCAAAACTACATGTTGTGTTTCCCCTTCCCCCCCCCCAATCTGCTGCATGTCTTGTAACTTGCTACTCATGCCCATCTGAGAGTATGTCTGGCCCTACATGTAGGCATATGTCGTCCATGCCTGTACTACGCTGTTATCTACCTCTTGATTACATCTATGTGCCTGATGCTCTTGTTATGTACCTGACTTGCTTGATGTCTGATGTACTGTACTTTGTTAATCTCCCCATGCCTGTATTATGCTGTTATCTACCTCTTGATGAAATCTATGTGCCTGATGCTCTTGCTATGTACCTGACTTGCTTGATGTCTGATGTACTGTGCTTTGTTAATCTTCCCATGCCTGTACTATGCTGTTATCTACCTCTTGATGAAATCTATGTGCCTGATGCTCTTGTATGTACCCTGTCTGCCTGATACTCATGTATGTACCATTGTAATCCTCCCAGGTCACACCTGAAAATAGGGACTTGGCTGTCTAGTGTGTTTACCTGGATAACAAAAGCAAATAAATAAAAGTATAAGAAAACACCGAAGTTTTGAGCCTATGTTGAAATTTTTCAATACTTGCTGGTAACTGTGGTAATTTTCTGTATTTTGACCTCAATTTTTTCACACCACCTCATGAATGTGACAGCTGTCATTTTTCAAAGCCTGACCAAAATATATGTTCACACACTTGTGGTGCAAAATCACCTTCCAGACATGATCTGAAAATTTTCTCCACCATTGTTCATGAGATGGGGTCATAAGAAGGCTATGTGGGATCATAAGAAGACTATGATGAAAATATGGGATAAAAATATTAAAAATCAACAAAATTATGAGTGTACATTGAAATTTTCAACATATGCTCATAACTGTGGTTATTTTCAGTATTTTCACCTCAGATTTTTTAAATAGTCACTTTTTCACACCATATTATGAATGTGACACTGTAATTTCTCAAACCCTACTCAAAATGTGTTTTTACATGTGTGGTGTAAAATGACATTTTGGCCATTGTTTTATAAATAACACCTGTCATGCTCAGAAGAAGTGGTCATAACAAGATTATGTTGAAAAGTTTGGGGTAAAAATGTGAAAAAACAACTAACTTATGAGGAATTATGAACTGTTCCAGCATTTACTCATAACTTTATTTTGGCAGGTTTTCATCCCAGATGTTCAATATATCCTTGTGTTACCCCAACTCCTGAACATGGCAGGTGTCATTTTTCAAATCCCCACTGAAACTTGTTTCCACAGTCACACAGTGAAGTCACCCTTTCAGATGGGATGTTAAAATTCCACCTGTCTTGATAATAACATCTTGCCATAGAAAGACTGCTGGTCATTTGGGATCAAAATGTGGGAGCCCACATAAGAGTACATTTGGGATCAAAATATGGGAGCCCTCTTAAAGGCAAACTTCACTCTCATATCTGGAAAATGTTATTTGTTTCCATGTCAACAGACAACTGTTTTCCTGTAGCTGTTAGGTATAGATGTGATTGCTTTAGTTTATTTAAACAGTTCATACTAGTCCCTGTAACTATCCTGGGGGTCTCCATTTTCTGGTTGCTGAAATCTCATTGTCTCTGAGAGCTGCATTAGTATATGAGAACATGATGTGTAATCACTAGTGGTTGGCGAAGTGGGCTCAATCCACTCTGCAAAGTGATTCACGGAGCAAAGGTGAATTCGTGGAGTGATCCACAATGTGAAGCAGTGTAATTCACATTATTATGAATAACGTGAAGTCCACTGAAAACAATGACTTCACGTTACCCCGCCTCCCCAGACCACTACTCCACCAAATTTAAGGTGAAGTGCACTGAGGACAACGCACTTCGCCTCACTTCGCCTTGTTCTTGAGTTCCAAAGGCAAATTTTGCAGTGATTCATGGGATTTCAGGTCACATGGGCTGTATATTGATCTACACAGCCTCAGTTTGGGGTAATATGTGTAGGAAGGAGTAGGAGACAGTGTCCTCTGAGAGCTTTCTGTGATTGAATCCTTCTAAAAGCTGTTAAAAAAGCATTGTTGTGTTTTTTGGGGGGCTCAAACTTTAGTTCATCAATTGTAGGAAACCCTTCTGTGCTCATATAATCAAGCATTTTTGTTTTTGTGTAGATTTTGATTGTAAGTGTAGAATATTGAGTGTGTGTAGTGAAAGACAGTGAACGTGTGCTTTAGGGGAGAGGCATATCTGTGGTGTAGGTAGATTTAAGTTGAAGAAATAGTGATTTCTTTGTTTTTTGGTTATGTTTTTGTTATATAACTGACCATGTTAATGTACACACAGTAATATTGTCAGTAATTTTTGAAATTGTCTTGCTGATTATGTGTTGTGTGGATCTGGTGCAGCAGTTCATAATTTCAGGTTGTTTACATAACAATACGTGGCATATTACTGAACATTTGAATTTGCTACCCATTACTCATTCAGCATTGTAGATAAACTGTTCTGTGTGTGTGAGTGTGTGTGTGCGGTGTAGCGTGACATCAGATAATACACCTTTTATTGTGCCACAGACTAGTGTAATTGCAGGCGCAGCAGTGTGAACCTGCTATCCACTGCAGCTGTCTGATTTTGTACTGTGATCATGGTATCTGTTCTTTGTTTTGCTGCTTGTACTGCCCTAAAAATCTGCAATCAGTGCTCCCCCCCACCCCCACCAGCAAAAGGAATTTTTTACCATATTGGATTGTTTTTGTGACCTCATCAGCACCACTGGTTACTGAAGTTGTTTTCATTGCGTGACAGACTAGTATCTTATCTGTTGCTGAAGCTACAGTTATTTTTTTTTCTTCACATGCAGCGTCCCCCCAATCAGAGAGTGAATATATCAAAATCTAAATTTGGTTATAATATTGTGGTTGATCCCCCAAAATGCCTGCAAAGACACATGCAAGCAAAGCCATGGCAATGCTGGCAGTGAGATAGTCTGTGGGCATGGTAGTTGGCAGATGTAGAATTGCATTGCTGATGTGAGGAAAGGTATTTCTCAGCAATGTTTTCTGGCCAATCAGTAGCTTCACTCATAGTTGGAGGAGACTGATATTTTCCCAGCCGGTGGTGTTAGTGTTACTGGTGTTAGTGGTTGTGCTAGTATTAGTATTGGTGCATCAAGTTCGATTCGACCAGTGTACAGTATCCAAAATATTGAGTGTGAAGCAGTGCAAGTGAGTGGCAGCATAGAAGATGTCATACTTCCCAGTTACATCCCAGTAACTGAACCTGAGGATTCTGATAATCATGTCAACAATAGCATACAATGTGATATTCCATCCACCGTGGCAGTTAATGTCACACATTTTCCATGCAGTGATTCACAGTGTGGTGAAAAATATCAGGTGATGGTGGTGCAGATGCTGATGATGAATGTGATGATGATTATGATGTTGCTGTTGTAGCAACATGCAGTCCACATGCTAGCATCCAAGCAGAAGGTGTGGATGTGTGGACATTGATGAATATGATGGTGATGTAATTGACCCCATTTGGAAACCGGAGAAAAGACATTCAAAGGTGCTGTGTCTGAGTCTGTTTGCAGGAATCCTCCCCCCCCCCATAAAAACTTGTGATTTACCAGTTTTAGTTGATGATGATGATCCAGTAATAAATATGATAGGTAGTCATGGTGGTCAGTTGCAGTCCAGGTGTGCAGTGCCCAAATCATCATGTGCCCCCCACCCCACTTCAATGCTTAAAATAATTGACTTCAATAAGCCACCTCATGGACATGTTAAAAGCAGAGCATCACAATCCCTTGTTTGGGATTTTGTTTGTTCAAGAAGCAAATGATGAGTCAGATGCAATCTGCCAGGTTTGCCATGTGCGTGTGAGTCGAAGTAAAAAGGGGAGCCATCAGGGCACAGGAGGACAGCATATGCATCTTAAGAATAGACACTTGGCACTGTGGACCCAGCACAAGTGGGCAGCTAATACCACAGTGGGGCATTCACCTCATCACCAGCAACCATAGCGAGCATGTTATCCCCTTCCATGACTGTTAAGTCCAGTAGTAAATTAAACGTGTGCAGTACTGAGGTAATAACTGCAGAGGATTACTACATGCATGATGAGGTGGAGGACCATAATGACTTTGAAATGTTGTCCAGTGCTGGTGAGAGTAACAGTTTTTGTGGTGGTGGTGGTGGTGGTGAATGCAGTATGTCTAGTGCAAGTGGTACATCAACCCCAGTTGGCAAATATTGCAAAATAACTGCATTTCTGGGTTGGTCATCATCACCTGTGCAGCCATCTTGATCAAACATCCACATTTCCCTGCCAATGCCATTCATCACAGAGCACAACTATTTTGATCACACCCCATGTAAAACGCTTAAGTCAGGCCATGTTACAGAGTGTTTTTTGCATAAGCTGAAGTACTTCTAATCATGCAGTGTCACTGAACTTAATGCTGCTGTAGAGGAAATGCTGGCAATTGATCTTTGCCCTTCTCCTTTGTGGAGAATTCTGGGTTCCAGAGGTTTGCTACACGTGCCTGTCCAAAATGGAAAGTCCCATTCAGGACATACCTTTCTACCCGTGCTGTCTCTGAGTTGTTCCGCACTGCGTCCGACTCAGTAAGACATGCCCTTCAACATTCCTCCTCTCCATTCATCCATTTAAGTATGGATATGTGGACAAGTGGCAAAACAGCGGGGAGTTCATATTTAAGCAGTAATGCACGATAGGGTGTGTGTTATCATGTAATAACGTCACTCCTGGGGTGAGTTTAAAGCACGAGGCGAAGCCGAGTGCTTCCACCACCCCAGGAGTGACGTTATTATACAATAACACACACCCTGGAGTGCCTTATTGCTATTATACAATGGCTTGATGTTATACAAAATAAAAAAAAATTAAAAAAATGTTTTTAATAGATTTTTAGTGAGTTTCTTAGAGAAGAGGGAAAAAATGCTCTATGAATACAGCCAGCAAAGCTAATGCTAATCAATGACAGTGATGTTATACTGTAATATCATCACTGTCTCAGGCACACACTGACCAATCAGAATCCAGGATTCTTTTTTGCCATTGTATAATTGTGTATAACTGCACACTGGGCGCAGGTGCTCGGGGTTGTTTGTGATGTTGGTAGTGTGAATAATCAGTGCAGTAAGGTGGATTGTCGAGGTAGCAATCTTCCAGGAATTCAACAGCATGCAACGAGTGCTATGCGCAATGTGACCTGTTCACACACTGGTGAAAACATGTTGGACGTGGTACTAACTGAAATTGACAAATGGCTAAACCCTCTGTCCCTGAGAGCTGGGTTCATAGCAAGTGACAATGGGTCAAATGTGGTGAAATGCATCACGAATGGTGGTTTTTATCGTGTTCCATGCATGGCCCACTGTTTAAATCTTGTGATGCAGGAGTTTCTGCAGCACCCTGATGTAAAGGAAATGTTGACTGTTGCACGATGTATCTGCTCTCACTTTTCAAGATCTGGAAAGGCCCGTGACCAACTGCGGCAGTTGCAGATACAAAACAGCCTGCCTCAGCACCGCTTGCAGCTGGAAGTTGTCACCCGATGAAACTTCACTTTATACATGGCAGAGAGGTTGTATGAACAATACAAAGCCATCTCAGAATATCTTGTGATGCACACTAGCCATGACAGTTCCGGGGACTCCATGTCTATGATGACTGAACAGTGGCGCCGCATGGACTCTGTAATAACAATTTTGCAGTCTTTTGAACATGCCACACAGTCAGTGAGTGGCAAGTCTGCCTCCATTAGCCAATCAGTTCCACTGTTGCGGGTGCTGAGGCAGATATTAGTGAATGTACAGCATGGCCTTGATGTTGCTGGAGACGGTCGTAGCAGTATGTTGCTGCAACACATGCTAAGAGTATTCAACCAAAATCTTCATGTTGTGAGCATTCAGTGTAGTGACAACTTTGCCATAGCAACAATGCTGGACCCACGATACAAACGTGGAATTGCATCAGTACTGGAGGGAGGGCCTGAACAGGTAAAAAATATCAGTGGTCAACTGGTGTGCTTGGTTCATGGGGCGCAGAAGTCACGTGCCAGGTCAGCAAACCTCAGCAGCATAATTTGGCTGAAGGTGTACCTGTAGGACTATCAGCATATCCTGCAAGGGGAAGGGACAGCAGTTCCAGGTGGTCTGTCATCCAAAGTGGCTGGTGTCAACTCACTTTGGGTGGCTTTGTCCCAAGTGGGTATTTGTGAAATAAATGATTCGGGAATGATGCAATCAACAACTGGACTTAGTGCAGCTCAGAGAATGGTTGAGTCATATTTGTCTGAAAACAGGCATCTGACAATAACTGAAGATCCTCTTTTGTACTGGAGTAGAAAGGTCAGTGAATGGCCAGAGCTGACTGCAGTGGTACTGAAGTACCTCACATGCCCACCCTCCAGTGTAAGTGTTGAGAGGGTATTCAGCTTAGCAGGTGCAATAGTCAGGGATCATCAGACAACCCTGTCTCCTGCAAATGTTAGTTTGCTAACATTCATTAAAATGAATGAGAGGCACTTGCAAGCACAGACTGCAACCTCAGTATTCGTACCCCAGCCTAGTCATGGTTGTTTTGGTGATGTGAAAATGGACCATCCTGGTGGCACTGGCAGTGGCTGCCTGAAACGTCCACCACTAACATAGATGATGACACAATGGAGAGAATTTCCCAGTGGTAAGACTTCAGACATAGATGTGAGGAAGCTTTTTATGAGGATGATGATGTGGTTAATGTTGACAGATTTTAAGTGAAGTTGTTAAAAGGCAGTGTGCCACCCCGGACCACCACCACCACCATCACCACCGGGACTGATGTTATCCACTGCCACTTGAGTCTGTCTGACCCCCAGACCACCACCACTGGGACTGATGTTAGCCACTGCCACCACTGCCACCATGAGTCTGTCTGACCCCCAGACCACCACCACTGGGACTAATTTTAGTCACTGCCACCACTGCCACCATAGGTCTGTCTGATCCCTGGACCACCACCACTGGGACTGATGTTTTGCCACTGCCACCATGAGTCTGTCTGACCCTGGACCACCACCACTGGGACTGATGTTAGTCACTGCCATCATGAGTCTGTCTGATCTCCGGACCACCACCACCGGACTGATGTTAGCCACTGCCACCATGAGTCTGTCTGACCCTTGGACCACCACCACTGGGACTGATGTTAGCCACTGCCATCACTGCCACCATGAGTCTATCTGACCCCTGGACCACCACCACTGGGACTGATGTTAGCCACTGCCATCACTGCCACCATGAGTCTGTCTGACCCCCGGACCACCACCACCGGGACTGATGTTAGCCACTCCCACCACTGCCACCATGAGTCTGTCTGACCCACGGACCACCACCACCAGGACTGATGTTAGCCACTGCCACCACTGCCACCATGAGTCTGTCTAACCCCTGGACCACCACTACCAGGACTGATGTTAGCCACTGCCACCACTGAGCATGAGTCTGTCCGAACCACCACATCCATCAGCCACAGACACAAAGCTTCTTAACATTTAAACTATAAAGTGAGTATGTGTACTCATGTTTGTTATGCTGTTTCACTTCCTTTAGTTGTATGTTTTGTTTTCTGTAGCTTTTCAGAGCCACAATGGTAAAACACATAGGGTACACTTATTTTGTCTTTTCACAGGTTAACCAAAAAAGTCTCCATCGCTAAAACTCAGTGGGAATGGTAATGCAGCTGTACCGTTCAGAGAGGAACCTATGGAATATCCATGTGAAATGCTTTCTGGTTAGTATGAAGAGTTTATTTCATCCATTTCATTGTTTTGGAAAAACTGCAACAAATATTGCACACAGGTTGTGTTAGTTGGCAAGACGTGGGTTTGAAATGTAACTTGACTTGAGATTGAGAACCAGGGAGGGACAAATAATAATTAATTTGTAAGAAGTCATTCATTTTGTTTTTAAGGAAACTTCCAGATGCTTTGTTGTTCTGCCAAAGTGGCCTTATCCAAAAAAGTTCTTCAACATTATCAGGCACCCCCCCAGGATTGGGCACACATGCAACACGCAGAAGTCATTTCATTAGATGACCATGAGCATCACTAACAAATGGACACAGAAGGATGCAGATGAAATCTGTGAAGAAGTAACAAAATAAGAAACCATTACAGACAGACCTGCAAATATGAACTCTCAACTCCAAAAAAATACTTACCTTCATGTGCTTGAGAGTTATCCATTTCCAATTTCAACACAAACAATTCTCATTGAGCACTGGAATGTGCACATCAACAGTTTCTGTGACCTGTGATACAGAACAATACCATGAGTACATGTCCATGTCAACCCCTCTCCTCACCTACAAAATACACAAACATATATCTATATATATCTACTTACCAAGGCTACTATTAATGTACAGCCAAAGGGCACCCTTCCATCCACTTGAGATGATCACATTGCATTTGCTCGAATCACCTAGCAGAACACATTGGACCAGCAACAGGACGCTCACGGTCATCATTTTATTCTAGGGGATTTTGTATGTGCTCAAACAGTCTCATTTCACTGTGTTACCACTTGTCAGTTTTATGCACAAGGAGGATGCAGTTTGGCCTGCAGAAAATCTGGGGACTCTGTGCCACCACTGCAAGCATGACTGGAGTGCAACATTAATTCTGGGGACTTTGTATGTGCTGAAACAGTCTCATTTCATTGTGTTACCACATGTCAATTTTCTGCCACAAGGAGAATGCATTTTGAGCCTGCAGAAAAATCTGGGACTCTTTGCCACCACTGCATGCATGACTGAGTGCGCCATTAATTCTGGGGGACTTTATACATGCTGAAACAGTCTCATATCACTGTGTTACCACTTGTCAGTTTTCTGCACACAAAGAGGATGCATTTTGGGCCTGCAGAAAAAAATCTGGGGACTCTGTGCTACCACTGCACACATGACTGAATGTGCCATTAATTCTGGAGGACTTTGTATGTGCTGAAACAGTCTCATTTCACTGTGTTACCACTTGTCAATTTTCTGCACACAAGGAGAATGCATTTTGGGCCTGCAGAAAAAATCTGGGGATTCTTTGCCACCACTGCACACATGACTGAGTGTGCCATTAATTCTGGGGGACTTTGTATGTGCTGAAACAGTCTCATTTCATTGTGTTACCAATTGTCAGTTTTCTGCACACAAAGAGGATGCATTTTGGGCCTGCACTGCGCACATGACTGAGTGAGCCATTAATTCTGGGGATGCATGTTGTGTGTTGTGTGTTGTGTGATTGTTGAGCTCATGATGTCATACTGACATTATCAATTAAGCAACATTGCAAGAATGTTGTGACAATTTTGAACTGTACTTTTTATGCTGCTACATTTACAGTCACTAGTTCCTCAAGTTATGACTTGAATGATAACACCTCTTTCACAATTTCTGTCTGCTTTACTTAGTTGACTACTTTTTTCATGTATAAAAAATGAGGACGCTTTCATATTGTTCTGACCAGGTTTGTATTTATTTGCAGCTGCTTTTTAATAAATATTGTTCTGTGGTGTCATAAACACTGCCTGCTGCATGACTGTTAATTTACAACAGAACTGATATATAACAACTAACTGATGTGATGGAGAAAAGCAGAAGAAAACAATAACAAAAACCTGGTCAGCACCAATTTAAAAGGAATGCTCCTTTCATTATTTCGCACATGAAAAAAGGTTGTACAGCAGACTCAACTACTGGAAATACTTGTATCATTCCAGTCAGGATGTAGGTAAAGGAAGTTGTAACATAGCATTAAAAAATATAGGTCAGAGTTCTCAACAGATTGCTGTGCTGCTGCTTTACAGAGATTCACCACTTTACATAGTTATGATGATGCACATAAACCTAATATGTGGGGTTTTATTTAGTGGATATTTCTTGCTCGTAGAGTGTATTATTTCTGAGAGGGGTTCTCCTTTTATTAGTGTGTTTACGGGACGGAGGGCTTTTTTCAGAAAGTTGTTTATTTCGTTTCTTCTCAGCAACGCTACATGCTGCTGTGGGGAGTTAGTGACGTCTGGCAGCTATCTCTAATGTTTAGTTGTGTTACGTGGTTCACTTTTGTGGAGAAATGTGGAATGTTTCACTAACAAAGCTCTTCTTACTGGAAAAGTGCCCACACGCTTTCACCACAAACCAACCATTATTACATAAAGAAACATTCGGAAAGCTGCCTGACAATCGGACATTCACAGTAATGGAGCACGCACCCGCTCTCTCCCTGGCATGACATCCTAATGTTGCTGAGAAGGTAGGCAGAATGTGGACAGCTTTTCAGAAAGAGAATTCCTCTGTCACATGACACACTGTAATGAAATTACGGGCGGTTTTCACAGAAATGTTTTCCACTATGTGGAGCAAGAAAGATTCTCCTGGAAGGGAAAATGTGTATTATTAAACAACAACAAAGAAAAAACACACAAAAACAGTACAACACAGTAGTAGGGGGTGGCAGAAAACAATCCTTACTGTGGCCTTTGGGATGCCATGGTGGTTCAGCAGTGGGTGCAGCATTGTCGGTATTTGCTGCTGCTGTCTTGTATTATGTTGACCTGCTGCTGCTCCAAAGCACCAACCCTCTGATTACTCTCCTCCAGGGCCACTCACACCAGGGCGATGTCGGCCTCTGTTGTAGGGACTGTGGTGGGGTCCACTGCATGTGTAAATCCAGGTAGTGGTGGTGGTGGAGAGGGTGGTGCTGGTGGCACTGGTGGAAGTGGTGATGGTGGTGGTGGTGGTGCAGCTGCTGTACTGGCCCTCCTGCTGCTATGGCAAGGCACAACTTTGACCCCAGCAGCAACCTCAGCCACTGCCACAGAAGGGCCAGCAGGTGGATGCCTAGCCCCTTCCGTGGCAGCCTGCCACTCCACCTTGTGGTGGTTGAACATGTGGGTGAGCTGGCCACTGGTCCCCAAATGTGTCCCCAAGGGGCCACGGCACACCAGCACACCAAACAGATGACACACTACGACTGTGCTGTCCCCCCCCACAGAGTTAAAAAAACTCCAATACTGGGGAGCTGCAGGGCGGGACCAGACACAGTCCTCGCACCACCTATGGTTTCCAAGGGTACCTCCTGTGGCTGTGGAGGTGGTGGAGGGGGTGCTGCTGGAGTCCCTACAGCTGCTACCAGTGGTGGTGGTAGTGGCAGAGAAGGTGGATGCACAGCATCCACCAGTGGCACTGGTGCTGCTGCTGCTGTTGCTTCCATGGGGGGGAAGCAACACCCAGGAGTCGTTAGTGATCCAGCATCTCACGACCGCCCCCACTGGTCTGCACTCCCCTCCTCTGACCACGCCCATGGGCCAGTGACTCACCTTCTCCTGGGTTCACGTCCATCCCTCCCACACAAGTCCCTGGCACACACACACACACACAGTCACACACACACACACAGTCACACACACACAAAACAAAACAAAACTTATAAAAAAAAATTAACTACCAAAAAAATAATCACAAATACAATACAAAAACTAAATAAAGATAGCTTTTAAAAAAGCTGTTGTTTTAGAAAGACAATACGTACTTTGTCACTGACTCCTACACTGCTCTCTCATAAAGCCTTCTCCCTCTATAAATGCAAAGGAGAAAGTGAAACTGCTTCTCTGACTCACTTCCTTCCTGCCTGGCTAAAGCACATGACTTACAGTACTGTAAGCCATGTGATGTGCGGGGGTCTGCCTATTTACTTGTCACTTTGTCTTACTTCGCGTTAAGGCATAACAGCAATGCGAAGTACTAATGATAACATGAAGTGAGCACTTTACAGTGCCCAACGTGAAGTGCCCACTTCACGTTTACTTCGCCAGTGTATTAAAAATTTGCTGCATCTCTAGTAAGCACCCTGTAGACTCCACAGTATGCCTGCTTAATTAGATTTCCATAAAAGAAGTTGCAGGAAGGTGTGACATACCACATTTACCTTCAGTTAGCTGTGCAAACTGTTTGATTTGTAATACAGTGGTTTTCTCTTCAAACTTTAAATTTGTGTGTGTTTCCAGAGGTTGCTTTTTTTCAGGATATTTGTACTTTCAGTATAGAGATCAGTGGTATAAATGGGTGATGTGACATTGTGTTCTCATGTGCTAATACAGCTCTCATGGACAATAGAAACATAGAATTTGATGGCAGATAAGGACTGCTTGGCCCACCTAGTCTGCCCATTTTCCTACCTAACAAATAAGCTGCAGATCCTAGTTAACCAACAGCTTACTTCCTCCTACCCCCCACTAGGACTGCCTTATGTCTGTCCCATGCATTCTTGAATTCCCCCACTGTTCTTGACTCCACGGCCTCCTCAGGGAGGCTTTTCCATGCATCCACAACCCTCTCTGTGAAAAAATACTTTCTCACATGACCTCTGAGCCGTCCCCCCTCTATTTTCAAATTGTGCCCCCTTGTTCTTGCACATCTCTTTTTCTGAAAGATGTTACCCTCTTGGACTTTGTTGATTCCCTTGAGGTACTTGAAAGTTTCTATCATGTCCCCTCTCTCCCTTCATTCCTCAAGGGTATACATATTAAGCTCCTTTAGTCTTTCTTCATATGTCTTCTGGTGCAGACCCTGCACCATTTTGGTTGCCCTCCTCTGGACAGCCTCCACTCTGTCTATGTCTTTGCATAGATGGGGTCTCCAGAACTGCACACAGTACTCCAGATGGGGTCTCATCAACTGTCTGTACAGAGGGATAACAACTTTCTGTTTTCTACTATTGATGCCTCTCCCTATGCATCCCAGTATCCCCCCAGCCTTCCTTACTGCCTTCTCACAATGCTTGCCCACCTTTAGGTCATCTGATATAACTACCCCAGGTCCTTTTCCATTTTTACTGTTGTCAGTATCTCACCCCCCATTGTGTACTCTTCCCCTGAGTTTTTGTTTCCCAGGTGCATTACCTTGCACTTCTTTGTATTGAATCTGAGCTGCCATACATTTGACCATTCCTCCAACCTTGCCATGTCCCTTCTCATCCTTTCCACTCCATCATGTGTATCAACCCTGTTGCAGATCATTGTGTCATCTGCAAAGAGACATACTTTTCCTTCCAGTTTCTCTGCAATGTTTCTGATAAAGACATTAAAAAAGGACCGGTCCCAGTACTGAACCCTGCGGTACCCCACTAGTAACCCTCTTTTCTTCACTGTGGACTCCATTTACTATTACCCTTGTGTCCTGTTGTCTAGCCAACTTTTTATCCAGGCTACCACCTTGAGAACCACTCCAAGGCTGGCTAGCTTGTGTATTAATCTTTTGCGTGGGACTGTATCAAATGCCTTGCTAAAATCTAGGCAGACCATGTCCACAGCCCCTCCTTGGTCTACTACTTTTGGTCACCCAAAGAAATATATTAGATTTTTCTGACATGACCTTCCCATCATGAATCCATGCTGCCTTGGGTCCTGTGCCCCACTGGCCTCTAGGTACTCAACAGTTCTTTCCTTCAGAAGTGATTCCATCATTTTCCCTACCACTGAGGTCAAACTAACCAGTCTGTAGTTTCCTGCCTCTGTCCTGCTCCCACTTTTGTGAAGAGGAATTACATCTGCCTCCTCCAGTCCTCGGGTACCACCCATCCTCCCATGATTTGTTAAAGAGAGTAGTCGAGGTGTCACTAGTTCTACCTTAGTTCTTTTAGAATTCTTGGTGAATCCCATCAGGCATTGGGTCGTGAAGGGATCTGGCTGACAGCTCTTTGGAACTGAGATACAATCCTATCTTCATTTTAAACAACATGGAAAATGATGCCTGCATGATTTGCTAGCTTATGCAGGGTAAAGCACCTTCATATTTTTCTTAGGAATACCAACACTGGTGCATTTTCAAGGTCTAAAACTGTTATTTATTTATTTATTTGTTTGTTTATGTTGACTGGAAAATAATATATAACACAATCTAGATGTTAAGGAATGGGCACCAAACCACAAGGAGTATCACACACAAAAGAGTAATGAGACAATTCACACTTGGACCTGGTTTGTATTCCAACATGGATCTTTGGTATTTGACCTGGATTATCAAACTGATCCAATATATATATATATATGTGTGTTGGGGGGCAGAAACTGTATCTAACGTTGGGCCTAATGTTAGGATAAAGGCAGCCCATTAGTGTCCTGCCTTGGATTCTGGCCTGGATTTTCTAGTATTTGACTCAAATGATTCAGTCTAATATGTGATGGCTTACCTCCTGCAAAGGTGGGGGTGAGGAGATATGAAGCTGAACCATTTTGCCTATCAAAAAAAAATAAATCAGTGACTTAACTATCAAGCATTATTACCTCATATTACCCCTTAGAATGAGTTTGGGTTCAACATAGA
The DNA here is from genome assembly GCA_016271365.2 of Neoceratodus forsteri. Taxonomy (NCBI): domain Eukaryota; kingdom Metazoa; phylum Chordata; order Ceratodontiformes; family Ceratodontidae; genus Neoceratodus; species Neoceratodus forsteri. Next base: position 816,917,744 of record CM028135.1, read on the forward strand.
ACCTTACTGAACCAGGGATCCAGAACCAGTTTGGGTTTAAATTAGTATTGTTTCTGATGAGGAATGGCAGAAAATAGATTTGGGTTCAAACTACAACTGTTTTTTATCAGGAATGGTGGAATTGATCTGACATCTAATTGGAACTGGTGGCTCTGGTCAGTAACGACAGATAGGGTTTGGGTTTTAACTAGAACTGATTTTGATCAAGAATTGAAAAATTTAATTGGGTTCTAATTAGAAGATGGAGTGCAGAAACAGTTTTTGGTTTTAATCAGATCTGATTCTAATCAGGGAGGGCAGAGCTAGCTTTGTTTTTTAATTAGAACTGGCTCTGATCAGGGAAGGAAGAATCATTTGGGGTTCTAATTAGAACTGGCACTGTACATAGAAACATAGAATTTGAAGGCAGATAAGGACCGCTTGGCCCACCCAGTCTGCCCATTTTCCTACCTAATGGATAAGCTGCAGATCCTAGTTAACCAGCAGCCTACTTCTTTCTACCCCAACCCCCTAGAATTGCCTTATGGCTGTCCCATGCATGTTTGAATTCAGTCACTGTTTTTGACTCCACAACCTCCTCCGGAAGGCCGTTCCATGTATCCACAACCCTATCTGTGAAAAAATACTTCCTTACATTACCTCTGAGCCGCCTCCCCTCTATCTTCAAATTGTGCCTCCTTGTTCTTGCACACCTCTTTTTTTGAAAGATGCTACCTTCTTGGACTTTGTTGATTCCTTGAGGTACTTGAAAGTTTCTATCATGTCCCCTCTCCCTCCTTTCCTCGAGGCTATACATATTAAGCTCCTTTAGTCTCTCTTCATATGACTTCCGTGCAGACCCTGCACCATTTTAGTGCCCTCCTCTGGACAGCTTCCATCTTGTCTATGTCCTTGGGAGATTGGGTCTCCAGAACTGCACACAGTACTCAGATGGGGTCTCACCAGCTGTCTGTACAGAGGGATAACAACTTCCTGTTTTCTACTGGTGATGCCTCTTCCTATGCATCCCAGTATCCCCAACCCTACTTACTTCCCTCTCACATTGCTTGCCCACCTTTAAGTCATCTGATATGACTAGCCCCAGGTCCCTTTCCATTTTTGTTGTTGTTAGTATCTCACCCCCCATTGTGTACTCTTCCCCTGGGTTTTTGTTTCCCAGGTGCATTACCTTGCACTTCTTAGCATTAAATCTAAGCTGCCATACATTTGACCATTCCTCTAACCTTGACAAGTCCCTTCTCATCCTTTCCACCCCACCTTGTGCATCAACTCTGTTGCAGATCTTTGTGTCATCTGCAAAGAGACATACTTTTCCTTCCAGTCCATCTGCAATGTCGCTTACAAAGACATTGAAGAGGACTGGTCCTACTACTGAACCCTGTGGCACCCCACTAGTAACCCCCCTTTCTTCAGAGTGGACTCCATTTACTATTACTCTCTGTGTCCTATTCTCCAGCCAATTCTTTACCCAGGCTATCATCTTGGGACCCACTCCCAGGCTGGCTAACTTGTATATTAATCTTTTGTGTGGGACTGAGTCAAATGCCTTGCTAAAGTCTAGGTAGGCCATGTCCACAGCCCCTCTCTGATCTACTACTTTAGTCACCCAGTCAAAGAAATCTATTAGATTTGTCTGGCATGACCTTCCCGCTGTGAATCCATGCTGCCTTGGGTCCTGTGCCCTGTACAGGGAGGGCAGAAACAGTTTTGGTTTTACTTAGAACTGGCACTATCACAGAAGGGCAGAACCAGTTTTAGTTTTAATGAGAACTGGTTCTGATCAGGGATGGCAGAACTAGTTTTGGTTTATGTAGAATTGGCTTTGATCAGGGATGGAATAATCAGAATGCATTCTAATTTAAACTGGCCCCCTATTAGGGAGGGAAGAGCTTGTTTTGGTTTTAATTAGAACTGGCTCTGATCAGGAATGGCAAAAGGGGGTTGGGTTCAAAGACAGAGTAGGAAAGGCTCTGCCTTGAGGCACAACCTCACCCACTGCTGAACTGCAAGGAATGAGGGTAATCATGGTGCTTCTGAGGCTGTACAGAGGTAGGGTAGAACTTTCATCAAGGGACGTGAAGGTTATGTCTTATGTCTGGGGTCAGGATCGAACCTGACTTAGTGTGGACAGGAGAGCCATTCCGGGACCGTGTTCCCACATGTGTATCTGTAAATATGTAGTATACATGACAACTCATCACTAGTATTGTGATTTGTTACTGTCCTGACAAAAGGGAATTCAGAGCAAAGTATCCAAAAGACCCTACTGAGCATGCTCAGAACCAAAAACTAAAATTTTAAATCCTTGTAACTCTGGAACAAGATTAATATTTTTTTTTCACCAAACCAATGAAAGGCACCATTCTGGGGCAGGACCTTTCTACTTTGAAAATTTCAGGACAAAATTCTAAACTGTCCGGGTGACAGGTGATGACAAAAAACAACAACAAAAGAAGCAAAAAAACCCAGCAAAAAACCCTGATTTTACATAAAAATGCACTATCCAGATCTTGGAATCCACACTTCTGGCTGGAATGAAATTTGCTAAATCAAGAGAGCTTACCCCTTGACTGTGCATGCAAAATTTCATGCAATTCCGTTGAATGGGTGCAAAACTATTAAGGTGCAAAGTTAGGGGTTTAACATTGAACAGACTACTCAACACTAAATATAGAGGCACTTACAAAAATGGCAAGAAACACTCTAGAAGTTTTATTGGTTGAGAAACATCACCTGACTGTGCATTCAATAGATACATAGATACATAGATACATAGATGTTGTCAGCAGATAAGGGCCTTGTGGCACATCCAGTCTGCCCTATTCCTCTTTCTAATGCTTAGGTGCCATAGATGCTACAAGTCCCCCCTTGGCCTGGCTTGATAATTCCCATATGCCAATCCCATGCATTCTTGAATCCCTGAACTACGGCCACCCCCATCAGTTAATGGGGGAGACTGTTCCATCCATCCACCACCCTTTCAGTGAAGTAGAATTTCCTCAAGTTCCCTCTAAGATTTCCCCCTTTTAGTCTCATGATGTGCCCCCTTGTTCTGCTATTCCCCTTCATGTGAAAGATGCACCTCTCTGGTACACTGTTGATCCCCTTTAGATATTTGAAGGTCTCTGTCATGTCTCCCTCCTTTCTCCTTTCCTCCAGGGAGTATATATTGAGAGCTCTGAGTCTCTCCTCATATGACTTAGGCTGCATCCTGGACACCATTTTTGTCACTCTCCTCTATATAGTCGCCATCCTTTCTATGTCTTTTTCGAGATAGGGCCTCCAGAACTGAACATAGTACTCCAGATGAGGCCTTACTTGGGAATTGTACAATGGTACCACCAATTCCCTCCTTCTACTTTTTATAACCCTCCCTATTCACCCTAGTATTCTGTTAGCCTTTCTGACTGCTTTGTCACACTGTTTAGCCATTTTGAGGTTGTCTTCTATGACTACCCCTAGATCCCTTTCCTCTGTGGTGGCCTCCAGTGTTACCCCATCTAGTTCATACTCGACCCTAGGATTCTCTCTCCCAAGATGCATAATCTTACACTTTTTTACACTGAAACCCAACTGCCATTCCTTGGACCAGTTTTCAAGCCTCTTCAGATCTCTCCTCATTGTTTCTATACCTTCCTGCATATCTACCCTGTTACATAGCTTTGTATAGTCCGCGAACAGGCTAACTCTCCCTTTTAGACCCTCTGCAATATCGCTTATGAAGACATTGAAGAGAACTGTTCCCAGCCCTAATCCCTGGGGTACACCACTTGTTACCCATCCTTCCTGTGAGCTAACCCCATTTACTACCACTCTGTATGTTCTGTTACTCAACCAGTTTCTAACCCATGTGACCACCTCTGTCCCCACCCCCAGATTTGCCAGTTTGTGGATTAGTCTCCTGTTTTGGAATGTGACGAAGGCCTTCCTGAAGTCCAAATAGGCCACATCTATTGCTCTGCCCTGGTCTACTTCCTTTGTGACACACTCGAATAAATCAATCAGGTTGGTCTGGCATGACCTCCCTGCTGTGAATCCATGTTGCCTTGAATCCAGCAGCCCCCTTGACTCTAGGTAGTCCATCTGCCTTTCCTTAAGCAGGATTTCCATCATTTTACCCACTATCGAGGTCAAATTGACTGGGTAGTAGTTTCCTGCCTCCTCCTTGCTACCACTTTTGTGCAGGGATACCAATTTTGCCCACCTCCACTCCTCTGGAACCACACCTGTTCCCAGTGATCCACTGAACAGCTTAGCCAGAGGTTTAGCCAGTTCCTCCTGGAGCTCCTTTAGGATCCTCAGGTGTATCCCATCAGGCCCTATAGCTTTATCCACCCTAAGCCGTTCTAGTGCTCTTTTTACTCTGTCTTCTAAAAAAGATCTAATGTCCACCCTTTCTCCCTGTTTGCCCTTCTCCAATACTTGGGACCATCCCCATTGTCATCTTCCGTGAATACGGAGCAGAAGTATTTGTTGAGGATGGTCACCTTGTTGATGTCTTTCTCCACCACCCTGCCTCCCTCTTCCCTAAGTCTCACAATCCCCCCCATCTTCCTCCTCTTGCTAATATACCTAAAAATGCCTCTTCCTTCCTTCATCCGATTTAGCTAGCTATTCCTCAGTTTCAGCCTTTGCTGACCTTACTGCCTTGTTTGCTTTCTTTCATTTTTCCAAGTATTCTTGTATGTCCTCCTTGCTTTGTGTTGCCTTATACTTCAGAAATGCCATCTTTTTTTTTCTTACTAGCTCTGCTACTCCCCTCGAGAAACACGGTAGTTTCTCCTTTCTTTTGCTTTTGCTGCAAGGCCTGATGCAATAGTTTGCTACTAGGTGCAGGGCTTCCCTTATCTTATCCCACTGTTCCACCACTCCCTTTATGTCATCGCATCCCTGCATAGCCTTCCTGAATTCGTCCTTCATCTTACCGAAGTCTGTCCTCCTGAAATCCAGGATTCTAGTCCTTGTGTGGCTAGCCTCCTGCGATGTCCTTATGGTGAACCCCACAGCTCGATGGTTAGTAGTCCCTATGCAGTACCCTGCTGTGACTTCCTTTATCTTGTCCCCATTGCTTAGGAAAAGATCCAGAATTGGGTTCTCCCTTGTAGGCTCCCACATTAGCTGTGTGAGACCCACCACTTGCAGGGATTGCAGGAATTCCATACTCTTGGCTGAGGCTGCCACTGGGATGCTCCAGTCCACATCCGACAAGTTGAAGTCACCCATCAGCAGCAATTCACACTTTGTTGCCATGTTCTCAATAGTCTCCAGCAGTTCTTTGTCTACATCCTCCACCTGCCCTAAGGGCCTGTATATCACTCCCGTTCTAAGTTCTGTTCCCCTCCCCACCTCCAGTGTTATCCACAGTGCCTCTGCTTTTCCCTCCCTTGTCTTCTGGGACTGTCATTTTTATCCCTTCCCTGACATACAATGCCACCCCTCCCCCTTTCTTGCCTTCCCTGTCCCATTTGTGCAATGTGTAGCCTGGAATGACTAACTCCCAGGCATGGTTGCTGTTGCACCATGTCTCTGTGACTGCCATGATATCCAGGTCCTTGGAGGCCATTAATGCCACAACTTCTGGGATTTTGTTACTCAGGCTGTGGGCATTGGTGCACATAGCCTTCCAATCATGGCCTCCCCCCCTCTGCTATAACCTCAGTACCATCCACCATTTTCTGTGTCTGCTCCTCCTGTACTTTACATGAGGTTCTTCCTTTTTTACCTATGGCCATTCCTTGCTCATAGCCATGCCTGTTTCCTTTAGTCCGATGTTGGGGGGGTTACCTTCCATTCGTCGATCCCCTTACTTTTGTATCTTTTTGCTGCATCCTCATTTAGGTCTTCTTCTCTGTGCTGGAGACCTCCCAGTTTAAACCCTCCAAGAAGACCTCCAACTTCCGCCTTAGCTCTCTTGCTCCTTCTCCGGTGAGAGCAGACCATCATGCTTAAAGATCTTCCTGTCCCAGAAGGTTCCCAGTCTCCAATGTAGTGCATCCCATTGTCTACACTTAGTTACCCTCAGTTCCCTCAGAAATGGAAATCTGCCACTGTGACACCAGTTCATAAGTCTGGGGATCGCATAATTACTGGGAACTACAGGCCTATCTCTATCCTGCCCCCACTCTCGAAAGCTCTCGAGCATATAGTGGCTGTCCAAGTGGTTGAATACTTAGAAAAATATCAGCTACAATGCCTGCAACAACACAGGTTCAGAAATGGTCATAGTACCACTATCACCCTTCTGGAGTTCACTGGCTTGATTCACCACTCCTTAGATCAAGAACACCTGGTCGGTGCTGCTTTCATTGATTTAATCAAAGCTTTTGACAGTGAATCATGCCCTCCTGGTTGAACAGCTTGCCACTATTGGCCTAGCTCATGACATCATAGCCTGGTTTGAAAGCAACCTGCACAACCGTACACAGCAGGTGAAGATTGGTAACACCCTCTCGGACAGCAGACCTGTCCCATCTGGAGTTCCTCAAGGGTCCATCTTGAGCCCTCTTTTATTTAGCATTTTCCTCAACAACCTTCCTTACTCTTGTCAGGGTCACATCCTTTTATATGCTGATGATGCTGTCCTGTTTACCAGTGATCCAGACCCTAAGGTTCTTGAATCCAGGCTACGGAGTAATTTCGTAGTCGTAGAAAGATGGTTCCATAAGCACAAGTTAGTTATAAATTACAAGACTAAAACTATGCTGTTCTCCAGCTCCCAAAATAGGCACAGAACTACCCTCTTTCTATCACCAATGAAGTGGGCTCTCCCCTGGAGCTAGTTCAGCTCTTTAAATATCTGGGGATTACAGCTGATAGTACGATGACCTATGCCTATCACATTGACAACATTGCTAAGGCTGTTAACACCCGCATTGAGCTACTTTATAGGCATAAGCAATGTTTGACCCCAGAGGCTCTTAACCTGGCCATTTCGTAGCTCTCTTGTCTCACTTATTGATTACAGCTTACCAATCTATGGATCAGCTACTGAAACAACTCTTCACTGCATCGTAGTTGCACTCAACAAAGCATGCCAGCTCCTTACTGGCTCGGCCCGTCTGCCCCATACCTGCGACATGTATGCTCAGGCTAACTGGCTCCAATTCAAAGGTAGACTCATGTACCAAACATGTTTACTGTCCAAAAACGTAAGCTTAGGCAAAATGCCCCCTGGTGTGCAAAAGCTTATTACCCCCACTATCAACCGTCATTGCACCAGAAGCTCTACTAGCCAGATTTTTAATATACCCTGGTGTAGCACTTCTCTGGGACAAAGGTCCTTTTGCCTACCGTGCACTGCTGTGGATGAACTCTCTGCATCATGACATCACTTCAGCATCCACCTTGGGCTCTTTCAAGGTTAAATTTAAGCAACAGCTAGTTGCTGATTCCAGTTGTGACTGCTTCCAATATCCTTCCTTCTTGTGACCAGCACTTATTCTAACCTTATGCTATCCTGACCTTAGGCATAACTGTTCTCAGCATGTAAATAACTAGTCTAAGTTGCTAATCATTCTCCTTTCACATTTCCTCTCGATCACTTCCACTTTTTCCCCTCACCCCTCTATGGCTTTCCCCCATCCCCCCTCCTCCGCCGTATATCTCCTGAGCTCCCTTGCTCACTTTAAAAGGCTTTGTTCCATACCTATGCACCTCTGACGAGGTCCCTGGGCTGATGCCATTCCTTACCTTGTTGATTATTAGATATTAGGCTGAGGCTGTTCTCATTTTCCTGTAAAGGGTCATTTCATAAGACCCCACCCCTTTAATATGACCCTTTGAATTCCAGGTTTTAATCAAATACACACTTTGGCATACATTGTACAATGCCACATATATTAGAACTTCTCTAGTTATATACTCTTGTAATGTTTTGTATAATTCCTTGTTTTGTTTGTTCTCCGTCTCATACTTTTCCAATATTTATTGTCATCTGACGTGGAACCTATGAAATGAGCTTGTTCTCAAAGGTATCTGCTGAAATTTCAATAAATAGAATTAAAAATACACACCAACCCTGGAGACATCAGTTGAATTCCTAGATCTCTTCGTTCTTGTTCTTGTTCTCACTTCCACCCTTCCTCCAAACCAGCAACACCTTCAGGAAGGCCAGATGTGTTGTGTACTCCTTTAGACTCTCCCTTAGGGTCTTCATGTCTGCCTTGGCTTCTTCCAGTCCTATTTGCAATGTCATTTGTCCCAAGGTGGACAATGATCCCCCCAAAATCCTGATCTCTTCTCACCAGCAGTCCTATTATGTCCTTAGCTCTCCAAACAGATGCTCCTGGCATGCATTTCACCATGGTTTCCACTCTCTTCGCACTGATGGACTGTGCCTCCACTTATCGCAACACAGAATCTCTCACAACAAGAATCCTCCTGTTGCTCTGTGTATTCTACATCTCTTTCCTTGTACCTCCTTCCTGCTTTCTTGTATCAGGTTTGTTCTGCTAGATTCTTCCTTCTTCCTCATCTGGTTTCTTTCTGTCCCCTGGCTAGGGTGGTGAAATGATTCTGCATGTGGCTAGCATGTGGCTGACGGTGCCCCATCTTATCTCTAGGTTTCCCACTGTCCCCTCCCACCACCCTCCATCCCCCAAGACCCATTGTCCTTTGGGGGAGTGGGAGGGTGAGGGGGGCAATGGGCATCCCCAATCGAGTCCCTCTGCAGCCTCATGATCTCTTCTCTTGCCTGCCATAGCTCCCTGCATAGTTCTGCAACTGTCCTGCTGAAGGGGAACCCCAGTCTCCAGAGTGTCTGCCTCGCTATCAGCCCTCTGTTGTACTGGCAGATCTGGATGTCCATGTCTGTTTTCCTCCTGACCTGTAGGTGTCACTGTTTCTTTCTCACTTCACTGCTTCTTCTCTGTCCTCTCTTCCTGAGAGGACAGAGAATATATAAACACATGGCCATTATATCTGTATCTATATACATATTATATCTATAAACACATTCAATTCAATTCAAAGTTTATTTAACCAGGATAACACCATTGAGACAACTCATTTGTGAGGAGGTCCTGGAGGGACGTAAGTATAATACAAAATACAAAATACAGTACAGTTACAGTGGTACAATACAGATACAGCTAAAATATCATATACAAGAACAGCAGACATAAAGAAATTGACTAGGTACAATATAGAACAGCAGAATGTTTCTAAGTCTAGTACAGATGCCTATACAGGTAAAGCTAGTTGTGTGCAACAACTGTGAAAAAAGTCTAGTGCAAAAGAGTAAATTGGAGTGATAGAAGAGGACATAAAATGCAAGGTCAAGGAGTTTTATAGCAATAGAGGTGGGTCAATGGTGGAAAAGAAGTACAGGCTACAAAAATATAACAGGAGGGGAGGGAGAGCAGTTGTGGGGAAGGGTGGGAGTGGAGAATGCAAAAAATTAAGAAGCATCAAGGGAGGAACATCAGGGGTGGAGACTGTACAAGTGCTTAATACTAGTGCAGGATGAAGGGGTTAGAGGGGTTGGAAGCAAACCAGGCCAGAGGGAGATGGGGAGGATTAGAAGAGGAAGAGGTGAGGAACAAGGTGTGTCAATGTAACATCGAGACCTCCTAGCTGAGACCATCACAGTAACAGGAATCGAGCAAACCATGTGTGTGCTGTGATAGTTTTGCTGGCGTGGGACTGCCTGCATGGCTGTAGTGCCCCTTCCTGGGACAACTCTGACTCAGAGTTGTATCCCTAGAGACTGGGGGTGTGGGGTATTCAGGGCACAGCACCCTATAGAAGCGTGAGAGCATCCCGACAGTGCTATGCTGACACTCAGCAATGCAGCTGTAGCTGTTGGGGATGTCTCCTCCGGGGATGTCGCAGCAACATGGTAAAACCAGGAAAAGGAGAGGATTAAGTGCCAGGAGTCAGATAGAATATACATGATTACAGTAAACAGGTTCATGCACAGCAGTTACATTTGTCCTTCAACATACATCCAATCAAGGTCTTGAATGTGCATAGGCCAACGATATGGTTAAGCTTAGGACTTTTTTTGTATGGTGTTTCATGAGGTCGACGGAGCATAACTTAGGGATGAAGAACCAAACTGGGTTCTAATCCGTGGAGTATCAAATGTTATATATGAGAACTTCCTAAGAGTGTACGCACTGGGGGCATGTTTAAACATGGAGCAGATGTAGGGAGGGAGTTTCAGGGTTATAGATCTATAAACCCAGAGGGATGCGTTGCTGCACCGCCTGGCACTAAGGAATGGCCAACCAACCTGCAGACAGAGGAAGCAATGATGGGTGTTGAAAGAAATGTTTGTAATGAATCTTAAGGCCCTGTGATAGAGTGTGTCAAGGGTAGCTAGGGCTGACTTCGGACTATGACTGTAGAGAAAGTTTACATAGTTGATTAATAGGAGAAAGGGTGTTTGGACCAACCTTAGTTTGGTGTTTTGTGTATGCAAGTTCTTTATTTGATAAAAGAGACCAAGCCTTTGGTGAAGTTGTTGGGCAGTTTCTTCTGCATGCGTTACGAAAGATAGTTTTCGATCCAGCCAGAAGCCGAGATATTTAAATTTTTTGACTGGTTCCAGTACTTGTCGCAGGATAGTCTTGATCTGAACATTTGTGTTCAAGTAGTTGGTGGGAACATCTTTGCTATTAGGGGACAGGTACATAATTTTTGTCTTTTTAACATTAAGGAGTAGTTTTATCTTATTAAGTCTTGTTAAAGTAGGTGAAAGTCACATTGTAACTCAAGGCAAGTGGGTTGGAGAGTAGGCCTGGTAACATATAACACAATATCATCTGCAAATAAGTGAATGTTTGCTGTGCTGACATTGTTGTTAATATTATTAATGTAAATGGCAAATAATAATGGACATGGTCAGATGCTGAATCTCATCTTCCTCTTCAAAATTATATTTATATCTATATACACACAGTATATCTATAAACACATGGTCAGATGCTGAATCTCAACTTCCTCTTCAAAAATACCTTTGTAAAGTCATTTTATAAGTGTAATAAACTCCTCTAAGGTGTGCATCATAGGATTGTATTACACTTCCGAGGGGTGTAAGGATACTCAATTTTTGGCCTCATGCCTTACCACACCCCAGGGGTGTGCATTAAAATCCTATGATGCACACCCTGTTGTGGCTTATTACTTACATATTATACTGGTGTGGTAGCACCAGTATAATTAAGGATGACCGAGAAGTTCTATGTTAAACCCCTAACTGTGCCCCCCTTAATAGCTTTGTTTGTGTTTGATGAAATTACACCAAATTTTGCATGCATTATCTAGGAGGCAAGACCTTAGTATGTGGAAAGTTTTGTCTTTGCCTTTGGAATCTGAATGTAGCAATACCTGATTCCCAACTTGCTTTTTGCATGGCTCTTAGGTCCCAGTTCAAATCAGGAAATGCACAGGGCCCTTTGTAAAACAGGACCTGACTACTAACTTTCTTTGTGTAGGGCAATTCAGGCCCTGTGTCAAGCAGGAGCTGAGCACTAAATTACTTCACACAGAGCCATTCAGGTCCTGGCCCAAAACAGGAACTGAGTTCTAATTTTTTCATGCAGGTTTAGAAGGCAAGATGTGCAGAGGCCTTTGAGCCCTGTGCTATACAGGACCTGACTTCTACCTTATTTTATGCAGGGACTATTGGGTCCTGTAGGAAACAGGTCCCAGGTCTTAACTTACATTGTAGAGGGCCTGTTCAGATTTAAATCTGGATTGTGCTTTGACATACAATTCTTTGGAGTTCACAAGGATGGTGTGTGTGAGTGGTGGAAGTTAAGGTTAAAAAAAATCACTCACATCAGATTTCCCTACCTTTGATGTTTCATAAACCCTAACTAATGCAGTAACATAATTTTTTTGCCATGAACATCCTATCTTTTTTCGACAGCCATGGTACCTTGCTGGATATATAGCAACAAGGCCCAGTGTGACACAGCATGGCACAAATTTGCCAAACAGTAGATACCTGTAAGTCTAAAGTTGCTTCATGCAGGTCCCTTTGTGAGGTTAGTCCTCATTTGCTTTGCACAGGGCACTTTGCCTCCTATTAAAAGCTGGACATGTGCAAAGCAGGATGTAAGTCCTAATTTGCTTCATGGAGCTGTTTTTGGGCCCCGTGCAAAGCAGGCTGTGTAGGGTCCTTTGGGCTTGTGCAAATCAAGAGGTAAGTCCTTACCTGTTTTGTGTAGGGCTGTTTGGGCCCTGTGTGAAGCAGGAAATGCAAGGTCCTCTGGGCTCTGCACACATACGGTGGTATGCCCCAACTTGCTTCACACAAAGCCTGTAGTTCCTAACTTGCTTCAAGCAGGGCCCAGAGCAAAACACATGAGTCCAAAGGAGCTGTGACCTAACTTTGCGTGCCCTAACTTTGATTTTTTTATTTTCACCACAAATTTTCATCCTGGTCTTTTTGTTACACTCACCTCATGGATGTGACAGCTGTAGTGTTTTTTAAATCCCACCCAAAAAGTTGTTCACAGAATGACTGTGAAATGACATTTCAGCGGAAGGTGTGTAGCTTTAATGCTGCACTCCATGGGTAATGGGATACTGTTAAGACAGTTTGTTGAATGGTTCCCCTTATAGGACTAAGTCAGTGTTGATGTACAAAAATGGGGGGGAGGACCAAAAAATACTCCACTGAGGCTGTTGTAAAATTTCTCAACTTTACAAAAATAATATACAGTAATAAAGAACATGTACCCTGTATTCGTGCTTTGTTTCCACACTGGCCAGAAAATTCAAGGAAGACAAAGAACAAAGGAAACTGAACATGCTGAGCTGAAAGATAAAGCTGCAAAAGGTAAAATGTAGCCAACTAAGATATTTTAAAATGGTATACTGTTAGAAAAGGTAGCAATAAGGGAAAGTTGCTTGATTATTGTATTGAAAATAACCTGCTAAATAAGGTTGCTGAAGGCATTCTCACATATTGTTTATATTATTATAGTTAAGACACAAGTTTGGTGCAATTCCTTGCCATGAAGAATCAGTAGAACAGGCAAAGGCAGAAGTAAAAAGCATCTGGCCAGTGTGGAAACAAAGCACGAATACAGAGTACATATTCTTTATTACCGTATATTATTTTTGTAAAGTTTTAGTTATAAGAGTGAATAGAGTACAGAGTATGTACTATAAGTAGCATAGGAAAGAAGCACAGTGGTAATGAATATAATAGAAAACCTTAAAAGAAGAATAATGAAAAGAAATGGAATTCAAAATGTAAGATTTATAAACAATATTTATCTATTATTCCTACAGAATATATGAAAAGCCCTTTGAAAAGAAAAAGCACAAGAATGCGAAACGTCAGGGCAATTAACAAAATAAATAAAGAACGTTGAGAAATTTTACAACAGCCTCAGTGGAGTATTTTTGGTCCCCATTTTGAACATCAACAAATGACATTTCAGGCCAGATTTGACAAAATAGCAGCTGCGAGTTTGATGATGTGGAATGAAAAAAAGACTACATTGACAATCTGGGATCAGAATCTCCCCAAATCAAGAAAGCTATGAATAAAAGCTAAAAAAAATATTTCACTGTTGGCACTAGTGAAATGTTGCTTTTTGGGGGTCTTAATTTACTTTTCTTTTTACTTTTTGATATTTTCCCCCAATTCTGAGCATCCCTCTTCATGTCAGCCACCCCACCACATCACCCTGACTTCTCCCAGACCATTTGCGTGGTCGGCGAGGTTCCCCAGCTCTCCACTGTGACACAGATCTGCTTTGTGGTGTTACCTGGGTCATCAGGCATGGGACCTGCAGATGGCCAGAGTCATCCTGGTATTTTCCTGGTTTTCTCTGCTGTAGTAGAGGAGCATGCAAGCATTGCTATCATGATGCACGTCATGCACTCCCATGCAATGTGCATCAACAGCGGCAGCTCCTCCTCCTCCTCCTCCCCATGCTGCAGTCCTAAACTACCTTCCCACAGGCTCTGCTAGAGACCAGACATGTGTTGGGTTCTGCAACCCCCGTCCCTCAGAGGAGGAGAGCAGTCCTACCAATGTTCAATCTCCAGGATCTTCAGAGTAGTCCTACCAATGCTCGACTATCCTCCTCAGTCAACCCTCCAATGTCCTGTACTCATTCCAAAACTCCAGTCATTGGTGTTGAAAGCACCAGTGCTACCGCTGCGCTAGCAGTTGTAGTTTCATTTCATACTTTGCTCATAACTTCCATCATTTTCTTGTGAATTTAACCGAAACATTTTGGCCTTGTTTCGCCCCACCTAAATCATTTGTTGCGAAATTTACAGCTGCTCCTGGTTTTCCTGTGCTTCCTGACCTGTGCCTCGACTACAGTGTGTTAAAGTGCTTACTTTATTTTTAGCATTCAAAAAATGAACGGCGTAGGTGCAGGAACACTAGAAGAGTGCAACTGATTGCTCTATGAGGCAATCAGCTGCACTCTGCTGTGTGCCCCGTGAGGCAATCAGCTGCACTATCTTGTGTTCATGCATCTATGCTGTTCATTCTTTTGATGCTAAAAATAAAGTGAGCATGGGGCCACCTGATGGCTCTGCTGTAGCACTAAGTACTTCTATACCGGTGACCCGGGTTCGGGAGCAATGCTGGGTCTGCACGGTCAGGTGGCCAGACTGGGGAGTGCTCCTAATTGGAGCATGAGCCAACTGGTGTGGGAGAGAGCCCAGACCCAGGGCAGTAGTGGCCTCTCTTGCAGAGCCAAGGAGCTTGCTCCTTTGTGAAGGTGGTCCATACCCAACGTGCACTACTGGGTCTGAGGTTGACAAGAGGCTATACTAGACATCTGGAGTGGAGGGCGGGACTAAGGGGAGGAAAAGGGAAAAACTGTGTGTACAGCCACCTTGAGTGATGGCCCCCACAGTCCTCGGGTCCTGGGTTGTGTGGATCCCCACCAGCATGATGATGGGAGGAGCAGCGACTGGACTGGAGATCAGTGTGGGCCTGATGGCAGGTGAAGGAGGCGGTCGGGGCCAAAAAGCTATATGAAAAAAGAATAAAGTAAGTACCTTAGCACTATTGGGCTGGCAGTATAACCTAGAGGTTAGAGTAATAAGCTGTGAATGTGCTTGGTACATTCAGCAGACCTGGGTTTCATTCCCACAACCTCCACTTGCATACTGTGTAACTCTGAGCAAGTCACTTAACCACCCAGTGCTCCCGGGTTGTCCCTGAAAATAGGCTCTTGTGCCTAGTGAGCCTTACATGGCTACCAAAGAATAAAATAAAAATGATATCCAGTATCTTGTGAATCCTTTTACTGCAAGCATAAATGAGTTAATGTGGTTGTTATTTGGCCCAGTAAGAATGGTCAATGGGCTTGGATACCATGGTGGCCAAATATAAAAAGCAATGGCCACTGGGCTTGGGCACCCTAGTGACCAAATAAAGAAGGAGGACACAATAGCTCGAGGGAGGTGCTTAATGTCCATGGGCCTGGGCATCCCAGGACCAAACAATAAACAGGACAGGGGGATGTTTTTATTTTCACACTGTGCGACACATAAACAATTATTTCTTTTTTCTTTTTAACGCCTTCCCATGACTAGGCCATTTGGTGTCCAGTTGACCTCAAATTTTCAGGATGGGCATATCACCACCCAACCTCACGATAAGTGTCATTTTATTAATGCACCCCAAAATGGATTTGGGGGTATAAGTATCATTTTGTTAATGTACCCCAAAATGTACTTTGGGGTTTAAATCAATTTTGCTACTGCACCCTGAAATGTGTTATTGGTGGTTTGCCCTTGAAAACCACATTTTGGGATGCATTCACAAAAGGACACGTACAATAAGTGACCACGAGCTGGGGTGATAATATGCCCAGCAACAAAATTTGTGGTGACTCAAGCCCCAAATGGCCAAGTTATGGCCAAATGTTAAAATCTAATTTTATTTATTTTTATAAAATACAATAAAAAATATGTCCACTAAGAAAATTTGTGTTGACTCAAACCCTAAATAGCCAAGTTATGGCCAAAAGTTAAAATGCACAAAATGTTTTGTTTAGTTTCTTGCCTTGTAAAGCAAGTGCTATCCACCCCCCCCCCCCACAACAAAGAAGCCTTATGAATAGAACATGCAGAAACCAATCTGTGAGCCTGGCAATGGCATTTTTAAATGTTAATAATTTAAAAACTGAACATTTTCCAGGAAATCCTCTTATCAAAGGCACCTCTTTGGTTCAATCTCTAACAAACCTGCAAGTTTCAGTCTTTTACTATCAGCCATTTTTGAGATAAGCAAAAAAAAAAGGTCTTAAGTTGGCAGTTTGCACATGTATTCAACCTTCTAGAACTTTAAACACTACTGAGCAGTTTGTTACCAAAATATCAGGATCCAGATATCCTGGGACCCAGAACACACATGTCAAATTTCAGGCTGTTCTGTCCTAAAACAAGCATGTTATTAAATAAGTATAATGGGAAAGGGGAAATAGTTTAACCAGGAAAGGCACACTAAGCCAAAGCTTGTTTCCAGGTGTGACCTTGGAGCACAAGGAAGTTAAGTGACTTGCTCAGGGTCGTGCAGTATGCGAGTAGGGGCTGTGGGATTCAAACCCAGGTATCCATTACAGATGTCCTTAGGCCAAGCAAGTAATGTGAAAGGGCAGCGCAGAAAGCAAATGGCATCCTCGGATACATTGGAAGGGGTATAACTAGCAGAAAAAGAGAGGTGATAATGCCACTTTACAGATCACTGGTCAGGCCACACATGGAATATTGTGTCCAGTTTTGGAGGCCGCACCTGAAAAAGGATATCAACAGACTGGAAGCGGTGCATAGAAGGGCTATAAAGATGGTGCAGGGTTTGCACCAGGAGCCATATGAAACCAGACTGGCCGACTTACAGCTGTACTCACTTGAACAGAGAAGAGACGGGGGGACATAATCAAAACATTTACGTATACTAAGGGAAAACCTGTTTCAGATGAAATCAGAGAGTCGTACAAGATGCCACAAACTATGACTGGCAGGAGGCAAATTTAGGGGAAAGATTGAGATGTAGTTTTTTCTGAGAGGGTGGTTGATCCTTGGAATAGCCTACTGCAAGAGGTAGTAGGCTCAAATAATGTAAGGGAATTCAAACTTGCATGGGATAAACACTACGTGCAAAAAAGGAAATAGTCTAAAGGGGGGAAGGTATTCTGGGCAGACTAGACGGATCAAGAGGTCCCCTTCTGCCGGCAAATTCTTATGTTCTTGTGTTCCAGGTTTACAACTCAGTGGCCTAAATCACAGCACTATACTGCCTTCCAGCATAAATGGGGGTTTAACATAGAAATGCAACTGTAACCATAACCATTACTGTACCCCTACAACACTACTCACAGCTCCCTTCCGATAGCTTGTTTCTTGTATCAAACAGATCCTATCACAGAAGGTGTAGTATCAAACTAATTATCCATATTAAACTACTGATTTACTGTCATATATAATGCCCACTACCTAGTCTCTGCTGATATGGGACCCATATGATGCAAGTCAGTGTCACTGATGCAGCATGTGAAGGCACCAGAAAATACTATCAGAAGATTCCAGGCTACTGTGGATTTATGCCTCTCTAAACGTGAAAAAGACGTGTATTTTTTTCTATAATTGTTTCTATTTTTTTTTTTGAGTTGATCTATTTCTCCTTGGGTCCCCACCAGTCGACTACCTTCTCTCAGACACCCACCCAGCCCCACACCTGACATCAGGCAGCTGTCCCCTTCTTCCCCCAAGGTTTTCCCTCCATGGCAGGGTGGTGAGGAGCCCCCCTTACTTGACTCACCTCGAATCGGGTCCAGATTCTGGGAAAGTTCCATTCAGATTCAGGGCCTGTGAGGGTGGCTGTTTCCATCCTCTCAACCTGGGTCCTCTTTTTCCTTTTTTTTAATAACTGTTTCTGTTTTGGAGTTTCAGCACAGTGCCAGCTAACTGCAACATGAGGAAGCTAACCTGCTGCAATGCCTGCCTCCCAGGCTCTCACTTCTAGCCCCTTAAAGAGACATAGCTTCACTTTTGAAACAATTGTTTAACTGTGTTACAGTTCTCATTTTATCACAAGATTTTCTTTAAACAACTCTGGACACTGAACAGTATCCAGAACCATTTTTACCTTGTATTACTAAACAATTCACAAACTCTTCCATGCACGAGTTTACTAGTGCTTCAGTGCCATGTTGGTATGTTAACATGTGGTACCATTAAGCAGCTAGGATAAGAGTGGACTGTTTAACATAGGTAAATATAATATATTTTCTAGAGATGGCTAGTTTTGAAACTATGGGACCACATATAACATGTATATTAGCCATCTAGGTGGTTGCTCGACACCTTTTTAATATTGGAAAAAAATGTGGAAAAACACTGACAGTGTTCTTTAAGCCTATATAGTAGCTATTTGGTAAGGCAGTAATACTGCTTGCAGAAAAAGTTCACTTCACTTTAGCAAATAGTAGTGCCAGGAGTGCTTGTACTCCTGCAAAAAGTCATTGTGTCACTACTGCAGCCAGTCTAATTGGCACCTTAATGCAACAAAACACAAATTCAATCAATCAAGTTTTTATTTCTACGTACAGCGCTATTCACAGGAGTATCAAAGAGCCTAACAATAATTTACAGATCAAATAAAACCTCCAAAATAAATACAATACAGCATCAGCACATAACTTCATTTAGGTGCCGGGAAGGCAAGATTAAAAAGCTGTGTTTTTAAAGCAGATTTAAAAATCTCTATGGTCAGAAACTCCCTTATCTGACAAGGTAGAGAATTCCACAGGGTCGGGGCCACAGATGCAAATGCACAATCCCCAGAGGTCTTCAAATGGACCCTGGGAACCTCAAGCAATCCCTCGTAAATAGAGCGGAGTAACTGGAGGGGGCAGTAGGGATGAAGAAGCTCCTGCAGATAGCACAGTCCCTGTCCGTGTAGAGCTTTATAGGTCAGCAAACTGACCTTGAAGGTGATATGCCACTGAATAGGCAGCCAGTGCAGGCTGAGCAGCACAGGCATGACATTACTAGATCATGAAAAAACAGTCAACAGCTTGGCTGCTGCATTCTGCACCAGCTGCAAGTGATGAATAGCAGCTCCCAGTAGCCCTAAGTACAGAGAGTTGCAATAGTTGAGGTGGGTGTTTACAAAGGCGTGGACCAACGTTGGAAGATCATCAGGTGGAACCAGGTGCTTAATCCAGGCGTTATTCCTCAGATGATAAAAAGAGATCTTGATGACAGACGACACCTGAGATTTAAGTGTCAATCCGTCATCAAAAATAACGCCCAGATTTCGCACCCATTCAGGAGCCATCTGCTGACTGCCTCCAAACCTAAGCCTGGATGGGTGCCCTGCCAAAAGCCTTTCTACCCAATGACCTGCGTCTACCACCAAAACCTCAGCCTTGTCCAGATTCAATCTCAACCAGTTGTAACTCATCCAGTCCTGAATCTCCGAGAGACCATTGTAAAAGACTGAGATGGCAAATCTTTTTCGGGCACAAAGGACATGTATAGCTGAGTATCATCTGCATAGCAGTGAAAACTCAGCCCATACCACCTTACAATGTCTCACAATGGCAGCATGTATGCAGCAAACAGCATGATTGATAAAACAGAGCCCTTTGTCACCCCACAAGGCAGGGAGAAGGTGCCAGAGGAATAAATCCCAGACACCACTCTGAAACCTGCCCATGAGGAAAGACTGAAACCATGTGAGAATTGTACCAGACAGTCCACAGATCAGCTGCAGGTGCTCCAACGGTGTCAAATGATGCAGAGAGATCAAGGAGAACCAAGATGGAATGGCTCTTCCGCTCTCTCGCTATAAGGAAATCCTTATGTACCTGAACTAGGGCCGACTCAGTACTGTGTCCCTTCCAAAATCCTGACTGAAGAGGATCATGGATACTGTGGAGGACAAGATGGTCCTCCAGCTGTTGCATGACCACCTTTTCAATAATCTTACCCCCAAAGGGAAGGTTAGAGACAGGCCTGTAGTTAACGAGACAGTCCGAGTCCAAAGAGGATTTCTTAAGGAGGGGTATAACAACCGTTTTCTTCAGGGTGTCTGGAAACACACTTGGCTCTAAGGAATTCCAGACGATCTCTGCTAGGACCAGGCTGATGTTCTCAATGCACCCCACATAGAGGTGTGTTGGGCCCCAGTCCAAACTACAGTAGGTCAGTTTCATATTCTGGATGACCCTCACAATATCCACGATCTCCAGCCAGTCGAAGTTGCACCAGACATACTGAGACTCTGTAACCCTCCACCAACCACTACCACCCCCACTGGAATGGGTTGCACGGATCTTGGACCTGATGTCAGCAACCTTATCTGCAAAGAATCGAGCAAACTCATCACACTTCCCTTGTGAAAACACTCTCCAAGACTACAGACAGGCTGGATTGCACAGTCTGTTCACAGTACGAGCTAAGCTGGTTGATTCTGTGCGGCAGCGATCTCCCTGGACAGGAACTCTGCCTACTTATGAGAGATGGCTGATTGATAGTCCTTATAATGGGCCATCAATCTAAGCCTGTAGGCATTTAGGCCCAATTTCCACCAATACCGTTCCATCCTTTGCCCAACTCTCCTCAACTCCCTCAAGGTCCAATCAAACCAAAGGGATCAAGGGTGAAGGGTGAGAGAACGAATGTGGACAGGAGCTATGGAATCCAGAGCCTCAGTCATGGCCTCATTATAGGCCAGTAACTGATTGTCTGGATCCAAGCTTGCGCTCAGAAGACCCGATAGGTCCAGCTGTGCCATCAGGCCATCAGGGGTCAAACTTCTTAAACGGCACTACCAGACAATCTCCGTAGGAGCAGACCTATGGGGGGAGTCTGGAAACTGAACGTGATAGTGTGATGGTCAGACCATCTGACTGGCTCCACCACCAGGTCGGAGGTCTCCATACTCAGTAGGAAGACTAGGTCCAACGAGTGACCATGTTCATGGGTCATAGAGGTAATCACCCGTGTGAAGCCCAACCAGGTCCATCCCTTCTCCTTGGAGTCTGATCCTCAGTGCCAGCTGTCCTTGTCTTAAGCTAGTCACACAGACCATGCTTCACAACTGTCTCCAACCAGCACAGGATTGCATCAGTTTCTTCTCCTTTTACAAGAACCCTGGACACTTGTGCATAAATCATCAGGATACCCTTCTTGAGGGCAAGTACCCAAGAGGCATCCACTGTCCCCAGTCTCAGAGACTGGCCAGGCCCAAGCCTCCGGACACCTGCATCTAGGGGCCCTGCCACCATTCCTGGGCTCACTGGCCCCCTCCAGCTGGTCATAGCCAGAAAAGTGCATCTGTAGGTGCTTAACTGGAACCTACACACTGGCTTCCTAGATTGGGGTGCTGGACTAATAACTAATTTAGGCAGGCTGGAGCCCCTATTTATGTAATCCTAGTGGGTAGGAAATGTTGCTCAAGAACCCTCACAACCAATGAGAAATTGCTGGTGCATTACTGGCATTGAGACATAACACACTGAAAAACAGGATGTACCACAATAAACACTTAGGACACATGTTAGAATCTTTATACTTCAGAGCTAGCAGCAATCCTATAAGTGCACTTTAATCACTGGCAAATGACTTTATCTGCAGGCCATAAGACATAGCCCCAATGCAACACTTCATCATTTTACAAATACCTAGGTCTTAGTATTTCCTGTTATTACAGATGGATTACACTTACAACTGACCTACAGTATATAGTATGTGTCATGTTTAGAATATCAGTCACAATCCCCAAGAACAAAATTAAGTCCTTTCACAAGTGATGATTTCAAAGTCACCCTTGGACTGCTCATTGTAGCTCATTTCTAGTATGTCAGCTTGACATACAAGAGAATTTCATTAGTAGAAAAGGCTACTTAGCAGAAGACACCTGCTCCCAGTTATACAGCTTTGGAAGAGACCAAGGGTATCATTATACAAACTACTCCTGAATTAGAGAATTTAACATGGTGCGGAGGGCTGGCTCATCTGATGGGTGTTCATTTGTCTTCATCAAATGTGGTCATCCTTGAATGCCTCATCAGGAATACTTTCTTGAAAGATGATAAGCAATGTTATTAGTGCTGTAGTGAAACCATTTATTACCGCTCCCAGGACAAGCCTTAAAAGTGATTTATATTCATTAATGTTCAGGCAAATTACAGCTTCTTGATTAACATGTGACTTTGATGGGCAGTCAGACAGGGCTGCTTCACATTGCTTGATGGTGCTTGCATTTCAGGCCACTGAATCATTATAAAATGATAAAATGTAACAGCAGCAACACAACTGCCTCTCAATCCATGAAAGTATCCAAAGGTGCAGAACTAAAACAAATAGGATTACTACAGCATAGCCATTGGAAAGTTGACAAACAGCAAATGCAAACTGCAAAGACATTGCCTTTGATTCACTGTGATTTGCCTAAAGGCAGTTTGGTCTAGTGGCTAGAACAGGGGTTTGGATCATATCCTACCAGATCCTGTGTGTGTGACCTTGAGCAAGTCACTGAAGCTTCCTCTGCTTTATTCCCTCCCATTGTAAAGTGGTTTTGTTATTTACGTATTTGTCTGAAAACTGTTTACTGGGAAAGACACACTGAGTCGAGACTCATTTTCAGGTGCGACCTGGGGAAGTGATGAACAAAGGAAGTACATGATTAAGAACAAAATGGTGCAAGACACACAGTAACAAGAGAAAACAATGACTAAGTAATAGAAACTTAAAACCAAATATATACATGCAGCACATTACAGTGACTTATAATTATTCATACAGGAACTAGTAAGACATATACACTGAATTATAATTATACATACAGTAAGTAGTAAGAGACAAAGAACAAAAACAATACTGTACATAAGGTATTACCCTTTAAATCTCAGTCATGCAATCTGACAAGCTCGAGGACTGGATCACAGAGGAACAGGTGCAGCTGACCATGAGAGTACCAGCATGGAGGGGAGGCTAGGGGTAAGAGCAGGAGGGAGATATGAAGATAATTACAAGAGACTTAAGAAAAAGATAGGTGGAGTAGAAGAGTGGAAATGTTATAGTGCAGACCTAACCGGAATTTCAGTAAGGCAGCTTGTAAAATGGTTTTGCTGTTGAGAGGATCCAGTATTTATAATAGTATAGTCTATACAAGGGGAACAGGTTAGATGGGAGAGCCATCTGCTTGGAGCTGTAATGGGGTTATCAATAAAAGATATGTTTTCAGCTATGAACATAGTGCTCTTACTGTAAATAATCAGGGAAAGCTTATGCACAGTAGCTAATCAGGCGAAGCTAGTAAACCAGAAAAAATAAGTCCCTGTATGACAGTACACAGCAGGCATCAATGCAGATAGTTCAGGAAATGTCTTTACAGAAGGAAGT
Organism: Neoceratodus forsteri; assembly: GCA_016271365.2. Taxonomy (NCBI): domain Eukaryota; kingdom Metazoa; phylum Chordata; order Ceratodontiformes; family Ceratodontidae; genus Neoceratodus; species Neoceratodus forsteri. Next base: position 816,941,090 of record CM028135.1, read on the forward strand.
AGAAACTGAGTCACAAGCTTTTATGATTGCACTTAGTACTTTGGAGTTAGAGTTAGATGTCTTAAGGCAGGACTTAAAGACATTTTTATTTATTTTATTTATTTATTTTAATGTTCGGAAACAATCTTTGAACATGAGCTCTTTTACAAAGGTTCCAAGTCAGAAGACACAACACCTTGTTCAGAAATAACATCAGAAACACATAAATTAAATTACAACAGGCAGTACAGTTGCAGGGATCAACAGCTTAGGTACAGTATAACATAGGGTTCAGCTAAATTATGTAGGCGAAATACAGCTATAGCACAAGGATGTGAGTAGAATGCCAGCAATATTTCAGGATGGCATTATATCAAAGGGGGGGAGAAAAGAAGTGATAGCTGAGATAGAGCAACCTCGGGTACCAAGGCCTTGTCTCCAGAGTAGAAAAGGTGAGTGGGCAGAAAAGGGCCATTGGGCAGGGGTGGCAGCATCTACCTGTGAAGGTGGTCAGGTTGGCAAGAGAGCCAGATTGTTGGGGGGTGGTTTTAGGGAGTAGGTGTAGGCCTGGAGGTAGAGGAGTAGAGAGGGCTTGAGGGAACACAGGGGTGAAACAGGAGCTGTGTGGGAAGGGGGAGGGTATGGGAAGAGTGGTGCTAGTGGGGAGTGAGTAGAGAAGAGGGTGAAGAAACATCAGGAGCTCAGTCTGCAAGTGCATTTACTACTGAAGGCACAGTACTGCTTCAGTTCAGACTTGAGGGCACAGAGATTCAGGGTGTTATGTGTCCACAGTGGTACCTCATTGAGCCAAAGCAGAGTTCTGTAGGAGAAGGAGTGTTGCCCCAGGGCAGTTCTGCTGAAAGGAACGGACACTGCACCCTGCTTACATCTTCTGGTTCCATGCAGGGAGCTGGCCTGAGTGAATATTTCAGAGGTGCAGGGGGGACTTTCCCAGAAGGGCCTTCTTGCCAGGGAGGCAGGTCTGATACTTGATTCTATTGCCAAGAGATAGCCAGTTTGTCTGCTCGTATAGTGAGCAGGTGTGGGTAAGGTTGTCAGCATCAAGGGTGAGATGACATGCCTTGTTAAGAGCAGTAGCCACTTGTTTCAGTGCCGTGTCAGTGACAGCTCCATATACCACCAGCCTGTAGTAAATGGAGGAAAGTATGGCACTAGTAATGGAGAGTCAGAGTGCAGTCTGGGTAAGGCTTTTTCTATATCTTTAGAGTACACCAAGCTTGGTGTGCACAGCCTTGACCACCTGATCTATGTGTTGCCCAAAGGTATGGGTGTCGTCAATGGTAACATCCACATATTTGAAAGACTGAACCTGCTCCAGTGGTGCATTTACATTGTTGCTGATGGAGATGGTGGGGAACCTTTTGTTGAGTTGGGTTCTGGATAGGAGCATGGTCTTAGATTTTTTATAATTGAGCAGGAGTTTGTTGGTACAGAACCATTCCTTGAGCTGACAGAAGGAAGACTGTAGCTCATTCTGCAGGGGGTCAATGTGAGAGTTGCTGTGAAGAATGACTGTGTCATTGGCATATGGTATGATTCTGCTGTCACAGGCCTTCAGAAGGTCATTCAGAAAAAGGTTAAATAGCAAGGGTCCCAGGATGGACCCTTGAGGGACCCCCAAGGACACCTTTTTGGGTTCCAACACAGCTTGACCAACTCTGACTTTCTGATACCATGATGACAGGTAGTCTGGAACCAGAGAACAGCATTAGAGGCAACACCCAGCTTTTGAAGTTGATTCAGGAGGAGGGGATGACTGACTGTGTCAAAGGCCTTCGTCAAATCTATGAATGGTCTGACTGCCCTCAAGAGGCTTTTGGCATAAAAGCCTCTGAAAATATTTTGCCATACAGCACCAACAAAACCCAGAAGAGAGTGAATCTTGACAGCTGTGCTATCTTGTGCCTGTATGGTTACTGTTGGGATATGCATATTACAAACTGGAATAACAAAAACGAGATTGTGAACCTACTCAGAGCAGCCTCGGGCTCTATTGTTAGGGATGAGGATTTTATTCAGATCTGGAAAGACAAAGATGCTTCAGGTATAGACTGTGTTTTCATGTTTTGTAACTCTCTGTGCTTAGCTAATCAAATATGATTAAACAATGTTGCCTTAGGAAATTATGGTTGCCATGTAGAATATCTGACTAGAGACAAGCTGAATAATAAGAGTAACTTTAGGGAAGGTGACCACATGCAAAATATTGTTTTGGGGTTTAAAGCAATGTATAGAGAAAACAAAGGTAAATTGAGAAACACCCTTTCCAACTTATTTGTGCACTTTCTGCAGGTTTCTGTGGACAAAATTAAGATCCTTGGGGTACATAGATGGCACTCTGAGAGCAAATGTGGCCAGATAGATATATTACTCCAGAGGTCAGAAATTGGTGACATGATTTTGCAGAAGGCTATAGTTCTGAATGACTTATGCATTCCTATAATTGACAGTGCAATCTTGGGAAATAGTCAAAACAAAGAGAGAGAAGTAGGTAACCCAGAGGAAAATAGAGTGATAAACAAGGCAATAACTATATTTGGAATTGTAAAAAGCCCTGAAGAAACAGATTCAAAGCTGAAACTTATTCTGAAAGATCTGTTTGAACACACACTAAATATTCCTAGCTTGGAAGCTGACCCTTTCACAGCACGACACATTGGCAATGATCTACAGAATGACCAGATTCTATGCATCAACACCTCGTGGCTAGTGCCTTCTGTGATTGCTTCTTATAATCCCCACCAGGCATACTACCCTCAAGCATGCCTCCTCACTGCCTCAGCTCCTCCTTCTCTCCTACCCCCATTACTGGGTATAGGATGAATCTGTCTCCTTTCTTTTCATCCCCCTTTCCTCCTCCCTTGCTCTTTCCCATCTACCACATACCCAATGCAATGCCCTCCCCATTTCTCCCCTCTTCCCTCTCTCTCTATCTCCCATACCACCCCCTCACCACCACTCTTCTTTCTCTTTTACCACTAACCCACTCCTAACAAAGCTTCACTAAGCTGCATATGACTTGTACTGTATAATTAACTTGCAACACAATTCCTCGACAATGCCTTTGGCTGCTATTATTGTAACCTTATTTGTCTTTTTTTTGTAAGTTCCATTGTAATGATCATGTTATGTTTTGTACCTTATTGTCCTTATTGCCTTGACGTGGAACCTTTGTAAAAGAGCCCTCGGCTCAAAGGTGTCATCCGAAATACAAATAAATAAATAAAATAAAAAAATAAATAATTAATATAACTACAGTGCATGCCTATAAAAAGCTACTAGCCTGCATTGCCATTCTGGATAGGTTTGATATACATATTGTAGATTGTGATGATTTTGGAAACATTAAAGCACATGATAATAATGCAAGTAAATCTGAGGAGCAGTTTAATACCAGGCGCTTGCAGAGTAAAGACCTGACAGGCTCAGTCAACAAATCCCCATATATGGTTAGGGTTAACAACAGATATAATGTGCTGTCTAAGGAGGAAGCCTGACTTGAGTCAGCAGAAAGTGTGGGGGATGACCACGACCTGGCTGGTGATCGCCCATGGCAATACTTTCATGGAACATCGCCAGTTTAGGGAATAAGTTTGCAGATGCAGATTGGATAGAATTTATAAGTAAACATCATATAATATGCTTACAAGAAACCTGGCATGCTGATAACTCAGATATAGCATTAAATGGGTACTCCTTCTTTCATGTGCCTGGTAACAGAAAACTAAAAACTGGCCATTTGTTTGGCAGCCTAGTGACATGGGTTAAAATTGATAAGAATTTCACAGTGCACCCTATTGCCAGCATTACCATTGCATAAGCTTTTTTTTTTTATTACAAACAGTAAATTTAGCCTGCTGTTTACTAAATGTTTATATTCCACTCTCAAACTCAAAATATTTTTTTCCCAGAGATCTGGGAGGAACTGGATTCCTTATTACATCATTCCTGGCTGACTACTGCCTGTGAAGACATCCTTATGTGTGGTGATTTTAATGCTAGGTTGGGAGGTTTTGATGGACATGCAGATAATGACATATATAACTGGTTACATGAGGAGGCTTTTAAATATGTGAGATCTTCATTGGATAGAAGGCTAAATGTCCCTGGTAAAAGGTTACTAGAACTCCTTAATATATATAGAACTTAGCACCTTTAAATGGCAGAATAGCCAGGGATTTGAACAGTAAGTTTACCTTTTATAATGCAGTTGGAAGGCCAACATCTAATTATTTTTTTTTGGAGTGGGTATATGCAAACTTGGACTACTCTGGAAATGTCTGTGAGGAGTGAAAGTGATCACCTGCCACTCACTTTAAAATGGGGTCAAAACCCCACTGACAAAACAGATAACTTAATAGGTTTTGAAATTCAAAACCAAGCAAAAATTAAGTAGGATGCTGGTAAATTAGACTTTGTAGTGTCAGTAGTACAGAAAGCTATCCATATAATAGGCACCATGCCCCATAAAGAACTTATGGCAGACTCATCTCTGAGTATAGTTGCCAATTGTTTTGATAATATCAGAAACAGTATTTTGTGTAAGGATAGTAAAAAAGCCAGAACCAGGGATTTAAGTACTTGGTTTGACACTGATTGTCGCAGACAAAGGAAATTACTTAACCAGCTTATTAGAGAAACAAGAACACTAAGAAATAGAAGTATACTTAGAGCATAAATGAGGCTAGAGAATGCAATAAATTGTATTTGAATGTTAAGCCCTGGATTTTCAGTTAATGCCATGGGAGTATATGCTAAACGTTATACATAACAATGATCAGCAGCCATTTTGGATGTTGATGGCCAGAGATTCTAATAATAGCAGATATCAATTTGATATATATATAATGCTAGATAAATGGATTACTCATTGCACTAACCTTTTATTTGACCCCAGTATTAATAACTATATCTGCTCATGGGAAGAAGATACAAATAGGGCACATTTTAGTCATTTTATTTACTGGAAGTTTATTTAGTGATTGTGAGTTTGAAAAGGAAGAAAGCACCTGGCCCTGATTGTTTACCTCCGGATGTTTTTCTTTCTGAACCTGCTCTTTAGGCAAGGCTGTTAGTTCCTTTTTTCAATCTATGTATACTAAAGACTTGTGTCCCCAATACATGGAAAGGTGCAATAATTGTCTCTAATTTTAAAAAGGGAGACAAATGTGACCCAAAGATGTATAGGCATATATCATTATTGGACATCAGTGGGAACATTTTTGCCAAGGTCATCCTAAATAGGTTACTAGCACAGTTGAATACCCTGGAAAACTTGTCTGAACTGCAAACTGGCTTCTGAGCAGGCCATAATACAATAGATAATTGTTTTATACTAGTGCACCTTATTGAAAAATATGTGAGGTTAAGGAAGCAGAGACTTTGTGTGGCCTTTATCGCCTTTAGTGCCACTTTTGACATCTCTCGAGCCAGTTTGTGGCAAATAATGTTTCAGAGAGGATTACAGCCAGAACTTATTAGCATTATAAAGGAGCTATATAGTGAGACCTGGGCACAAGTAAGGGTGGGAACATCAGGACAATTATCTGCGAAAATTCCAGCAAACAAAGGGGTCAGGCAGGGCTGTGTTCTTGCGCCAACTTTATTCTGCATTTATTTAGATGGTCTGCTTGCACAACCCTCTGAATAATGAAAAATACCACCAACAGCTTAATCTGGTTCAAGGTCAGTTGGCATTCATCTGTATCCCCCTCCCCTGGGTCGTGTCTGAAAATAGGCAGGATTTGTCTAGTGCACTTACCCGGTCAACAAAAACTAAATAAATAAAATAAAAATAAAATTAAGTTCAGACTCATCCTCAGTTGGTACTAGTCCATGCCCAGCCCTAGCCTATGCCGATGATTTGGCATTTTTTGCACTGTCAAAACCAGGACTGCTGAAGAAATTTAAGTTTTTGAATCAATATGCACAGACATATAATTTAAAAATAAATTCTGATAAAAGCCAGGTCCTGGTCTTTGGTAATAGTAAATATAATGAATCCTGGCAAATAGCAAATAGTTATATAAAAACTGTTAAATCCTACATCTATTTGGGTCTAACATTAACTGCCAATGGTAGCTGGGAGCAGCATTTGAAAAAAACAATTGGTAAAAACAAGCAAACAGTGGGAGCCCTACTGAAATTTAATAATCAATATGGGGGCAATACAGTTGTACCCCTCTTGAAAGCAGCTCAATCTTAATATACCCCACAGGCTTTGTATATGTGCAAAATTTGGGATGGCAAAAAAAACAAGAATGTTAGACCCTCCCTTAAATAAACTTTACCGTGCAGCTTTGGGAGTAGGAAGTTCTATATCAACTGTTTTGGTAAGAGAAGAATTGGGAACATATAAACTGGAAGCTCTTGCAGATGCTAGGAAAATAGGAAATTGGATAAGGGTTACTAGAATGGAAAAACACAGATTACCTCTTGCGTGTCTAAATGAGAATATTAAATGGCTCTCCATGGGGTGTAAAGAATCAAGTTGGTATACACATCTCAATAACCTACTGCAAACTTATGGTCTTCAATACTTGAAATGTTATGTTGAGAAAGGCCTATGGGTCAGTTTAAAGTATAAGACATATGGTACTAGGAAAATTATGAATTTTCACAGTAGAAAACATTTTGTAATAATAGCAAGCCTTAAGATTTCCCTATTGCTTGATCAAAATAACAACTGTCATGTTTTCAGATTTTTATCTGGATATACTTACTGATAGCACTTCATGAAAGCTCTACACAAAGTATAGGCTGGAACTATTCAAAAGTAATGTACTAAAGGTTAGGTATAATAAGATTACAGAACCTCTGGCAGAATACTGTAACTACACATAAAGAAACTGAAGATCTATACCATGTTACATTTACTTCTACTTGATATGTCAAACCAAGGGCTTATTGGTTACACCCATTGCGATCAAAAATAGGGAAAACAGACAAAAGCACTTTATTAAACACTATGTTTTCCTGAAAAGATGTGCATACAATAACCACTGTAGCAGGATATCTCAGGGCTATCTTAGTTATTCGTATAAAATATGATTGATTATCACTGAATGCACTTTTGGGCATGAAGAACGTTTTTAACAAATGTGCTTTCTATCATATTGTAACCTACTAGCTGTAATGTATTTCTATATTGTATGTTTGTACTGCATTTTTAAAGTTTATATGTTTATGCATTTTGTAATGGTCTATGACCGAACAATAAATACATTTTGACATTGACTTTGAGACTTTAGACTGAAAGGTTTACAGCACCAAATCACAGCAGAGACCAATGCAACCATGCTGCCTTGCAATTAGAATGGCTGTGTTTGGGAAAAGAAAAGATTATTAGATTGGTGCAGACCAGAAATATTTCTTAGAAAGAGTACAGCAGTACTTTATTGTCAATAAACTAATGATGCAGTAAAAATGTACCATAACTTATAGTTTGTGGCTTGAAAATGCACAGACTGGTGAGAAGTTTAATAGCTACAGCTAAGCCTAGTGAGAAATACTTTCAGGAACTGCCACAACTTATAAAAAGAAAACTTGAACCCCACACTCTAGTTATTGCAGAATGTTTAAAACAGCGACATTAGTTAGTTGGCAAATATTTTCATGTTTTTTTTTTTTTACCAAAAATGTATTTCAGACATCCTAAGATTCATAAGTGCATTTTGAATTTCCTCAGATATTTTAAAATAAGCTTTAATTACTTATCTTTAAATATTGACTTGTCAATAAAGATGACTGAGACTTAATTTTTATTAATTTCTTCCATTGAGGTTGCTTTATGATTGTAAACATCTGATTCATACTGTGAAGGACTAAGAATAGTGCTAATATACGGTTTCTGATGGTAAGCAGTACAGCACCACACCAAGGTGTTACATTTATTAATGTTTGACATGGCAAACAAGTAGGAACATTTAAAAGTTTAAAAACTACATATCTCAGTTTATAAACAAAAAAGAACACTACAATGTTTCTGCCAGAAATGCATTATTACTCAGAAAGTATATTATATTTTTCTGCTAACAAATGCTGGTTAAGTTCCATTTGTAAAATCAAATGGAGAAGGAAAAAATAAATCAGATTCTATCTGAACTGCAGAAACAAACTGCACATTGTGAGTTTGGTGCCATTTTAGTGGAAGCCTTGTGAGACAGGTTTCTCTGCAGTCTATAGTTAAAGGAAAATATGCTTGTAGAAAAGGGTTTTAAACACTGCAGAGGCTGCAACAGATGGCAGCAGCCATATTTTGTCTAGGACCATCCTTCCCTGGACACAGGAAGGGGAGGGGAGATGAGAGGGTGGTCCCAAGGGGGAGTTAGGGGGAATATAGCGATTGGTCGCTGGGACCACCAAGGCCTCCCTCATGGGGAAGGGGAGGTCACATCCTGTGGGGGGAGAGGAGAGGAGAGAGAAGTATATTGGACTGTAGCCCGCAGTTCCTCCTCTTTCTCCTCTCCTCCTCGAAGGATCAAGATCAACAGGAGCTTCAGCTCAAAAGCACCAGGACTATAAGATAAGGCAGTTGGGGCCTAGGGAAGAGGGGGAGCCCTTGGAGCATTGGGCTGGCAACAAGCCAGCTACTAGAGGTCCTCCTATCAGAGTGCAGACGTTGTTCTGCACCCTGAGCAGCTGCCCTACAACACTCTGAGCTCTTCCTTGGGGAGGGGGCCTGAGCCTGGGGTCTATGGTGGAGGAGGACTTGCCAAGGCTAGACACGGGGTGGGCGCCTTCCATTAGCCCTGGGGCTCCTGTGCCTCCCGAGGTCCCCAGGAGTCAAGATCTCAAAATAAATAAGAAATGGTTAGAAATGAAAGGCAGTGATACAGGAAGCAGAGAAGGATAGCCCACAGGAAGGGGAGACAGTTATAAACCTGCTGGCCTGCAGTTATGGACTTCAGAGGGCCTACCTGGTTGCGGGGTCTTTTCCGGCAGCTCCAGTGGTTCCAAGGTGGATCCTCTGCCCCATAGACAGTGAGTGAGGGGGGCGGCTTAGCAGATGCAGCGGGATGTGGCTCTGGCATGTGGCGGCCATGACAAGCACTGTGGCTGGGCTAGATGGGGCAGTGAGGATGAAGCGATTCTCCTGTCCCTCTCAAGGCTGCCTTCCAAGTGCATGAGCACAAAGGTTCAACGCAACACCCTTCTGTGGGACTACGTGTCCCAGCATTCTCTTGGGGTGCTTGAGGACTGGCTGGATGGTGTACTTACACTGCTTGGGGGCATCTCATGAGATCTGGGTTTGGTGAAGATACAGTCCTTGCAGATCTTACGGGAATGCTTAAGGGAGGCAGGCGCCATCTTGGGTGGGCATTCAGCTGGGTAGGCCCAGTCACCATGCACATCTAGGACCCTCAGGAAATGCTTGAAGTAAGGGACTAGTGGCACTGAAGGTCTATCCAGTGGGGGCCTAGACTCATCAGCCTGGGAGGCAGGGGGTTGCATGGATGAGGAGGGGGAAAGAGGTTGTCTGGGGTAAAGTACATTCAATAAAAAAAAAAGATAGAGGGTATATCCCTGAAGGCAGTTTTAGGGGGTTTCCCAGGGCTCTGAGGGCTACAAACCCAAGGGGGCACAGTATCTGGAGTTCCTGAATAAGAAAAGAGGGACTTTGTGACCTCTCACCTCCCACATGGCTCCAGCATCGGTCGTCTCCTGGTGGGCCTGGATAGGCCCATTGCATTAGTCTGCTGGTTATTATCCCCCATTCCCGAAATTAGGTGAGCATTACAGGCTATAGGAGCACCATCACCTGGGGAGACATCCAGTAACTGAGGCTGGACCTACTCCCGTTTTCTATGGAAGCCAGGGTGAAGCACTCTGGCTCTGGGGGCAGGAGGTATGTAATTTGGTGGCCTCCAACAAAAATTTTTTTTTTTTTAAATAAACCCATATACATATTTACAGGCTAATTTTCTGACTCTACCTGGCATGTGGCATGGAGAGTCAAGTCCAGTCGGGGACGCAGGCCTCCAGGGTCAGGCTGGTCATCCCTCAGGCACATGGACCAGAAGGGTGGTGTTCTCCCAGGGGGTTATGGTGCAGGGGGCTGCAGAGGGGCTCTGCATCACGGCGCTAGGCTGGGCAACCTGGAGGGATGGCTCCTGGGTACAAGGCCACGCACAGGCTAAACAAATTGGTATCAGTGGCCATGGTAGGCGGTGGGTGCAGCTATCAGAAAAGGGGATGTCGGTTCTCTATCCAGGGCCACAGGGGAGCTTTGTCAGGTGGCATGGCGAGAGCGCATTCCCCAACAGGACGAGGGCTGTTTGTGGTTGCCTCGTGGCCTCCCTCAAAAATTGGTTATGGACATATTGCTGGGTGATTGTAGGCAGTATAGGCCCAACCCAGACCCCATCACTTCCAGGGATAGTGAGGGCGGCCATCTTGCCTGGGTGCTGCTTCCTATGGGAAGCCCAGACAGGCTTGCATACGGCACAGTGGAGCACATAGTATTTTAAGGGCTAACAGTTATTGGTTACTAGTTCATGTGCGGTTGGCCCTGCACTGTGTAAATATGTGTCCAAACATGCAGCAGCCTAGGGTTATGGGTCCCGGCTTGCTGGTTTAACATTGTGAGGCATAAAGGATGCGCGTATCTTATACACTTACAATTGAAGCAGCAGTGACAGATTAAGTGGATCTACCAGCAGGCCTAGTTATACATAACGGGATAGAGTGTAAGTTAATTGCCCAAGGCTTCAAGGCCACTATCACCATGGGTCGCTGTAAAATTGGTCGCACTCAATTGCTGGCCAAGTTCCATCTCTGGGCTAGCCACACTCATGCCTGCTTGTTTATTGCAACCGCAAGTAAATAGGACTCTGTTTAGGAACTAGCATCTGTGAGATACGTGGCTTAGTTGTAGATTGGTGGGCCTGGTTTTAGTTAACAACAAGGGGCACGTCATTGCAGCCTCAGCAATACACAGGTAATTAGGCTACGTTCACCCTTGGTCACTTCTTGGCTATACCCCAGAGTGTTCTATGAGCCAGTAGAGGGCACGAGATATCCCAACTAGGGATTCTACATGGAAACATAAGCATACAAGGCTGCAGTGCATTGAAAAGAGCACGCTGTTTAACACAGTCTTAAAAAAAAAAACTTTTTTTTTTTTTTTATTTAGTTGTTTAATCAGGTGAGACACACTAAGCTAAAAGCTTTCTTACAGGTGCAACCTGGGAGCACAGGGAAGTTAAGTGACTTGCTCAGGGTCACACAGTATGCAAGTGGAAGCTGTGAGATTCAAACCCAGGTGTGGTCTGCTTGATGTGACCAGATTTGCAGCTCAAAGCCTTAAACCACTGCACTATACTGCCTTATATCAGTGGCTTGGTAGTACAGCCTATATATGGAAGTGGAAGGAAGAACTAAGCCTGGGACCCACCCTTCTACCTATGTCCTTGGGAGCTGGCAGTAAGCATAGGGTCCAGCATCCTCTTGAAAGGATGGGTGAAGGGTAAGTGCAATACTAGCATATTGCAGCAATAGCCTTTTTTCTCTTGCCATCGGTTATTTAAAAACAGTTGTTTACTTTTCCTGTAGCAGTGTTATTCTCTGGGGTTGGAAATAGATATTCTGAAATACTTCGTTTCACCTTCTGGTCAGTAAATAGATTGGTAGTTACTCAACAGTTGTGACTGTGATGCCATTTTCTAAGGTATTACATGGTTTCCACGGGCTGAGGTAAGCTCTGTTTAGCATCCGCCATCCCAGAGAGACACATTACCAGGCCTTAATTCAGGCAATTGCACATTTGATTACCCAGTGTGTAAACTTGGAGGTGCATGGCATATGCCCTGAAGGGAGTATGGCATGTAAAGGACTCCCTCAGTGGAAACCTCAATTCGGACTGGGCGGGATGCTCCAGTGGTATTTCTCTGATGGTGGTAGCAACAGATGTTATGCTGGTAAGATGACTGGTACAGCACCATAGGCTTAGCGCAGCCATTCTGAGCCCATGTCTTCTGTTGCCGAGTAGGCCTCAGTTGGCAGTGGGGGGCAGCAGCAGCTGGGGAACAAGGCCCCAAGGTGTGGGGCTGGCCCCAGCAGGTTTGAGACCAAATTTACATGAGTTAATTGGTGGAGGGGAAGGCAGGCAATTCCGACTGGCTGGTTAGCACTCCATTGGCAAGGGGAGAGTTCCTTAACTCATTCAAGCTGCTAGAGCTCATTGAGACTTTCACCACTTGTGCCGTGTATACCATTAAAATGCTACATCCTGGGCCTGTTTAAGCAAAATCAAGCCATAATTAGCATGCCACACATAGAAAGCAAATATCTTGAACAGTTAGAGCCACACCAGAAAGTATAAGTGGCAAAGTTGTCCAGCAGTGGCAGAGTAGTTCAGCACCCAATTACCTTGCTAAGGGTGTGATGCAGTAACTGCTAAGCAATTCATGTTGCATAAGATTTAGGTAAATAACTGCTGACTTCCTCAGATGTTTCCAGGCCTGAGTGACAGCCAGCTGAGTACTGCTACAATTGTTATTGGACCGAGTGGCTATACTTCAGATGCCACCCACATGGTACCCTGGCCTGACTGAGTGGCCAGGAGGAGTGAGACTTGGGATGGGTGAGGGTGAAGGTCACAATTTCCTGTGCATGCCTCTCCATACCTGGAGCATTGCAGCTGGGCAGTGCCCATTCAAGCATGGGTGTACCCCAAGGGGTGGCTGCTTCCTCCCATATCGGTATGGGGATCAGTTGAATAGAAACTCTCAGATCTTGTCACTCTGGGTTATTCTGGTTCGATGCCAGGTCCTGTAGCTTGACATGGGGGGGAGCTTATAAAAAAAAAAGAAAAAATAGGGCCTGGCATGGAACGCTGCAAGGAGACGCCTAAAAAGGCAGACCAGTAGGTCTCATGGAACAGGGGCCAGCAGAATGGGAGGCCAGGGGTTGGCCCTAGTAGGTCTGTCAGGGGTGTAAGCCAAGAGTAGAAGTGTCCCCGAGGCAGTTGGGGCAGAAACCGGAGGGCATGGTGCAATAGGTAAGGTAAGTGGCAGATAAATTCATATGGTGATTAGGCAGCCACTAACTTTCTGTTGTTTCTTGCAGGTTATAGGGCAGGGACAAGAGCGGAGAATAGCGGTGCAGTGGTGGAGTGGGCCAGCTGGTCCAAGGATTGGACCTAGCGGGTACAGCCAGGTGGGCTCAACTGATTCATGGAGAACTAGTGTAGGGCTGTGCTCAGGCACTTGGTTTCCCCTTGAAAATGGTGCACAATGGGGTGCACCCAGGGCAGGAGTATGCTGGCCATGTGTGGACAAGGGCCTGCACCCTGCAGGCAGAGGGGGATGGTCAGTGGGGAACTCCAAGACTGGGAAGAGTCTTCCCTTGGGACAGGAGGAAAGAAGGAATGGCTTCAGTCACCTTCATCATGTATCTGGGTGGTGCAGACAGCCAGATTCAGGTGCTGGAGCAACGGTAGCCTCCAGCAATTTGAGGTATGTGCACCTCCACTTGCAATACCATTTTTTTCTGTTTTCCAGGGTCCTCTGCAGGTGGATGGTTCGATCTGGGTGGCCAGACCTTCATGTGGCAAGGACAGGTGAGCCAACGAGGTGGCTCTGGTGGAATGGGTCATCTGAAGGTTTCAACTGGTGGCTGGAAGGTGGAAGACCTTGAACTTCCTTTGGGGCATGAAGAGGGGAACCATGGGTGAACAGCCATTGCACACCTTGCTCACCTGGCCAAGCTGATCGGGTGGGTACTGGGACAGAGGAGGAGTGGTGGATCCTCTTCCATGGGCCCTTCCTCGGATCAGCTTGGGGGTGGAGCGGGGAGGGTCGGGTGAGGGCTCAGGGGACCCAGGAAAAGATATATAGACAGAAACAGGCTTTTGGCCAAAGTAAGGTGGCTGAGATATGCTTTGGACCCAAAAGGGGTAGAGCTGGGTGGACTTTCAGGCCTGGTCTTGGAGGAGTTGGGGAGCAGGCGACTTGGGGGATTGGACGTCGTCCGTCCAGTGGGGGGTCAGACGTCATCCATCCTGTGGCATCTTGGGAGGATCATGATGGCATAGAATGGTTGGTAGGTGGAGTAATGACCCGGATTTTCAAATGGACTCATCACTCCTCTTCTCTGGTTAGTGTGGAGGCGGAAGCTGAGTTTCCCAACCCGGGGGAGGGGTCGAGGTCCGCCTCCAGCAGGTACATCGATCCTGCAAGGCTAGCAGCACCTGATGAAGGTGGCCAAATAGCCTTGGCTCTTATAACCTCAGACGATGGATTCTCCCGTGTGTACACGCTGCTCTTAACATGGTTTGTAATCAATAAATGCATGGCTATGGCCATTTCCTCCAAGATTTGTGTCTGTGCTTTCTTTCTGGGGAAAGGTGTTATGGATGGAAACCAGATATGCAGAGGCTGCAACAGATGGCAGCAGCCGTATTTTGTCTGGGACCATCCTCCCCTGGATACAGGAAGGGGGGGGGAAGATGAGAGGGTGGTCCCGAGGGGAGTTAGGGGAATATAGCGATTGGTCCCTGGGACCACCAAGGCCTCCCTCATGGGAAGGGGGTCACATCCTGTGGGGAGAGGAGAGAGAGGTATATTGGACTGTAGCCAGCAGTTCCAACCTTTCTCCTCCTCAAAGGATCACCCACCCTCTCACCTCGAAAAGCAGTGGGTGCCAGGGAGTTAGGGCCCCCTTTTTGACCCCTTCAGGGTAACCTCAATAGGGGCTGGGGAGTGGCTTTTCCTGGTTTTCCCTGAAAAAGGGTTTTTCACCTCCTCCAAAAGGGTATAAAACTGAGTAACAAGTGGGAGAACTGAATAGGTCAGAGCAAATAGTCAGGGCATATGTGAATGTCTATTTGTTGCAGTCATGTTGGCATCTCAGGGAGGATCATGATGGCATAGAATTTTTGGTAGGTGGGATAAGAACCCAGATTTGCAGATGGGCTCATGACCCCCCCGCTCTGGTTGGCGTGGAGACAGAAACTGAGTATCCCAACCTACCTGACAGTACAAGGTGTGATGTCTGCATTGATGCTCTACCTGGAGACTGTCATACCTAGTTCTTTTCTAGAGTTGCTCAGAATCTGCTGATTCCATTTTACTGGGCATGCAGTGTATCAGATAATCAGAATTTCTGATTCTGACTCCATTTCTGTTCCAATGCTCGATAAGGCATTGGTGCCAGAATCAGCATTGGCATTAGAAGCTCTGATTCTACCTCTGACTCCACATCTGAAAACCTCCCCACACCTGGTAAAAACTCAGAGGAGCCCATGGTGGGCCAGGCATAAATCTCTCCCCCTCCCCAACCCACATCTCCCCTCCCATGCTCTCTACCTTAATTCAGTGAGGGTAGGCAACTCCGTATGCATTGTAAGCTGATATATAATATACTTTTTTTATCTTCTTCCAATTAAAAAATGACCCCCCAGCACAGTACAAGTGCATGCAAGCAACAACCTCCCATTTGCCCCCACCTTAACCATGGCTTTTAGTTACAAATTTAGAAGGTCCCCCCCAAAGCCAAAATCTGATCTACCCACTCCCATCCCTGGATCGAGCCAATGTTGTGGGTCCACTGAGCATGATCCAGTACACAGCCCTGTTCTCATCCATCCATCAGAAATCAAAGCTGTCCTCGGGGTCCCTACTCTGTCTTGATAATTTGCCCAGAAGCCCATGGGCTACTCTGAGTGACCTGAGCAGGGTGGAGGTGGCCAACAAAAGAAACCCTAATTAGGCCATACCAGACACCTTACTCAGTGTATAGTGGGCGTTATAAGATAACCAGAGTTTTCTTTTAGTTAACCAGCTCTCCTCTACCCAGGTCACTCAGGGAGACCTGCAGACTGCTAGGTTATTCACCAGATTGGAGTTGGGACCTGTAGGATGGATTTTAATCGATGGATGAATGGTGGGTGGAGGTGTATCAGACCGGGCTCAGTAAATCCACAGATTTGGATCAGACCAGGGGCAGGAGTGGGAGATTTGAAAGTATCTAGATCAGGGGGATCTTCTCTGAGTTTGGGACTAGGGGCCAGGGTTATGGGGGTGAGGCTTGGTTGTGGGCAAATGTGGCAGCAGTTGCTTTCTTGCTCTTGCACTGTGCTGGAAGGGGGTTGTTTTTGGATTGAATGAAGATGAAAAAATTATATTATATGAATGCCAGCTTACACTGCAGTCAGAGTCGCTGGCTGGACCCCTACTGAATGAAGGTACAGATCTTGGGAGGCAAGACAAGAGAGGGGGAGGTGGTAGGGCTTTTTGTTTTGGCCAACTAATGGGCTCCTTTTGATTTGTACTGGGTGGCATGCAAGGTTTTAATATCTGACAGCTACTTCAGGTACAGAATTGCAATTGGACTCCAGTTCCACATTTTCTATTGGGTTTTTGGAATTCAGATTTTTGGCCTTGAATACTGAAATTCTGAATTCTGAAAAAACAGCTCAAAATCCAATGAATCCTATTCCATTCAACATATTCCAAGAAACCCTATTTTATTACCCTTTATGCCTCATCAGCATTGTGATCTTCCCTGATTGTGACATCACAACTGACCAGTAAGAGCCAACCACTTTTTGTCAGACAGGTTACGTGTGATATGATAATGAGGTCACAGTGATGATGGGCTATGATCAGGAAATTGAACTAGCTATGTCATTCTCTGGGTAAAGTACTACTCTTCGCATTACAACACATACTATCAGTTAAAAAACCTAATAAGCAAAGGAAAAAGAAACATACTTCAGAAACAAAAAGCAACAGCTGGCTACATTTACAAATTCTTAATGTTAGCATGCAAAGGGGGAACCTGCAACTGCACCCTGCAGTTATGGCCCTTAAACCTTCCCCATCAATTACAAAGCAAAATACTATCCTCCCCTCCCACAAGTCTGTGGCACACAAAAAAACAACACATTTGTTTTGGGATTTATTTCTTTGCTTTTGTTAATAAGGTAGATCCACTGAAATAGAAAGTCCCATTTTCAGGGATGACCAAGAATTAGTTACTAATAGAAGTACAAATTGGCTGGCCAATCTAGAGGTTAGAGCAATGAACTGTGAACAAGCTTAGTCTTTCCAGTAGACCTGTATTTAATTCCCACAATCTCCACTTGCATATTGTATGACCCTGAGCAAGTCACTTAACCTCACTGTGCTTCTGGGACCACCTGATAAGGAGCTTTAGCTCAGTGTGCCTTGCCTGGCCAAAATTGTAAAATAAAAGTAGTAAATTCTGGAATTAAGCATCAAGATACATAGTGCAAAAAGTAATTGTCCAGGAAAATGTTTTCGCAGATGATACAAGAGACAAGACTTTTTTAAGATTTACACATTCTGACAAATGAGTTACTAAATATATATTATGGAGCTATAGATGAGAAATAGTAGATTTTAATAGGAAAATGGTGGATTAGAGTCTTGTGGGGTGATTGGAACCCTACAGACAGAATAACTTATTGCCTACAACTATCAGTACACAACACAAAACACAACGGTTCTATCAGGATAAACCTCAACTGTCCCAGAAATGTCTCTGGTTGGATGGTTAGATGTTCAGTGTGTGTATATGTGTGTGTGTGCGTGTGTGTGTGTAATTGTTAGGGCTGTGCGAATACCTTTTCCTGAATATTCGGCTGAATATTCGGTATTCGGGTCCCAGGTATTTGTTATTCGGTATTCGGCCAGGAAAGCTATTTTTTTAGGGCACTTCATCAACATCATCAATTCCCCTTCAAACCTGATGTACCATATACACCTCAATGACATTTCAATGACCAACATAGAGCTCTTCCTAATGCAACACAAGCTAAATGTGGAACACTCGAACCACCACACCTCAAACATACTACTGCGAAAACAATATCAAGCACTGCATTGGGTCAATGCTGTAAGGTGTTCATGGTCACAGTCACGGGGTGGAAGGTATCATGGACATGGATAAAGGAATAGTTGTAACAGTGGCTGCAGTAGTGGTGCCAGCTGAAAGGGTGGCTGCTATAAGAATGGCACCAGTGGTGGTGGGAAGCACACTGGCTGTGGGTGTAGCAGACATAGTGGCAGCACTGGAAACACTGGTGGTGGTGTCTGCCGCTCACTGCATAAAGTATATAAGCTCTAATGTAATCCTAGTACTGCATAGAAGGATGTGACCGTGAAAGTACAGATGGAACAGGTGGTGGCACTTAGTAGCAGCACTACAGCTGATATTAGTAGTAGTACCATTCCCAATGCTACCAGAACTAAAAGGCTTGCTTAGGGAGAAAAATATTTGAGCCCACTGAATACAGAGAGACACCCGTCTGTAACTGTCTATGTAGTCTGCCTTACCTCACTCTCTGAAATTATATCAGGTATCAATAATATACAGCCGAGCAAGACAGGATATAATTCAATACTTTGCAGTAAATGACATGTCACAAAATATTGTATGACCAGAGTGCTTAATTGCCATTGAAATACATTGCTCCTTGCAGCATACTATAGTAATTTTGCAAGATACTGCACAGCATACTGTCTGTCACTGCTGTACAAACTAATCTTGTGATGTTTTGTAATATTGATGCCGTGTTTCATCCTTGGGCATGTTAACTTTTGGATTGTGTTGTTAGAAGGACATCTCAGTCTCATTTATTATATCTTCACTTATTTATGCTGTGTGTTTCTTTAAGGGTTGTATATTCATAGTGCATTTGTATGTTCCCGACATGCCCAACTGACAAAGACCAGGTTCTGGTCAAAGCATCAGGATTTTATTGGCATCCTCCAGCATTAGCACAAATAAATGTATTGGCAATTTTATGCTCTGCTGCTCTTAACTGTATTTTGTTACTGACCCCCCCCCCCCCGAGTGCTTCCTTTGTTCTGCATAGATTGCTTTGGGGTTTGGGGGCCCAGAGACAACACCTGCAGTGATCTCCTGGATGTGCTGTAGTTTTCTGTGTCTGTCATCCTGTCCCTCACCACTTGGGGCCAGCGGTGCAGATGCTTTGCTGGGGCTGGATCAAGCAGGTTTTAAAAGTTGCTAAAGATATGATGGATCAGATCACTAGTGGTTACTGTGTAAAACACAAACTATCTCTAGGTAGTGCCTGTGAGTGTGATGCTTTACTTGGTGCTTGTGGAACTACAGTAATACTCATGCCAACCTTAGCCATTATATTGTACCACAAAAAAGCAGCAGCAAATAAAACACTGCTACTAAGAAGGGTGAAGAAGAGGGCAACCTCTTTAGTAAAATATGTAACTGAGCAAGGGACTGACAGAGGACACACTCTCAACTCAGTGAGTCAACTCTGCCCCTACTAAGTGCAACGGTATAATCAACAAAACAAAAAAACACATGCACACAGCCATGTGTACAAAAGACACAGACTCCAAAAGATATATATTTCACATGTACAGGTTATCATGCACGGTGAGCTGTGGGGAAGGGGGGTCAGCAAACTCATGGCTCAACAGTACAGGGATCCATGCCTGGAACCAGATGACTAACAATAATAATTCAGTGAGTCAAGCCTGAGTGGCTTAGAACTGCAAAAGTTTATTTCAAGAACTGTGCACACGTGGGGCCCGGCATCATGAAAAATATATTAAGCATACACATGCAGGACAGAGCCTCACACAAATCAAATATTATTCACATATAGGCAAATCATGTGCAGTGATCTACAGGAGTGGGAGCTAGCAGACACCCTCTTCAGTCACACAGAGAACCAAACCTGGAACCAGACAACAGCAAAAAAAAAAAAAAACAAAAAGACAAAATTAAAATGTGCTTCACTAAAAAATCACACTAGAGCTGTGTCAGAGAGCAGCAGAGAAAGGGTGTTACCAGACAGCCTTCCTGGTCCCTGTAACTGAATGCAGCAATAAGGACAAAGAAATACAAAATCACACATGACCCCACAATGCAAAGCATCATGGGCTGCATATGTAATTCACCACAGAATATTATGCTGGTTCTACTTTAAGCAGAAATGCATGGTGCCGAAAGGCCTCTCACACAGTTTGCAAAGGGTGCCACCAGAAGACATAGACACGTGTTTCGTCCTACCAGGACTCATCAGTATGCCTCGTCTGTCTGACACCCGTGATGCTTGCATTGTGGGGTCATGTGTGATTTGTATTTCTTTGAAACTTGGCTTCCCAGCCAAGATGCCGCTAGGGTAACCATTGCATCAGTACTTGCGCACAGAGGTTCTTTGTCTTTTAAATAAGGACAAAATACCTGTCAGAAAGCCAAACCTAGCTTTTCTGACACCGATCAAACAAATTATACTGACCCAAAAAGCCTGAGGAGCAAAACAATTATTTCTTTTTTGGCAAATTTAAGGTCTCAGAAGTACTGCAGAGCTTGTTCTCAGAAACCACTGTCTCCTATCCTCTATCAACTCAGAGTGAGGAAATCACATGGTGTGCTTGCCTATGAGCTCTAGAAACGACTTTTGATTGGCCAATGCAGCTCTGCCAGACTTGGAAATCTCACCAAATAGTTGTTCTTAATAGTGGCCTAATAGTGAACTATTCAAGAAATGTATACAAATATTCAGGAAACCTACTATTTGTGGAATTTGGAAAATGCACAGCTCTAGTAATTGTACTAGGTTCAGAGTCGCATATACTGACCTCTACTCCTAACAGTACCGGTGGAACGAATTCAAATAACTTTTAACAGGAGGGGTTGCAACAGTCTAGTGTACTTTACCAAAATAACACCCCTCAGTGCCTCAGTGAATTGTGGTACCTAGTGTACAGCATGGATAAGGCCTGATCTGCCGCTGATTCCATTCTTGCTAATCTGCAACTGCCATCTTGTTGCCTCTTTGCTCCACCACCATCTGTTCACTCTGCCACTGTCTGGTTGCTATGCTGACATCTAGTCACTCTGCCTCCTAGTAGCTCCATTGCTCACCTTCATCTGGTGGGTCCACCCCTAAACTATATTGATGCAGCATGCCCTGTTTATAGATCAGGATAACCATTAGCTGCTTTACTCACTATGGGCTTCAGATGAAGTATCCAGCCCAGTGTGACTGTCACTAGTCCTTGCATCTACCTAATTACAACTGGTCACCAGTCTACCTTCACTGCACCACATTCTGTGTGTCCCTAGGTACTGCAGCCAAACAAGAGGCCCTCATTATACCCCTCTGAGCCCTACTATGAGAAACAGTTCCTCACTCCATGTCGAGAGATCACATTTCCATGACTCTCTTGGTATGATTACCAAAGGAAGTCACAAGGAAGTGTAATTTGTTCTTCTGCTTGGAAACAGACTCTCAAAACCGCATTGTTTTCTCCAACAGCAAACGCATAGCCTTCCCTCCCTCGGGTTTTCCTTCCCTCTTTGTCTTGACTGAGTAGGCCACTCTGTCTGCAATTGCAGTTTATACCTTCACACACACACACACACACACACACACACACACACACACACACACAACATGGAAGCCTGTTTCTGCTGCTGCTACTGCAAACTGAGACTGCTGGCTTGAGGTCCAGGTCCCAGCTGGCATTGTACCAACAACATTAGACACCAGGGCTCCTGGAGGGGCATATCTGTCTGCTATTTTTGCTGCTACTAGCTCTTTAAGCAGGCAGTGGAGACAGTGAGAGGAAAAATGAAAATGTTGCCAATTAGAGAAGCTACAGGGCTAAAGGTAAAACCTACATCTTCTGAATTAAAGCACATGGAAGCCATAAGCACCAGAAATGTGCCTGAGTCTTAAACTGATCTGTATAGTGAGGAAGAAGACCAAGCTGACTGGACAGCGATTACATTAAAGACTGTCAGTTCGAGAATCATAGTACTAATGCATATTGATGGACACATACACATAGGATTGGATACCTGGGTTGCATTATTTGTGATTCCTGAGCAAATGCATGGGTAATTCGGTAAAGCACCTGTTGTGCTGACCACTGTGGGACATTAATGTTGTGTTATGGACTTTTACAAATCATACTGTGCCTGTTCTTAGGAAAATGATGGTAGAGGTGAAGCAAAGGAATCAGATTACCCAGCTACCCTTGGTTAGGAGGCCACAGGAACTCAGTTCCTCCACGTCTTAAAATAATTGTATTGCAGGTCCACTGCCCTCTGTCATCTTTCTCCACTCACTACTATAGGAGAGTTCCACTACCTCAGAATTACAGTTCCACCACCTAGAAATCTAGGTATAAGAGTTCCCTCACCTAGATATTTTCAATTTAACCACTGCAGCTACCCCAGCATGTTGCCCATGGAAGAGGTCCAGTCTCATCCAGAAGAAATTGGTCCACCAATGTTTTAGTAAACAGACAAAATTAAGACAATTATAAAATTAGTGAACAGCAAAGGAATATAGTGAGTGAATGAAGAGATTAATGGAATATTCTCTGTTCCAATAAAAGGAATTCGACAATTTAAAAATGAAGTTTCAACTCTGGTATAGATTAATTTAAAAAGAGATTTACTATATCCACGTTGAAGAAACCAACATTTTGTTGCTCACATAATTGTTTTAGGGTACAGCAGGTAAAGTAAGTAAGTCTAATTATTTTTGAGAATTATGGAAATCCTGTCATTGTAATTGTAAGGTTACTATCAACATGCTCAACTTTCCAACCCCTTTTCACATGACATTGTAGACCTATGTTTATCAGAAGATGTAGACTCTGTATTCGGAAGTGGATGAGTTGGCTGTTCCAAAAATATGATATTTCTAGAGAAATGTCCAGCTTGTCTGCAGTTCCACAGTAGGACCACCAGAGAATTGTCCTTTAAAAATATTGCAAAATATATGCAAATTTCAAGACAACTTAATGGCTACAACTACATCTAACAACAACTAACTTAGGAAGGGTACCAGTGAGATGTTGTCTGTATGACCTATTCCCAATGACTGCAAACATATTATCAACTGAGAGCCGGCTTTGAAGTGCCTAGATTGAATTTGGTTCTGACTCTGAAAGATATTAATTTCTCCAACTCTCAGTTCAGTATTTGGGTTTCATAATTGATGCCAATGGACTTTATCCCACACCAGCTAATGTGAAAGCCATTTTAAAAGCAGCAGCACCAGAGACTGTAGCCCACCTAGTTATTCCAGAGGTTTGTGAATTACCATTGGTTATTTATATGAAATAAGTCTGCACTAGCCCAACCATTGACATTACTATCAAAAGGAGTCCCTTGGAACTGGAACCATTTGTGTGCCATAGCTTTCAATAAGCTAAAAAGTCTTATAGCCTCAGCAATTATATTGGCACAAAATGACCCCCCAAAGCCCTTTATTCTTAACTGTAGATGCTTCACCATATTGGCTGGTGTCTAAATTATCACCTTCAGATAGATAACAGGACCACTTCCATAGTCTATGAATCACTGCCCTTAACCCTTGCTACATAATTATTCTAGATTGAAATGGAGGCTTTCAGAATTATTAGGGCTGTGAGTGGCCCAAATAAGAACATAGAAATACAGACAATAGGGGAAAGAAGAGGGGATTGTTTAACCAGGAAAGGCACTCTAAGCCAGAGCTTGTTTCTAGGTGCGACTTGGGAGCACAAGGAACTTAAGTGACTTGTTCAGGGTCACACAGTATGCAAGTGGGTGCTGATGTGATTCAAACCCAGGTCTCCAGGTTTGCAGCTCAGTGCCCTTAACCACTATGCTATACTGCCTCCTAAATAGTAGAATGATGGTAGAAACAAGCTAAAAGTCCCAAAATTCCTTAATATTATGAATGATGGGATACTCTCTACTGGAGACTTAATACAGAGCATTTTTCAATGTTTGTGGATATTCAAGAAAAATACTCGGAATATTAACCTTTGCAGGGTCATGGACTGATATTTCGGTCCAAAATTCCTATATGTTCTAATTCTGTTGGCAGCCTAAGGGTTAAAACATTTTAGAAAATGTCTTGCCTTTCCTAGGTAGCCAAGGCTACTGAATATAAGGGATATTTTGTACTGGGGACTGAGTACAAAGTATTTTTCAGTGTTTGTGGCTATTCAAGGAAAATACTTAGAATATTAAAACTTTAAAAAATCTCTATCCCTCCTAGGTGGCCAGAACTTGGCTCTCTTTCTGTCTGTCTGTCTGTCTATCTATCTATCTATCTATCTATCTATCTATCTATCTATCTATCTATCTATCTTAAACTAGTTAGGGCTGAGTAAGGTGTTTAATGTTAAACCCAGATTTATGCACCTTAATAACTTTGGCAGTGTTTGATGAAATAGCTCAAATGTTGGCATGTGTGATTTGCCCAGCATGTTCTCAAGGCATCAAACATTTCATAATGGCTTCTTGTGCGGTTTCTGAGATATGGAATGCCAATTGTTGAATGGTGTATAATGTTTTTTACTATACCTAATACACTTTTGTTTTGGTCTCACAAACAGCCTAGATGGTACAGAATTCTATTCCAAAACATTTAGGGTAGAAGTGACCTGTTCCAAGGTAATGCCTTTCAAAAGTTTTGTGAAAAAATGAATCAGTTCCATAGCTATAAGTATTTAAAGGTGTGTTTTTTTCTGAGCATGCTCCACATGTTTTTTTTTTTCACTGTTAAATTGTTTATTGATTTTTCAATTTACAATAATCAGGACCCACATAGGGCAAAGGAAATGTGAGAGAGTTGTTGGTTCCATATTACAACTCGACATCAGAGCAAATAGTATAAGCTGTTACCTTTAGCATGCACTTATCCATATATATGTGGTGGCTAACCCTTGGATAATGGAGGGACAAGGCTTCCATGCTCCACTAACTAGTACATTGATTCTCTTTGTGGGTTCAGGTGATGTCTAGGCTTCTGACACCCTAAGTGAAATCAAACACAAAGAACCACTATTCTACATACTAAATAATACAACTATATACATTAGAGGGAACTGTAAGACACATCTTGCTTGTTTAGGCCACAGATAAGTGGCTCACACTAATCCATAGCCATGTTTCAGGTACCAGGCATTTAGTCCTATTGCTAGAAATTCAACCCACCCCGGTTTTAGGAGTGACATATCTAGTAAAGGGAGTCCAACACTTTTTGTAAGTTTCCATAGAGTCACTAACCAGGTGGGAGAGTCTGTCCATGGTGACTATCTGGGCCATGGATGCCAAGAGCTCTTGGGCACTAGGAGTCTCTATTGTTCTCCATTTGCATACCAGCAGGCACTTGGCCTGTATGGCCCACAAGGCAAGCCAGTGGTATTCTATGTCTCGGAGGTGAGGAGCTTCTGAGTTCATGCCCAAGAGAAGGAGGGGGATAGACCTGGGGATAGGTTTTTGCAGTACCCTATCTTGCAGACATAGTCCCATGTTTGCTGTATTAAGGGGCAGGTCCATAGGATATGTAGCAGATCCCCGGGTAGGGATTTACATCTCCAACATAGGTTCGAGTTCAGCACCCCTGCCTTGTGTAAACTCCATAGGGTTTTGAGTTAACCCTCTGATACTAACAGAAAATGTTTTAGTTACGAGACTGTTTTCGGTTTGCATCACTTAGTTGTCGCTAACTGAAAAAATGTTTTTTGGGTCAGATGGCTGCCATCTTGTTCTTTTAATCAAACTAAAAAACATGGAAAATACTTACAAATGATGAATTTTGAAAAAAAAAAATACCTGGATCTAGCTAAATATGACTCATTTAGCTAGATTCTGGTCTTTGTTTTTTCAAATTCGGTGCAGTGTGCTAGGGTTGTGTTTGGAACTTGGCCACATTACTGAGCTTTTATCATTTTTAAAAACAAAACTTTCTAGACTCTGTCTCTATTTGTAAACCTGTGTGTTATCTTTTTTTTTTTTTTAATTTCTTTTTTTATCCTCCTTCCTACCTCCGGAGCCCTTTCCTTCCGTCCGCTCATGTCCCCCAGGGTCACCTACCTTAGTGATCTGCCCCAAGAGTGCCTCCTCCTCCTCCTCCTCCTCTCCTTGCACAGTGGGGTCTGTCCTGTAGGTGGCCCCTGGGAGGTACTGGAGCTGCCTTCATCTAGGCTGCCGGAGGGGTTTCCACATTTTTCTCCCCTCGGATCCCACTCCACCTGGGACGCCTGCGCTTGGGACGTATGTCCCGAGTGGCGACGTGCTGACGCACGCCAACCCTCATGCACCGCGATGTCCCCCCTCCCCAGTTCCGACAAGCAAAGCCACCTCCATCCCTTCCCAATGCCGGTGCTTCCACTGGCTACGGAAGGGATGCAGAGCACTCTTGGTAACCTGCCCCCGAGGAAGGAGAGCATCCATTGGGACGCTCGATCCTCCCTCCCCCCACCGACCCCCGGCCGCCCGAGTCCGTCCCCGAACCGGGCGCCCCGTGAGCTCAGGTGTGGCGTCCAGTGCTCAATCCTCAAGCGCCACCGGGCTATTTATCTTAAATTGAAAAAAGCAAAAGAAAAATACTCTCCTCTGTTTCTGTGTGCTAATTATTGGTGGGAGGTGGTGCTTGGGGATACTGGAGGACCAAAAATTGGCTGGTCACTAGATAGCCCTGATACTAGTATTACGAAGCAGCAGGGATTACTTGTCTATAGTGCTGTCTATCCAGTTTAAGGGGATATGCTGATTTACAGTCAGCTTTGGTATTTTAATAACTTTTAGTGATCCATGATAGCACCGGAAGTGCTCCTCACCCTCTTCCGTTCCAACATATACAACCAGCTGCCTAAGCAAGTGGCAGCATGCTAGGATTGTGATTGGAACTTGACCACATTGCTGAGTTTTTATTTTAACAACAAAACTTTCTAGAGTCTCTGTTTCTCTGTTTGTAAACTTCTGTGTTATCTTAAATAAAACTAACAAAAAAAATCCTCTCTGCCTATGTGCTAATTATTGTGTGTGTGTTGTGTGGTGGTGGTGGTGGGGGCAGGTGGTGCTTGGGATACTGGAGAATGAGGAAGTGCCTGGGCACTATATAGTCCTGATACTAGAACTACAAAGCATCAGGGATTTGTCTATAGTGGCGTTTATCCAGTTTAAGGGGATCTGTTATAGTAAAGCCAGTTTTAGTGATTTTAATAACATTTAGTAATCCATGATCACACTAGAAGTGCTCCTGACCTACTTCTGGTCCAACACATACAGTATATTACTTATTTATCCTTCCTCACAGACCCAACTGGGGTTACAACCCCCCCTTATGGAGGGGTACATCCTCTGGCCTTGATTGCCCTGCTCTGCAGCCCCTAGTGTTCCCCCATGGATTTCTCTCTGCAGCTGAGTTGGATCTGGGAGCACTGGCTTACTCCCATCTGCTGGAGACAGTAATCCAGAACTGGGATTCTGCAATCAGGCCATCACTGGTCCTGTTGGGCCTTGTTTTTCCTCCTATTTCCTCTTGCGCCCCCACCCATGCAATGGTGCAACTCTGTCTCCACCTCCGCAGAGGCAGCCAAGCATCCTGGATGTGGGCCTACCTTTTATGTAACGGTAGCTGCGGTGATATTCAGCCACCACTGGGTGTCAGCCAACAGCACACAGCATGTACCCCCTTCCCCGAGGAAGGAGAGCAGTCCACCAGATGCTCAATCCTTACCTCCCCCAGCTGACCGCCGAACGACCTGAGTCTGTTCCCAAACCCAGGTCACTGGTGTGGCATGAGGTGTGGTGTCCAGCGCCTCAACCCTCACTGCCACTAGGCCAGCCCCTGGTCCAACATATATAAAACTGGCCACCTAAGTGAGTGGAGATGAGCGCATAGCAAAATCAATGCTGGCAGAAACATGCATGTTTGCCAGTGTCAGCCAAGGGTCATTGCAACCATAGATGGTCAGTATGTCCCAGTGCTGGTCTGTGTTGCCACTGTAGGGATGAGCTATGTCCTGTAAATCCACAATGTGCAGTAACAAGAAAAGTGCACCTGCTTGGAGTGTAGTTCCAAAAAAACTCAAAGTACAGGCTGGAATCTGGTTGAGTAATTTTATTAGCTATAAAAGCCAAAGTAAACAGTGGACACTTACTGTTCGGTGCCCCGCGCCTGGTCACAGACCTTCATTGGGAGGGGGCTCAGAACTGATTCACAGCCCTTTGTACCATCATAGCTGCCAACATCAGTACTGACTGTGATGACATCAAACAATCAATGGCAGCTATTGAAATCAACAAACAAATGGTTACATTTTATTAAACTCTGTTTTAAATCCCACAACAACCATCAATTACAGTTCCAATAAGTGAATATAAATTCATATGGACATCATGATGATGAATAAAGAAGGGAGGGGTAGGAAATGGGCTAGCACATAGAAGACATGTCAGGATAAAGCTACTACAAAATTCATTCAGTGTTGCATAGTAACTAAATAATTAAATTAGTAAATAATGACATTTTTGCCCTAAAGTTTACTATGTTCAGCCTGAATGTGAAGATGCCAACTTGGAATCACTTTCTCATTTCTCTCATAACTTGTGGAATACTAGCCAGCCCAGTGGCTCTGAGGGTTGAGGCGCTGGACGCCACACCTCATGCCACACTGGTGACCTGGGTTCGAGAACACACCTGGGCCATCAGAGGTCAGCAGGGGAGGGATAGGATTGAGCATCCAGAGGACTGCTCTCCTATCCCTGGGAAGGGATTGGGGTTTCTACCACTCTACAGTGGCCCCTGATGGAGACTAGGTGCTCTGTAGGGGTGGTACACTAATAAGTAAGTAAGTAAAACTTTATTTCTAAGCTTTTCAAAACCAAAGCGCGTGCAAACACATTAAACAATCATAAGCATTTTAAAATCCTTCAGAGTCAGCTTAAAAACAAATAAGGTTTGAGCTCAGATTTAAAACTCAAGACAGTCAGATATTCTTTATCCGATGAGGTAGAGAATTCCACAGGGAGGGGCAGCATAGAGAATGCACGTGCCCCAGATGTCTTTAACGAACCCTATGAATCTCTAGCAATCCTTCGTCGGTGGATCAGAGTGAGCAGGAGGGGCAGTAGAGAGTAAGAAGATCTTGCAAGTACTGATGTCCCTGTTCATGTAGGGCTTTATAGGTCAGCAACCTGACCTTAAAGGTGATCCGCTACTGAACTGGCAGCCAGTGCAGTCCACGCAGCACAGGCATAATATGACTAGACCTAGATGTACCAGTCAAAAGCCTGGCTGAACGTTCTGTACTGGCTGCAAGAGGCGGATATCAACCCCTGGCAGCCCTAGGTAAAAGGCATTGCAGTAATCAAGGTGGGAGGCCATGTAGGTGTGGACCAATATGGGAAGGTCAGCCAGAGGAACCAGGAGTTTCACCCAGGTGATATTCCTAAGATGATAAAAGAAAGATTTGATAACGGCAGACACCTGTGATTTCAGGGTCAAACTGTCATCAAAAATAACACCCAGGTTACGCACCTGGTCTGAGGTCAAGAGCTGGACACCATCAAGCCATAAGCCTGATGGGAGCCCAGCCCTAGGACCTGCCTCAAGGTGACCAGGGTCCACAACCAACACCTCGGACCTGTCCGGATTTAACCTCAGCCAGCTAGTGCTCATCCAATCTCTGATCTCGGCTAGACAGCTGTTAAGCATGGAGATCGCATCATCCCTGTCCGGGAATAAAGTTGATGCAGTTGGGTATCATCGCAGCAGTGACGCAAACTGTATCACCTAATGATCTCTCTAATGGCAGCATATAAACTGCGAACAACATGAGTGCCAAAATGGAGCCCTCGGCACCTCACAGGACAGGGAGAAGGTGTAAAAGGAATAAATTCCAGTGACAACTCTGTGTCCTGCCTGTAAGGAAGAATCAAAACCAATGTAGAACTGTTCCAGACTGTCCACAAAGAAGCCACAGGCACTCCAAAAGCACACCATGGTCCACAGTATCAAATGCCGCAGAGAGATCAAGAAGGACTAGAATAGTACAGGCCTTTCGATCTCTCGCAATTAGGAGATCATTTAGAACCCGGACTAGGGCAGTCTCGGTGCTATGTCTTTTCCTAAACCCAGATTGGAGAACATCATAGACATTGTGGTTTGTAAGATGGTCATCCAGCTGCAGTGCAAGAGACAGGTCTATAGTTAGCTAAGCAGTCTGGGTCCAAGTAGGATTTTTTAAGGAGCAGGCGAACAACTGCCTCCTTAAGGGGATTGGGAAAGATCCCCTGCTCCAAGGACTTCCAGATAATTTCAGCAAGGATCAGGCAGATAACATCTACACAACCTACTAATAGTGGTGTAGGGCCCAGATCCAAACTACAGTTTGTTGGTCATACAGTCTGGACAATCCTCACAATGTCCATGAACTCCGGCCTGCTAAAGTCAAACCAGGCAACACGGGTGCTCACCACCTCCCACCAATCTCTGCAATCCCTTAGAGAGAGAGCTGAGCTGATACCCAATCTTATCTGTGAAGAATCGAGCAAGCTCATCACACTTTATTTGTGAAAAATCTCTTCCAGGCTACAGACAGACTGGATTGCACAGTCTGTTGACAGTTCAGAAGAGTCGAGCTGGTCGGTTCCTCGCAGCAGCAATCTCCCCAGACAGGAACTCTGCCTTCTTACGGGTGATTGCTGATTGATAGGCCACATAGTGGTCCATCAACCTAAGCTTGTCAGCATCAAGGCTGGATTTCCACCAAGCCCTCTTTAGCCTTCGTCCCACTCTCCTCAGCTCCTTCAAGGACCCATCAAACCAAGGGGTCCTCGGGTGCAAAGTGAGTGGGTGAACATGAACAGGAACAATTAAGTCCAGGGCAATATCCTCTGCCTTATTATAGGCAAGTACAAGATCCCCCTGGACTCATGCACTCACTTGATACACCCGATAGGTCCAGCACCGCCGATAGGCCCTCTGGGGTAATCCCCCTCAAAGGGCAATACTGGACCATCTCTGTAGGGGCAGGCCTAATTGGGGGTGCCCTGAAGTTAAATCTTATGGTGTGATGGTCTGACCAACCATTTGGTTCCACCCCCAATCCCATGATCTCCATCCCCAGGAGAAACACAAGATCTAGTGAGTGACCCCCTATATGGGTAGCAGAGGTAACCACCTGTGTAAAGGCCCAACATAGTCATAAATTGGAGGAGATTATTTCCAACTGTGAGAGTTCATCATTGATCCAGGCATTGAAGTCACCCAGGATTAACCATCTGGGCGACTCCAATGCCACGTCGATAATGAAGTCCGCAAACTCCTTCAGGAATTCTCCATCATCCCTGGGTGGACGGTAGATGAGAAGAATCCTGAACCCTACACCTGCTCCCAGGACAAACTCAAAAGATCAAGTGCAACCCACTGGCACATCCACAAGGCCCATCTCCATTTTAAAGAAAATGGCCACACCCCCGCCCCTACCATCCAACCTCGGGCGGTGTATCACCGAGAACTCAGCTGGAGCCGCAGATGCCAAAATAGGGCCTGCATTTTCATCCAGCCAGGTCTTGATGGTACATGCCAGATCAGATGTTGCAACAAGATCAGCTATAATAGTGGTCTTGTTCCTAATCGACCTGGCATTACACAACACTGCCCGGGTTGGATGGGTTTTCAAGGAGGATCCCAGGACCTGCCCACAATTTGTGGAGCCCTTGGGTATGGGAATCAGGCAGGGAACACCCCTTTCCTGACCCCATTTTGCCTCAGGGCGTCTCCTAGTCCCCACTACCTCTATCCGTCCACCCCTCTACATTCCCCCACTGTACCCTGTCCACATACCCTTCAGTCACCTCCTCACTATCCCCAATGCCCAACATCTCCTATAAACTTCAGCTGATAATGGGGGACAGTGAAAGGGGTGTTGATCACGGAGCACAGTGGGGGAATAATGCCTGACCATCTTAATACCCTTACAGAACATTTTAACCAAAGTAATTAAATTAAATAAACTCAAAAATTGTAAGATCACAATGCCACACTATAATTATTATCACCACACATACACACCCACATCCAATGAGGCACGTCTCACACAACCATACACCCCACAGAAATCCTATCAACCATTCACATACCACAACGCCATTCAAATAACCAATAACACACAAATAAGTATCACCCAAATAAACAATCTAACTAAAATGAATAAACAAATTATTTAAATTACAGTCCAACTTAAGTCCTATAGAGGTTTCAATCCATTCCGATCCATGCAGTTCAGTACTACTCAAATTCAATGCAGTATCAAGAGTCTAGCACATATCAGTCTAAGTCCAGCTTTAGTTTTATTGAGGGGCCAAGAGATCTCTCACTTCTGGCCAGACCAAAACTCACTTTCAGACTCTGCTGTCACCAAGAGTCCAAAAGAGAGTACATAAAAATTGTAGAGCAGTTCAGGAAAAGACAGCATTCTCAGGAGCTGAAAGTTTTTTAGGAAAAAGTCATAGATGCAAATTCCAAAACCAGGAGCACTGTTAATTCTAATTTGCAGCATAAGGGGAAATGACCACCTCTCCAGGAGGTCACTGCCCTCAGTCGGGACTGCAGCAACAGCCCCAGGCACAGAATCCACTCACCAGCGGGTCCCCCCCCGGTGAACCTAGGAGACACCAGTTACTCAGGCCCATCCTTCAACAGGCCCGAGACTGGCACCGCCTGTCCAGAGCCCAGCCAACAGCAGCGACCACTCCAGGCAGCTCACCCCAAAGTTCTAGCTCCAAAACACACTCCTTAGTCTAAATTCCAAAAACAGCAAACAGTCAGGAATACATCAAGGAATCAAAGACAAACTCCTCTCTTTGCTTCAGAAGATCTCACCACACCAAAGGATCAGTAGGGATCAGCAGAGCCAACTCTCCTCCCAGACACTCCGATAATCCCAGCCACATAGGTCCAGCACTCCAATCAGAATCCGGTCTTCGGGTGTTAGATTTTTAGTCCAAAATGACACTGACCACTACAGAATTGATCAAGCTCCACAAAAAAGAAAAAAGATTTCCTCATAAAAGCAAAGTCCCAGTCATTGATACCATCCGGGGGACGCTACACACTATCTATAGGCTCTGTACGCAGTCTTAATCCAGTTAAAGGGATCCCCAGATAGGACTGACAATAGGACTGCTAAAGCAACAGTAACTCATAACTATTGAAATAAAACTAACAAAAATAAAACCAGCGTTAACAATAAAACATTGAGAGGCGCTGGAAGACGCTAGAAAACATCAAAAGAGCTCAAAAATGAACAAGCAAGCAAGCAAACATGGCAAACACGGCACAAATGGTACAACGACACATCGACATAATGGCTAGCCCAGAGCGACCGCCATAGCCAGTAGTGGGTGGAGTGCTGTGGATGTTGGCATATAGTGCCTCTGACGTCTTTGCACATCTGCACTCCATTGGGGGACACTATATGAAGGAAAATGGCTGGGCACAATTGTGCAGCTTGATGGCAGCACTCGACACTGCCTGGGAGGTCTGTCATGGAATCGCGCTGGGGTCTGGTCCTGGCTCATGGAGGCTTAGGGTAGCCCCTGGTGGGTTGGGTGCATCCTCACCAGATCCCATCATGTGAATGAGCCTGCTGACTCCCATGCAGTTGGAGCCAGTAGCTGGATGCCCCACCAGTCAAGCTGCAGAAGCGGAGAAAAATGCAATTAAAGAAAAAATAACTTATCGGATACTGCAGTACATTTTTGATGTATCCATCCTCTTACAAAATACACTGCAATCTCCCAGTGTTGGGAGCTTTGCAGTGCTTCCAGTATCCATAAGTACCTAGGAGAGAAAATTTTAAGAGAAGTACCTAGGGGAGAAAATTCAAAGAGAAGTGAGTCAACATAAACACTAATGAACGGGCATTCCAAATAAAATAAAATACATTTTTTTGTAGATATTTTTCAAAACAAATCTATCTACTAAAGTGGATTTGCATACCTGTTCTGTACCTGAGTCAAGCTGATTCTGAACTACAAAAATGAAAGTCATTTTGTTCACTGGTGCTTGCATCAAACACAGGTCCAGTGCCCTAACCATCAGGAACTCCTCTGATGTTCCACTTGAACAAATTCAACATTTTATGTATCTAGGGGTAACTGTATAGCTCACTGTCATATGCCCAGCATGTTGAGTATGTTGCCAGGTCTGTCAGTATCAGGATAGGGTTACTCCATAGACATAAACACAGTCTAACGCTGAAGCCCTTAGACTAGCTATCTATAGCTCCATAGTATCCATTGTTGACTATGGTCTGGTTATCTACAGCTCAGCTTCGACCACTACCCTCTGCAGAATATCTGTGGCACTCAACAAAACATGCTGACTTCTTACTGGAGCAGCATGCCTCACCCACGTGTGTGAACTGTATGTGCAAACAGGTTGACTTCAGCTATATGGGAGGATTCACTATCAAATCTGCTTGCTAACTAAAAAGGCACTTCTCAGGCTCTTGCCTTCTGATGTTACAAATGTACTCAACCCCCTCTTGCAGCTCGCAGCACATGCGTAGCTCAGTCAACCAACTCTTCTCTGTCCCAAGATGCTGGATTACACAAGGGCAATGATTTTTTGCATATAGAGCACCATTATGGTTTAATGCGCTGCCCAGAGATATCTCTTTCTTACCAAAATTGGAACCATTTAAAGGCACTCTTCATCAGCATCATGCAGCTAACAGTTCCTGTGACTGTTTCAACTGATATGGCACTACCTCAGCAGTATTGACACATCCTTGTGTACCCACTTCCCCCGTTTCTCTGCTAATGACCACTTTCACCCTACCCGCTCTGCCCTATTTCCTGCCTCTTTCCTCGATCCTTCTTTCACCTCACCCCTCTCTCCCTCCACCTTCTTTCCACTGTTTATCTTCACTTACCTGAACTTTTGTTTTCCCAAATCTACCTATATCTATTTGACGAAGCACCTTGGGCTGTCTCCTTTTATTAGGTTATTTCTGATTTCCTACCAATTCATAGTTTTAATTTTAGTTGCAATGTTAATGTCATTTTAAATACTTTCTTGTCAAAATGTTATGTAATACCATCCATTGTATGTCTGGCACCCTTCTCACTGACATGGAACCTTTGTAAAGAGCTGTTATGTGCTCAAAGTATTGTAATCTGAGAATGAATGAATAAATAAATAAATAAAAATACCTGATACTAATATGGCTGATCTATTATTTACAGACATCCCACACCTAGATACTGAAAAGGCTTCAAGTCCCAAGTTTCATTCAGACCCACTGAAGTAAGGGACTGTAGGGTAAACATTCAAAAAGTCTCTCTTTGTAACAGCTGCTCCAGCCTATCACCCCTTCACCTACTTACTCTGACACATTCAAAAGCCATGGATCTTAGGCCTGCAGGGTCATTGTGGTGTAGCTGTGCAAAATGATTACTTATTGGTATGTTGCTAAGTGAGTTTTTTATGCTTCAGATGTATTCATGTATGCGTTATTTTAATGGAAAAATAGTCCTACCCACATATAGTTTCCTACACTCACACCACAGTGCATACACTACAAAAATACTGTAGATGTACATGTAAGACAATCCCTAATTTCTGCTTTCTTTTGAGCGAGTGGTAATTCAAATTTTAGACTGACTGCAGTAGATACAAACATTCTACAACAGCAGTCCATGCCTTTTGGGGTGGTGGTAGCCAGTTGAGGTAACTTTGTTCAGATTTAGGTTTTGTGAATTGGCTATGTACCAGTCTGTTTCTTAGATTGGTGCTCCTTCCGAATGAAATTAGTGGTGGCTGTAAGTTGAATTCTGCTAAGCTGGGTCATTCTGAATCAATGGCCAAAATTGTCAGATGATAGCCCCTACCTTGCTGCTTACGGAGTTGTATTCTGTTACAAAGCTATCAGGTGGCTCATTCCCTTTATTTCTTGATTTGGGTGTAAGTAAGGTTTTTCTTTCAGTTCTATGAGCCTTTTCCAAGGCCCCATCCAGTACAGATTTATTCTATCCTCTTTCTAAAAATATGTTCTACAGTTCTGAAGCTTCAGTTCAAATTCATTTAGCTCAGAGGAATTTCTTCTAACCCTTAAAAATTGGCTCAAAGATATGCAAGTCACCAAACTCCTGGGATGGCCACTATCAATCTGTATTAATGTATTCATGTCTGTTGGCTTATGCAAATTCTTAACTGAGATTTTCCATTCATCAAACACTTTTAGAACTACATCCAGAAATTGGAATTTTCACTCTTCTTGATTTTCTAAGTGAATTTGAGGTTCATTTCATTTGTGTTTCTCCAGTCCATGAACTAGGGGATCTCCTCCTCCTCCTTATCATCCCACACACAGACCACATCATCAATAAATTAAAAAAAATGTTTTATGTAGTCTCTGTGTGGGTACGTTCCAATCTAAATACCATAAATTCCTCCCAATGTCCAAGAAAAAGATTTGCAAAAGATTGGGCCATAAAGGCCCCCATTGCTGTCCCACAATTCTGTAATTACAGCATATTGTTGAATTCAAACACACTGTGTGTTAAGATGTACTATAAAGCTTCTAAAATAAACTCTGTATTTCAACGATCACTTATAACTTTGCTAATTTTCAATATTTTTCCACCAAACACTCAACATGGCATTTTGGTTCTCCATCACATGAAGAACACAGGTAAAATTTTTCAAATCCATGCCTAGAGGTGATTTTGAAATTGCTCTACAAAATCACTTTCCGGTGGGATTTGAAAATTTTCACCTACCGGGTTCATGACATGGGATCATAAGAAAACTATGTTCAAATTTGGGGTCAGAATATTAAAAGGCAACAAAGTCATGAATGTACATTGAATTTTTTCCATGCTCACTCATAAGTTTGGTGGTAATTAATATTTTGACTCCAAATTCTCAACATAGCCATTTTTTCACCCCACCTCAGAAATGTGAAAGGTGTAATTTTTCAAATCCGGGATGAGATATGTTTCCACACTTGTGGTGCAAACTTGTGGTGAAAAATGACATTTCAACCACTATTCTATAAATGCTACATGTCAAGTTTGTAAAGAGGAGTCATAAAATGACTATCGTGAAAATCTGGTGTCAAAATTTAAAAAGAAATGATTAAGAATCACTGTATCTAGTGTCAGTCATTACTCAAGCAGATAGTGCTTTGTGATCCTGTGCCAGTGAGAAAGCTTGATGGGCTGAGGCCACCATGTGTATAATGGGAATGGGGGTGGGTGACTTGGAGGGAAGGGGGTGAAGAGAAGAGGCATTTGGGGTGGACACCCCAGTGTTATAAAAGGTAAAATTAAACATGGGAAAAGAGGTAGGTGGCCTGGAGGGGGGAGCGGTACCTGTGGTGGCACCAAAGTTTGATATTAATATGAGATAGGCAGACAGATAGACAAACAGACAGACAGATTGATAGGTTAAAGAGACAGAGAGGGAAGTAGAAACAGAGAAAGCAGGGGGTCACCAACTGACTGCTTCAACTGAAGTTGGCAGCACGACTTCAGCTGTGGCTTCAGAATTCAAGAAAGCCCCACTGTTCTGCTACAGAAAGCATGGGTGAATGGTTCCTCTGGATCTGAGTGAGGATATGTGTGGGTGGGGGAGTACTGAGTGGGAAGTCAGGATGGGGTCCGTGGATGGGAGTGTGGGGAGTCAGATCAGTGAGAAACTGCTTTCTATTTTTAAAGGTAAAAAATCAATGAGGGACAGTTTTTTTTTTATTTTAGAGAACTTGACACTGGGGATTTGGCACCCAAGTGTTAGGTTACTGTTTGGCACTGGAGGTGAGCACCCCAGTGCTGCAATGTGTTTGATGGGAACCACAGCAGGCAACCTTGAGGGGAGGGGTATGAAGAGACGTGGTACTGGGGTGGCACTGTGATTTGCTTATAAGATGATAACATTAAATATTGAAAAGGGTGAGTGTGACTGGGGGGAGAAAAGTGGTACCAGAGGGTGGGCAGCCCAGTCAGCTGGTAATATAATATAATATAATATAATATAATATAATATAATATAATATAATATAATATAATATAATATAGACAGACAGGGACAGAGAGAGCAATGGATTGCCGGCTCACTGCTTCAACTGAAGCTGGCAATAGGACTCAGCTGTGGCTCCAGAATTCAAAAAGTCCTGCTGTTCTCATACCAAGAAGGCAGGTGAATAGCTCCTCTTGCTAAGCTGGGTATCATGCATTGGTGCCCAGAAGCAATAGTTCTAGCCATATTTAAAAAAATAAAATAACACTAGAATCTAGCTAGATGGGTCCTGTTTACCTAAGTTCAGGTGTTTGGTTTTTTGAAAATGCATCATTTTTATATGTTTTTTTTTAAATAAAAAAAATCAAAAACAATATGGTTGCCATATGATGGAAGACGTTTGACTCACAAAGGAAGCATCTTGGCTCATGAAAGAAAATTCTTCTATCATGAGCAAGAAATTTTTCTTTCTCATCAGTCATATAAATGAAAGACCCTACTGAGCATGCGCAGAACTGAAATTTCAAATCCTCATAACTCTTGAATGGATTAATATTTTTTCACCAAACTGACAAAAAGGTAATCTTTCCAGGGCAAGCCCCTTCTACCCTGAAAATTTCAGAACAGAATTCCAAACTATCTGGGCTGTATGTGAGAGCAAATGGCCCAAAACCCAATTTTTTCCACTACCTGGGTCTTGGATTCCAGACATCTGACTGTCATATAACTTGCTAAATCAAGAGATCTTGCTACCCAGACTGTGCATGACAATTTTTTTGCAATTTCTTTGAATGGGGGTGAAGCTATTAAGGTGCAAAGCTAGGTGTTTAACATTAAACATCCTACTCAACCCCAACTATAGGGATGCTACCGCACCTCTATAATATATATAGCTATATCTATTTAGTTAGTTACATGAGTGGGACTTTTCACCAATATAAGTGGTTAGCAGCTGTTTCCCTGTATGCCCTCTCCCTGTATACACAATTGTGATCAAAAGTAACTGCAACCAGCCAAATGTGTTATATTAAATAAAAGATGGGTAAATCTACTATAATTGGAAAAAACGGGGGGGTAACCAGATCATAAAGCTATGCACTCTTTTGGCTTATGGCCTTATGATCAGATAAGCCCCTTTGATGGGTTTATTTTCTTATAGTGTATGATGGAACATTGTTGAGGATGGAAATCCATCCCTCGAGCAATGCTGTTGTGCTGCAGTAGCTACATCATCTTAGCTGTTGTGCTACAATAGCTACATAGCTACTGCAGCACAACAACTAGGAATGCATTTGTGCATGCATGTTCCTATAACCCCTGATCTTTGGGAAACAGCTGCGGCAGTGACAGCTGGCTGGGGAAGTGAACAGCGGGGAAAAAATTTAAAAAAGAAGGACAAGATTGCAAGGTATGAGTGCCCATACCCTAGAAAAGACAATGTATGAGTGCTCCTACACAACAAGAATATTTTTAACTCTTGAGGTTTCCATGGTAATGAGACCTATCGAGCTGCACTCTCAAAGTCTCTAGTTACCATGGAAACCTCTCGAATAAAAAATATCCTTGTTGTGTATGAGCGCTCATACACTATCCTCAATGTACACCACACTTACCCATGATTTATTCTATATTATAGGGGTGCGGTAGTGCCACTATAGCTAGGGTAGAGTAGGGTGTTCAATGTTAAATCCTTAACTTTGCACATTAATATATTTGGCTCCCTTTTACAAAATGAGCTGAAATTTTGTATGTGTGTCTAGGAGGCAAGGTATTGATGTGTGGAAATGTTTGTGAAGGTAGCATGTGCAGTTTCTGAGGTCCAGATGTGTCATTTTTTTGTAAATGTAAGATTTTTTTGCTATACTTAACATTGTTTTTTTTGCTCTCGCCTACAGCCTACATGGAAAGGAATGTTTGCCCCAAACCTGCAGGGGACATGTGTCATGTCCCAAGGTAGTGCCTATGATAGGACTGGAGAAAAAATATTAAAGGGTTCCCAAGTTATATGGCTTTAAAATTTAGTGTTTTCTGACCTGCGCATATGCAGTAGGGTTTTTCAAATAACGTTTTGCAGCAAAAGTAAAAATCTGATGCTGCAAATGCCCCTTTTTGCTTTTGCCCACTTGATTGGCAGGGCACAAACATTTTTGGTGCTGTGCCAACCGCCATCTTGTTGAATTCTTCCACCAACTAACAAAGGTAGAAAATATACAAAAATACTTGGATTTCAAAAAACAAACATCAGAACCTAGCTAAACGGGACCCGTTTAGCTAGATTCTGATGTTTGTTTTTAAATATACTGCACACGAATATATTTTCTGGGCACCCAAAATCCCAGGTGCCCAGACTAGTGTTCTCTGTATAAAAACAGCAGGAATTTCTTCACTTCTGTAGCCACAGCTGAACTTGTGCTGCTGGCTGTAGTGTCAGCTGTGAGCTGCCCTTGCCCTGGTGTTTGGTGCCCCCCCCACATACATATACCACTGTCACCTAAAACTTTCCCTGGTGTCTAGTGGTACTCCTCCCCTCGATCCCCATTCCAATGTTTTCAAACTGTCTGTCCAGCCTTTGATGCCATTTCTGTTAACTTTATAACAACTGAGCCAACATACAGAAGCATAACACATTTCAGTTATAGCAGCTTGTTTGTACTGCTGGAGAATCCTGTGACACAAGTTACTGAAGAAAGTTTGAGTCTGAATGCTGGCTCAATGGTTATGATGTTATAAAGTTAACAGAAACAGCATCAAAGACTGGACAGGCAGTTTGAAATTAAAGAAAAGTACTGTTTGTGTCCACTAGCACTCCAAACTCACCCGAGAGTCCATGGTGTTGACTGCTTCTTCTTATCAGTGTGACCCCTGTCACAATCCAGTAGCTGAGCCCAAGACTGACTGCTACACCTGTCGGGACCTGGGAGCTTGAGCCTGCAGAACTGAGCTGGGTTGCTTTTTCAAGAGCCGAGTCAAAGAAGCTCTCAGAGATGAGCCGCATCCCAAGTCTCCAGCTCTCAATTTTTGTTTCCTGGGGTGATGGGCAGTTGGTGATGTACCTAAGGATGATGTGATTCTGGTGACAGTAGCAACTCTGTAATACTGCAAGATGCCCTGCTTACTATATACTGCCTGAGGTAGTGTCTCTGTGGCCCTTGACTATCCTCCCTCTCAAAACCACGTGCAACCAGATTCCATATAATGAAATAAAAATGCATAATGATCCCTCCAAACATCATATCTGCACTCTTATTAGCTTTGAGTTCTCTTGCACATATTGTTCTATTGGTTAGAGCACAGATCTGTGAACATGGAGATCCAGTTTAAAGTTTTAGTCACAAGCTGACTGAAGCCATCAGGGTATTGCCTGTTTATCTCTTTGTACATTAGGGTGGTCCTTTGGAACACCACTCTGTTTGGGAAGGAGAGGCAGTCTTGTCTGCTGTAAAGATTGTTGTAGTGGGTACAGCACTCACATCCTAAAATCTGCCAATATTCATATGTTTTTCCCTAATGTGTAGAGTGGCATGCACCACCCTTCCAATTCAGGCAGTGTCCTGAAATAAAGAAAATGGTCCCTTAATTATTATTTTTTTTACACTGTAAAAAAAGAAAGAAAACAGTCCTTCACTGATCAGCCCACCACCCTTCCCCCACCTCCCACTCAGCACCCACACCCTTAGTACACCCCCACACACCTCACTCACCTGAACAGGTCCCAGGTTTGAGATCCACTCCTGATCGAAGACACGTCTTACTGCTGGAACTGGCAACTGCAATATGAGAAATGAAGGTAACTGTGGTTCACTGTATTTCAATAGGGGTTTCAACTTTAATTCCTAAGTCAGCCATTTTATGATATTTTGGCACTAAATTTTCAACATAGCCATTTGGGGACCCCACCTCATGAACAATGTGACTGTCATTATGCAACTCCTGCCTGAAAACTGATTTTGTGGTCGCTTGTCAAATTCACCTTTTGGGCAGAATATGACAATTTTCCTGACCTTGTTCATGATGTGGGAGTCATAAGAAGGTTATGTTGAAAATCTGGGGTCAAAATATTTAAAAGTACCAAAGTTATGACCATATGTTCGAATTTCACTACACATGCCCATAACTTTGAAAATTTTAAATATTTTGACCCCAGATTTTCAACATAGCCTTCTTATTACCCCACATCATGTATGTGACAGCTGTTATTTTTCAAATCCTGGTCAAAATG
Organism: Neoceratodus forsteri; assembly: GCA_016271365.2. Taxonomy (NCBI): domain Eukaryota; kingdom Metazoa; phylum Chordata; order Ceratodontiformes; family Ceratodontidae; genus Neoceratodus; species Neoceratodus forsteri. Next base: position 816,983,098 of record CM028135.1, read on the forward strand.
TGTTTTCTCACCTGTGGTGCAGAATGGCATTGAAGTTGCGCATAATTACATTTTGGCAGGGATTTGAAAATTTTATGTACCAGGTACTTGAGGTGGGGTAGTAAGATGGCTATGCTGACAATTTGATCACTGTTGTCCTATAAATGAAAGAACAGGGCCTGAGGGCTTGTAGATTCCACAGCTAAGACATTTATCTATAGATGATGGCTCATAGCCTCAGGAAAATAAGGACATGACAGAGTCTGTGCAAGGAATAATTGTGTACTTCATTAATGCCTAGTTAGCTAGTAAGGTCAAAAGATTTGTTGTTTCCAACTCCCACTCATTTCTGCACACACAAGAGTTGCAGTCTTGGGTTCACCATCCCCAACACTCACCCTTCATTCTCATACTGTACCCATCTCAGTTTATTCTCTTATGGAATGTGGTGCGTGTTACGGTTGATGACCCCAAGGCACATTCCCAATGCCTGTTGGTGTTTGCAGGGTGGGGGTGTGGTGTTAGGGTTGGAAACCCTAATGCCACATTTCCCTACTTTTGTGGCTTTAACCCTAACTACAGCATTAATGAAGTTTTTTGCAATTTATTTCCTTACTTTTTGAGATACTATAATCGTATCCTTATTTGCCTGTGAGAGTGCAGGTCCCATCCATCCATAGATGCATATATGTATGTAGCTGTGGAATCACAGGGCCCTCCAGGTTCTGTTCTTCCATTTATAGGACAACATTGACCAAATTGTTGATTCCAGTCCTTTCACAGAAGAAAGGGTTCTGAAAAACTCCTAAAAGTGAAGGTGGACAAAACAATGGGGCCTGATGGAATTCACCCCAGAATTCTAAAAGAATTAAGGGGAGAACTAGTGAAACCACTGACTATCCTTTTTAACAAATTATGGGAGGATGGTGTGGTAACTGAGGACTGGAGGAAGGTGGATGATTCCCTTCACAAAAGTGGGACCAAGACAGAGGCAGGAAACTACAGGCTTGTCAGTTTGACCTCTGTAGGGAAAGTGATGGAATCACTTTGAAGGAAATAATTGTTGAGTACCTAGAGGCCAGTGGGACACAGGACCCAAAGCAGCATGGGTTCACAGCAGGAAGGTCATGTCAGACAAATCTAATTGATTTCTTTGACTGGGTGACCTAAGTAGTAGACCAGGGAGGGCTGTGGACATGGTCTACCTAGACTTTAGCAAGGCATTTGACACAGTCTCACACAAAAGATTAATAGTCAAATTAACCAGCCTGGGAATGGGTCCCAGGGTGGTAGTCTGGGTAAAACATTGGCTGGACAACAGGACACAGCAGGTAATTGTAAATGGAGTCCACTCTGAAGAAAGAGGGGTTACTAGTGGGGTACCACAGGGTTCAGTACTGGGTCCAGTCCTTTTTAATGTCTTTATAAGTGACATTGCAGAGGGACTGGAAGGAAAAGTATGCCTCTTTGCAGATGACACAAAGATCTGCAACAGGGTTGATACACAAGGAGGTGTGGAAAGGATAAGAAGGGACTTGGCAAGGTTGGAGGAATGGTCAGAAGTATGGCAGCTTGGATTCAATGCAAAGAAGTGGAAAATAATGCACCTGGCAAACAAAAACCCAGGGGAAGATTACATAATGGTGGAGTAGTAAAAACAACAAAAATGGAAAGGGACCTGGGGTAATCATATCAGATGACCTTAAGGTTACCAGCAACGTGAAAAGGCAGTAGGGAGGCTGGGGGATACTGGGATGTATAGGGAGAGGCCTCACCAGCAGAAAACAGGAAGTTGCCATCCCTCTGTACAGATAGTTGGTGAGATCTTATCTGGAGTACTGTGTCCAGTTCTGGAGACCCCATCTCTGCAAGGACATAGACAGTATAGAGGCAGTCCAGAGGAGGGCAACAAAAATGGTACAGGGTCTGCAAGAGAAGCCATATGAGGAGAGACTAAAGGAGCTTAATATGTATACAATTGAGGAAAGGAGGGAGATGGGGATATGATAGAAATTTTTAAGTGCCTCAGTGGAATAAACAAAGTCCAAGAGGGTAGCATCTTTCAGAAAAGAGATGTGCAAGAACAAGGGGACACAATTTGAAGATGGGGAGGTTCAGGGGCAATGTGAGAAGTATTTTTTCACAGAAAGGGTGGTGGACGGAACAGCCTTCCTGAGGAGGTTGTGGGGTCTAAAACTGTGGAGAATTCAAGAAGGCATGGGACAGACATAAGGCAATTTTTGTGGTGGGTAGGAAGAAATAGGCTGTTGGTTAACTAGGATCTGCAGCTTATCCTGTAGGTAGGGAAATGGGCAGACTAAGTGGGCCAAGCGGTCCTTATCTGCTGTTAAAGTCTATGTTTCTATGTTTCTGTGTTACACATACTGTGTATATCTATATCTATATCTGTATCTCTATATATATATGTAACCCCTTTCCCCTCTGCCTTTTTAGCAAAACGACAAGTGGCATGCTGTTGAAGCTGACAGCAGTACCTGGTGGGACTGGGTTGGAGGATGAGGTTACTCGGCACAGGGGCCTAGGTTTGCTTCTGCACAGGGCACCCAAGTAAATCCGAACACAGGAAGCAATAACTGTAATGTCCAGAACCAGGAATGGGATTCTTCAGTGTGGCTTTTATTCACATACAAGCTGAACCAACAAAGCATAGACGGACCCCCATGGGGCTACATTCCTGGTAATGCAGATTAGAGACAACAGAACACTTTATCACTATTTCCAGCCCTCAGGCTCTAAACCCACCGGGCACACAGCCCGGACTTGCACGCAACTTTAGGTACACAGCCTGACTTGTACACTACTTGGGTTTTCCCCACAGGCCTGGCTCCCCCGCCGGCCACTTGATCCGCGGTCCATTTTGGGAATGAACCAATTATCCTGTTGTGGCTCCCCAAACCACACTAGAGCCTTCGAATCTTATCATCACTGGCCAAGTGCCTGAGGTAAAGTAGAAATCCACAGAGCAAATCCGTAGAGGTGGACCTGATCACTAAAGATGGGTTGGGGATCTCCCATCTCCAGCTCCCACAGCCCATACCCGGCCATTTCTCTGGAAACTAAACAATTCCTTTACTGAAAACTTGCAAATGCAGATTCCTGGGTAGACGTATGTCACATCTCCTCTACATATCATTTTCATCCCAGTAAGCTCTGGACTCGAACCTACTTTTACTTTGTTGCTTAGCATATTACTCTAGGCCTCCCACTATCTCAGTAGTTCAATCCCATTGTCACACAAGTCCAAGGGTGAAAACTTAGGCCCTTTCAGGAAGAGCAGACACCCACCCTCCGGTTGCAGGTGCCCCACAGGTGACTCACAAGTCTTCTTGTTCCCAAATAAAATCTGGAACAAACAGGCAGCTTCTCCATTACTAGCAGAACTAGGGGGTTGCCTCAGGAATTTACAGGAAACCCTTTCCTGCCCCCATCCCCAGAGGGAGGGGGCACTGAGACCCGAAAACAGCGGTCTCCACCACTTCAATTATCTTCTGTGTCTCTCTTTTGGTGCAAACACACCCTTATTACCTAAAAGTAGCCCTCTGTCAGGGCTGAGGCTCCTAGAGCCTACACTGAGCTGCTGTGCTGCTTTCACAGCAAGCTCCCAACACCAGCTGACCACAGACTACTGTTCAAACCTCCCAACGTTCTATTCCAACTCCCTTGCTGCATATTCCATTGTGGCTCATGCAGCTGCAATAGTTCTATTGGTGATGTCATCCCTCAGTCTCAGCTGAGACTGAGAACAGAGTGAGACAGTGTGAAACCCATTTAACTGGAGTTTCACAAGCTGCGTTCCCTGCCTACCACTAGGTCTTACTGGGATTCTAGTAACCCCGGGTAACAAGGGGGTTATACTCGCCCTTGACCAGGAAAATGACTGTCCACAGTCATTATTTACCCGGCCTTAGGCCATCCAACCCTATGTGCTACCTGCGGAGGGGGGTGATCAGGCCCCCTCCTACCATGTGCAAGCACAGGCAGGCAACACTAAGGGCCTAGAGGCCTTTAGCTGATATATCAGCCTCTACACTATCCACTTACTGTGGACACCTAGTGGCTCTGGTAGAACTATCCAGAGCATAGCCCTGATAGATCAGCACTGTGGTCCCAATGGCCATTCAGGACCACAGCCTGTCTATCCCCCCTAACCATCTAGGAAAATGTATCCTCTAATCTAATACCCACAAAACAAAAACAACCAGGGACCTCCCCGACCTTGGGCAACCTGCAACCACACACCACTAAAATACCACATTTTATACCACTTTACTGCCTCCTCCCTACCCCCAAAACCACACCTGTGGAAGGAAAGGGTTAATACAGTAACAACAACAATAACACCACAGTACTTTAAATTTCTACACACTAAAGTACTAGTGAGGAACTCCTATGAGCCCCTTCTCCTCTTCTTGTCTTCTCTTCTGTCTTCCCAGGAACACCTGTAAGAAAAAGAAAGACAACACACACTCCTAATCTGCATACACAGTCTACCTAGACCACTACCATCAAAACACTGGAGAATCACCAAAAGATTTTTTTTTTAGAAAAGGTAGAAAAACAGTATTTACATTAAAACAACAACATGATTTACAATAACATTTGGGGGAATGGAGTGCCTTAAAAGTCCCAACTAGTGACCACAATGCCCGAAGGCTAGTCCAATAAAGAGTCTCTCTGGGCGGGCCGGTGAAGCACAGTTCTAACAGGCAACGTCCCAGGGAGAGTCTTTGAGGACAGTTCACAAATTTTGGAGTCTGCTAGTGTAGGTGTGTGCTGCAATGTCATAAAGATAGAAAAGTTGGGACTTACCAGCCCCTTGTAGAATGGAAATTCTGCACTGACCTGCACCTCTGACGAAGACTCTCCCTGACAGCATTTCTTCCGATACAGCTGGGCGGACATCTTCCAGGAATCACAGGAGAGCACATCTGGGAACTGCTGGGTTGATGTCATCTCTAGAGATGGAACCTTAGAACAGGAACAAAAAAAAAAAACAGCTGGTCCGACGTCATCCGATTACCAGGTGATGAACAGGATACAGTTGGGCTGGTGTCTCTCTGGATCTGAAGTCATCTGGTGGGCCAGTCGATGGATTATGGAAAGGCCAGTACACTGTAGAACTGATGAATGTGGGGCACCTGAGTCCTGGATGTCCATATTGGCAAATCAATAAAGGCACTTCACAGTCTTGTGTGGCAGTATTGACTACCACTGCTCGGCTTTCCATTTTGTAGGCACGGGCACATTTGCTGGGAGGTCCTTGCACTGAGGCCAATAGTACCAGGGGTCAGGAGCTTGAATTATTACCCTGTCTGGGCGCACATAATTCACACAGTGGGAGATTTCACGTCCCTCTCCATCCACTATTCGCACTCTGTCTATAAACAGTGTCCTGCCTCTCTTCCACTGGGTATACTTCTGGTGAAACAGTCTGTTCTTTACATGCTTATTGGCCCCAGGGTGCACACTTTTCATTGCTTTGTCCCAGATTCAGGATTTCCTGCTGTTCTCAATCTCCTCCCAGACTTTCTGAGGAAAGGTAGGAAAGGTCATACCATAGATCTCATTTGCCTTTCTTCAACCAGTCTCTCCTCTTTACTTGCTTTGGTCAATCTAAGACCACTGGCCTGGTTTGGGGGTGGCCAGTCCTGGTTCTGCCAGCTACGCATCCTTAAAGAAATTAGAAATGGATCCCTGACTTCTTCCTCTTGCAAAGCCAGGGCAGTGGCATCACCACTTTCTTCCATGCATTCCTCTGAGGCAAGATCTTGAGGCTGTGTACCCATTCCATTTTCACAAGGCCACATAGGTTCCCCCTCATCTTCCTCTTCACTGAGGATCTGAGCCCAGGAGTGAGCAGTCGTTCTCACTCCTGAGACTATCCACTCATCACTAGGCGTGAAGGTCGACACCTCCCACTCAAAAGCCTCCCGCATCTCATCTTCGCCTAAGAGACTTGGGCTAGCCCCCCCCCTCCAGGGGTCTATTGATGCTTTATCCGAACTTTCCTTCTGGGATCCAGCATCCGAAACTTCAACTTCAGGTTTTCTCTCTAACTCTGCACCCTCTAGCTTTGTGCCACACTCCCCCGAGGGACCTTTCTCCTGGTGCTGTGTACTGCCAACTGCAGATTCCTGAATCTTTGTCCATGTGGGAGCCAACCGAATTTGAGGTGCTTTATACAAGCCATATTTTTCTAGGCATCCAGCACAGTGAGGAATTATGAAGACGTCCCTTCCAGCTCTCAAGCATATTTGACATACATGCACTTGATATACAGGAACTGCCACATGAGGAGGCAGTTGTCCTCCATAGCACCACTTTTCAATATTCCTCAGTCTATTCACTGCTGCTGTTACTGCAACCCGGGCATGATCCGGGTAACGAGCTGGTCCTGAGGTCATAACTGCAGAAAAACAAACAAAGGTTCACTGTAACTGAAAGTCCCACTTTACTGAACACATTCTTTAGTTGTAAAATGGCTCCTGTGCTGCTGTGTTTACTTTACTACCCCACCCTGTAATGGCGGCGGCAGCACTCCTGTGCATCAACATTCAGAAATTGGGTCAAGCCACTGCGCACCCGATTTACACAAACTACTGATAACTTTTGCTCAAACTGCACAAACTTGCACTGTTCTTGCTTTAAACACATTTACAGGATTTTCCACAGACTTTTACATGCTGGTAACATTTTTTACTACAGTCCCTTAAAGCCTCAGGTTTTTAAGCACAGGATTGCCTGTATAACTAGTGCTGCACATTGGCTACAACTCACAGTCTCTCTCTGGCTTCAAACTTTAAACTGAGGCTGGACTCATTACTATGCACACAGTCAATGGCTTAACAGACTTGCACTTGCTGGCAGGACTTGACACAGTCATTACTTGCAAAGCGACTACACTGCTGCACACACATTTATATGGCATAGGGCAGAAAATCACTGTTTGAGCAGTTTTTAGGTTGTTACTTACTGTTATCAGTAGCAGTTTGCTGCGATGGGGAAAAATGGCCTGCAGCCAGTTCTTGGAGGCCTCAGAACAGAAATGGGTGGGCAGTCCTGCTGATCGTCTTCTCGACCACCACTCTTGCAATTCTGATGATCAATTAGCGGGTTGAGCCCGATTTTAAACAAGATAGTCTATTTTTACAAAGTTTACAGCGATTTTAACACTCTGCGACACTCCTTCACTAGCCAGTACACGCACTCCACTCACACTCCCTCTCGAATGCTGGGGCAGTCACTGTAGAGCTGGCTGAGGGGCGGGACTGATCTCAGCCTGACCAATCACACGACACCATGCAAATGAGCCTCTTCTTCCTCCGAGGGCTCTTCTCCTCACGGCGATCATCGAGCAGGCAAATTTAAACTGCAGAATGCAACTTTTTTTCTTTACCAACCTACTCCATGGTGGGAGCCCATTTCAGACATTTAACATAGCCATTACACCTGCAAGTCTCTCATTCATTCAAAAAGCATTTCCAATGTCCAGGGCACAATTTTCCTGTTGCTACCCCTAGTCTTCCACACTTTTTCTTTACCACAGTTAATTTTAAAAGCATTACCAATGTCCAGGGCACAATTTTCCTGTTGCTACCCCTAGTCTTCCACACTTTTTCTTTACCACAGTTCATTTTAAAAGCAGGCAAAAACGCTGCAAACAATTGATGCAGGACAAGAGCACACTCTTTGGCTTTACTGCTCCTTGGTAAACAGTTGGCAATTTTAAACAGCAGCATAAGATCCACAGCACACAGCAACACTAGATAAATTGCTTCAACTTTTTGGGCTGCCCTCTGCCAGGTAGCAAATGCTAGCCCCTTTGCCCGAGCACCTTCCTTCCTTCCTGAACTAAATCCAAAGCGGTGCCTCCATTTTTGTAACCCCTCACCCCTGCCTTTTTTTAGCAAAACAACAGGTGGCATGCTGTTGAAGCTGACAGCAGTACCTGGTGGGGACTGGGTTCGGGGAGGATGAGGTTACTCGGCACAGGGGGCCTAGGTTTGGCTACTCTGCACAGGGGCACCCAAGTAAATCCGAACACAGGAAGCAATAACTGTAATGTCCATAACCAGGAATGAGATTCTTCAGTGTGGCTTTTATTCACATACAAGCTGAACCAACAAAGCATAGACGGACCCCCATGGGGCTACATTCCTGGTAATGCAGATTAGAGACAACAGAACACTTTATCACTATTTCCAGCCCTCAGGCTCTAAATCCACCAGGCACGCAGTTTGGGTACACAGCCCGACTTGTACATTACTTGGGTTTTCCCCACTGGCCCGGCTCCCGTCGGCCACTTGATCCAGCAGTCCATTTGGGAATGAACCAATTATCCTGTTGTGGCTCCCCAAACCACTAGAGCCTTCGATTCCTAGAGGAATTTTCCTTCCAATCCCATCTGGGTACTTTCTCATCACTGGCCAAGTGTCTGAGGTAAAGTAGAAATCCACAGAGCAAATCCGTAGAGGTGGACCTGGTCACTAAAGATGGGGGGTCTCCCACCTCCAGCTCCCACAGCCCATACCCGGCCATTTCTCTGGAAACTAAACAATTCCTTTACTGAAAACTTGCAAATGTAGATTCCTGGGTAGATGTATGTCACATCTCTACATATCATTTTCATCCCAATAAGCTCTGGACTTGAACCTACTTTTACTTTGTTGCTTAGCCTATTACTCTAGGCCTCCCACTATCTCAGTAGTTCAATCCCCACATTGTCACACAAGTCCCAGGGTGAAAAACATAGGCCCTTTCAGAAAGAGCAGACACTCACCCTCTGGTTGCAGGTGCCCCACAGCCACTCACAAGTCTTCTTGTTCCCCAAATAAAATCTGGAACAAACAGGCAGCTTCTCCATTACTAGAAGAACTAGGGGGTTGCCCCAGGAATTTGCAGAAAACCCTTTTCTGCCCCCATCCCAGGAGGAAGGGGGCACTGAGACCCCAAAGCAGACGGCTCCGCCACTTCAATTACCTTCTGTGTCTCTCTTTTGGTGGAGACACACACCCTTATTACCTAAAAGTAGCCCTCTGTCAGGGCTGAGGCTCCTAGAGCCTACACTAAGTTGCTGTGCTGCTTTCACAGCAAGCTGCCAACGCCAACTGACCACAGACTACTGTTCAAACCTCCCAATGTTCTATTCCAACTCTCTTGCTGCAGATTCCATTGTGGCTCATGCAGCTGCGATAGTTCTATTGGTGATGTCATCCCTCAGTCTCAGCTGAGACTGAGAACAGAGTGAGACAGCGTGAAACCCATATAACTTGAGTTTCACAAGCTGCCTTTCCCGCCTACCACTAGGTTCATTGGAATTCTAGTAACCCCGTTAACAAGGGGGTTATTATATATATACATCTTACACTTGTGCAGTAGTGCATGTATAGTTATGGGTGAACATGGTGTTTAATGCTTAACCTAAATTTCTGCACCTTAATAACTTTGGCACTATTCATAAAATTGCATAAAATTTGGCATGCATAATCTAGGTACCAAATTTCGAGATGTGGGATGTTTTGTGATGGATGCTTTTCTGATTCTGAGATGAAGAGACATCAAAAAACATGAAAGTGCCTTTTTTTGGACATTTCTTTGTTCTCACGTACTGGAAAGGTGGTTTGGAATTTTGTTCCAAAACTTTCAGGAGAGAAGGGCCTGTGCCAAGAGTGTGCCTTTTGAAGGTTCTAGAGTTACAAGGTTTTGAAATTTGGCTTCTGAACATGCTCAGTAGGGTTTTCAGGATAACTCTCTGATATGACCCATAAAATCTTTTGTGAGCTGTGTTGTGTTTTGGGGTCATGAGAAAACTTTTTTAGGTGATGACAGCCCCATCTTTTTTTTTGTTTGAAAAAAATTGTGAAATACATAAAGGTGATGAATTTGAAAAACAAACACCTGAACCTATGTAAGTGGGACTTGTTTAGTTAGATCCTTGTGTTTTTTTTTAAATGACCTCAGAAATACCTTTGCTAGGCACTCCAAAAATCTTGGGTATCTAACTTAGTGAGGGGGGCTGATTTCTGGGTAGTGAGTCAAGAATTCTTTAGTCACACATAAAATACTGCAACCAAAGAATCTTTGGTTTGCACAAAAAAAAATTATCTGAGTGGCTGACATGATTTGGAGACTGCTATGTTGATTCTTCTTCTTATGTGTACTGCAGCTTATCAGTGAACTGTGATTTTAATTCAATTTGTTTAATACCTGCTACTTGTGGGTCCTTTTGTGCCCCAAAGAGATACATTTAAAATGCTCATTGCTTGTGGGTCCTCTTGTGCCCCAAATGCTATGTTTAAAATACCCTCTGCTTGCTGGTACTTTTGTGCGTTTCATTAGTATCCCATTCCTTAGTGTTACTCTGTTGTATCAGTGCTGATCATTAGTCTTAATTCATGGTGTGGGTCTAGAAAGAGCCTGCAACTTTCTGCGTCTCGGGTCCTGGTGGCAAGAGTGTGGCAGAGCTATACTGACACTACTCGGTGAGGTCATTATCAGGCTTAAATAACTGCAAATTCTCAGCATCAGTACTGGAGATTATCCTGAATATCTGGTGTTGGACTAGAAAGAGCCCAAAACCTTCCAATCTTTGGGTCCCAGCAGCAAGAGTGCAACCTGAGCTATACTGACACTGCTGTTTGACAGCATTATATATTTAATTAATCTCAAAAACTAAACTAAAAAAAAAACTGATTTGTATTCATAATTAAATAGCTTTGTTACTACATGTATCTGTACAAAAATAAAACTTACGTAGCACAAGCACAATTTGTTTCTTTAATTGGGAAGTGGTCAGATTAGGTCAATTTCTGATTAAGTTAAGAGCGCTCATTCTTACATTATCAGTACAGAATACCTAAGGTCCTTAAGGCCTTAGGGGTAATCTCCTCAGAGAAATGCTGGTGGTGTGACGAGATCGGCTCTCTGTCCCATATCCTGTGGCCCTGTCCATTGGTTCGACCTTTTGGGGAGCAGAGTCTGCAATACTGCCAACAGAGTTAAGCTAGCCCTGGCAAGACAAAATACAGGTGAGCAGGTACAGGCAAAGTGGGCAAGCATTAAGGATGCAATACTTGAAGCAACATCCCTTTGTGTTAGAGAGAGAAAAGCTAGAGCAAAATAAGGAGGAAACCACTTTGGTTCTCAAAAACAATAGCAGAAAAGGTCAGAGTCAAATGTCTGGCCTACAGGAAATATAAGGGAATGCAGCAGGACAAAGATAGGGAGGCATCCTGAACTTTCCTAAGGGAAGCAGGGAAGGCAGTAAGGCAGGCAAAGGCCCAAACTGAGGAAACACTAGCACGGACAGTAAAAGAAGGGAATACGACTTTTTATAGATACATTAGTGAAAGGAGAAAGTCCAGAGGCGATATTGCTAAGATCAAAGGGGATAAGGAGGAGTGTGTGGAGGAAGACCAAGGAAAAGCATCTATCCTAAATAGATACTACTGCTCAGTATTTACTGAGGAGAAGGTAGGGCAGGGTCCACAACTCAGCACCATGGACATAGGGGGGAGGGAGGTGTGCACCAGTTGCTTCACAAAAGAAAGGGTCCTACAAGAGTTCACTAAGCTCAGGGTGGACAAGGCAATGGGACCTGATGGCATACATCCCAGAGTACTAAAGGAGCTAAGGGTGGAACTAGCAGAGCCATTATCAGAACTGTTTAGTGAGTCTCTGAGCACAGAAAAGGTCCCAGAAGACTGGAGAAGGGCTCATGTGATCCTGCTCCCACAAGAGTGGTAGGAGGAGGCAGGAAACTACAGACCAGTCAGTCTTACCTCAGTAGTGGGCAAGATTATGGAGGAACTCCTTAAGGAAAGGATAGTGCAACACCTGGAATCCATAGGCGCACAGGATCCAAGACAGCATGGGTTTACAACAGGAAGGTCCTGTCAAACTAATCTCATAGATTTCTTTGACTAGGTAACCAGAATGGTGGACCAAGGGAGAGCAGTTGATACGGCCTATCCTGACTTCAGCAAAGCTTTCGATACTGTTCCACATAGAAGATTGATTAATAAGCTAGGTAGGCTCGGGGTGGGTCAGAAGTTGGTCAACTGGGTGGCAAACTGGTTGGTGGGCAGAAAACAGAGAGTGGTGGTAAACGGTATACAGTCAGAAGAAATGCAGGCCACAAGTGGGGTACCTCAGGGGCCAGTCCTCTTCAATATCTTCATCAGTGACATTGCAGATGGACTGGAGGTAAGAATGTCTGTTTGCAGATAACACCAAGATCTGCAACAGAGTAGATGATCCAGATGGGGTGGGCAGAATGAGATGAGATCTGGATAAAACTGGCAAAATGATCAGAAAGAGTGGCAAATGGGGTTTAGCGAAAGAAGTGCAAGATCATGCACATAGGGAAGAGAAACCCTGAAGCCACCTATAGGTTGGGAGGGGAGTTGCTGGCAATCACAGGGGAAGAAAGAGACTTGGGCATCATCATCACCATCACAGATGACCTGAAATCATTCAAGTAGACCACTAAAGCAGTAGGTAAGGCTAGAGGGATGTTGGGGTGTATTAGTAGGGGTATTGCAAGTCGTAAAGGAGATAATAATCCCTCTTTACAAGACACTGGTTCAGCCCCATCTGGAGTACCGTGCAGTCGAGGCCCTCACCTGCACAAGGACATTAACCAAATGGAGGCAGTCCAGAGAAGGGCAACCAAAATGGTGCAGGGACTGCATCAGAAAACATATGAGGACAGAATAACGGAGCCCAATATGTATACCCTACAGCAAAGGAGGGAGAGAGGTGATATAGTCAAAACATTCAAACATCTTAAGGGCATTAACAAAGTGAAAGAGTCTAACATGTTTCAATATAAGAAAAATAGTGGGGCAAGAGGTCACAGCATGAGATTAGAGGGAGGCCGATTAAGGGGTAATGTGAGGAAGTTCTTTTTCACAGAAAGGGTAGTGGATGCACGGAACGACCTACCTCAGGAAGTGGTGGATATGGACTTCCGGTTGTGATGGCCACTAGATAGATGTGCTTGACATCGCTCCACCGAACCTCCACTTAAAAACCACCTTTTCCTTTACAAAGCTGCCTTAATAAGCAAAAGAATCCTTTCCTAACTAATATTAATCTGTATTTCTGTTGAACCTGGTTGATTATCCTGACGGCTAACCTACAAGAAATAATGATGAAATCTCAGAGGCCCAGACACACGCCCCCACCGTCTCCTGAGAAGGACTTACCAACAAAGTGCATTAAAGCGGGCGGCACTGAAGAATCCCCCACTCCACATTTGCTGACTGAAGAGACCTTCTTTGAGGGATTGGCGCCAATTAAGGAGTCCCTCCAAGCAGTAGTCAGGGACTTGCAATCACTTAAAAACTCCATGGAACAGCTAACAATCTGCACTAGTGATAACGAAGCATGTATCTCCTCTCTTTGTGACTGGAGGGCCCAACTTGATCCGGAGATCATATCACTGCGGCAGTGCCTACGCAAGACGGAGTACAAGCTGGAGGACCTTGAGGGTTGATCCAGAAGAAACAATCTCGTTGTACTAGGGCTTTCAGAAGGCAAAGAGGGAGTTAACCCTATCTCTTTTGTACAGAAAATGTGCACAAAACTAGTCAGGTCCTCACCTAATGGCCCGACATACATTGTAGAAAAAGCGTATCGGGCATTGAGGCCCACACCTCCAGCCGGCTCTCCCCCTCGACCTCTCATATTCAGGCTGCTAAATTATCTGGACAAACAGATAATATTGGAGAAGCTAAAGGATGTCAAAGAGGTCCAGTGGGACAATGCTAAAATACATATGGCTCAAAATTTGCCATTATCAGTAAGGCAGAAATGTACAGAAATGCATCCGATCGTTGTCAGGCTTATTGCTGCAGCGGTAAGATTTCGTATGCGATACCCGGGCAATGCTGCAAGTCAACAAAGAAGGGCAGTGGATTTCTTTTGACAACGTGAGTAAAGCTACAATGGAGCTCAAGAAACTGTATCCAGACCTTTTCCGATGAATAGGAGTGACAAATCCTTTAATTCAAAATAGACATATGTCACTAAGTTGACTATTCCGTTGAAAGAACCTAAATATCACCAGGTCCTGTGAAGCAATAAATGTATTGCTATGACTTGCTAGAATTCCCAATTGGACCCTGTGTTGTCCTATGATGTTAATGTCCAAGTGAGACAGACAACTAGTTATTTGAGAAATAATAATTTAAATTACATAATTAAAAACTTCTTCTGTGATCTGCTCTAAGTAGGACTATGATCCATGAGGTAATGGATGTCTGGACAAGCCTTTAAACAGAACCAGATGAGAGGTCCAAAAGGCTTGTAAGATTAAGCATAGATACCAGAAGTGTGATTTAATATAAAGACATGTTAGTCAAAATGTTTGTTTCTTAGTCTTGACGTTTGTGCACAGTTAACTGTTACTAGTTACAGGCTTCTTTAACTATAGATAAGTAGATATTAAAAGATTATATGCATATCTCTAATTTTTAAAGAGGAAATGAGAAAAGGTTTAAAACTTACTTCCGGATGTCTGCCTAAAGCGGGGCGGGGAGAGGGTGGGACTGTCTGTTTGGTGGTGGAACAGAATTGCAACCGACCAATTAAAGGGAGTACGGTCCAGAGGACTGATGGCTATGTTGTTTTGGTTGGAATAGGGGTGTTTTTGATTGGGGTTAGTAATATTAGCTTTGTAATGCAAGTAGATGTTCAAAGAAAGATGCTAGATACAATTTTTATCCTGATCATGACGAATTGGGTTTATAGTCATGAAGTAGCCAAATATAGTTAATTAATAAGGCCAAATTATTTAACTCTCCCTTGTTTCAGGCAACATAGCTACCCCAGTTTCAAGGGGGGGGAAATTCCTTGCCCCAGATCACGGTTCCAACTCCCAATGGCAGTGAGATTTATATCTTGGAACGTTAAAGCGGCTCAAACCCAAGTTAAGCGCCATCAAATTCTTAAACATCTGGAGACCATGCAATGCAATGTGGCCCTATTGCAAGAAACGCACCTTCTAGATACAGAAAGCAACCTCTTTAGGAGAAGGCAAATAGGACAGGTATATGTAGCAGGTAATGCAATGGCACAAAGAGGAGTAGCCATTCTAATTTCTAAGGGGACACAATTTAAAATATAGCAATCCCAAATTGATATACAAGGGAGATATATATTTCTTAAGGGACTCCTAAACTACACTGAAACTATTCTAGGTTCCATATATGGACCTAATGTTGATTCGCCAGAATTTTTTGCAGTATTAACAAATACCCTAAACCTTTTCCCCGACTACCCACAATAATTGCTGGAGACTGTAATCTGTTTTTCACCAGTATTAGATAGATCAACTTGTAGAGGGGCTAATCTCTCTCCAGCACAAAGAGCTCTAAGGGAATTCACAGCAACCTACAACCTTAATGATCCCAGCAGAATACTAAATCCCACTGCTAGGGGATATACCTTTTATTCGCCAGTTCATAAGTCACTATCCAGAATTGATTACTTCTTAGTAAATAATTCAGTATTAGACGGTCGAATAGGTAGTGGTACGTCCCTGAGAGTTATTTCCGACCATGCACCTGTATGGATGAAAGGTACTTTATCACATCAAAAAGCCAAAAATGGTATATGGAAACTGAATACACAGCTTCTTCAAGATGAACAAGCATTGCACTGCTTTAAATAAATAATTGCCCAATTCCTTGCACACAATCAGGGATCTATACAGGACATTAATAAACTTTGGTGTGCCCTGAAATGTGTGGTCAGAGGAGAGTGTATCTGACTATCTACCATTCGGGAAAAAAAAGAAGGAAGCACTATCCTCCTCACTCTTATCACAAATTCAAACTTTAGAAAATCAACAAATGAATCAACAGAGTGAGGAGACATTGGAGCAACTAGCCAAATTAAAGAATCAATATTCAGAATCTCTAAGAGGACACGTTCAGAATATGCTCTTTAAGACCATGTTAAATATATTGAGCAGGGTGATAAAGCTAGCCATCTATTAGCCCTTCAATTGAGGAAACAAAGACTCTAGGATAGTAGTGGCTCTCAACTCCCTTATGGACAATTCCCTCCTTACCACTCCCAAAGAAATCGTTAGAGAGTTTGAGGAATACTACAGCTTCTTATACTCTTCACAAATTCCTACCACCTCTATTGTAGATATACAGACATATCTTAATGACCTCTCACTCTCTTCTCTCCAACAATCACATGCAAAAACCCTTGAAGGGGACATAACTCAACAAGAATTATGGGAGACTATTGATTCATTGCCGGATGATAAGGTGCCAGGCCCAGATGGCTTTCCACCCCGCTTTTATAAAGTATTTAAAGAGCAACTTTCACCCCTAATACTAAGCATGTTCACTTACCTATGTAACTCCGGACTGTCTGACTCTTTCCTATTAGAAGCCATCATAATAGTGCTCCTTAAGCTGAATAAATCTCCACAATTGGTCTCTAACTACTGCCCAATCTCCCTGATGAATTATGACATAAAACTCTGCCAAGATTCTAGCCACCAGATTGGCACGCATTTGGACCCCACTACTCAGTCCAGAACAAGTGGGATTTGTAGCTGGCCGCTCTTCAGCTGACCACCTCAGGAATTTGTTCCATGTTTTCTCTGCATCCAGAGTAGCACCTTACCCAATGGCACTGGTATCTCTGGATGCAGAGAAAACATTTGACAGGGTAAACTGGGCTTTTCTATTCGAGGTACTTAAAAAATGTGGCCTTCCCCATAAATTTATACAGTGGATACGATTATTATATGCGTGCCCCACATCAAAAGTTTATTGCAATGGCATCTTCTCAGAATTATTTCCCTTATATTCTGGAATGCATCAAGGGTTCCCCTTCTCACCACTACTCTCTAACTTATATCTGGAACCACTTTTATACCATCTCCAGCACTCCTCCCCAGGTACAAGGTATTCAGATTGGTGAATGGAACCTTCGCCTTTCAGTATACATGGATGACATTATGCTACACATCACTAACCCAAAGACTTCCCTTCCAGCAATAATTTCCATCATAGAAACATACAGAACTTTATCTAGCTATAAACTGAATATAACTAAATCAACAATTATGCCATTAAACTCTCACACTTATCGTTTAGAAATAGAGGGCCTCCAGCTAAGCTGGTCAACCCAAATTAAATATTTGGGACTTACAATAACACCTAATTTATCACAGGTTAGAAAACTGAACCTTGATGCCAAATTAGGAGTCATACAACAAGATCTTGACAGATGGGCTCCCATATATCTTTCTTTACAACGAAGAATCAACGTAATCAAAATGAATATACTCCCAAGGCTGTTTTGTCCCTTAAATATGTTAAATTTCTATCTTCCACAAACCTGGTTTAAGAAAATTCAACATATTATCTCCAAGTTTCTCCGCAAATTTGACTTCACTCCTCGAATCACTTCGCGGAGTGAATTGGGGCCACTTCATCCATCACTAATGCTTTTGAAGAGTTTGATGTGTCCAATTCCATATTAAGTAAAGTATTTGTATCACCACCAATAATGATGTATTCACAATCACATGCACATAGAACCTTTTTTTTTTTGCCAACTCTGTTTATCTCCATACTTGGGGCAGGGGATGGCGCCTATCTCCTATTCCACCCTGTACACAGGCTCTCAACACATACTTCATCTGGCCTCCACTTTGGCTGCATGGTGGAGAGGACTGTGGCTTACCATCAATGGATGGCCCATCCCGGCTGGGAATGGGGGAGAGACCAACATCACCATGGAGCCCCCGCGCTGGGTTATGCCAGGCTTTGTTTGGCTGGAGGTATGGTAGGCCATCGGGGGCATCATGCCACTCTCACATGTGGGGCTTTTCTTGTTTGGTGCTCTAGGAGGAGGACATGCAATGAAGCCTGCATGTCAAGTGACACACTCCCATGCAAGCCACGTAAGCCTCTGCCTCCTCCAATCCCTTCTGAAATGTTCCCAGCTGCATAGGCATCCAGCCACCACT
Organism: Neoceratodus forsteri; assembly: GCA_016271365.2. Lineage (NCBI taxonomy): Eukaryota > Metazoa > Chordata > Ceratodontiformes > Ceratodontidae > Neoceratodus > Neoceratodus forsteri. The sequence goes on from CM028135.1 coordinate 817,001,102, forward strand.
GGGTGCCACTGAGCACTGGGACTCACAGAAGGCCACCCTTGGGAAAGGAGAGCTTGTCAATGGCAGCTCAATCTTTCACCCTCCCTCCTCCCCGGCTGACCCTCAGTGACTTGGGCTTGCTCCTCAACTCGGGTCATCAGCTGATGTGAGGTGTGGCTTCCAGTGCCTCAAACCTCAGTGCCACTGAACAGGCCTTCATAGACCCTTATTGACTGAAGCAAAAAAAGAATAAAACTACTGAATGGAGCATAAATGGAACCTGTTACCAAAGCAAACATTCTATTTCTGTTTTAAAAGAGAAGTCTTTCCTCTTCATCTGAAAAAGAATCAATAATTTTACCTTTAAAGCCTTTACTAATTAATAACACTACCCTTTACTATTACCTTTTAAACAGGAGAGAAATATACTTCTTTAGTCACCCTATTTTTAATTTTGAGATTCTTGTTTATTCAGGTAAAATTTTTGGAGTGCCTTTTTGTCTTATATGTCTTATATTATTTTGAGAACTCTGTATGTTTTTATTTGTCTATTTATTCCATTCACATTCTGTGTCATAAACTTCAATAAAGACCAGTTTTGTGTAATAAAAACATCTTGTAACCAAAATTTGCATTTTTCAGTACTTATACAGTATTTTCCCATCTCAGGTCTCTTTCTTTGACATTTTCCATCTTCTAACTAAGGGAGGTGACTTCCCTCCCTCTTGAGTCCTTTCCCCACTATATTTGAAGTTGAGCTGTGGAACAAGTCCGCACAGAAAGGAGACTATTACTCTGCATTTAGTTAGAGCAATGGCTGTTGCACATCTCTCCCAGAGGAACACATTCCATAGACATTAAACATATTTAACTATTTTATTTATTAATCAATGTAAACCATCATTCTAATGAACTGATGAACCCTACCCAATCAACCAGAAAACGTCACCAATATTTTTAATTACTTGATCATTTTTATAGCGTAATAGTTGCTGGTAAAAATGATTAAATGCTAAATTTAGTTTCAATACAATTTTCACATTTTAACCCCCCCCCAAACATGACCTTTGACAGTTCACATTACTGCACATTATGCAACTGAAAAGACAGGTTATGTAAAATTTTGAAACAGTGAAGGTAAGCAAATCTTGAAATTATTCAAAGCTTTTTCATTGCTGTTGTGACTCAAGATCTGACCATTCAAAAATACTTACAGTCCAGTTGAGAGTATTATAATAGATTTGATGTTTTTGGATCATAACATTTGCTGAGTGTTCAAGATTGGCTTTGTATGATTCCAGAGTTCTGATGAAAAATCATATCTGATACCCATTTCCTGGTCCAGAAATAACTTTTTATTTTCAGAAATTACTTTTATTATTTTCCATTTGTATTCACTTTCCAGAATGTTAAAGTGAATATTGAGTAGATTTTTAAACAGTCTAGATATGGCTGTTAACAGTTCCTCTTTTTCCCATTCAGTTTGGATTCCAAAAATTCAGATTTTTCTTTCTTCCTCTGTTCTCTTGGTCATCTTGTTTAAGTGTGATTGGTTGTATTTTTTAAGACTTTTAACTTCTTCAATATGTGGACTTACATTGTCCTCCAGTTCTGATTGTTTTGTTGCAAAATTATTTATCTTGAAACTTTATCCATGTTATTTTCATATAGGACCCCCTTCCCCACCTCCGGCATATGCTTTGTACATTTTCAGGAATATATTTGACTTTGTCCATATTTTCCTGTAAAGTGAAAAGTTTGTGGGAATTTGCATATCCCATTTAGGGTTGATTCTTCCCCCTAGAAGGGTCCTCTGCAACTTCTGTAGATTGCCCAACTCCTATATGTTGGTTACTAGGCATATCTGATTTTGAATTATCCTTTGCTAGTAGAAGTTATTCCCTCACCTGAGTCATGGTTAATTGAGTGTTCTTTATTTTAGGACCAGCTTATATGCCTTTTTTATTTGACTTTTTTTCTTTTTTGGCCTCAGGGTTATTATTAGGATCCATTTTAGGCCAAATATCCTCATTTTTTTTAATTTAGAATGGACTGAGCTTGATTTAATTGTGTTTGTAACCTTGTTCTAACAGAGACTTAGGGGCCTGCATTTCTGCAGACAGAACTGTTGTAATTTAGGTATTGTCGATTTGTACCTTTAGCTGCAGGGACATTTGCTTCTGCAGATAGAAGTAGTGTTGTGATTTGAAGACTGTGGATTTCTATCTGCAGCCAGATGTGACTGTGTATGTCTTGCAGTGTGCATTATACATGCACAAATCTATGAAAGTAGCACATTAGTGCTACTGCATTTGTGTCATCTGGAAACAGTTGTATGTTGTTTGTCTTACCTGATGATGGCAGTCTGTGATTGTCTATATGTGTGGGAGCTAGAGGGGCTGGGGGTGGTCTCCTCCTGGCTGCCAATGTGAGTAGTGGTGCCCCACTACCATCTTTATTGCCTGTTTAGTGCCCATTGTGGAGCCCGCGATTGACTAAATGGCCCTCTGCCCCAAACACTCCTAAACCTGGCTTCGCCACTGCTTATATGGCCTTGTTCTTCTGCTGCTTAGGGGTTATGGTTTGGGTTGGAAACAGCACATTTCTCTACTTTTGTGGTGTTAAGTTGAACCCTAACTGATGCATCGATACAGTTTTTTTTACAATGAATATATATATATATATATACACACACACATATATCTATCTATCTATCTATCTATCTATCTATCTATCTATCTATCTATCTATCTATCTAATCTTATAGGGCACAGTTGTGCCCTTATAGTTAGGGTTGAGTAAATAGTTTAATGTTAAACTCCAAATTTTGCATGTTAATTACTTAGCAACTGTTCAACAGATTTGCACAAAATTCAGAATGCACAGTCTCATATGGCAGATCTCTTGATATGCCAAGTTGCGTTTCAGTTGGATTAGCAGTTTTAGTGCAGCAAAGCGCCAAAAAAATGCATTTTTCGCTATTTGCCATTTTTGCTAATTTTTGCCCATCATGCTGCAGCCACACTGTTTGGAATTTTGGTCTGAAAAGTTCAGAGTAGAAAGAGATTTCCCTGAAGAACAATCCAGCACTGGTTTGGTGACAAAATATTAATCCATTCCAAAGTTATTTAATTTTGAATTTTCAGGTTCTGAGCATGCTCAGTTCAGTCTTAGATTTATATGTGTGTTTGCGAAAGAGGATTGAGCTCACAATCAAGGATTTTGTCATCTCATGAATGTTGATTTATAAAATCCTGTTCGTGAGGAAAAATTCCCCTTTTGCGAGCCGCCATCTTGTTTTCATTGTTCCCCACAAACAAAATGTTATAACTTGCCCCATGGATGTGTTATTTTGTAATTGAAACATGGATTTTGTTCAGGGTGACACCCTGTACAAACCCATGGCTTTGATTTGCTTTGTTTTTGTCAAAAAATATCCATTCTAAATTTAAATTTCCTTGTTCATCACTTGCTTCCGATCCTTGTTTGCAAGGTGACAAAATCCCCTTTCTCGAGCTGATTCCCTTTCAAGAGTTGACAAAACTTTGATCGTGAATTCCAGACCAGATGGCCCTATCTTGCTAACATGGATTGGCTCATAAACATGGATTTTGTCAGCTCATGAAAGGGATCTGGTCACGAAAGGGATTTTGACAACTCTCAAAGGGAATGGTTTTGAATCCCTGTCATGAGCTGTCAAAATCCCCTTTTGCGAACTGTCAAAATCCCTTTTCACGAGCCGATCCCCTTTTGTGAGCTGACAAAATCCTTGATTGTGATTTCCAGACCAGATGGCCCATCTCACGAACAAGGATTGGCTTGCAAACAGGGATTTTGTCACCTTGCAAAAGGGGATCAGCTTGTGAGAAGGGATTTTTAATCCTCTTTCATGAGCTGTCAAAATCCTTTTTTGAGCTGATCACCTTTTGCAAGCTGACAAATTCCTTGATTGCAATTTCCAGACCAGATGGCCAAATCTGATGAATAAGGAATTTTCGTGAACTGGGATTTTGACAGCTCACAAATGGGGACTGACTTTGCAAATGGGGATTTTGACATCTCACTAACTAGAATTTTAAAATTTGCCAGTGAACTGCAAATAAATGGTTTGGTCTTTTGACTTGAAATTTGCAGGGTATAAAGGGGTGTAACAAAGTTTCAGGTGTGCTCAGGAACATTGGTGGTGCATGAACAATGTAGCCAACTCATTAATAAGAAAAAGAAAGAAAAGCTCAGCACACAAATCAATACTTGTGAATAGCAAGCACAAATTTATTTCAGCAGGATACCAAAGGAGACCAAGCCCTGCACTTCAACCCTCAAGCAGGTCTTCCTTGGGGTAGATGTCCCAGAGATGTGAATTATGCTGTTTAGGTGAAAACATTTTTACTGGTTCCATAGCTATGGCATTACAAAGTTCTGATATTTCCCATAGGATAAAATTGGGGTGCACACAGCACCTTTCAGTGGCCTTATCTTGGAAACGATTCAAGATATGGATTTTTCACTCCAGGTAGGTGAACTAAGCACAAGTGGAGGTTTCAACATTATGATTATAACTGCAGTAGAATTTATTTCATAGCTGCTACTGTTACTGAGATATTGGCAAATTAGTGTTACAGGGGTTCCTTTTCAGCTCTATAGGGCTACTGTATGGCTCCGTAATTATGTGTAAGTGGGAGCGCAGGGCCCAGAGGGCCTGTGCTCCCACCAATGCTTATCATTATGCAAAAATGGGCAGCTTGATGGGAGCGCAGGGCCAAGAGGGCCCGTGCTTCCACCTACACATACCAGTTTCCAGTTACATTACACTTTCTCAAAAAGTAAGGAAATTCATTACAAAAACCTTTGTTAATGCATCAGTTAGGGTTGAAGTGACAAAAGTAAGGTAATGAGGCATTAGGGTTGACACCTTAACATGCCCCATGCCTTACCACCCCACCTCCATGCACCACAGACCAACAGGTGATGGGGTGTGCCTTGGGGTCATCGGGCCTAACTCTCACCCCTTTCTCCTATACTGTATCATGTGAGCTTTGTTACACATGAAATGGGGTGAGAGTTAGGGCTGATGACCCCAAGAAACACCCCATCACCTGTTGGTCTGTGGTCTGTGAGGTTGGGGTGAGAGAGTAAGGCATGGGGATATTATTACGGTGTCAACTCTAATGCCTCATTTCCCTAATTTTGTCACTTCAACTCTAACTGATGCATTAACAAAGTTTTTGCATATATATATATATATATATATATATATATATATATATATATATATATATATATATATGTATATATAGATATATATATCTATATATATATATATATATAGCAAAAACTGTGTTAATGCACCAGTAAGGGTTCTACTTAACACCACAAAAGTAGGGAAATATAGTGTTATGTTTTGCAACCCTAACACCCCACCCCCAACACCCAAGCAGCAAAAGAAAAAGACATTGGGGTTTTGGGTCTCTGGAGTCTTGGCAAATCAGTAGTGGTGTCTTCCTTTTGGTTGCAAACCCTAATGCTCAGTCCACCCCTAGCCCACAGCCTCCTGCCCAAAGCACAAGGTACCATTCTAAGACACGTGCCTAATAGTGATACACTTTTCAAAGGTAGAGAAGCATGTCTCACCACAGTTGTCAGCAGAATCTGTTGTAGCTTTCTTCATGCATGGCCTTGCTGGTCATATGTGAAGAAAAGAGATCACATCTGACCTTGCTTACTCAGGGATGGGTGTAGGTATTAGGGTTGACCTCCCTCAAGGAAGACCCCACCACTGTTTCACCAAGACTCCGGAGACCCAGCACCCTAATTTTTTTTGCTTTTGCTGCTTGGGAGAATGGGGGTGAAGAATTAGGGATGGAAACCCTAACCACACATTTCCTTGCTTCTTTTCCCTACTTCTATGACATTAATTTAAACCCTAACTGGTGCATTAACTCAGTTTTTGTAAAGAATTTTCTTTTGAGTCAGTGGAATTGTATCCTCATTCAATGTAGCATATTAGGCAGTATAGCATAGTGGTTAAGATCACTGAGCTGCAAACCTAGAGAACTGGGTTTGAATCTCACAGACACCACTTGTGTGACCACGAGCAAGTCACTTAACTTCCCTGTGCACCCAGGACCCACTTGGAAATAAACTTCAGCTTAGTGTGCCTTTCCTCGCTAAAAATTGTTAAACAAAATTCATGCATGTCCCAAATGGCCCTCTGGTCCCTTTGCCAAGGGAAGACTCTGTCCTCCTATGGAAGTGCAGGGACCTGCAGGCCATGTGTGTCTGTGCAGCAAGAGATGTCAAGAATTCATAGGGCTGACTGGTGGACCATGGAAGTGCAGGACCCTCTGAGTCCTGTGCTTCCATGTGGCTGCAGAGACAGAGATTCACAAGGAAATAATCCATCTCTCAAATGAAGCACAGGGTCATCTGTCATCCACTGGAGCAGAGGTGCAGGGTCCAATGCCATGAGAAGAGTTATCTTTACTGTCTGGTACTTGGGCTTGTGTTAGCAACCCTGCACCTACCCTTCCCATGCTAGGGGTGATGTCGGATGACAGCATCATCCCTAACAGCCTTGGCCCATTCAGCTGGGTAACTGAGCTAGCCCTCAATTTCAGTTCACCTTTACAGAATCAATAAAGCATTACCCGCTGGGGCAAAGGCTGGTACTAAACACAACATTTCTTAATAATTACCTTTTTTTAAATTCTGACCCCAAATTTTCAACATAGTTGTTATATGACTCTCCCTTATGAACATGATGTGGCATTTATAGAATACTGGCTGAAACATTTCACACCACAAAGTGCAAAAACACATCTCATCAAGGATTTGAAAAACATAAACCTGTCATGTTTATGAGGTAGTTTGGAAAATGGCTATGTTGAAAGTTTGGAGTCAAAATACTGAAAATTAGCTAAGTTATGAGTAAATGTTGAAAAATTTCAGTGTTCATTCATAACTTGGTAATTTTACCATATTTTTACACCTAATTTTCAAAATAATCTTCTTATGACTCCACCTCATAAGCCCAGTAGGGGAACATTTTCAAATACTGCCCTAAATGTGATTTAGTGCAGCAAATGCAAAATCACCTTTCAGGGAGATTTGAAAAATTTCTCCTGCCTTTTTCATAAGGTGGGGTTCCAAAAAGGCCATGTTGAACATTTGGTGGAAAAATGTTAAAAACTAGAAAAGTTATGAGTGAACATTGAAATATTTCAATGTTCGTTCATAACTTGGCCAATTTACCATATTTGTATACCACATTTTCGACATAACCTTCTTATGCCCCAACCTCAGAAAACCAGAAGGTGAATTTTTTCAAATCCCACCCAAAAGGGGATTTCATGCAGTGACTGCAAAATTACCTTTGGGATGGATTTGAAAAATTCCACCTCCCTTATTCATGAGGTGGGGGTCACAAAAAGGCTATGTTGAAAATTTGGTGAAAGCATTTTAAAAAAATGACAAAGTTATGAGTAAAAGTTCAAAACTCATTAAAATACATTAGACCACACTTACCTTATGTTCTCATATCACAGTTCCAGTAGCAGGATGTATTTTCATTTGGATGATGGATCAGTGATGAGGGACATGTTCAGGTGAGTGAGGTTGTGGGGTGCTGGGTGGTGAGGGGTGTGTGAGGTGGGGGTCTCTGGGGGATCATATCAGTGAGGAACAGTTTTCTTTTTTACAGGTTGATTTAAAAAAAAGACAGAGCAGGACAGTTTTCTTTTTCCAGGTTTAAAACAGTACAGTTTCTGACACTGGGGATTTGCACCCTAGTATCAGCTTAACTGTATGGTGGTACTGGGGGCAGGCAAACTGTAGAGAACGGGGGTTGGCAAGCAGTAACGGGGGTGGGAACCCTGGTCCACTTTTCTATAAATTAGGGAACACAGCACTGGGGAAACACAATACAAGGGTGGCTGAGCTGAGATGAGAAGGGAATGAATATGTAAATGAAAAACAAAACAAAATAAATAGAGAGATACAGTAGATAGGCAGATAGGTAGCTAGATAGACAGACATATAGATAGTAGATAGATATTCAGAGAGAGAGAAAAAGAGACTGAGACCATTCACTGACCCACTGCTGTCACACAAGCTGGCAGTGTCTCCTTCACACAGGTGTTAAGAAACTTCCACTGCTCTCATACAGAGAAATCAGGTGAATAGCTCCTCTCACTCAGGTGTTTTTTTTTAATAAATAATTTCTATGTATTTTCCATGTTTTTTTTTTAGTTCGGGAAAATAAGATGGCAATTGTCATGAGCTGAATTTTTTTCAGGGTTGCAAGAAGTAAGTTCTACTAATCTAAAAGCTTTCCTGACATGAATTTTTTGGGGTTGTATTAGAGGATTATCCAAAACCCTACTGAGCATACTCAGAAATAGACTTTAAATCCTTATAACCCTGGATCTGTTTCATATATGTTATAGGGTGCAGTAGCACCTCTATAGTTAGGGGTTGAGTAGGATGTTTAATGTTAAACCCAAGTTTGCACCTCAATAACTTTGGCATTGTTTAAAAGAAATAGCCCAAAATGTGGCTTGCACAGTCAGGCTGTCAGATTCTCAAAACATGGAAAGTTTTGTGTCGCTTTGTATGGCTTTCTAGATATGGAGTGCCACAAATGGAAAACCCACATTGGTTTCCTATACTTAACATTGGGCATTTTTGTTCTCACCTATAGCCTAAATCCTGTGGAATTTTTCATGACATTTTCAGTGATGAAGGGGCCCATGCCAAGGGTGTTTTGGAAGGTTTGGTGAAAAATATTATACTGTTTTAAAGTTATAATGAGTTTTGAGTTAACATTACAGTACAAGAGGTAAAAAACTATCACAAAAAGTAAAAATATATCGCTAGCAGTTATTTGCATAATTTAATGGTCGTGGGAAAAAACAGTTATGTATGGTCAGCTGTTTCTTTTGACTGTTTTTACTTACAAACAGTAAAAGTACTGTACATATAAATTATCTATCTATATAAATTATCTATTTAAAAACAAACACCTGAACCTAGCTAAATGGGACCTGTTTAGTTAGAGCCAGATGTTCATGTTTTTTTTTTTTTTAATTGCCAGAAATGCCTTTTCTGGGTACTCAAAATCCAGGTTGCCCAGCTTAGTGAGATGAGCCATTCACGGTGTTCTCTGTATGAGAATAGCGTGACTTGACTCCTGCAGCTGCAGGTGGAACTCATGCTGTGGGCTACAGTGAGAACAGTGAAATGCCATTTTCCTGGTACAGTATCTAGTGACACTCGTGCTGTCCCTTTATGGATGGTAGCCCTGGTGTCTAGTGGCACCCCACCTTCTGATCGCTGTCCTCGTACTATATTTGTTTTCCCTGGTGTCTAGTGGCACCCTCACCCCTAATTGCCATCCCATTATGTTTTTGTCCTTCCTGGTGTCTAGTGTCACCCCACCTTCTGATCACTGTCCCCATTATGTTTTTGGCTTCCCTTGGTGTCTAGTGGCACCCCCACCTCTGATTGCCAACCTTCAATGTTTCTTTAATCTGCAAAAGAAAATGTCCTCACAGATCTGACTCCCCACCCCACCTTGCACTCAGCACCCACCACCCCACACTCCCCAGTACACTCCCACTCACCTGAACAGGTCACAGGGCCACTCTCTGATTGAAGACATATCTTGCTGCTGAGACCACTGACTGCAATATGAGAAACTAAGGTAAGTGTGATTCAATGTATTTCAACTGGGTTTTCAAGTTTGATGCATAACTGCCATTTTTGCATATTTTGAGCTCACATTTTCAACATGGCCTTTCTGGGACCCCACCTCATGAGCAGTGGTGGTGAAATTATGCAAATTCATCCCAAAAGGCAATTTTCATTCGCTTTGCGAAATCACCTTTCAGGTGGGATTTGAACATTTTCACCACTCTTGTTCATGAGCTGGAGTCTTAAGAAGGCTATGTTGAAAATTTGGGATCAAAATATGTAATAATGGCAATGTTATGAGCAAATGTTGAAATTTTACTATGCTGACTCATAACTTTGGTAATTTTAAATTTTGACAATTTCAACAGCTATTTTTTACCCATCTCATGAATGTTATATGTCATTTATCAAATCCTGGCTAAAATGTATTTTCACACCTGTGCACGGAATGATGTTTCAATGCTAGGAATTTGAGGGGATTTGAACATTTTCACTACCAGATTCATGAGGTGGGGTAATAAGATGGCTATGCTGACAATTTGGTGTACAAATATGGTAATATGCCCAGGTTATGAGTGAACGTTGCAGTACTTCAATGTTAACTCAGAACTTCACTAATTTTCACTATTTTGACTCAGAATTTCAACATAGCCATTTTTCCACACCACCTCATAAACATGACGTGTCATTTTTTAAATCCTGGATGAGATGTGTTTTTCTATTTCTAGTGCAAAATGACATTTCAGCCAGCATACTATAAATGGTACATGTCATGTATATATGGTGAATCATAAAATGAGTATCCTGAAACTTTGGAGTCATAATTGAAAACAAATATACAGTATATAATCTTTAACAAACTTTGTGTGTAGTGCAACTCTTGACCTCAACGGGTATGCTTTGTGACTCCCATGCTGGTGAGCTGAGTTTGAGGTGAGCTCAGTGACCCAACTGGATGGGACAAGGGTAGGGGAGATGGTGCTGTTATGCAACACCTCCCAGCCAGGAATGAAAAGTGCAGGGTTATCTGCACATGTCTGAGTACCATACAGTGAAGACAACTGTCCTACTGGCATAGGGCCTACACCTCTCACCCCTTGGATGGCAGAGGGGTCTGTGGTTGGCTGACAGATGCACTCTTTGCCCTGTGCATCTGTAACTTTAGTCACATAGAAATGCAGGGACCACTGGGCCTGCACTTCCACAGCCCAACAGACAGCCCCATGAATTCTTTATATCTGTCATTGTTTCAAACTGCAGGGCCTACAATTTGTGGACCCCACACTTCTGTAGGTGGACAGAGTCTCTCTTCATAGGCATCTGCATCTGTACATGCAGGTTCCAAAGAGACCCGCATGAATGAGGGTACAATTCCACTATCCCTAAAAGAAAGAACATTCTTTGCAAAAAATTTTGTTAATGCACCAGTTAGGTTAACTTGATGCCACAAAAGTAGGGAAATGTGGCATTAGGGTTTCTAACCCTAATGCTCCACCCCCAACCCCCAAGCAGAAAAAGGAAAAAACATTACGGTGTTGGGTCTCTGGAGTCTTGGCAAATCAGTGGTTGGGTCTTCTTTGGTGGTTGCCAACCATAATATTCCCCTCTCCTCCCCAGCCCCTAGCCTCCAATCTGAAGCACAAGGTACAGCTCCAAGCCACTACCTCATAATTATACACTCTTCAAAGGTAGAGAAGTATATCTCACCACAGGGGTCTACTACAAAAAGCTCAACTGAGGAAATCACGACATCAAAATCCCTATGGCCACAATCCCAACATGAAAATGCTGGCAGTGCAATTCCAAATACTGTTTACCCCATTACGTATATATAAACACTTTGGGTCACCATAGCATCGGGAATGTGTCTGCCAGGAGGTCCGCCATAGCATTAGAATTGTGGCCATTGGATTTTGCTGTCAGGATTTCATCAGTCAGGCTTGCATGCTTTGGCATCTTGTATAGCTACCTGTCACAGGTTGCCAACACAGTTTGTGTGGACCCTGCGTGATGAAAGGAGATCATGTGCAACATTGTTTGCTCATGGAATGGGTGGGCATTAGGTTGACAACCCACAAGGAAGACCCCACCACTGATTCACTAAGACTCTGGAGATCCAAACCCTAATGCTTTTTCCTTTGCTGCTTGGGAGGTGGGGTGGGTGTGTTAGGCTTGAAACCCTAATGCCACATTTCTACTTTTGTGGTGTTAAGTTACCTCACTGGTGCATTAAGAAAGTTTTTTGCAAAGGGTGGATGTATATTTATTACAAAACCTTCAAAAGGCACAATCTTGGCACAGGCCACTTCTACCCTGAAAGTTTTGGGAAAACAATTCTGTTCTATCTAGGCTGCAGGTAAGAGCAATGAAAAGTATATTAAGTATCGAGAAAATGTGGACATTAATGTAAAATGACATATGCACATCTTAGAAACTGTTCAAGATGCTATCACAAAATTTCCATATATTGAAGCCTTTAAACAACACATGCCGACTTTGGGGTAATTTTGTCATATGCCACCAGCTATCAAGGTACAAAGTTAAGGGTTTAACATAGAAACTGTCAGTCAACCTTAACTATATGGGTGCTATTGCACCCATATAATATGTATGTATTAGTGCAGTGGCACCAGTATAGTTAGGGTTGAGAACAGTGTGAAATATTAAACTCAGAATTTTGCACCTCAATAACTTTGGGAGTGCTGAACAAAAATGCTTTATATTTGGCAAGTATTGTTTAGAGGCAAGTTCTCAAGCTGTGGGAAGTGTCATGATGGTCAGTTATGTGGTTTCTGATATTTAGATGTGTTGTTTTACAGCAATGTCTAAATTGTTTCCAATACTTATACATGTGGGCTTTCACCTGCAACCTAGGTGGCACAGATTTTTTTCAGAAACTTTCAGGGTAAAAGGAACTGTACCAAAGTACTGCATTTCGATGTTTTGTGAAAAAATATTAACTGGTTCCAGTGTTATAAGGATTGAAAACAAAATTTTGTGAGCATGATTAGTATGGTTTTAGGATAACCCTCTGATACGCCCAGGAATGCTGGTGTCATGAGCATTTTGCTTTTGCACCACCTAGTGTTTTTATGGTAGTGAGAAAAATGTTTAGGGCGTGATGGCCATCATCTTGATTTTTTTTTTAATCAAAAACATGGAAAATACATAAAAATTATATATTTTAAAAAAACACATGAACCTAGCTAAACAGGATCTGTTTAGCTAGATTCTGGTGTTTGTGTTTAATTAGGTCTAGAAATATCATTTCTGGGCACCCCAAAATCTAGGGTGCTCAACTTAGTCAAAGGAGCAGTTTTCAGGTCATGAGTTGAGATTTCACCTGTCACACACAAAGTGGTGTGACAGGAGAATCCTAGCTCTTACCCAAAACAGTGGAACTTTTACACTCCTCCCTCTCCAAGCTCAGCCATTTCTCTCTTGTTGTTCCTGTTGCTGATTGTTGTACTTTCAGTGGACCAAGGTGCCCACACCCAGTAATGCCTTATGTTTCCACCTTCTGCCTCCTTGTCCTTTCCAGTGCTGGTTTATTTTTACTTTAAGTGGACCAGAGTGTCCACCCCTGGTACCACTTTATACCACTGCCTTGCTTTCCATATCACCCTCCTCCTCAAACAATACATACATGGTAACACTTGGGTGCCCACCACTGCTACCACAAAATACTCGACCAACCCTGGGTCATACAATCACCATTATTAGGTTAGGTTTCCATGCAAAATGAGAAAGTTGTTTCTTGTTGATATTTTTAAAAACTGCAAGGAAAATAATGGGCCCTCAATGATCTCAGCCCCCAACATCCCCACCCACTCCACTCCAACCCCCACTCAGCCCCCACCAGCCAACACCCCCCAAACACCCTCACTTAAAGATGGTCCCACATTGAAGATCCAGTCTCCCGTCAGAAAGCTGTCCTCCTCCTGGAATCACAACTGTAGTATGAGAAGACATGGTAAGTCTGGTTAATGTATTTTAATGTGTTTTGAACTGCTACTCATACCTTTATCGTTTTTAAAAATGATTCCACCAAATTTTCAGCATGACCTTTTGGGACCCCACCTCATGAACAAGGTAGGTGAAAGTCTTCAAATCTATCCTGAAAGGTGATTTTGTGGTTAGTCCATAAAACCACCTTTTGGGTGGGTTTGTAAATTTTCTCTGACTAGGTTCATGGGGAATCACAAGATAAGCATGTTGAAACTTTGGTGAAAATATGGTAAACTGATCAAGTTACAAGGAAACACTGAAATATTTTAACATTTGCTCATAACTTCACTAATTTTCAATATTCTTTCACCAAACTTTCAATATGGTCTTTTTTTTTGGACTCTGCCTCATGAACAAAGCAGGTGACATTTTTCAAATCCCTGCTGAAAGGCGATTTCACCATCACTATGCAAAATCACTCTTTGGGTAGGATTTAAACAGTTTCACCTACCAGGCTCATGACTTAAGATCATAAGAAGACTATGTTCAAAATTTGGAGTCAAAATATTTAAAAAAAAAACAACAAAGTTATGAATGTACATTGGCACTTTTCTATGCTGGCTCATAACTTCGGTAATTGTCAATATTTTCACTCCAGACTTTCAACATAGTCATTTTTTCACACCACCACATGAAAGTTACAGGTTTTGGTTTTCAAATCCTGGCCAAAACATGTTTTCACACTTGTGGCACAAAAATAATGTTTCAGCCACTATTCTATAAATGCTAAATGTCCTGTTTATAAGGAAGAATTATAAAACATCTATGCTGAAAATTTGTGGTCAAAATAAAAAAAAAGTTGTAGTGCCAGACTTTGGCCCAGCAGGTACTGCTTTGTGATCCCATGCCAGTGAGCTGAGACAAGCTTAGTAAGCCAGCTGGATGGGCCAAGATTGGGGGGAGAGTGCTGTCATGTGGCACCCCCCAGCTTGGGAAAGGAAAGTGCAGGGTTGCCTGCATGGGGCAACTACCACACAGTGAAGAGAATTCTTCTCTTGGCATAGGTCCCTGCACTTCTGTATCTGTGGCTGCCAGAGGGACCTGCACTTCAGTTTGTCCTGTGCATCTGTATCTGTTGCCACATGGAAGTGCATGGCCCAGAGGTCCCAGTGCTTCTGTAGCCTGCCAGACAGCCCCACAAATTCTTGATATTACCACACAGAAGTGCAGGGCCCATGGAACCCTGCACTTCCTAAGGCAGATGGACTCTTCATTTGATGCAGAGTCCTGGGCCTTGTATCTGCATCTTTTTCTTGCATGAATCAGGATACAGTTTCACTATCGCAAAAAAAAAAAATCATTGCAAAACCTGTGTTAATACACCAGTAAGGGTTCAACTTAATGCTATATATGTAAGGAAATTCCGTGAGGGGCCTGTGCTACTGTAGACAGAAGTACTGTTTTGGATATCATGGATTTCTATATGCAGCTACATAACTGCAGGCCCCACAAGGCATTCTGCAGCCAGAAGTTGGTGTATATGTCTTATACCTGCGGCTGAAGAAACCCAGACCCCCAGGGGCTTGTGCTTCTGCAGATACAAATACTGTTGCTGTTTTGGTATCATGGATTTTGTGACCCCATGCACTTCTGCAGCCAGAGGTCAGTATGTATGTCTTACACCTGTGGCTGCAGAAGGGCAGGCCTGTCAAGTGTGTATGCCTTACAGTGTACATGAGTACATGAGGTCACTGAAGTGCAGACAGAACTTTAAGCTGAACCTTAACTGATGCATTAACAGTTTTCTTGCAATGAATCGGTCTGTCTGTCTGTTCTATCTATCTATCTATCTATCTATCTATCTATCTATCTATCTATCTATCCTATATCTATGCAGACATAAATAGATAGATATAGATATATACTGTAGCTAGCTAGCTAGGTAGATAGATTCAAGTTGCCATATTTAGCATAATTTAGTTAATGACCACCAGATGGGGCTAAAACATTGTACAATGAAATATAGTAAAGAAGTACTTTACCAGGGTTACCTATAGTAGCTAAGAAGGGCTCCACTGAATGTCTTGAGCAAACAAAGATCTGTTTCATTCAAAGTTAATGAATTAAATGGAACATAAACCTAAATTTACCTTTTTAATGTAACTGGAAATTTTGACATGAGTTTAGTCTCTTTAATGTCTCTTCTTTACTGCTTAACAAGCTCAGTTTGAGCTAATGTAAATTCCTTCCTTCCTTAAATCTGATTTTCATTCCTCCTTTGATGGTTTCTTGTTGGCACTGCCTTTTGCTCACCTGATATTTAGATATTTTTAAGTTACCAGTTGTTCTAGGAAACCTGGGACGTAAGTTCAGTGGAAACCTGAATTAAACATTTGGTGGAGTGAGTTATTTAGCTTCTCTGAAGAGGTCATGGGATGGCAACCATCTGTGCACCCTAGCAGCTTATCAACAAACATTTGTCAATGCCGAATGTTGTCTTGCTGACATTGGCATCGGTAGCGCAGGAGTTGAACAGATGCATAACAGGAATGGCAGTGAAGTATGAAAGTGACGTCAACCCACATCACCCTTTAGAGACTGACAGGCACTGAGGTGTGCCTTTGAGCATCAGCCATAATGTTCATGGCATTTCAACTCACCCTATCCTGCAGTGCATATATTGCATTGTGCCTTGGGGTCCTCGGCCTCACGCTCACCCCAATCAGCCATTATGCTCATGGTATTTAAACTCATCCTATCCTGCAGACACCGACAAGTGCTGAGGTGTGCCTTGGGGTGTTCGGCTTTATAGTCACCCCATTTCATAAGGACATATGCTGAAATGGGTGCAGCACAGGAGAATGGGGTGAACTGTGGGGCTGAAGAGTCCAGGGCACACCTCGATGCCTGTCAGTGGCTTGGGGGGATAGCATGGCATAAGCATGACGGCTGGCAATGCAAAGGTATACCCCTGACGCCTGTCAGTCTGTACAGGGTGGGACATTATGGTTAGAAACCCTAATGCCCCAGTTGTTTGTTAGGATATGCACTACAAATTTGCAACATGGCATTTTTGTGATCCCCACCTCATGAAAATGTTTGGGATCTCTGCTCATGAATAGTCACACTGTGATTTTGTTAATCTGTGCCGAACGTTGATTTCTCACAGCGACCGCACCATTCTGCGCCAGATGTGGGAAAAGACCATTCAGGCAGGATGTGAAAAATGACAGCTGTGTCATTCATAGGTAGGTGTGAAGAGATGGCAGTGTTGAAAATCTTGAGTGAAAATATTAAAAATGCTCAAATTTACGAACATACGTAGAAACTGCGCAATGCACACTCATAACACAGTCATTTAGTGGAATTATTTCACCGAATTTTCAACATAGGCATTTTGGGACCTCTGCTCATGAACATTCTCACTGTGATTTTCTTCATCTGTCCTGTTCTATGATTTCCCACGGCGACCACGCCATTGTGGGCCAGTTATGCAAAAATACATTTCGGGCAGGATGTGGAAAATGACAGCTGTATAGTTCATAAGGAGGTGTGTGAAACTGACAATGTTGCAAATATTGAGTGAAAATATTACAAAATCTTGAAGCTACAAGTACATGGAAACTGCGTAATGCACCCTTGTAACATACTCATTTTGTGGACTTTTGTCACCAAATTTTCAACGCACACTCTTAACACAGTCATTTAGTTGAATTATTTCACCAGATTTTCAACATAGGCATTTTGGGACCTCTGCTCATGAACACTGTCACTATGATTTTCTTCATCTGTCCTGATCGTTGATTTCCCACAGTGACCGCGTCATTGTGCGCCACTTCTGCGAAAACATATTTCGGGCAGGATGTGAAAAATGACAGCTGTACAGTTCATAAGGAGGTGTGAAAAACTGACCATGTTGTAAATGTAGAGGGAAAACATTACAAAATCTTGAAGTTACGTGTGCACGTGGAAACTGCACAATGCATGCGGAAACTGCGCAACGCACGCTTGTATCATACTCATTTTGTTGACTTAGAAACTACCACAACATAGGCATTTTAGACCTCTGCTCATGAACAGTGTCACTGTGATTTTCTTAATCTGTCCAAAACACTGATTTCCACAGCTACCGCGCTATTCTGCGCTGGTAGTGCAAAACACATTTCAGACAGGATATGAAAATAACAGCTGTATTGTTCATAAGAAGGTGTGGAAAATGCCAATGTTGAAAATCTGGAGTGAAATATTACAGATTTGCAGAAGATTATGAGTGCGTGGAAACTGCATAGCACACTGAAAACAGTCATTTTTTATTTTTTTCCTAATTTACAACATAGGCTTTTTGAGAACCCACCTCACGAACAGTGGTACTGTCATTTTGTTACTCAATCCCAAAAGGTGATTTCACGCAGTGATGGCAAAATCACCTTTTAGGACTGAATGACGCCATGACAGTGACTGAATTCATGAGGAGGGTTCCCAATAACCCTATGTTGAAAATTTTGTGACAAAATTCTGTAAAATGACTGAGATATGCACCAAAGTTGGAAAAACCCTATTTATGCCATTATACAGCTTACCGGCAATTCTTCTGTTCGTGGTCGGCTTTGAAGAGTGCAGACGTGATCTCAATCCACTGAAGATCATTGCGCTGGGCTTCGGAGGTAAGTATGGGGTGAGGGGGGGGTGTGGGGAGGCAGGTTGCACAGAAGGTGGGCACGGGTTGGGTGAAGGGCCACCAGACTCGAGGAGGGACCGTTTTCTGGTTTATAGGGTGGAAAAAAAAAACATTGCGGGACGTTTTTTGTTTTTACAGGTACCAATTGACATGCTAGGGTGGGCTCCCAACATGCCCCTTAACTGTTGAGGCCTGCCAAGCTTGCTTGACATCAAGGTGGGAGGGTCGCATGAGCCAGGGGATTGGGCCCCTCGGCACACAAGACATGGCGGGGGTTACAGTATGCCAATAGGGATTGGGCACCGTCAGCAAATTACCTCAAGAGGGGACATGCTTGATGGGGATTGGGCACCCCGGTGAGTGGAAGCGAGGGTCACATGAGCCGAGGGGGATTGGGCACCCCTCGGCACACAAGAAATGGGGGGGCTCATCTTGCTGATGGGGATTGGGCACCCCGTCGGCTTTCACAGATAAAAGGTGATGGCTGTCCCTCGGCTTCTCTGGGGACTGAGAAGCTGATGGGGAAGCTGCTGCCATGTTGCTTGCCCAGAGCAGGCAAGCAGTAATTGGCTGCTGCAATCAGGGACCACTGCATTTCACTCCCTGATTGCAGTGGCTAATTTCTTTAAAGGTGGTAGAACGTTTTTCTAATTGCTGTCATAGACAGCATGCTATGCCATTGGTGCCACAGAGCCCAGCCTCAAAAAGCAGGGCGCAATTGGCTGCACCAGGACTGATCCCGAAATCTGCATCTCAACTGAAGAACTACAATATGTTGTCTGAGCGCGCAGCAAGACAACATAAAAAGCAACTACTCTCCATCATGCTGGATGAAGGCAACTTCAGTGATCCTGCAGTTTGGGGTGAGGGACAGAGGAAAACACCAGATAATGAAGGAGTGACAGAACAGGTTCTTATAAATTTTTTCCCTCATATTCTATTTGTGCTCCTTGGCTATGGTGGAGCAGGCTCCCTTCAGCTAGAGCCACCATTCCCTATCACTGTCTACAGTTCCCCGGCTTACCTTATGGCTTGGTGACAACATGATGGGGTAAGGACGGCAAGTGCCATCATCCTCCCTGAAGTACAAATCCAGTCATTGCCACGGGCTTTGGTGATGTGGTGGTGAATGTGGATGCATGAGCATCATTAAGCCCTGCCATGCATCTCCTTTTTCTGCCATATTTTCTCCCAACCTGGAGTCAAGGCATGCAGTGGGTGCATGCACATGGAGGTGCACATGCACTCCAAGCCCACTTTTCCATCCACCCACCCAATATCATGTCAGCCTCCCTACATCCTTGCTCTAACACCCAGCCTCCACAAAGTGTCAAATGAGACAGGGACTGCTTACCACCCCAAGGAAGCGACTGTAAGAAGGAAACACCAGAGCTCACAGAGGAGCGGGAAGCAGCCACAGACATACAGCAAACAGTGAGGTTTGCGGAGCAGCTGTAAGGAGGAGGCACTGGAGCTTTCAGAGACGTGGAATCAGCCATAGCAGTACAAAAACAGGGCAGTACATTTTGTTTCTTCAATTACATGTGTTTGGGAAATTTGAGCAGAGCTGTTTAAACCAGGGTCTGCCTGGGAGTAAGGAACAGAGTTGTTTCATGGGCTTGCAGCCATAGCAGTACAACAAACAGGGCAGTACATTTTGTTTAATCGATTACATGTGTTTGAGGAATATTCTGATCACAGCTGTTTAAACCGGGTTCTGTCTGTGAGTTAGGAACAGAGCTGTTGACTGGGCTAGCTCACCTAAACTGGGGCTGTGCTGTTGGTTTAAACTGGGGAGAAATCAGATTTTCTGAGGAGAGTGAGGAGCATGGAAGGAGTGAGTCAGAGAATGGGCTGATTGTTTCTCACAGGTGACGCGGTTAATCTCTCCCTCTCCCAACCTACCCTCCCTGTGCTTATCTGGATTTATAGGGTGGGGGCAACTCTCAATACCTTCCAAACAGTATCCTGACTAGCTTGACCAGGTCCACAAGGCCAGGCAGAAGAAGGCAAAAGGATGTCGAGGAAGAGAGAGTAAATGAGATAGAGGAGAAGGTGGGGGGACAAAGCAAAACAAAATATCTACTTGGGCAAGTCAGTGCGGGATGAGATATTACAGGGACGAGCCTATGGAATGGAGGGATCACAGGAAGGACAGGCAGATTCAAAAGGCTGTGTGGGAGGGGGATGAATGAGGGAGCAGGAAGGGATGGAAGAAGTGTAGTGGGATGCATAGCTGCGGGCAGCTGTCTTCCTAAGGTTAGCATGGAGGGCTGGGGTGCTTGGTTTGCAGACAGATTGGGCAGCTAAAAGAGGAGATTGGATGGCTGAGGGAGGAGCTGAGGAGAAGGGGAGGACTGGGGAGGCAATGTGGAGCCAGGGCATGGATAGAGTTTACTCAGATGGCCTAGCCAAAGTGCCCAAGGGAGAGAACAGGCAGGGGACTATACAAGACAAAATCACCATATAGGCAGATACCAAGGAAGCTGAGGCAGGAACTGGATGGTGGTCAGGAATAGGAAAAGACAGAATCAAGGTCAGGGCAGAAAGGGAAAGTGGCAAACGGGGAGAGCGGGATGGCTCAGGGCATGACCAGGGAGGGGGGTAATAGAGTCTCAGAGCTGGCAAGCCTAAATGACCAGGAGCAGGAGGAGCTCAGAGAAGGGATAGGAGAAAGGGGGAGAGAGAGATAGCAGTGGAACTAGCAGCCTGAGGGAAGGAGGCAACAGGGAGGGCCGGCACATGCAAGAGGGTGGATACTGAAGGTATGATCAGAATCCCTAAATAAATAAAATAAATAAATAAATACTAAGGGTGTTGGTAATGGGGACAGGACAAGAAAGGAAAGGGGGTAGGCAAAGGGGGGAGGAGAAGTGAGGATGATTCTGACATTGGGGAAGTGGGAGTGGGTAGACAGGTGGGCAATGGGCTGAGGTGGGGATGTGGTCAAGCTTACTAGTGGGGATGGAGGGATGGGGACAGGTGGAGAAGTAAACAATGAAATGAGGACAGTAATACAGAAGGGGACATGGTTAGCAAGGATGGGGAGGGGGAAGCAGCCAGGTTAATTGGAAGCATAAGGGGGGACCATGAAGGAGAAGTAAGGGTCATAGCTTTGGGGGACTCTGTTCTTAGAGAGGTGAGATGGGGGAGGCAAGAACACCAGAAAGAGATGCATATGGGTAGAGTACTTGCCAGGCATGATAGCAGCAAAGGTAAAACAGTTTCTTCTAAAGGGCGTGGAGAAGGAAAGGTAGAAACTGCACACAGAGGTGCACCTGGGCACAAATGACCTGGCAGGGGACACAGCTGAGGAGATGCAGGAGAGGTTCAGAGAGATGGAAAAACTATGTGAGGAGCTAGGGAAATCTGTTGCCTTCTCAGAAGTTCTCCCAGTACCGGTGGCCAGCACAACCAGGAAGTAGCAGATTGAGGAGTTTAAAACACGGCTGAGGGCATGGTGTCAGTCCAGGGGGGTACAGGTTGGTAGGAGACTGGGGCACTACATGGGAGTACAAGAACATGTATGCCCTTGACAGGCTACACCTGAGTAGAGAAGGCACAGGCAACCTGAAACAGAAGCTGGGGGAGTATATAGCTACGAAGGTTCCATTAAACAAAGGGAGGGGCAGATGGTTGGATGACATAGAAATCTCAAGACAGGGAGGCCAATAAGCCTCACCCCTAAATAAGCAGGAAAGGGAAAAGGGGGAGCTCAAACTCAAGAAAGGGGACCAGTAAGAGTGGGCTAGAGAGGGGAGGGGAAAGGAGGGGAACAATTTGGAGGGTGGTCTCCTTGAATGCAAGGAGCCTGAGAAACAAGGTTGCAGAGTTACAGGCAGTATTGGCATTAGGAGAAGTGGACAAAGCTGCCATAACTGAAACGTGGGCCACCCAGTACCATGACTGGGGCCTAGTGATCCCAGGATACAAACTGTACTGTAAGGATAGGGGATGTGGGGAAAGGTGGGGGGTGGCAGTATATGTAAAGGCAGTAAAACCATGTAGCAGGGAAGAGAGGGAGGATGGTAGAGCAGAAGCCTTATGGGTACAGATACATGTCCCAAAAGGAAGGAGGGTGAGACTTGGGGTGGTGTATAGGCCACTAACCCAAAGCAAAGAAAAAGATAGGGAACTGGGGGAACAGATAAGGAGGGTCTATGCAAAGGGCTACACTGTGATAATAGGGGACTTTAACCTGCCTGGGGTGGATTAGACTACCCCTGCTACCACAAACAGCAGGAAGCAGGTCCTCCTGGAAGCTTTCCAAGACAGCTTTTTGGTACAGTTGGTAGGGGAACCAAGCAGGGAAGGAAACATACTGGACCTTGTGCTGACAAATGAGGAGAACATGCAGGGGTTGGAGTTGGGGATCACCTGCTGGGGAGTGACCACAATACAGTGTGGCTCTCACTTGGGATGGGTAAGGAGGCAACCAATACAAGGACTAAGGTGATATATTTCAGGAGGGCAGACTTTGAAAGAATGGGGGACATACTGGAGAGGCACATTACCAAAATTCAGGCACACATGGATGCAAATCAGAAATGGGGATCATCAAAGCTGGGTTAGAGGAGGCAATAAAATCATGTTCAAAGCTCCAAAGCAAGAAGGCCAGGACAAGAAAGCCGAGCTGGTTAAGCAGAGAGGTGTTAGGAAAAGTTAAGGAAAAAGGGCCACCTCCAGGAAATACATGAGATCTGAAAGGGAGGAGGATAGGGAGGGAGTACAGGAAGAAATCAAGGGAGGTGATCAGATTGGTAAGGGCAGCCAAATCAGCAAAAGAACTTAGGCTTACTCAAGGGATAGGACAGGGGAAGAAGGATTTGTTCAGGTACATAAGAGAGAAAAGAACATGCAAGGATCAAATTGTTAGGATCAAGGTGGAGAGGGGGGTGGGTGGAGAAAGGGGAGAACAGGCAGAAGTGCTCAATGACTACTTCTGCTCTGTATTTACCAAGGAGAAGCAGGGGGCATTGCCACAGGGAGGGGGCAGGGATCTGGGGCAGAATTTATACAGAAGGATATCCCAGAAAGTAGAGTGCTAGGAGGTCTTATAGCCCTGACGGTGAACAAAGTACCAGGACCGGACAGCATCCATCCCAGGGTGCTGAGGGAGATGGTAGAAATCCTGGCAGGGCCACTTACAGACTTGTTTAACACCTCAATGACAACTGGCTGCACTCCCCAGGACTGGAGGATGGTGCATGTGGTGCCCATCCATAAAAGTGGGCTTAAGGATGAGCCAGGGAACTATAGGTCAGTCAGCCTCACCTCCATCATGGAGAAACTGATGGAGACTATCCTCAAGGAGAGGCTGGTAGCCTTTCTGGAGGAGAATGGACTTCAGGACTGCAGGCAGCATGGTTTTGTCTCAGGCAGATCTTGCCAGACAAACCTGGTTGACTTCTATGACTGCGCAACAAGGGCATAGACAGGGATAAGGCTGTGGATGTCCAGTACTTGGACTTCAGCAAGGCCTTTGATTCAGGAGGCTGGTTAGCAAACTGGATCACCTGGGGGTAAGGGGAGGGATGATGGAGTGGGTCAGAAACTGGTTACGGGATATGCAACAGAGGGTGGTGGTAAGGGAGGGAACTCATCCCCAAGAGCTGTAACAAGTGGGGTTCCACAGGGCTCAGTGCTGGGATCAGTGTTGTTTTGCATCTTTACTGCTGACATTGCAGATGGGGTCAGCAATAAGATAATCCTATTTGCAGATGACACAAAGATCAGTGCAGTGGTGGACAGCACAGAAGGATGGCTAGGGCTGCAGTAGGTCTTGGATAAACTCAAGCACTGGTCAGACACTTGGCAGCTGGGTTTCAATGTAAAAAAGTGCAATTATGCACATGGGAGCTAGAAATCAAAAGTTCAGCTACACTATCCACAACGGAAGAGGAGAAAGATCTTGGGGTGGTGATCACAGGGCAAATGAACCACTCAGCGGAGTGCAGGAGAGCAGCTGCCAAGGCAAACAGGATGTTGGGGTGTATTGTCAGGGTAATCACCTCATGGAGGAGGGAGGTCATCCTACCTCTGTACAGGTCACTGATCAGACCAATCCTGGAGTACTGCGTGTAGTTCTGGCGGCCCTACCTAAAGACAGATATAAAGTTACTGGATGGGGTCCAGCGCTGAGCCACCAGGATTATCATGGGAATGGAGGACAGCACTTATGAGGACAATCTGAGGGAACTCAACATGTACTCCCCTGAGGATAGGAGACATAGGGGGAATATGATCAAAATGTTCAACTATACGAGGGGCATAAACAAGGTTAGTACAGAGGGAATTTTTACATTGAAGGGTAGGAAAAACACTAGGGGGCACAGCCAGAGATTGGAGGGGAGAGGTTCAATCAATCAAAAATCAATCAAAATCTTTATTTAACCAGGAGACATTGTTGAGCAAGCTCATTTCGAGATGGACCTGGAAAGGAGAGGTTAACAATACACACAAAGGAATATTCAGTTGCAACATAATTGGGTAAACAATATATACAAAATGAATTCACACTTACATAGTATTTACATAGAGCAGTAATTATACACAGGAGGTTTATAATACACACGAAATAAGAGAATTAAAAGGGCCATTAAGCTAAGACCATGAAGAGTATGCAGCTAAAAGTATAGCAACTGTAGTACAGTATATACAGGTTAAACGACAACTATAATTACAGTGTGTATTTGAAGCATCCTCAAACACAATTATTGATTGAAAGAGCTTGGTGGGACATAGGAGAAGTGGGAAGGGGGATGCAAGAGGGTGAGTGAGGAGAGGTACATGGTACATGGAGTGCCCGCAAAGGCATGCAATGATTGCAGGGGGGAGGGTGGTAACAGGGAGTGGAAAGCAAAACACCATGACAGTGTCAAGGGGGAGCTGAGAAGACATTACTTCACGGAAAGGGTGGTGGACGGGTGGAACACACTACTGGAGGAGGTGGTAATGTCAAGAATAGTGGGCAGTTTTAAGAAGGGGTGGGGCAGGGTCACGGGGAAGGTCACTACTGGATTGGGGGGGAGGGAAACTGCACAGTGGAACACTGATGGCTGCACAATCGAGCAGACTCGATAGACCCTAGGGCCTGTATCTGCTGGCAGTACTCAGATGTTCATGGCCGTGAGAGAGGAGAGCTGCTCAGCAGTTAGCTCAATCCTTCTCTCCCTCCCCTGTGACCCATGGCAACCTGAGATTACTGGCTGAACCGGGTCGCCGCATGCCATGAGGTAAGGTGCTTGTCACACCTCAGCCCCAGTGCCACCAAGTCAACTCAGGTTCTTATACATACATACTGAATCTGCCAGCAGAAAAGGCCTCGTGGTCTATCAAGTCTGCTCATGTGCACAGCTAGCACCCCTAGATTGCAGCTGCCTCACACCCTCACCCTCTCACCTCCAAGACGCTCTCTCCAATACTTACCCATACCGGCCCTGCCCCTGTCCCATACCCTTTAAACTGCCCAACGTCTACATGAAATCACCCCCACTGGTAGGGTGTTCCATTTCAACATCACCTTCTACATGAAGTAATGTCTCCTCATCTCTCTCCTAAATCTGCCCCCTCCAATCTTAGCCCATGCCCTCTCGTGTCCCTTCCCTTCCTCAGCTTAAATAAATAATCAGCACTAGGTTTGTTGATCCCCTTCAAGTTTTTGAACATTTTAATCACATTCCACCCCATCCCGTCTCTCCTCCAGGGTGTACAAACTCAGATCCCTCAGCCTGTCCTCATAGGTTTTGCCTTCCATCCCCCATATAATTTTTGTCACCCTTTGCTGCTCCCCCTCTAGCAGTCTAATATCCTTCTTCAGATATGGACCCCAGTACTGCATGCAGTACTCCAAGTGCAGCCTGACCAAGGACCTGTAGAGGGGCGGGATCACTCCCCTATGCCTGGATGAGAATCCCCTTGCATTACACCCCAGCAACCATTTGCCTTAGGTGCAGCTTTCCTGCATTGAGTAGGATCTATGTGATAATGGCGATCATGAAAGGCAAATGTACATAGGGGAACCATTTCCTCGATGTACACTCCCAGTGCACAGCAAAAGGGCACTGTGAACTTGATTTTTTTGTTTATGCGGAGGGCTGTGCTCCCATATCACCTCCCGCACCACACTGCTAAAGATTTTCAACTCCGGGGTGGGTGCATGTCGAGGGGGGTGAAAAATAAAAATAAAAAAATTACCAGACCGGCTCAAAAGTCCTGACATACCCAGCAACGAACCCGGCACCCTCCCAACCATAGAGTGCCATGAACCCACCACACCAGATGACCAGCTCAGCAACCCATCAACACACAACCCCTCACAAACCCTCCCTTCCCTTCCTCCTGTTGCACGGCGTGCTCACTCCCCCCCACGCGTGCATATACATATAGTGACAGGATGTTGCTATAACCCATATTCGTCCCCTGTCCACTAGCCCTGAGAACAGGCACCGCTACTGAGTCGCTCTTTTTGTAGGCACTCAATAGTGATTGCCCTTCTCATGGGATACCATTGAGCAGAGTTGTTCAAGCTCTCCGTTACTATCACCCCTACATCTTTCTCTTCCTCAGTGACCCCAGCCTCACACTTCCCACCGATATTCCCTCCTCGGGTTCTTGGCCCTGAAGTTCATAACCTTGCACTTCTTTGCATCGAAGCCCAGCTGCCACTTCACCAACCACTCCTTCAGTTTGGTTAGGTCCCCCTGTAGTTATTTTCACCTGCCAACTTCATCCACTACTGCCCCCATTTTAGTATAGTCTGTGAACAGACTGATCCTGCTCTCAACTCCATGTGAGATATCCGATATGAATAGCCCAAACACTGGACCCAGCAAAGAGTCTTGTGGCACGCCACTCTTCACTGGCCCAGGTGCTGAAAGTTCCCCCCTCACCACCACCCATTGCTGCTTCCCCTTCAGCCAGTTCATGATCCAGTTAACCAGCTTTGCCCCCACCCCCACAGATTTCAGTTTCCCACCTAGCCACCTGTGAGGCACTGAATCAAAGGTCTTGCTGAAGTCCAAATATAGGACGTCCATTGCATGGCCGTTATCTAGCTCACTTGTTACCCAGTTATAATACTCTATTAGATTAGTCTAACAAGATTTCCCCAAGACTAACCCGTGCTACTGCCCATCCTGGAGGCCAATCACCTCGAGAAATGATACCAGTCTCTCCTTCAGTATCGTTTCCATGAGTTTACCCACTATGGAAGTGAGACAGACAGGCCCCCAAGGGGGAGCAGTTGATGTCACCTACCTTGACTTCAGCAAAGCTTTTGACACTGTTCCACATAGAAGATTGATAAATAAGCTAGGTAGGCTCGGGGTGGGTCAGAAGTTGGTCAACTGGGTGGCAAACTGGTTGACTGGCAGAAAACAGAGAGTGGTGGTAAATGGTATACAGTCAGAAGAGATGCAAGTCACAAGTGGGGTACTCAGGGATCAGTCCTGAGGCCAGTCCTATTCAACATCTTCATTAGTGACCTCAGAGATGGACTAGAGGGTAAGGTTTGTCTGTTTGCAGATGACACCAAGATCTGCAACAGAGTAGATGATCCAGATGGGGTGGGCAGAATGAGAAGAGATCTGGATAAACTAGCAAAATGGTCAGAAGAGTGGCAACTGGGATTTAATGCAAAGAAGTGCAAAATCATGCACATAGGGAAGAGAAACCCTGAAGCCACTTATAGGCTGGGAGGGAGTTGCTACAGTCACAAAGGAAGAAAGAGACTTGGGCATCATCATCACTGATGACCTAAAATCATCCAAGCAGACCTCTAAAGCAGTAGGTAAGGCTAGGGGGTGTTAGGTGTATTAGTAGGGTATCACAAGTCGTAAGAGGGAGGTAATAATCCTCTGTACAAGACATTGGTTAGGCCCCATCTGGAGTACTGCGTGCAGTATTGGAGGCCACACCTTCACAAGGACATTAACCAAATTGAGGCAGTCCAGAGAAGGGCAACCAAAATGGTGCAGGGACTGCATCAGAAGACATATGAGGACAGATTAACGGAGCTCAATATGTATACCCTTGAGCAAAGGAGGGAGAGGTGATATGATTGAGACATTTAAACACCTTAAGGGCATAAACAAGGTGAAAGAGTCTAACATGTTTAAATATAAGAAAATAGCAGGACAAGAGGACACAGCATGAGATTAGAGGGAGGCCGATTAAGGGGAATGTGAGGAAATTCTTTTCACAGAAAGGGTGGTAGATGCATGGAATAGCTTACCACAAGAAGTGGTGGCTATGAATACAGTGTAGGGCTTCAAACAGGCATGGGATAGGCATAAGGGAGCAATACAAATGACTATGAATAGATAGGTCACTGACAGAGCAAAGGTCGATGGCACATTTATAAGGTAGAAAAGAAATGGGCAGACTGGATGGGCCTGCAGGTCCTTATCTGCCATCAACTTCTATGTTTCTATGTTTCTGTAGTTGCCTGGCTCATCCTGTGGGCCGTTTTGTGTATAGGCACCACATGGGCCATCCTTCAGACCTGTGGCACGCATTCCATGTCCAGAGAGGTGCTGAACAGGTCCGCCAGTGGCCTGGCCAACACCTCCGCCATCACCCTTGGCACCCTGGGGTGAATGCCATCAGGACCTGTTGCCTTGTCCATCCTTAGTGTCTTCAGACCCTCTAGTACTCTACTCTCCTCAGTCATTCCTTCAGTCATCCCTTCCCACCCCGACCCCACCTTCCCAGTCCACAGAGGTAGTGGAATACCCTTCTCCTGCATGAACACAGAACAGTATTCATTCAGTGCTTCTGCTTGTTCCGCTTCCTTTTCCACCCACCCCGCCTCTTGATTGACACTATTTGGGCATTGCACTTTCTTTCTTCCCTCACGTATCTAAAACAAAGTTCTTCTCTCCTCCCTTAATACCCATAGCCAGCCTTAGCTCCCTGGCGGCCTTGGCTTCCCTAACCAGCTTGGTTACCTCCTTGGACCAACTTGTATACACCTCCTTCTCCTCCCCCCTTCCTGTCCTCTTGATTCTCCGATACACAGCTCTCTTTGCCCTTACTCCCTCCAGCACTTTACTGTGTAGCCAACATGGTTTCTTGGCTCTGTTCTTTTTGCTCAGAGTCCTGGTGCAAGCCTCCGTAGCCTCTGTTAGACCAAGTTTAATGATATCCCACTTTTGATGTGCATCCATCTCCAGCCTATTCCCCTCTAGTTACCCTTGCAGTATTTCCCACATCTTCCCAAAGTCTGCCCACCTGAATTCCACCACCATTTTTTTGGAGCCTAGACTCCCTACTCAACCTGAGCGCAAACCACACCGACTGATGGTCACCCCCAGCTAGTGGGTCTTCCACCCTTAGTTCCCTCATGGCCTCCCCGTTTGATAGTACCAGGTCCAGTGTATTACCTAGCTGAGTTGGCACATTGACCAGCTGTGTCAGAAGACTATCTTGGAACACATCCAGGAGTACCTGGCACCTGCTCTCTGGCACTGGAGGTTGCTGGAGTACTCCAGTCTACCCCAGGTAGATTGAAGTCCCCCACGATCACCACACTCCCTTCCTACATACCCACCTAATCTGTTCTGCTAACTTCTATGCAGCTCCTCGGACTGGGCTGGTTGTCTGTACACCACCCCAGCCTCAGCTTTTACCCTTTGAGTCCAGGAGCTGCATCCATAGCATCTCTGTCCTCCCTTCCTCCCCTTGTCTCTTGTGCATCTAATTCCATCCATTACATTGACTGCCACCCCTCCCTCTCCCCACCCATCTGTCCTTTCTATAAATTTTGTATCCCGGGATTGCCAGATCCCAATCCTGGTGTTGGTGGCCCAAGTCTGTGATGGCTGCAACGTCCACCATCCCTTCAGCTAAGAGAGCCTGGAGCTCAGCTGTTTTGTTGCTCAGGCTCCTCGCATTCAGGTAGACCACCTCTACCCATTCCTATCCACCCCTCCACCCTGTGGCCTCTTGACCTGCCCCACTCCTATGTGGCCCACTCACATTGCAGTCACTGTTGTCATGGGGGTTATAAACTGAAAACATTTCAGAACCAGTGTGATTTTCAGCAAAAAAAAAACATTTTTTTACATCTTTTTGCATACACACACACACACACTACTGTACATCAGATTGGAAAATGACAACAACTCATGTTAACTTCTAGTTGTTTGAAGAACTTTGCCTATTGAATTTTATCAGCACAGTACAGCATTATAGATAAATATTTAGTTGCTTTCACACATTAATCAGTAATTTTTAGGGGACAATATTTTGTTTGAAATAAGGAGGAAGCTGTGGGAGCTTCATTCAGGTCTGGAAGAGAACAATGGAATCAAAATGTTAATGTTAAGAGCCTGTCAGGTTGTTGTTTTTTTGGGGACAGCACGGATGGGTGATACTGAGCACAAAGTGTTGGTTATCAGCTTAGGGAAATTGGCAGATATTTACTCATGGTATTTTACTTCATTATCTTACGGCTAGACAATTACTTTAGGAAGTCATACAAAGAGTTATAGTACAATAGAACCACAGCACCACTACTGCTCTGCTCTTTCTAACCAGCAGTATCTCCAGCTCCGTGAGGCAATGGTGGGATCACTGGAGCCATTTTCATAGACCTAATGAAGGCCTTTGATATGGTAAACACCTCTCCTTTACAGTAAACTGAGTGCTCTGGGGTATCAGAGCATTCCCTACCTTGGTTTAGAACTATCTCTCCAACAGACAGCAGAGTGTCAGGACTAACTCCACACTATCCAACAAGCTACCCTCCACCATAGATGTCCCTCAGGGCCCTATACTTTAGCTTCTTCTTTTCTCCTTACACAATAACTCAGTACACAACTGCTTTTCAAACAGTACCCCTCTCCTTTATGCTGATGATCTGGTCTTCTTTATCAGTGCACAAAATGTAGCTGACAGTACCCTCACAGTTGACTTGAAGGCTGTCCAAACCTGGCTTAAGGAGAACAGGCTACTACTTATGAACCCCTCTAAATTGCAAGCCATGCTATTTGGAGCTACGAATCAACTAAAAAACACCTGTACTCAGTTCACAGTGCTCTGTGACAATGGCTCACCTCTGGACTCTGTAACCTCCTTTTAATATCTGGGCATGATGCTCGATCCTTCCCTCAATTTCTCACTGCACATAACCATCATTTGTAAGGCTGTTAACATCAGCCTCAGAATGGTGTACTGAGCCAGCCCAAATCTGCCAGCCCAAATCTTTCTCCATCTGCTCGCATTGCAATAGCCTGTGGACTACTACTCCCCAAACTATCTTATGGTCTGTGCATCTTTACTAACACCACTAGCTCTATCCTGCACAAGTGGGGTAGCATATAATAATATTTGTCACTTTGCCCTGGCCTGCAACTGACTTGATCATCATTGTACATTGTATGCCAAACTAGGTTGGCCTCCCATGGCACTCTGCAGCTTTCCATTAGGCAGTATAACCCATAGTGTACAATAGAACCAAGCACCCCAGTCCTTACCCACCCTCATGGTGCCTTATAAAAATTCCTACTTCTTCAGTTCTACTGAACTAGACCTTCTCTCCATCACCAAGACCAGGACCAAAAATGAAGAGATGGCCTTCACTGTTGCTGCTCTGAGACTTTGGAACAGAATACTGTACCTGCCCAAATCAGACACTGCTCTGATGCCTGCGCCTTCTAGCGCCTACACTGTCTGCAGCATCCCTCAAGCTATTTACACTGCTCACTCTATGCACTTGTTTATTTTGGTATTGTTTTTAATTGTATGTTCTTAATTATTTCTATCAATTTCCCTCCCCCTATACTCTCCCTCCTTTCAGGCATGTACCATTACATGGCATCATCCTCTCTCTACTCCCTATTCTTGCTGTGATCACATTCACTGTCTCTTCACAGAACTGTATAATACTTGTATTTTAAGAGATTATTAATCTTGTATTGTGCACAGAATTGTAGCTTTATTGTTCCCACATTGTTACTGTGTATTTTCATTGTCTTCACTGTATTATTCTATAAGTTTGTAATCTCTCGGGTCATGCCTGAAAATAAACAAATGTTTGCCTAGTGCAGCCTACCTGGTAAACAAAAGCTAAATAAATACTATTGTAAAATATCATCTTTAAATATTGTTGATGTATTAACGTTGTTGTAATGTTGAAAGATAATGCTCTGCTATTTAAAATCCAATACATTTTACTGGAAAAAGAATTGATAATCCATATTCTGTAAGTGGTATGATAAGGGTAAGCATTACAGCTTAAGGTGCCAAGTAAGGTTAGCTGTATTATGGTAAAAGTTCACCAAATCTTCAGTTGACTTCCTTACAAGCTGTCTATGTGGGATCTATAAGTTAAGACAGCACTATCCAGTTCTAGGCCAAGGTAACAATGAATATTGCCTGATCCAATGTGCTAACTTCAAGGCTATTGACAACCCAACTTGGAAAAAGCATTAAGGCAGGCTTTAGTACCAAATGCAATATGTTTAGGCGTAGGTATTCAAAGCAGATGTGCTGCACAACCCAAGATGCTCCAATGCAAACCAGATGTGCTGTGGTGCAATATTGAAAGAATAGGGATGAGCAGCATAAAGCCGGATGTGCCTGAGTGCAAATATAATGTATGAGGCACATGTGTTGGTGGCATTCCCATGAATGTGCCACACAGCCATATATTCAGTAAGGATGAGCTGCGCATCCAAGGTGCAATCAGCAGATGCACTGTGCAAAGAAAGGCATATAAAAAGCATGCCTAAGTGCAGTCCAACCTCAGGCAGAGAGCAGCATAGCAGCCATGGATGGGACAGCATTTTTGATGGCAGCAGTCATGAGGGGAGTGAGGAGATGGAAGAAACAGCGTGGATGTGGAAGAGCCTGGAGGCGGTACGCCCAGCAGAGAAGGTAACACGCCCATGTCACTTTCGACCACCTGAGTGACTTAGAGATCGTGGGCCAGTACTGACTCAACAGGGCACTGCTGAGACATCTCTGTGAGCTGATTCATGATGACCTGCAGGCAACAACACACAGGAGTCATGCCATGATGGTGGAGATAAAGGTGACAGCAGCAATGTGCCTGCTTGCCATGGGCACCTTCCAGACACCGGTGGGTGACACCATTGGCATCACACAGTCCACCACATCCAGTCTCCTCACTCAGTTCCTCACTGCTGTGCTGCCACATGCTTCAGAGCACATCAAATTCCCAAGCACACAGGCAGAGTGGACAGAAACCATGCAGCACTTCCACAGGGGTGGTGCGCATGCCAGGCATGCTGAGGGCCATAGACTGCACCCATGTGGTAAACACGTGCACCACCTGGCCCAGAGTGTGTGGTATACATCAACAGAAAGGATACCACTTGAAAACTGCCAGGTGGTGTGCAATGCCATGGGTGCATTACCAACGTGTGTGCCACGCACCCTGGAAGTGCAAATGATGCCAACATCTGGCACTAGTTGGCCCTGTGCCATCTGTTTGAGGGTGGTGATACCCAGCAGCCACCTAGTGGGTGAGTGGGTATGACTGACAATGGGCCTACACAGGACACAGTGGAACATAATAAAGTGTGCGTAATCGCTATGTGGGAAACAGACAGGGCCTGCCATGCCAAACAAGCAAGCAGCACCATGGGCCATGTATGGCCACTGCACTGTGAACCACATGTGGCAGGCATGTGTTCGGCAAGGGGGGGGCATGTCTGGGGACACATACCATAACCACATGTACAGGCAGGCAGTGGCACAGGGCATGGGCCCAACACAGGCACTGCGGTGCTACAGAGAAGTACACCTGGACAGGACCATGGCTGTCACCAGCACGGGAGGGCACGTGAACAGCAGTGCCTGGCTGTGGGAGGTCATGGCTCACCAGGCACATTGCCCTGCATGCAACACACATGCAGTGCACACAATGACATCATGATGCGTGCATGGTCTGTGTGCCATGGGGTAGGAGGGTCAAGGTGTGGGCCACACAGAGCAATGGCAGACATGCAGTAACATTGTCTGTAGTAAACCTGTAAACAACAAATGTACACATGATGCTTTCTCTTCCACAGCTGAGTGTGCATACCCCACGGCCGTGGATGCTCATCCCCATACTCCAGCCCACATCTGTGCCAGAGAATCAGTACAATGAGGCACATGCCACAACATGCATGTGTTTGGCATGCTAAAAATGAGATTCAGATGCCTGGACAGGTCTGGCAGTGCCCTACAGTACAACCCAGAGAAGGCCTGTGGGATATTCCTGGCCTGTTGCATGCTACACAACATGGCCATAGACTGTGGAATCCATGTCCAGGCTGAGTTGGGTGACAGCTCTGAGGATGAGGGGCCACAGGCAGGGGTGGGCAGGAATGCCACGAGTGTAGGGACCCATGGCTGGTTGCCAGAATGAGGCAGCACAGGGACACAATCATGTAGGAGCCGGAGGCACACACATGCAGGTGTGGCCACAACCAAACAGTCATGTCCTGGCCTATATGGGACACCGCGGTATGGCATAGATCAGTGGACAATGCCTGCACACATGTACAGCAGAGACACAAAGCTGCACTCATCACGCCCATGCCAGACAACACAGCAGCAGTGTCTCACCACAATCCTAGAATACACACAGACAGCATGGACATGCAAGCCACAGGCTCATGCATGTGCCCCCATGCGCAGACCTGGGAACAGACAGCAGGTGTGTGGGCAAACAACGGCTGGATGGTGACTGTGTCATGACAACTGCACACAGGTGGGATCACTGTGACCTACCATGGCTACTATGAACACGTGGGAGGGCAGCCATGCCCATGATGTATGCCCTCCCAGGATGGCAACCACATTGGTAGGGGACCCAACCATGCTAGCAGTGGTAGACCCATGAGACCATGACTGTGTGCTCATGGATGTCTCATTGCCAAAGTCAGATGGGACCAAGGGTGTTGGGGATACCTGAGGCAGGGGATGGCTTCAGAAGCAATGGGGCCACAATG
This sequence comes from Neoceratodus forsteri, assembly GCA_016271365.2. Classification (NCBI taxonomy): domain Eukaryota; kingdom Metazoa; phylum Chordata; order Ceratodontiformes; family Ceratodontidae; genus Neoceratodus; species Neoceratodus forsteri. The sequence goes on from CM028135.1 coordinate 817,036,364, forward strand.
CGCCAAGAGGTGGGAGTGCTGATGTCACTACATGGTGCAGTGGCACTCCTGTGTCCGAGTGCAAGAGCAGCACAGCCCACCTTGGTGGCCTGTGCTATCCTCTTGAATCCTGCGGTCATGTCCTCTCACAGTTGGCGAATCTCACCAACAATGTCCACCCGGAGTTGACATATCTCACCAAGCAACCAGGAGAGGCCCGCAGATGCATGGTCATCCATGATGCCCACCTGCACATGTAGGCCCTGACACACCTCTCTGAGTGCACCCTGATGCCCCACAGAAGCCCACAGGAGCTGGGTGTGCTCGTCAAACCCATCAAACCCTGCACCGCCACAAATCCCTGCAATGTTGATGGCCTTGATTCCTCCCCACCTCCTCCACTGGTCCCTCTTCCTGCATGCCATGCCCTGCAGCTCCTGAGTCATGATGGTGCTGTAAGGCAGACAGGTATGCATGGTCAGGGCAGCATTTCCATACATGTCCTTTGACAGCTGTACATGGACTATGTGGCATGAGGCACAGTTGTGCAGACACTACCACACATGGCATGTAATGGCACTGTGGCCTGTGTCACACACACCACTGTGTACTGTGTGCAATGCATGACGGAGATTCATGCATGCATTGTTCTGTGACATGGACAACTGCAGGGCCATGGCTGTGCACAGGCCTACACCAAGGCAAGGGGCACTTCTGCTTGTGTGCGGGCACACTGGCAACATTGACAGTCCACAATGGTGCCTTGCACAATCATGTATTACTGACATTCAGGAACAAGGCACATGACCACAGGTGGACAGTGACCACCACTGGCCACACCATCTCAGCAGGCAGATGTCCCTGTGTCACAGCCAGTCACAGCAGCACATATGGGCTGCATGGAGGACACTGCATGGCCATGGTGGGGATCATGCAATGGTGAATGCACTGCATGGCGGCATGGTAACAACATGTGCATCCATGTGTGGCATGTTCTGCACACCCAGGATCACAGCACAGAGCCAGACAGACATTGTGACACATGCATACCACAGTGCTGTGCAGGGCCCTCGCCTGTCTGGAAGCCACCTCCAGGGATACCTCCCAGATGCCCTGGACAGTGTGGATGTGAGCACCTCCTCCCATGCAGTTAGTGGTGGCACGTGCATGGCCCACCCCCGTGGCATGCAGGGATGCCCACAGTGGCCAGGCACTCCTGGTGCTGGGCCTCACTATTCATGTGCTTCATGCATTCCTGGGGGTGGTCAGACACACCATGGGAGTCCACCGCCTGTGCCACCACATCCCATCCCTATGTCCTCTGCTGCCGTGTGTCAGTCTTCCGTGACAGGAGGTCCTCCATCTGGACATATGCCTCAACAAGGGCCCCCAGCTCATCATCCATGAAGTTTGGATGTCTCCTCTGTCTCAACTCCTCGTCCACTGTCATACTAGTGCCTGTGGGGTGGAAGTGTGACAGCCGTTAGCACAGTACACAGTGGTAGTGCACAGCTCCCAGGCATGGAGTCCTCCTGGTCAGAGATCCATTAACATTGTAGCTGTGGTAAACAAACCTCCAAGTTGCAGTACCTGCTGGTCACCAGTGGTGTGTGGTGGTGCAGAGCAGCCCATTTAAAGCTCAGGACATGCAAATTAGGGTCTGTGTAGCCTATAATGAGATGCTAATGTGGGAACTTGCGCTAGGATTGGGCAATGAGGCAATTTGCATACCCTGGCAGAATATGGCTCATTTGTGCCCAGACCATCTCAATTTGCTCCACACATGGAATTGGGCCCACATTTCTGCATTGCGATCTTCAGCATGCACGGCTTTCTGGCACATACTGGCCATGCGTAGTTGTGCAACTGGCCATTATCTGGCAACGCATTGCTCAGAGAGGTGCAGCCGCATCGCCGCGTGCATGAGCGATAGTATGCAGAGCACATGTCATGCATGGCGCTGCATGTGATGTGACATTGCATGGTGCATATACAAGTTGATGCATGATACCATTGGCTGATGTGTATGACAGCTCCTTTCACAAAATGGGCACATTCTGGTCATGCATACCACTGTGCGATGACCTGACCTGGTGCTACCACCCAACATTGCGGCACCACGCATGCGCGCTGATGCACAACTGACTGCGTAGCAGACATTGGCATTGTGCATTCATGTGCTGCTCAGGCCATCGCATGCATGCCTATCATGCATCAGTTGCGAGCAGGTCGTATGGTGCACAGAGCTGCATGCTGGCAGTGTCACTGGCAGCACACTGTGTACACAATGGCACGTGCAGGGGTAGCAGGCCCACAGGCTCTTAATTGGAGCAACTCTGAGCTGGACAACCTTGTGGAATTGGTGCAGCTTGTGGAGGGCCAGCTGTTTGGTGCTGAGGCCTTGCAGGAGGCCAGGTCCAAGGTCTGGGCCACTGTGGCCAACAGGCTCATGCGAAGGACGGAGGCACCTCACACTGGGGAACAGCGTAGGCACCACTATGGGGACCTGAGGAGGAGGAAACCTAAGTGGCTGAGGGTGCTGCAGGAGCATGCCTGCAGGGGTGATGTGCCATGACCAGGTATGTCCACTGTTTACCACTCTGCCATAGCTGGCATGCTGTTCCTGTACATGAGGGGTTGTGGTCCTATATCCTGTGTGCACTACGGAGTTCGGGGGGGGGATTGTGTGTATTGTTGGGGGGACTGGGAGGTGGTGACAGCATGCTGCTCATGTCTTCCATCCAATGTGTTCCCCTTTCAGGTCAGGAAGTGTGCCAGTGGGTGGTGGACAGAGGCCATGAGCGCGGTAGGTCCAGTGGACCGTGGACAGTGGGTGCTGGGCTGTGCAAGATGCCATCTCGACCTGTGGAAAGTAGGTGTGCTTTTTTGCTCTTGTACTGTTCTGTTTGTGGTGGTGTGTGTGTGTGGTGAGGGCTTCCTGTGTCTACCACGACCATATGGCCACTTAGCCCGTGTATGCCCCATTTGTGCCAGATACGCACACTTTGGCCATTGTCTTGGCACCGTGGTGGTAGTCCTGCTGAGCACCATACTCATGTGTGTCCAACACACTGTGTCTCATCAAGACTGTGGGTGCCCAGCATGGCACGTGCGTGGTCCACAGGGCCTCTAGACGTGTTGCAAGTGGCTACTGGCCATATCCGGTGTGTGTGTGGCATGGCATCATGTCCCACAGAAACATCCATTGCATGCACCTGCTGCCATTACATTGCACTGTTCAACAGTCGGGTCACTGTGTGGCACTGTTGCACAGCTGTTCACCGCATATCATGTGCATGGTGCGCTGTTGGGCGCAGCCTGTGTCCCATCAATGTCCAGTGTGCGCCCATTCTGGGGAGGAAGGCTGTTTGTATTGTGGCACTGAGTGCATGTCCTTTGTTTCACCACACAGGTCATTCTGCTGTGGGTGGTGCCATGGTAATGGCTGTGTAGAGGCAGAAGATGGGACCAGGTCCGGGCTCTAGGGATGATGACTGCAATATATTGCAGGCAGGGGAAATATTCAGGTGGTTGGGGTTTATTCTGCATGCCATATGGGAGCAGACAGTGGTGCTCAGGGGGTTGAGCCATAGCAACCGCCCTCCTGATGGGGACCAGGACCTATAAGAACATGTGTGTGGCTATTGGACTGATGGTGCCCAGACTTTAATTTGTGCACCCCTACATCACCCCCCTCTCCTGTTGCATCTCCTGCAGTTCTCCACCCCACCTGCATTCCATATACCCTTATCATCCCCCGTTTAGAGGTTTTGGTTGCTGTCATGTTGTTGTTTCTTATTTCCGTTGCCTTTTTACCTGTGTTTTGTATTAAATCATTTTTATTGGATATTCCCTATGTCTGTAGTCAGTCTGTGCTGTATTTGCAGTTTGCTGTTCTGTTGCTTACACTTTCCACTGCCCCTGCACTGCATGACTTGCCTGTTCATGTCCTGTAGCGCATAACCTCCTGTCGTTCAAGAAGGCCACCACCATGCTTGCAATGGTCAACTCCATGGTGCCTCTGTGCTGACACTCCTGTTGCCCAGCAGCATGTTTGCTGTGTGTACCTCAGTGCTGCGCCTTCTGTGTTGTTTGCACCATGTGCCATGCTGCTCAGCTTCCCACATCATGTGCCCCTGGATGTGTGCACACCCATGTAGACTACACATATCTGGCTACTGGGCACTGTTATGCCAGTGCCTGTGTTGGCAATGCTGTCCATTGCCATCCCCAGTGTTCTGTCCCGCGTCCATGTCCTTGTCAGTGCCATGTCATCAGCATGTGCTGGGCACGGTGCATGCCACTGTATGTTGCCACGTGCTGTGCCCTACTGCCGCTGCATGGTGCCCATCCTGCTCCTTTGCAGTGCCACTGTGTTCACCATGGCCATGGTTGCTGGGGCCACCCCGTCTTTGCACTTGCATTGTGCTCATGGCCCACCATGGGCACTGACATGTTGTTCCAGTCTCAGGCAGGCCTGCTCCACTTGCTATATTCTGTCTTGCACTTCTGCACTGCACATGTGTGTTTGCACTATAGCGCATCCGTGGTATATTCAGTGGTGGTTGCGCTGCCGCATACTGTGGCTCATCGGCTGAATATGGCAGTTGTCTTGGGTGGCACATCTGGGTTGTGCTGTGCAGCCACTTGCGCTGTGTGCCTAGGGACCTTTGAATATCTAGCCCTTAGTCTTTTTATATTAATAAATAATCTGCTGTTCATGAACCACTTTTGCACAGATTTAAATTCATGCTGAAGTTGACTTGGCATTGAAACAAAATTTGTGTTTCTATGAAAATCATTGTGTCCTACAAAGAGCAAATTCTGGGTTGAAATTTATTTAGTTTTTGTTTACCGGGTAGGTGCTCTAGTTATAGGAACGACTATTGTCAGGCATGACCTGGGAGGTTACAGGAGTGGCAGTACAGTGTACAAATACAGCAAAGAAGGTAAAAGCAAGGCAACAAATATAGTCAATGTACAAATGATAGCTGAAGGCAAGGGGCTGGATTTTCAAACCCCTTAGAAGAATGGCGCAAGGTGCTTGCATCCAACATGATGGATGCAGCAAGCACCTTGCACCAAGGGTAGTGCCTGTGCTATTTTACAAAGCAGCCTGTATCAATCAGCAGGCAGCTTGCACCAGAGTGTGCTAGCACCAGCCTTGTGCCACAAAAGTGGCTGTGGCATGGTGCTAGGGGGCTTGCAGCAGATCCTGGCTGCACAACCCCAACATCCGGACTTTCAAACCCTCCCATGGACAAAGAGCTAGTACATTTGACCAGCCAAGGGCTGGTCCGACGATATTTAGACAGCCTCTGGGAGAGAATTAACCATGCTGCCACTGTGTGCCCCCCATCCACAATACCCCAGTACTGTCTGATCCCCAGCCCTGTTATGCCCCTAAATAGTACACCCTCAGATCCAGTACTTCATCACTGTTAAGCCCCGACTCTACTATTGTGGCAACTCCACATTACCTAAGTGCCCTCCCAGTTCTAATCCCAGTAGTCGCATATTCACATTAGTCCGTGGTGATCTAGTGGTCTTCCAGCACCACCACCAGGCAGGTATTGCTAACCACGCCACCCCCATCCAGACCCTCGATCATCCGGCACAGCCCTCCACACTCCACACAGCCAGCCTTCGAATGAACTGTCAGAGCGGCTCACAGTACCAGCTCTGGCACCATCACGCCAGCCATTGTGGTGTGCGGAGGGCTGTGCTGGTCATCAACCGGTCGGTCCAGTTGGGGGCAGGCTGGTTGGCACTACCTGTTGGGGTGGGGGGATGGGGAGCCACTAGATCACTAGGGATTTGTGTGAATAATAGCATTTACCAGGATCGTAGTGGGGAGAACACTTGGCATAATTGTGGGTTACTGGGTATGGGCAGAGCGGGGCTTGGTGGTTGGGGGGGCACGAGCCACTCAAATGCCCCATCCAAGGATACAGCTCACACCACATCTGCCCTGCAGCTGCTGTGGCATTCTTAGTGGGTGTGCCATCTGTTTGGCACTCTGCCACCATTGCTGCAAGCTACAGGACTTAGGCGTCGGGACCCTGTCTAGTGGAAAATTGGGCACAGGGTCCCGGATGCACCAGCATGCAGTGCAAGCTGCCATTGTTGCAGCTTGCATATGAGGTTTGAAAATCCAGCCCAAGTTGTTTAAGACTAGACAAAAGAGTAATGGTCATAGTACTGAGCCTTGGGGTACATCCGATTTCACAGGAGAATAGGAGACAAGTAGTTGTCCATTTTCACCTGTTACACTCTTCATGTAAGATAATAGCAGAGCCAACTCAATATTTATTTATTTATTATTTATTAAATTTTGTTAACTGGGTAAGCCACTGGCTCTGGGGGTCTATTTTCAGGGGCAACCTGGAGTTAGTTACATAGAGCAGTGCAAGTACAATCAAAGTATACATAGTAGGACAATGCGTATAGAATATGATGACATTGTACAATAATCATTGGAGAGGAAGGTAACATATGACATGACAACAGTGGCAGCTGTTAGATTTAGGGCAGACAGTACAATGACATATACACATAATACAGTGTAGGACAATAGGTTACAGGTTACATTAGGAATGACCGTTTTCAAAGGAGAAAGCGTCTATTTACAGGACAAGTACACAAGATCAAGGGTGGCATCTAGGTGCCAGTTAGAGCAGATCAGACTTTCCATGGTCATACTACAGGGGGCGTAATTTAGCTAGCCTTCAAGACAGATGCAGGAGCTGAGATTCCCGAGGTGAGTGCGTAGTCCTGCCTGAAAGATTTCTAGGAAGGGGGCTTCTTGGAGCTGACTGGGGAGCTTGTTCCACAGCGTAGGGGCTATGTAGGCAAAGAATTTACTGCTGGCTGCAGATCTGGACCTGAGCAGTTCGAGCAGTGTTTTGCCCGAAGTGCAGAGGGGCCTGCTGGGCCGCTTTGGGGGCAAGTAGCCCAATTAGCCCTGCAGGAGGATCAACAGAGAGGAGCTTATATGTCCAGTTTAACAGGGGGTACTGCAGCCTAAGGTTCAGTGTGGGCCATTTGAGTGTGGCGAGGGCTTCACAGTGGTGGGTTCTCGGATGGGCTTTTGTGGTGAAACGTGCGATTTTGTGGTACAATGTCTGTAGTCTGCCATGTTCAAGTTTTGCGATACCGAGTAGGATTGGGGCTGCATAGGTAAGGGTGGGTAGGAGGACACTCTGAGCTATTGCCAGTATTGTCTCAGGTATCATGTTGGTGCTAAGTCGGTAGAGCAGCCAGAGTTTTTGATGGATGTTTTTTTGTCTCCAGATCTACATGAGGCTTTAGTGTGAGTTCCTGGTCTAGTGTAAAACCCAGGTATTTGAGGGATTGGACCACTTCGATTGTAGAGCCCGATGTGGTGACCAAAGGCAGAAGATGTTCCTGGGAGAGACCCACAGATTTAGGACCAAACAGCAGTGCTTTGGTCTTGTTTGGGTTAAGGACCAGGTGATTCTTGATCAGTCACTCTTCAGCCTGGGTGAAGTCAGACTGGAGCGGGGTCCTAGATCATCCAGGCATGGCTCAGTTCTATAGAGTACTGCGTTGTCAGCGTACTGCACCATGGAGCTACCCCACAGTGGTGGTGGAGGTTGTTGACGAACAGGTAGAACAGGATTGGGCCAAGGATGGAGCCTTGAGGCACCCCCCCATTTAAAGGTAGCGAGTCAGAGGTTGCACCTCTCCACTTGACCTGCCGGGAATGGTCAGTCAGGTAGTTATGGAACCAATTCAGAGAGTGTTGGTCCAGTCCAAATGTGCTCAACTTGGTTAGTAAGAGTGGGTGGGCGACCAGGTCAAAAGCCTTGGTTAGGTCTATAAAGACTGCCCCCATGGGGGTGCCCTTGTCTAAGGCAGCTAGGACATCGGAGGTGAGCCTGATGAGGGTGGTATCCATCTCATGCTTTTGTCGTAAACCATCCTGTGATGATGCCAAGAGCTGATTGTCTTCCAGGTAGTCCCTCAGTTGGCCGTATACTAGCCACTTCTAGATCTTTGCCAGATGGCAAAGGAAGGAGATGGATCTGTAGTGGCCAATGGGGTCTCTGGAACCACCCTTATGGATTGGGACCACGTGGGCCTGTTTCCATGTTTTGGGACTACTCCCTCCAGCAGGGATCTGTTTATTAATATGGTGATGGGTAGGGCTATGGCGGGGCAGCAGCTTTGAGCAGCCGTGGGTCCAGTCCATCAGGTCCCCGTGATCCTGTGGGTTTTAAGGATTACAGGAGGGGTAGCAGTTCTTTGACTTGTACAGTCCTTAAGTGGAAGTGGGGGGTCAGAGGATCCTGCATTTCAGTGACCAGAGGACCCGGGTGACTGTGTGGGTGGTTGCTTCTGAAAGTGCCCAATTCCGTGAAGAAGCTGTTGAAGGCTGCAGCGGCCTCTCCTCCGCCAGTTAGGGTCAACCCGTTGCAGGTTATATTGCTTGGCTGTGGTTTGTTTGTGCATTTTAATAGGGAGTTGATATAGGTCCAGAAGGACTTAGGGTCTGACAGGGTATCCCACTAGAGAGCTTTGATATAGGCCCTTTGGCAGATTTCGAGGTTTTCTGCACTTTTTCCTCAGGGGCCTGTAGTCAGCTAGGTCTGCTGGACTAGTGTAACACCTGGCCTTTTTCCAGACCTTATCTCTGCTTATCATTAGGGATTTCAGCTCATGTGATATCCATCTGTGGCATTGACCTTTCTCATCTTTCTTTACCAGGACATGGAGATTGGCCACCACAGAGAAAGTATGCTAGAAGTACTGAGCTGCTTCATCAATACTGCCTAGTAGACTTAATGGTGCCCAGTCGGCGTTTCTCAGTGAGCTCTAGAAGGCCTCAGTGGAGAAACCTGAGAAGTCCCTGGCCACTATGAGTCTGGGGGAATCCTGGGCGGCCTGTTTTTCCAGATGCAGAAAGTGGGGGAGTGGTCACTCAGGGCATCGGACATCACGCCAGCCGCTTGGATGTTGGCGGGGTTAGAGACTAGAATCCTTTCGTGGGTGGAGTGGTTCCCTGTCTTTAGGTTTTGCCTGGTGAACTCTGGTATGACCTGTGTCTGGTTAGCTTCTAGGAGTGAGGCCCTGTGTGCTTGCTCGGTGGTGGGATCCCACCTCAGGTTGTAGTCCCCTAGTACCAGGAGCTCCACGGGTGAAGACCCTGTGAGGGAGTGTGCTAAGTTCTGGAGTGCAGTACTGCCACCAGTGGGGGGATTATAAATGCAGCCTATGGTTAGGTGTTTTGCATGGCCCAGTCTAATTCTGATGAAGAGGGATTCAAGCCCTGAGGAGCTTGGCAGGTCGTTAGAGAATGGGGAGGTCTCCAGCGAGGAGCTCACATAAATTAGGACACCCCCTCATTTCCTACCATCTCTGTCCTTTTGGAAGGTGTGGTAATTGGCCAGCTCCAGTTGGTGATGGAGGATGTGAGGCTTCAGCCAGGATTCAGAGATGGCAAGCACATCCGGCCTATAAATCTTCACCCAAGACTGGACCTCATGCATCTTGGGTCACAAACTACAGACATTCATACTGGCAACTTTCAGTCCTCTGGCGAGATGCCAAGTAGGGTCCCTGGGGGACCCCAGAGTTGTGTTAGCAAAGTTAGGCCCACGATTGGGTTGGACATCTCCCAAGCTCATTAATAGGGCGAGCACAATGAGGTGGAGGACCCCCTTCCTGAATTGGGGGGGCAGTGTTCTACGCTTTTTGTTCACTCTGGCTAGGATGTAGTACCAGGCTCCCCTATGCATTAGGCCATGCATCAATATCATGGCATCCTGGGTAGTAATTACAGGGCATATTGTCAGGTGTGGGAGGTGGTGGCCCGGTGTGACCCTATGCAGGTTCAGGTCGAAGCTGCTGCACATAGTTGTATCTTCCCATATTAGTGCTGCAATGTACAAGAGTACCAACCCGTGGACTCTATATGGGCAAGGCTTAGGTAGTGCCATGGGCCTATAAGTTTCCAGTGTTGTGACCAAGGCTGCTTCAAGTTGGAGCTTTGATCTTCCAGCCTTCTGCCCCATAATGGTGGTAGTAGAGTATGAGTTGACACTTCTGGTGGAAGGTGCCTTTAGAGTGGTGGTAATATTGCCCTAGGGGCTTTAGGGTTAGGACACCTGAGTGGGTGAGGTTCGATTCTCACACCTCTTGTAGTAATCAAGGCTGATATGCAATCCTGTTGTGCATCCATGTAGAGCCAGGGGACCGTTGTCCCTAAAGTGTTAAAACTGCAGATTGGCTGCAATCAAGGATATGTAACATAACAGCACCCTCTTCAATAGCTTAGAATCAAGGCTAGAAAACCCCTAATAGTAAGCAACACCCCGTCAATCACCAAGAATCTAAACACAAATATGCCAGTAGTGAACAACCAATCAAACAACCTAGCAACCTCTAGCAGTAGCAACTAATAACTTTAAATAGTAAAAAAACACAATAACTCAAGTACTCATAAAGAACCTACATTATAAAAGTCTACTAAGGTAGTAGTAGAAGCAAAAACTCCCTCTGCAATTCAAACAACAACAGTAGTCAAAAGTAAGTATGGAAATTAGCATTCTACTCTCAAAATTCCTACCTATGGTGCTAGAGGAGGCTTAAACTGCCCCACCCTCACAACATAAGCCAGCAGGTAGAAAGCATCTCCATTCCTAAGCTTGAAACTTCATAGAAGAGAGAGAGAAGTATAATAGAAGTAAATACTGAAAGTAGTATACAAAGAAAACTGCTAATTTAAAATTAACTATGTAAATATATTCAAAGAAAACTGCTAGTATAAATGAACTATAAGCTAATTCCATGAAATTCAAGCAATATTCTTATTAAATTAATTCCCTCTAACCTATGCATTAATATAGAACTAAATAACAGCGTAATAACACCTGCTTTTACATTAAATTACTGCAAGGCTAAACAATAGAGCAACTACTTTTGCTATTTCTAAATTTACTAGTTTCCACTATAAATATATATATATATATAAATATAAAAATTTTTTAAAAAGCACAATTCAATTATTAAAATTATATTTTAAATAACAGAATTTCCCCCTGTCTTTTCTCCCTTTAAAACACCTTAGTACAGAAACTATACATCTATACAAATCAACTAATTACAGAGACCTAAGTGAATAAAAAAATAAACGCCAGAATACCAGAGTCCTACAGAAGGACAGATAATGTAGCAACTTCAGGACATAATGCCCTCAAAGCTCCCTACAGGGAGAAGCAGAAACCCTCAGAACTGGTCACACAATGTAGCAGCTGCAGTACACTTTATAAATTATAAATTAATAGCTGGTTCGAGTTTTAATTCCCTTAAGGCAACTATAGGAGGAGCAGAAAACCCCACAAATGGCCACACAAGTTTTAAAAAGTAGGAGACTATCCACTCCCTACACTGACAATTAATGTCCCAGATTTGAATTAGAAAAAAGCACCAAAATGCCAAGTGTCCTCTACAATTCAAAACAACGGCTTGGCGGCGAAGTAGCATAAAGTTGGCATTTAGCCATCCAGAAATACATCTATGGTACTAGATGGAAAGAATTCAACTACACAACCCCTCCACGACCATCACACCTAGCAAAGTAGAAAGTACCTCCATTCCTAAAAAGCACAAATCTGTGGTAGCTAGAGGTCTTCATTACCTAGCCCTCACTGACCATCCCACCCGGTAGTGAAAACAGCCTCCATTCCTGAGCCAAATCTCTGGTTGGCTGGAGAGAGGACTTCAGCTGCTTAGCCCTCCACGATCTTCCGCCTGGCAAAGTGGGGTGCCTCGTTCCTGAGCCGAATCTGTGGTTAACTGGAGGGAGGCTTCCAATACTGATGAAGACAGTTCTAAGTGACTCAGTTTATTACACAGAAAGGCATGATAGACAAGATCAAATGCATTTCATACATCTATGTATATTCTTATTTTTATTTACAATTTTGATTTTTATATTATATGTAACCCACCAGTTTTCCAATGTATACAGCATCATGTATATAATAATATTCTTTGCAAAAAACTGCATTAATGCACCAGTTAGTGTTCCAATTAAAGTGACAAAAGTAGCAAAATGTGGCATTAGGGTTTCCAACCCTAACTCCCTACCTCCACCCCCCAAGCAGCAAAAGGAAAAAACATTACTGTTTTCACAGTCCTGAGTCTTGGCAAACCAAGGGTGGGGTCTTCCTTGGGGTTCTCAACCTTAACACTCACCCAATTCCATGAGCAAATCAGGTGAGATGTGATCCGGTTTCTTCGTACAGGGCTTACAGGTTGTTGGCAACATGTGGGGAGATACATTTTTTTTTTTATTCTATTCAAATAATCAGTTTTACAACCTTTGAGTCAGAGACTCGTTTACAAAGGTACCTCGTCTTGGGGGGGGGGGACAACAATTAAGTGAGGTTTAGACAGAGGCTACATACAGGTGAGATACATACATACAGTTGAATTACATGCATCGTTAAATAAACACAGTTGTTACAGTTATTCATGAAGAGTCATACTCAGACCTAGAAACCAGTACACAGTTTTCCGTGGAACCCAGTGAAGACTTAGGGGGTTAGTCAAGACAGGGTTATGTTCCACGACAGGCATCTACAGCACTGGCTGTCAATAATGTGTTTCGGAGGGCTATTTTGAACAGACCAATCCGGGAATTTTGTGATTCCCTCTGGGAGGGAGTTATACCAGGCCGGGGCTTTATGATGAAAGGATCTTTGGCAGAGAGAGGTCCTAGCTCTGGGTACTAGGAAGGTGGCTTTAGTGGAGTTATGGGTTAGCACAGGCCAGACGGCCGGTTGCAGGGATGCGGAGACCCCTGGGGGGCATAACCCAGACAGGGACTTTTTAGCCAGCAGGCAGGTGTGGTATTTCAGCCGTTCCTCAAGTGTGAGTATGTTTGTGGCAGAGTATAGCAGGCAAGTGTGAGTTCTGCTATGGGCGCCGGTCAGGAGTCTACAGGCTTTGTTAATAGAGGTCTGGACTTAGAGAGGGTGGTGGGTCTGCAGCCACGTATATTGGAAGTCCGTAGTCAGCCAGAGACAACACAGATGAGGTGATGGCCAGTTTTAAGGCAGATTCTGGGAGGCAGTCTTTATGGTGGTAGAGGAGCCCAATCCTGGAGTTCATGGCAGATGACAGGGCTTTTAGATGGCGTGGAATGTAAAGCCTGCATCAAAGTGATGCCTAGGTACTTACATGTTGTTACCTGTTCAAGTGGAAGGAGTGTGCCAGGGTGATGAGCAGGGAGTATCCTTGGCTGTTTTGCCGATGTCAAAAAGCATTGACTTTGTTTTTTTTAGGTTCAGGACTAGCCGATGGTTACTGAACCATTTTTCTGCTTGGAGGAAGGTGCTTTGCAGTGCGCTTTGGAGTAGGAGTGGGTCCGAGTGTGATGCTATGATCACTGCATCATCTGCATAAAGAAGTATTTTGTTGGAGCAGGAGCTTGGGAGGGTGTTTAGGAAGAGACTGAAAAGGGTGGGTCCAAAGATGGAGCCTTGCGGAACCCCTGAGAGTACCAGTAGGTTGGTGGACAAGGTACTATTTAGCTTAACTCTTTGGGATCTGTTGTGTAGGTAGCTTGAGAACCAGTTCAGAGGGCCAGATGAGAATCCCAGTTGGCTAAGAGAGTTTAACAGCAGGGGGTGACACACAGTGTCAAAGACCTTGGATAGGTCGATGAATACTGCCCCTGCAAGTTGCCCATCATCAAGCGCAGAGTGTATATGGTGGGAGAATTCCAGAAGGGCAGTGGATGTGCTGTGGCCCGGATGAAACCCGTGTTGCTCAGGACATAGGATGTCATATTTAGATAGGTATTCTATTAGCTGTGTGGATACTATTTTTCCAAGGCTTTGGAGGAGGATGGAGATGGGCCTGTAGTTACTTGGTAGTGTTTGGTCCCCAGACTTATGGATGGGGGTGACTTCGGCCTGTTTCCATGCTTCCGGGAATTGGCTAAGGCATAGGGATCTGTTAATGACAATCATGAGGGGGATTAGCATGGCATCCAATGTGAGGCGGAGTATCCTGGAGTCAAGAGGGTCATTACTTGGGTTGTGCGAGGCAAGTGCTTTTAGTAGGAAAGGTCTGGCATCATGGGGTGAGATTGTCCGGAAGCAGAATAGAGGCCGGGAGGTGAGGGTGTGGGAGGGTGTGGGGATGGGGTCAAAGAATTGGGCAGGGAGAACTGCGCTTAAGTCCGAGAAAGTTTTGCTAAGGCAGTCTACGATACATGTTTGGTCTGTCGAGACTGCCCCATTTATGACAATTTGAGATGGAGGGGGGGAGCAGGTTTTGCCATTCAGTTCTTTTATATTGTCCCAGAAGGCTTGGGCAGAGCCCCAGGAGGATGTCAGAGCAGCCTGATAGTGTCTAGCTTTTGCTTGTTTGATGGCCCAGGTGCATTGGTTGCGGGCTGCCCTATAGGCTTGCCTGTCTGCCACTCTACCAGAGTCATTTGCTATGTGCCAAAGATTGTCCCTCTGTTTTAGTTGCTGGATCAGTGCAGGGGATATCCATGCAGCAGCCCATTTTTTTGGTCTAGATGTGGTGATGGGGGCAAAGAGATCACAGGCATTGTTGAAGGCCCTAGTGAGATAGGTTAGGGAAGTATTTATGTCAGATGCAAGGGTGATTGGAGTCCAGTCAACTTGTGTGAGGTGACGCTTGAGGTTGTCAAGGCCCCTGTGGAGAAATCTACGTCGAGGAGTACTGTAATACTCAGGGCTGAGTGTGGGGGAGGACCAGAAGCAGAGGACAGGGGAGTGATCGCTAAGTGAGTCTGCTAGGACATTTACAGATTCCAACTTGTGTGGCCGATTAGAAAGAACTATGTCCAGGAGGGAGCTAGTTCCCTTCGCTTGATTAAGTCTGGTGGGCTGAGTGACAAGTTGAGACAGGTCAAGGGCTGCAAGCTCGTCCTTTATATTATCAGATGAGGGGCTGAGCCAGTTGGTGTTTAGGTCTCCCAGGATTAGTTGTTCAGCCTGTTGAGGTAAGGTGGATAGATAGTCTATGAGGGAGTTGATTGCTAAATTTTTCGTATGCGGGGGTATGTAGGCCATGGTTAGGTATAGGGGGCCACAACCAGGGTGTGGGGTGATTTTTAGAGTAATGGCTTATGCCCCATGGTTAATCTCAGGGATTGGGAGTGCATGGCCTAGAACGGAGTTATGCAAGAAGATTGCGCACCCCCCTCCACGCTTGCCCATCTGATCAGCCCTGAACAAGGAGGAACCTGGGAGGGAGACAGCTGAGTTGGGTGTAAGCTGGGAGAGCTAGGTTTCCACTAGCATAAGAATGTCTGGGGAATGTTGTGCAACCCAGCATTGGAGTGCTGCGGTTTTCTTGGGGAGACTACATATGTTCATAAATGCAATTCGGAGACCTTTGCCAGGGGTTCTGCACATTTGAAGACTACAGTATATCAGAATGGGGTGAGCATTAGTTGAGAAGAAAGGGAGACCCCACCCTGATTCACCAAGACTCAGGAGAATGAAAACCATAATGTTTTTTCCTTTTGCTGCTTGGGGGGTGGGTTGGGAGTTAGGGTTTGAAATCTTAATGCCACATTATCCTACTTTTTGCTTTAATCTGAACCTTAATTGGTGCACTAACACTGTTTTTTTTTTGCAAAGATTATCCTTACTTTTTGTGGTAGTAGAATCATATCCTGATTCACAAAGGTCCCTGTGGGCCTGCATGAACACATTCATCTGACTGCGGAAGTGCAGCTCACATTCAGTGCCTATATAGATGGGCACATCCATCTAGATGCAGAAGTGGAGGGCCTTCTGGGTCCCTGCGCTTCCGTTCCTCAAGGCAATTGATTTATCTGCTTTGTTGTAATTGTTTTCTGTGTGGCTCACGTCAAATGAAAAATATATTAAGTGTGTCTCTTAACTCCCAGTGGTTGATTGTATATGGGGAAAATGTGTTTTGGATTTTTTTAGCCATAACTCATACATTTTTGTTGCTTTGGTGTCAAAGACACTGTATAGCTGTAGTCCAAGAACAGACACACTCTTGGTGCATTTTTGATGATGATTGGACTTTAATTGTGGATCTGACCATGGTGAATTTGGGAGGAATTTTTGGGGTTCTGTGCATATCCTATGCATTTTGAGGGATATTATGTGTTACTCTTGTAGTACTGTTGCAACCTTTATTTTGATATGTAGAGTGTCCCTTAACTCCAAAGAATGTCAGAGTTACAGCATACAAGCTCAATGTTATCCTGGGAAATTGTAATTTCTTAAAGTTTTATGTTTTTATATGGCCCTGAATTTTTGAGGGGAGATGGGGTGAGGTTATTATATGTTATTTTATAGTAATCATCAAAACCCTTTTGTATATATAGATTGTCCCTTAATTCCAAATATGCTTCATGCTAGCAGTATCTCCGTCTCTACAGGGGTCTCTACTGTGCCAGAGGTGCCTGGATCCCCCCCAGGGACAGGAGAGCAGTCTATTGGATGCTCAATCCTCTCCCTCCCTGCCGACCCCTGGCACCTGAGCTCATTCCTGAACCTGTGGTCGCCAGTGTGGTGAGGTGGCATCCAGCGCCTCAGCCCTCAGGGCCACTGGGCCAGCCAGAACTGCCATCTTTATTTACATTATTTGTTTATTTAATTATTTATCTATACTCATAATCTTGATCCCGGCCAGCCCAAAACTGACCAGGGACCACCCATCCCTGCTCATGGAAGCGCAGACCACATCCCAGCTCTCTGCCTGGCCTCCACAAGCAAGCTGAGACCCAGGGAAACATCTGAAGTTGCAAACATCACCACCGGAGCTGCAAGGTGCAATCCTACCAGAAGCCATAGATGACAGTGCCATGGGGGAGAGTCATGGAGCACAGAACTCCCTCAGGTAAACCCACTTGGTAGGCTTTACAAAAGCTTTATTGCTAGGTATTCACATTCGCTGGTTAATTCTTTGATCATAATTTTCATCATTTGATGATTTTTTTGATATCAGACAGTAGGAGTTACCAAAATCAGTGGTCAGGACCAAGAATGCCATGAACCTCTCCAGTCAATTTGTAGGCAGTGGCTTACTTAGTACATGCATTCCTACACCCATGATAGTTTACCTCTGATTAGAAGTGTTAAAAACACCTGATTTAACTATGATTTTATATTATTGACAATGGACTTTATTCATTTGTGCTAGCAATGTGTTTGTCTGAAACCTAAATGTTGCACATTCCAGAGTCCAAATTATCTGAGATATGAACCTACAGTAAACCCCCAATCTATCATCCTTGTAGATGGGAAGCGGTAACAACTATCTCGATAAAATTATATATATACTGAAGCGGATACCTGATCTTTAAACACAGTTGGAATGACTTCTTTCTAGGTAGAAGATGGGTTATATTATTTAGAAGTTAATAAATCCTAGTTTGCTGCTAATACACTCCATCAGCCAGGCACATGAATTGATAGGTGCTGTACTTGAGCCATACCTTTATTTTTAAATTAATCATTTGAAACATGTCATCCCTGTCTCCAAAAGGCAGACAGACAGACAAAAAGTGTTCATAGTAGCAATATCTGAAGTTAAAAATAAAGGTGCAATTTTTTTAAGGGATTGACAGAATGCTCGCACCCAGCCTTCTTAGAGCTGATTCCAATGTGCATTGCATACTACTTGGTACTGCACTACACAAAAGATATTGAAGTACTTGTAGAGTATAACATAGGACAATGAAGAGTGTGAGAGGGTTTAGAATGTAATCTATGGAAGAATAGATGGGATTTTACACTCAAGAAAAAAGAATGAGAGGTGATGTAACTGAGATGTGTAAAGACTTGAAAACATTTTAAAACAGTTAAAGATACCTGTTCACAACTGGTCCATCACTACAGCAGTAGCACTACTTGACATTATTGTATGCTGATGTTGTTTTCCTGTTGTTTTGTGATTTTGTATTTCATGTATGTTTCCTTTGTCCTCCAAGGACCGCTTTGTAAATGAGCTTGTCTCAATGGTATATTCCTGTTAAATAAAAATTGAATTGCATTGAATTGAACTTGCAGTTCCAGTGATCCAGGTTCAAGCGTGAACTTGGGGTGTTGGAGGGTTGGCTGAGGAGATGAGGATCGAGCATCCATAGGACTGCTCACCTTCTCTGGGGAGGGTGGGTCATAGAACCCAGCTGGCCCAGCGGAGGCTAGAGGGTGAGACAGTTTTGACCACCAGTGTGGTGGGAGAAGCAGGGCATCTACACACATCATGCTGCACCTCGTAAGGATATTAACAGGCTGGAAATGGTCCAGAGATGGGTGACTAAGATGGTACAGGGCTTGCAAACACAAGACATATGAGGAGAGATTAAGGGACCTCAATATGTACCATGAGGAAGAGAGGAGAAAGAAGGGACATGATAGAAACATTCAAGTATCTCAAGGGTATAAACAAGGTGCAAGGGAGACATTTTCCAATATAGGAGGAAAACAAGAATGAGAGGGCATGACATGAAATTGGAAGGTGGGAGGTTAAGAGGGAATGTGAGGAAGTTCTTTACAAAGAGGTGGTGGATGCATGGAATGGTCTGTCTCAGGAGGTGGTGGGAGGCGAGCACTGTGGATAGATTCAAGCATGCTTGGAACAGGCATAGGGAAATATAGAGGTACAGCAGCGGGTGGGTTGGAAGCAGTAATCTAGTATAAGGGCTTACAGGCAGACTAGATGGGCCAGGCAATCCTTATCTGCCAACCGTTTCTATGTTTTTATGTTTCTATGCAGGAGTGCATAACATGTCATGACGTCATTGCAGATCTGCTCCCCAAGGAGAAAATGTGAAATACTGGCCAAAAGGATGACAGTACTTACCCAGAGGCCTCCCCACCCAATGACCTGTGCCCATCAACCCTGAATGGATCCTGTTCAACAGAGCGGGAATTGGGAGCCTAGTGACTCCACCGTGTAAACCCTGAGTGCTGATCCCCAGTAAGTTCAAGTAGAAGTTGGGTGATGGGGCTGAGGTGGCAGGAGGATGGTTGCTGCCCAGACCAAAGGGAATAAGCAGATTAACAAACAAATAATAAGTACCTGTTCACTAGAATTTGGTGGTACAAGGAGTTCATGCCATAACAGGCTATCACTAAGTCTGTGCATTGTTTTAATAAGCCCCTGACATAGAAACATAGAAATATAGACAATGATGGCAGAAAAGTCCAAAGATCCATCTAGCAGTGTCAGTGGCTCAGTAGGTAGCACACTCCCTCTGAGGCCGGGAGATCAGAGGGCTGTGGGTTCAGTTCCACATCTGGCACTGGGTTAATATCCCAGTACTGACACTGTAGTGCAGCAAGAGAGGGTGCTGCACTTCTGAGGTGCCGTCTTCGGATGAGACGTTAAACCGAGGTCCCATCTGCCTGGATTGGTGGTAGTTCAGGTGGATGTTAAAGATCCCATTGCACTTATCGAAAGAGTAGGGAATTTCCCGTGTCCTGCCAAATTCCTCATTCAGTAAAATACCACCAACGGCTTAATCTAGTTCAAGGTCAGTTGGCATTCATCTGTATCCTCCCCGGTCATGCCTGAAAATAGGCAGGATTTGTCTAGTGCACTTACCCAGTCAACAAAAGCTAAATAAATAAATAAAATAAAATAAATAAAATAGTAGTCTGCCCAGAGTTTCCTATCTGCCTTGGAACCTCGTGTCCATATGGGGTTTTATCCATCCCATCCACCCCACCCCCCACTCCCTCCCTACTGCTACCAACCTGAGCTACCAAAAACCCTTCACTCTGTCTCAGCCATGCTTGCAACCATTTACAGTTTGTCACCCACCACCACCTCCAATAGCAACTGTTCCTTGGATCCACCACCCATTCCATAAAATAGAACTTCCTCACATCCATCTTAAACCTTCCGCTTCTCCAGTTTTCACTCATGATATAGAAAAAGAAATGGGTGGACTGGATTGGCCTATGGTCCTTATCAGCTGTCAACTTCTATGTTTCTATGTTTCTAATGACCTCAGGTTCTTGACTCTGTACTTCTGCTAAACTTTCCCCACAGTTCAACTTTTGTATTCCCTTCAGGAACTTGAAGGTGTCTATGATATCCTCCTCTCTGCCTAGTCTTCAGTGACTACATATTCAGAGCCTTCAGGCGATCTTCATAAGATCTGCCATGTTGGCTTTGAATTATCTTGTCGCTTTGTATTGCACTGTCTCCAGTCTGCCCTTGTCCTTCCTTAGGTGAGGACTCCAGAACTGAAAACAGTATCCCAGTGACCTATGTAGAGGTAGGAGTACCTCCTTTTTCCTGCTGTCAATACACTTTCTGATACACCTCAGCATCCTATTGACCTTATATAGGCCATGTTACACTGGCTTGATTGTTTGAAGGTTACTAATGTTGACTCTCAGGTCCTTTTCCTTTGCTGTAGAACTCAGTTTGACCCTCCCATCAATTACTCCGTATTGTTTTTTTCTTTAGGTAGATGACCTTGCATTTTTTGCATTGAATTTCAACTGCAAAAGCCTTAGACTACCTCTGTAGATTTTGTAGATCCTGTGCAACTCCCTGAACCCTTTGTCACTATCTACCCACTGCAAAGGTTGGCTAACACCAGCCACAGGTAACGATACTAATAAAAACCTGTTTGGTGATGGGAGCAAGTTTGGGACATAGCCTGTGGATTCTCAGCTGCAGTCCTTCCTCTGGAACAACCTTCCCCCAGCTTAGAACCACCAGGACTCTTCCACTCTCTCCTTAGATCTCATCTGCTATCCTCATTCCTTGCTCCTGCCCTCCAGCCTGATTATCATGCTTTACTCCCCTCCCCTCCTTTCTCTTCTTGGCTGTACCCAAGTTGTCTTGATGCCCATTTTCCATCCTCCATTACCTACCATGCCTAATTTGTATTACAGCTGCTACTACCTGCTATTGTCATAAATTGTATTTATTTATAGTGCTGCAACTTTATGTGTGTTGTGTATATATACAGTATATATATATATATATATATATATAAATATATCAAATAACTTTGTTAATACATCAGTTCACGGCTGAAGCAACAAAGGTAAGGAAATGAGGCATTAGGTTGAGACCCTAACCCCCTTACCCTACCACCCCACCCCAACCCTAAACAGACCAACAGGTGATAGGGGTGCCTTGGGGTTGTTGGCTGTAACGCTCACCCCATTCCATGTAAAAAGCTGACATAGTACAGTATAGGAGAATGGGGTGAGAGTTAGGCCCAACGACCCCAAGGCACACCCCGCTACCTGTTGGATCTGTGGAAGGTCGGTGGGGTGGGTGGTAGGGTGAGGGGGTTAGGTCTCAACCATAACAGCTCATTTCTACTTTCTTGTCTCTTCAACCCTAACTGCTGCATTAAACGTTTTTTGCAATAAATGTCCTTACTTTTTTGAGAAAGTGTAATCTTACCATTACATGGTTTTGGGAGCATAGGGCCCTCCATTAGTACACAGACATTGTAATGAGCTAGTGTTTGCATAATAGATGGCCCAGCAGTCCCATTACTGCATAATGGTATCCATATGTGGGACTGCAGAGCCCGGCCACCTACCTATAATTGCAGAGATACAGCGGAGGCCTACACACATCTCAAGTACCCTTTGTGCTGCAAAAGGTGCAATATCTCAGTAACCATACCAACCTTGGAAAAAATTCCACTTTAGTTGTAATGATGGACTGGCAGCTTGCATGCATGCTTAGTACACCTAAAGGTGTACTAAACTGTGATAGAATCAAATCTGTATCTCGAACTGTTTTGAATATAGCCACCAAAGGTGCCTCTTTCACCACAATGTAATCCTAGGGAAATTTCTCAACTTCGAATGCCATAACTATGGAATTGATGCAAATTTTACACCAAACCAGCATAAGTCACACCAGTGGGACAACCTTTGCACCCTGCAAGTTTCAAGCCAAACATCCTAATCATTTCTTTGCAGTGAACTGGCAAAGAATCAGAAACACTTAAAGTCCCTGTTTCGTAAGCTGTCAAAATCCTTGTTCAGCGAGCTGATTCTCTATTAATGAGTTGTCAAAATCATTGTTCATGAGAAATCCTTGTTCATGGATAAGGCCAACTGGTTGTCCACTCACTAACAAGGATTTTGACACCCTCACTGAACAGCGACTCCTATTTATAATCATCTTTCATGAGGTATCAAAATCCTTGTTAGTGGAGCAATTCTTGTTTATGAGATGTCAAAATCCTTGTTAGTGAGAAATCCTTGTTCATGAAATAGGGCCATCTGGTCATCCTCACGAACAAGGATTTTGAGCACTCACAAACAAGGATTTCTCACGAACAAGGGATTTTACATCAGAAATAAAGATTTTGACACCTCGCGAACAGGGACTCCTTTTATCATTTTGTTCATGAGCTGTCAAAATCCTTGTTATGAAGTCAAATCCTTGTTTGTGAGGTGTCAAAATCCTTGTTTTACAGAAATCCTTGTTCATGGATTGGGCCATCTGGTCAAACCCTCATGAACAAAGGATTCTGAAATCTCATGAACAAGGATCAGCTCGAATAAGGATTATGTCACCTCATGAACAAGGATCGAAGAGTGGTGAACAACAATTTTAAAAGTTTTAAATGGCCAGTTTTTGACAAAACTAAAGGAAACAAAAGCCATAGGTTTGTAAAGGGTGTCACCCTGAACAAATCCCATACTTTAATCTCCACAGAAGACATCCCTGGGGCAAGTTACAAGGTTTTGTTTGTCAGGAAAATTGAAAAACAAGATGGCGGCTCACAAACAATGAATTTTTTCATGAACAAGGATTTTTAAACTCTTGTTCGTGAGCTGTGGAAAATCTTGTTCATGAGGCAACCTTGTTCTCAGTTTATACATCTATCCAAAGATTGAACTGAGCATGCTCAGAACCCAAAATTTCAAAATCCTCCTCTGAATTGCTGTTTTCCTGTGCCATCCTGAATGACCCAAGTTGTGCCTGGAAACAGTTTCTGGACCAGTGCACCTGCCTGGTAAACAAATAAATAAATACAATTAATTAACCTGCTCATTTTTTTTAATGACTCTTCATATTCTGACCACAGGTGAGATTCTGATCTGAGTTCAGCCAGCAGCTGAAGGCAGGAGGGACATTTACAGATGTAAAGAATTTGTTGAAATTATCGCCAACCATGGTAGGGTCAGAGACTAAGGACCCATTTAGTTTAAGTAAGGGGAAGTTACTTGGCAGGAGAGGTTGATATGGATTTCACTGTGCCCCAGAATGATGAGGATCAGGGCAGGAGAAAAGCTAGACCTGAAATACTCTGATTTGGTTTTGTGTTTTGCTTTAGTACAGTTGTTTCTCAGTTTGCGACAGTGTTGAAGATCAGAGATGGCTTTAGAGGATTTAAACTGTGACCATGCTTTGTCACAAGCTTTTCAAAGAGATAGTATACTGGGAGATCCAGGAAGGTGGTGACACCTGATCCTGGCGGAGCAGGGAGTAAAGGTCCCAGATACTAGTCAAAGATGGAGGAGAAGTGTGAGGGCTTGGTTTACTTCTTGAGGCCAAGAAGACAGGGAACTAGTCAGCTGAGTTTAGGTCTGACAGGAGAAGGTGGGGCATTAGGTTATAGTAGAGCAGAAGTTGAGATATTTTGAGGGGGGATTTGGGAAGGAGAACCTTTCTGATGCAGTACATGAAGCAGTGATCACTGATACCATCAGCTAGACTATGGCAGCAGATGTGCGATGGGGGTGAGAGGAAAGGATCCAGTCAAGGAGGGTGTGATTGGTGGAATGTAGGTTGTAGCGGGTTGGTCCATTTTAGCAGCTAAGAGATTGAGAAACTCAACAGAGGTTCTAGTGAAAGAGGAGGTGGGGAGAGCTAATTAATGTTGAAATCCCCATCATGAGTAGTTCTCCATTCAAAGAGAGAGAGAGAGAGAGAGAGAGACGATTGAGCTGTGTCATGAGAGGAGGGAATCAGAAGCTAGTTTAGAGGCAGCCTAGATAGTGCAGATGTAGACAGAGATTGTGGATGGGGAGTGAGTCGAACAAGGAGTGTCTTGTAGGATTTGGGAACTGTTTTCTGGAAAGAGATGGAGCAGGGGAGAGAGCTACGGACATACATAGTGACACCACCACCTCACTTGTCATGGTCCTGGCAGTAAAGTCTTGACATCTGGTAGGGTAAGCTGAGATTCAGGGGTGCAAGAGGAGAGCCAAGACTCGAGATGCAGAGAATGTCTTAGGGTGTTGAGTAAGCCAAACTTTTAGGACTCTATTTTGAGTAGGAGACTCCAGGCATTTATGGAAAAATATGAAGACCTTTTTGGGAGGGAGCGCTAGGTGAGGATGGGCTAGGGTTAGGTTCAGAATTGCCTGAGATCAACAGGAGAAGGAGGAGAAGACAGTGCAAGAGGCATTTCTAGGTGAAAGCTGTAAGATGGGGGTACAGAGGCGGCAGAGGATACAGGAATGAGGGTCAGCAGACAGGTGAGGGAAGGATCCATTTAAACTTAAGGGTGAGGAAGGGTGATAAAGGGACCTGTTTGAGCTGAAGCTGGAGTTGAAGATGGCAGCCAGGAAGAGCCAGGGTAAATGGGGCTGGGTTGTGGAGCTGCATAGTGTAAGTTTTACTAGTTTGGGAGGAATGTAGGCATTTAGCGACACCTAGTGGGAAGGGCTGCAAGGAGCAAATGGATACACAAGGAGATACAGTAGGTTCACATGAGAATCTGACCACCACCACAACCCTATAAAAGCATAGCTAGCCAAGGTTGGAATGGTGGGAGGCAGACAGGGTACTGGGATCAAACACTGGTGTGTTGTATGGCACTGCACAGTGCAACACACTGTGTGTGTGGTCCCATTGGTCCCTGCGTGCCTTTTCCTACGGTTGATGTTCGGGTGGGTTGGAGCTCTGTCTGTGGCTGGGCAGGCCATCAGATATGCTTTGTGTGGGTGAGCTGTGAGCTGTAAAACAAACAAGTGACGGAATTAAATACTATCGGGGGTGCTGAGGAGAGCAAGCAGCCAACAGCAGCAGCTCAGGTTTCAGGGTGTGATTCAAATGTAGGCTATAGCACACCTAAGAGAGAGAGGACAAGTCAGGCTAGAGACAGCTAAAAAAAAAAAAAAGAAAGAAAACAGACTGACAAAACTTAATTATGCTCGGCAATACAGTTGAAAAAGCTGCCTTAAACACAGTTAATGACACTTCCTTCAAAACTCCTGGCATAAACAGTTGGAAAGCTGACTGGCTATAATTAAATGAATTAAAGCTGGTTTACTTAAACAGCTGAAAAACTGCCTATAACAAGGTTAAATTACACTCTGAAGCTATAGTTGTGGAGGCAGACCTAGATCTAATGGCCACCTGGTGGATGGGGATAGAATTGGTAGCAGGGGATGGGACAGACAGGTTAGTACCTTCCTTAGCTTCCTCTCAACTTTAGTTCCACTCCTGACCACCCATCCTGTCCACCCTTATGTTTTATGCATCAAAAACCCCTATGAGGAAAGGCTGAAGGAATTAAATATGTACTCCTGGAGGACAGGAGGGAAACAGGAATATGATTGAAACATTCAGATAGCATGCAGGAAAAACAGGATGCAGGAGAATATCATCTTCCAAAGAAAAAGATGCTCAAGGACGAGGGGCACAATATGAAGTTTTAGAGGGGGTCATGGGTAATGTGAAAGTACTTCTTCACAGACAGGGGTGGTGGACAACTGGAACAGCCTACCAGCAGAGGTGGTGGAGGCAGAAACAGTTACAGGATTCAGAAGCATGGGATAGACACAAGGGATCTTGAAAGATAAGGGAAGGTGGGAGGACTGTAGTCTGATTAGGGCTCGCGTATCACTATAGGTAGGAAATAGGGCAGACTGGGTGGGCCTGCAGGCCTTATCTGCTGTCAACTTCTATGTTTCTAAAACAGTGTCATAGTACATCAACAACCACAGCTAGGAAGTGGCCATACCAGGCTACACAATGTTCCAGAAGGGACCGGATGGAGAAGAAAGTTGGGGGTTATTTGTGAGGGAAGGTATGAAAACCATGGAGCACAGGGCACAAGGAGGATAAAAAGGACTAGAGGTATTACAGCTTAGCTTAGAGATAGGGTCCAGGGCTTCTATGAACATGGGGTGGTGTACAGACCACCGGCACAAGGGCAGAATTTAGACAAGGTTTTGGGGAGGGCATTGGGTGAATGAAGAAAAGGGAAGTAATGATTATGGGAACTTTAATCTGCCAGATGTAGACTAGAGCTTTTGGCTGCAGCTACAACAAGCCTGGGTAATCCTGGACTTCCTATAGGGGCTTTTATCAGGTAGCAAGTTACAGATCCACTAGTGATGAGGCACTGCTGCCCTGATATTTATAAACAGGGACAGCATTGGAGCGTCACAGTGGGTAATTCCCTACATACAAGCAATCACCATACAGTGTGGTTTGGCGTGTGACTGGGTAATAGAAAAACACACTAAGGAAAGGGCCCTGAATTACAAGAAGGCAGATTTTAAAGAAATGTGTGACTGTCTACGTAAATACCTCAGTAGTGGGGCAGAGGGAGAGAGAGCCCAGTGGAAAAAGATCAAAGATAGAATAACTAAGGCAACAGCATGCTGTTCGAAAGAAGTAAGCAAGGGAAGGAGGAGGAATAGCCATACGGTTCTCAAAGGAGGTTGCTAAGATGGTGAAGGAATAAAAGGCATTTAGGAAGTACAAGGCAACCAAGATGGAGATGGACAGGGAGATATATCTGGAAATGCAGAGGGATCAGTAAGGAGGGTGAAAGCAGCAAATGCACAAACACAGGAAAGGATCACCAAGGAGGTCAAAAAGGAGATAAGAATTTCTTCAGGTGCATGAGTGAAAAGAGGAAAGCAATGGGTAGGATAGTGAAACACAGAAACGTAGAATTTGATGGCAGATAGGACCACTCACCCACCTAGTCTGCCCATTTTCCCTACCTACAGTACCATCACAGACCCTAATCAGCTTCGGCTCCCCCTTCCTTTCAACTAAGATACTTTTATTCCTATCCCATGCACTCTTTGAACCCCACCACTCTCTTTGTCTCCACTACTTCCTGTGGAAGGCTGGTCCAGGTATCCACCACTCTTTCTGTGAAGAAGTAATTCCACATGTCTCCTGAATGTACCCCCGCCTCCAGCTTTATAGTATGTCCCTTGTTCTTGAACTCCTTTTATAAAAAAATACTACTCTCCTGTACCTTATTTACCCAAGTGAGGTATAAAAGGTCTCTATCTTATCTAACTCTTAACTCTCCCTCCACTCTTCCAGAGTGTACAGATTGAGGTCATTTAGTCTCCTGTTGTAGGGCTTTTGGTGCAGACCCTGCACCATTTTCAATGCCCTCCTCTGGACCGCCTCCACCCTGTCTATGTGCTTCCTGTGATGTGGTCTCCAAAACTGGACACAGTTCTCAGGGTGGGGTCTTATCAGTGATCTATAGGGGCAACACTACCTCCTTCTTTCCACTGGTGATACCACTCCTATTCACTCCAGCATCCCACTAGGCCTTCTAACTGCCTTATTGCACTACCAGGTCACCATTAGGTCATCAGATATAGCAGAGTCCCTCAAGGTTCCATTTTGGGTCCTTCCTATTCTCCATTTTCATTAACAATCTACCACTGGTCTGAGAACCCACGTACACTCTTCTTTATGCAGATGATACAGTTTATATACCCACAGCAACAATGTTAACACAATTAATCACAAACTGGGCAATAGTTTCAAAAATTGCACAGTGGTTAGATGCAAGAAAAACCCAAACTATCGAAACTCAACAGTCTCTGCCTTTACAAAGAAGCTGAAAGACTCTTAATTTACACTCAATATCTGTGATTGCTATGGCTAATCTCATCCTTGCTCCCCTCTGTGCCAGCAAATTACTGTATACTCTATATGAAATTATTGTAACCCATAATTTCCGCATTATATTACCCTGAGTCATGCCTGAAAAAGGTACCTGTTGCCAGTGCACTTACCCAGTTACCAAAGTTGGAAATAAAAATACATGTGATTACCCCAGGTCTCTTTTCTGCTTGGTGGTCATCAATACCACTCCATCCATTTTGTACTCCTCTCCTGTTTTTTGTGTCCTAAGTGCACTATTTTTCACTTTTTGCATTGAAACCCACTGCCTTACCCATGTCCTCCTCAGGTTTTCTCAGATCACTGCTCATCTTTTCCATCCCCTAGAGTGTACACCCTATTGCATATTTTGGTATCATTCACAAAGAGGCAGACCTTCCCTTCCAGCTCCTCTGCAATGTCGCTTATAAAGACACTAAAAGAACTGGTCCCAGAACTGATCCCTGAGGCACATTGCTGGTCACCTCCCTTCCTTGGAGTGAACTCTGTTTAACACCACCCTCTGTCACCTACCCCTAACAATTTTCTCACCCGTTTAACATCGTTGGACCCACTCCTAGCTACTCAGCTTGATTACTAGTCTGTTACGTGGAACAATGTTGAAAGCCTTATAGAAATCTGGTAGGCCACTTCCACCATTCCAACCTGATCTAATTCCTTGTTCACCCAATCAATGAAATCTATCAGATCTGTTTGACATGCCTCCACCACACTGTGAATCCGTGCAGCCTTGGGTCTTGTAACCTGTTTTATTCAAGATATTCCACTATCCTCTCCTTCAGCAGTGTTTCCATTAATTTTCCAATCACTGAAGTCAGTCTGACTGGCCTATAAATTGCCAGCCTCCTCCGTGCTACCACTTTTGTGAAGTGGGACTACATCTGCCCTTCTCTAGTCCTCTGGAGCCACTCTTGTTTCCAGCAAGCTGTTAAATAGGACTCTGAGAGGTTCAGCCAGTACCTCCTGAGCTCCCTCAATACCTCTGGATGAAACTTGTCTGGCCCCATTACCTTGTCCACTGTCATATTAGCGAGTCCCTTCAGGACTCTCTCCACCAGGAAAGGACAAGTGTCCACCTCCTCCTCCTTCTCCATAGCTCCTGTAAATTTTTGTAGTCTCTCCCCTTCTCCTTCTTCTGTGAACAGTACACCGAGCAGAAGTATTTGTTCAGGATGTTTACCTTTCCAGGTCCCTTCTGCACAGTCCCTCCCTTCCCTTTTTAACCTTTCAATCTCCCCGGTCTTCCTCTCTTTGCTTCACGTACCTACAAAATGTCTTTTCCATTTTGTTACCATTTTCAGAGAGTACTTCTGCTCAATCTTCACAGTAGAGGAGAGTACCTACAGACCAACAGGTAACAGCATGCATGGGGCAGTGGGGGTGGACACAAACCCATTTTCAGAGGACAGAGTCTGGAAGGGTTTGGAAGCCCTAAAGGAGAACATGATGATGGTACTGGACAGGATTCACTCAAGGGTTCTAAAAGAGACTTCTGGTGTGGGGAGAATGTGATGGCCACTTAGTGAAGGAGTCTGCAATCTCCTGCCTCTCTTACTAAATGATTGCTCCAAGTGCTCCAGTTGTTTGTTTCAAACATTGGTACTGTTTCAATCAGGCAAACCTTTTACTGTGTTTCAGGTTCGGTGCAGTGCAATTGTTTTGATGTTTTGGGTGACTGTGACATCCTGTCAGTGGCTTTTGAGCTGGGTCGGTGGAGGCAACCAGAGGGATGGCCGTGGTCATGACAGAGGATCTGTCTGACATTCAAGTAATGTTAAGCGTGCTCTCAGGACATTTCCAACATCAGCGTTTCTACATCAGTGCTAGAAAATCAGGTGGACGGCGGAAAATTGGATAGCCTACTCTGAACACTATATTATGTAGGTGGAGTCGACATCCGCTCATCAGGAAGATTGAATTGCTCTTTTGGAAAAGCAGGTGATGGCTCTATTCCTTAAAGTAAATGAACTCAAAAATTGAATTGATAGAAATAAATCTTAGAATTATTAGTCTTCCGGAGGCACTAGGGGACAACCTGATATGGACTTTCTGCAGGCCTTCTTTACTCATCTCTTGACTTTTTCTTGGGACAGGCCTTTGGAAATAGAGCGGGCCCATCAATCATTGGGTCCCGACCTCAGAGGAGGTCCCACCCAACCGATTTTGATCTATTTTCTATGCTTTTCAGTGAAGGAACATAGCTTTCATTTGGCCAGGAGCTGGACCCCTCCGTTGGAATGGTCATTCCATCCACCTCTTCCAGGACTTCTCCAAGGAGCTAGCCAATAGGCATAAGGCGTTTGCTCCTGTTAAAAGGTGTTGGTGGCCAGGAAAATTAAATTCCATCTCAGGTACCCGCGATTCTTCATGTCTGGTGGGGCTCCACATGGCACAAGTTTGACTCTCCTTGAGAGGCCCAGAACTTTCTTGACTCACTCACCGAGCTGACTGTCTCAGAACCTGTCCCTGTCAATTTGAAACAGGATGGGTTGGGTGCTCCAAATGAGGTGATGGCTGAAAATCAACCTAAGATGGGACGCGTTTTGTCTTTGTAGGCAACTCTTCTGGGGCTACTATTTGCCGGGGTTTGGGGGTTGTTGGCAATATCGAAGCACCACAGAGATGCCAGAAGAGGGATATTTTCCAATGAGGCACCAATTTCTGAGTGAGGCGGAACCGGAGTCAAGAATGCTGTTTTGATCTGCCTCTCTCGAACCAGCTTCCCCAACAAAACCTCAGTCTCCCTAATCCTAAGCACCCCAGATAGGTCTGGAACCTGCATTGCCAAAACTTTCATTGTCCATGGACTGGGCAGACTATCCAGAAGAAGATCTGGTAGTGGCATCCCAGATGGTCACAGAATCGTAGGAAGATGCTTTGGTGCTGGGGGTGATGGTATTGGAGGTAATTCCCAAGCAAAGGTGAAGAAAGCGACATAAAGTCCTCTGACCAGCCCTCGGTGGCTTGTCATTTGATGACAGGATCCCTGTACTTTTCTATAGGGCTAACTCTGCTCCACATTGGGTCGATGAAGGCCTGTAATCATAATGTTACTTTTTTCACAGGTTTCATGTGGAGGGATGCCACCTTATGGTACTCACTTGATGGGACTAGATGCATGCCCTTTCATGTTTGCTGTAGGGTATTGTAGTGGGTTGTTCTCTCACTTACATATGCAGGGTTATTGTGAATTTTGGTAGGTGGGGAGTAGGAGGGGACAGGTTGGCTATTCGTAAACATTTGGTGAGTTACTGATGGGAACACTTGGGGTGGGCACTTTCTTTGGATGTGGGGTGCAGAAAGGCAGAGTCTCTGCTCTAGGTATATTAGTAGTTTTCTGTTAGTGGGGTGACAGACATTTTTTACCTCCACACTGACTGAGGAGTGGGGGCATTGGCAATGGGGTTTCGCTGGCCCTTATATACCTACTCCTCCTGCCTATGTTAGGGGTTTCAAGGAAGGTGGGGTACATTTCAGGTCTTTTTCTTTTGGGTTGGGAGTGACTTATATAATTGGGATTATAAGATTTGAATCACGTGGTTTCTTTACATGGATACTGGGGGGTGCTGTGGAAGAGCAGGGGATGGAGAGGTTGATGTGCTGTTTAGTAAGATGTTGTTATTTGGGTGCCGGAGGAAATGCATGGGTTTTGGTGTGTAGGTTGGGGGTTTTGTTGAAGGGTTCTATGGGCAGCTGGCTGGGTGGGGTCACACTTACTGGTTTGGGTTTTGAATATGTCATTTTCTGGTTATCTCTGATAGACGGTTTGGATGGGTCAATTGTCAGTTATAACATGGAATGGTCAAGGGTTAAATATCCCCATTAAACATAGGAAGGTGCTACATTATTTAAAATCTTGTAATGTTGATATATTATTTTACAGGAAACACATTTGTTAAAAAAGAGGTTCCTTGGTTCCACGGGTGGATTGGGCCAGGTTACTCAGGTTCTTATATTTCAGTATATTTCAGTGCCAGTGGCTCAGCAGGTTGCACTTGTCTCTGAGGCTGGAAGAACAGAAAGCTGTGGGTTCTAGACCCACACCTGACAGTTAGGTTAAATCCCAATGCTGATACTGTGGTGCAGCATGGGGGTGCTGCACTCCTGAGTTGCCGTCTTTGGATGAGACGTTAAACCTAGATCCCATCTGCCTGTTCTGGTGGTAGTTCAGGTGGATGTTAAAGATTCCATGGCACTCCTCAAAAAGAGCAGGAATTTTTTATTATAACTTCAACAAACAAATGGTTACAAACAGTGTTAAGTCACACAAAATACTTTACGATCCATAAAACAAAAAATAAAGACAAAAGCAAATAAGTATTCTAGTCATACATTACTATTAGATAATAATGGGGTTCCCAAAGGAAATCATAAAATAGACATAGACTGTAAACACCACCCTCCCCACTAATAGAGTAGAAAATTTTTCATACTTCAAATTGAACCATACAATCAATTTTGTAGTTCTTCCTACAAAATCATACAAAGGGATAAATTATAAACACAACAGAATATTTCTCCATACTGTACACTTAAGAAAAGGATTACACACTGAAATTAGTCCCCTGCTCTCTGTTCTCATCACCTATCTAACATTTTTGTTAAGTAGTAACCAAATACAGAGTAAATCGTTCCAAGTTATACAAATCAAAAATAATCCTTATGAAAATAGGGATCATCGTCCTTTACTTAATCCTATCAAACGTGTCAACTCATCCTGTATCCAGCCAATGTAATAATTTCTACTTCTTAACGATAGTGAAATCAATGAATGCATTCTATCCCTACATCAGATCCCAAAATTGCAGTTTTAATCATCTGGAACAACTGTTCTTGTGTTATGAAAAGTTGTTGCAATGACCATCTACAATGACTTGCCATATATGATATTTAACACAACCCAATATCCCATGTAATGTGTTCATATTATACTTTTTCCAGTGCTGTGGAAGTATTCCAAGCAATAATATGTCTGGTGTAATTCAATAAAGATGAATTATTCCAATGCCTGTTCCATAAGTCCCAGAAGTGTGTAAAATATGGGCAGGTAAAAATAAATGTTCTATTGATTCTGTTTCAGCCTTGAAGATAATAGTCCGAGGGCGTGTCTTCCTCTATTCTTTTACGGGACAAATTACCTTTTACATTGAGCTTATCATGTACTTCCAACCATGTAAAGTCCCACATAAAAGGGGCATATTTGAATAAATTAACATTTCATTAATGAACACTAGGTCCTGATAAGCTCTATCAGTGTAATGAGGAAACTAAAGTAAACATGTTTGTTGAATAGAGTGATAAAATTAATTTCTTGTGGAATGAATAATCATAATTTTTGTGACCTTCCACAGTTTTAGTTTCCAAGCACTCAAAGAAGTGTTGAGGAGTCCATGTATATGTTTTTGTCTGGTAATAGAAGCATCCAGCTTCCAATCATCTAGCCAATGTGAAATAGAGTCCAGAACCCATGGAGACCATATACAAGAAATATTGCAGAGCAACGGTCTTATATTAATATACACAAAAATGGAAAAAAAAGAATGAAATGGGGTTAACTATTTGTAATCCTCCTTGGTCCTTTTGAAGATATAGAATACCCCTTTTATCAGATTTAACCAGTTACCCCAAACTGCTCCAAAAAGGACTTAATAATGAAGTTTCTAAATGCTTGGAAATGGGTATATTGCTGCTAAATGCAAAAGCATCCAATCAAAATGTTTTGATCATATATACCAGTTTCAGTTTTGACATCCGCCATATATTCCAGATGGCCACCTGCAGTTGTGCTTCTTTAATGAGTTTATTCCAATTAAATTCTGATACCTTTTCTATGCCAAAATAAATCCCTAAAATCTGCACCTCTCCTTGTATTACTGGTATACCTATGACATCTGTATGTGCATGCCCCAAAGAAAATACACTTTTATGACGATTGATCCTTGCTCCTGTACACTCCATAAATGCTATTGTCATTGCATCAGTAGCTTTGCTGGTCTGCAGATCTGCTAGAAAAATACAAATGTCATCAGCATATGTTCTGTCATATCACTATATAGGAAAGGCCTCTAATCTTTGTCTCAGTATTAAGTTTCACCAACAGTGGTTCCAATGTCAAAACGTACAGAAGAGGGCTAAGGGACATCCTTGTTTTACTTCCCTTGTGTGTTTACTGAAACTTCCCAACCCAACCATTAACATATGGAGCCACTTCTGTAGTATCATAATAATACTGAAGCCACTAAATAAATGCTTTTGAAACCCACATTTTGTTAGACCTTTCCATATGTATCGGTGAGAGAACCTATCAAAGGCTTTCAGCTGATCAAGACTCAGCAAAAATCCTTGTACTGCTCCTGACCTACTACTTTCCATCACCTCTCTAATTAAAAGGAAAGCATCCATGATCTTTTTTCCAGGAATGGAACAAAACTAAAAGGGCTAACTATAGAATAATCTTACTGTCTGAGTTAAGCAATGAGATTGGTCTCCAGTTTCGAAATCTTCTTTATGTCCCTTTTGTGTAAAAGATTACCAGCCCTTGATTGAAACTTGGTGGAACAAAACCAGTATCCAAAATATTATTAAAAGGTGCAATAATTCCACACTCAATATATTGTATATTAGAGGATATAGTTATTTGTGATGCCATCATACCCTGGGGTTTTGCCTTTTGGTAATCCCTTCAATATTGCCTCTAATTCTTGCATCGTTATTGGGGTATCAAGAAGATTTTAAATAATCAGGAATGAGTGGAAGATCACAGAACTCAACCACTCCTCTAATTTGTCATCCAAACATTAGGATCTGCCCTAAAAGCTATTGCAAATATTTGTCCAATTCTTGTAGTATTTCCTTTTGGGTTACTACTATATCCCCGTTGTTGTTTCTAGTGATTTCATTTCTTTTTTGAGTGTTGTAATGCACAACTCTCAAAGGGGTTGCTGGTCCCTTGGGTCCCAGAAATTCCAAACCTTTGTTCAGTTTCAGTCTTTTATGCCTATCATATTGAGTCTGTAATAGTTTGTTTTTAATTCTTGTATAACTTCTGTCACTACAAATTCACCTTTATTTAATTTTGAGTATAATTGTTGTAATTCTGCTCATAAAGTTTGGTATGCCTGTTGTTTTCCCATCCTAAAATCCATCCAATGTGCTGGAAATACTGCTTTATATCAAGTTTTGTGTCTTCCCACCATAATTGTGGAGAATCATATCAAAAAATGCACAGATTTTCTTGTCAATAAGAAGGAGACAAAACCATCCTGAACTTCAGGAATTTCAACTATAAAAAATTCAGCTTTCAGTATCTAGGTCCTTTTGATGGTGCAGGAAAATCTGACAGAGTGATCTGCAACATCACATGATCAGAAGTGGCCATGGGTACAATTTTAGGAGATCTACTGTGCAAATTCAGGGACAAAACCAGTAATCAATTTGTGACTTATGGGTACCTGAAAAATATGTATAAGGTGCTTTAGTCCTAAATCTTCAAACCATCTTTTAATCCAGTTAATTTAAATGTCATTTAGAAAATGTGTGTCACAATATAATTTTTACCTGTTGCCCCTATCCTGCAGAGATCTAGTTTTGTTGAAATCACAATCAAACAACATTTTCTTTCTTGTAAATAGATATGGTATGTACCTTCTGCAGTAAAACTATTCACTCAGTTTTACCTGTGGCCCATATACATTAATCAATCTAAAATCAGTAAGAGAGCTCTACCTGGTTCAGTATCAAACACATTTGTTACCATAATATCGAAAGTTAAGAAACAAATCTCAACTCCAGAGCATACCATCTCACCCCACCCTTGACCAATAGCACCCCCACGGATCCATGCATTTGATGCTTTTCAAAATCATCTGAGGAGTATAATCTGGTATCCTAGAAAAAAATCACCTCAAGCTCAGAACCTGTAAAAAACAAATGTTGCCAACCTCTTCCTTTCTGACCTGATGCTATTAACATTAAAAGTCGCTATGTGTAATTCACAGGT
The DNA here is from genome assembly GCA_016271365.2 of Neoceratodus forsteri. Lineage (NCBI taxonomy): Eukaryota > Metazoa > Chordata > Ceratodontiformes > Ceratodontidae > Neoceratodus > Neoceratodus forsteri. The sequence continues at coordinate 817,072,233 of CM028135.1, forward strand.
CATAAGGAAGCATCACATTCAACATCATGTGGGCAACGGTTTTTCAAGTGCTCTTCGTACTCCCAGTCTACTACCTAGTTGCTTTTTTTGGGGTTTTGTTGTACCAGCAGACTTAGAGCCCTGGTCCACAGCTGAAGCTGGATCCCTTTGTAAAGAGGATTGTGATGCAGTATCAGAGTCCAGGTCATCCATACCTTCTTCTACTGACAGACCATCAAATTTATTGGTGATAAGAATAGGTGGATTGGGTTTCACTAACACCTCTCCATCTCCTGATGGTTCACCTAGAATGTTCTGTCCCTTGCGTAAAATGTCTATGGAAGGGGGTGGCGGTGCCATTGCACCTTCAACACAAGCAAGGTCTGTGGGTTGAGAGATGTCAGCTCCATGCTGTACTTCTCCACACATTTCCTCTGTTGCCACTGGCAATTGTTTAATGGGTAAATCTGACCCTGGTGCCTCATGTGCTACAGGCTGGCGACCTGGGCCATCGACCGTAGTCTTTGTCCGAGTCCTTCTCGGAGGTCTGAGGTCAATAGGTCCTCTTCTGATCAAGCAGCATTTATATAAAAGTCTTGCATGGCAAAGTCTGCCTTGTCAGTGTTATGAGACACCAGTGGGCATTTAGTAAACATGTGGCCTGGTTCTTCACAGAAATTACAGTTCGGTGTTGTCACAATCCATACCAGCATGTCCCAGTTCCCCACATTGAAAACACTGTATTTTGTCACAAGTCATGCTTATATGTCTTAAGGAGTGCACACTTATGGCAGCGTCCAGGCTGGCCTGAGTAAATTATGAAGCCCTTATCCCTCCCAAAAAAAACTATTCAGGAGATGTTGAAAATAATTTTCTATTTGGAGCAATTTGACCTTGAGATGCCACCTCCATTCCAAAACCCTTTGGAATCTAAAATAGGTTCTGGGGCCCTTGAACATCACATTTTTTCTAACCATTGCAAGATATCTGTAATATTTACTCCCTCATTGCGAAAAAGAACAGTGATGATTCTAAAAATTGTTTTGTCAGGGTATCACCTGAAAATGGACCCAAAAGGGTTAGTTTTAAAATGGAATATTTTGTCAAAACCTTCCAACATAGCAGGAGTTCTGAAACTAATATCAAATATGTGTCCTCCGGGGCATGGATTAAGGCATAAACTTCATTAAGGGAGAAACCTAGAGTTTGTTTTAAGAGAATATGGCCCACAAAAAATGATCAGGCAGTTCTTCCACACCTCCAAAATAACATAATCTATTAGCATTATGTCTTTTTGCCATTTCAACTGGTTTATGAAATAATTCAGCATAAGTTTTTTTGTACCATTAGTATTGTCATTAGAACTTGCAGCAGAGCAATGCTTGGATTCCTTCTTCCCTCACTGAACTGTGACACTCAGGCCCTACCACAGCAGGGTTTAGAAGGGGAATATGAAGGGTACCTGTACCAGATTCTGGCTCAGGATGTTCACTTTCTGCTGTCGCATTGTCCAGATATTTATTTCCATTATGTGGTACTGATTCATCGCTGCTGTCTCCATGCATGATTCTGGAACTGGAGGTCATCCGGCTCTTTGTTAGTTCCTCATCTACTGCCCAGGTCCCATCAGCTAGGTGTTTCCAGCTGGCCTGTGTTAAGGCCTCATTTGCCAAGCATCCGTCCTCTCAGCTGCTGCTATTCCGATTCCATCCCATTCTCTGCACTCACAGCAGTAGGATTTTTCTGCACATCTCCCACTTTGAAGCCAAAAGACCTTAGCTGCAGACATCTCCAGTGAAGGTGAGAGACCCTGTAATCGCTTTTAGTATTTTCTTCCTGTAAATGCTTTGTAGCCTGCTCATAATCCTTCTCGCTGATTGAATTTTGGCTTCAATGCTTTTTTTTAGAACCTGCTCACATTCAGCATCTTCTTCAGTAGAATCCATTTCCAGAAGGATTCCTGGACAACCTATCAGCTACTCTCCGCTATCAGCGCTTTCCACACCGCTGTGGAGACCTTGCCGCATCCACGTTCCTCCGACTCCAGTCTTATCACTACTGAACACACATACCTCCGAGACAGTGCCCCTACCAAACAGTAGGAGAATTTCCTGGTGTCCTTGCCAAATTTCCCTCATTCACTAAAATACTACCAACAATGTCAGTTGGCATCCATCTGTATCCCCTCCCCCAGGACGAGGCTGAAAATAAGCAGAATTCTAGTCCTCCTTTTCCATTCCACAAAACTAAATTAAAAAAATAAAAAATTCCAAGAAATGTGGTGTCTCTATTTTATTGAAAATTGTCCATTTATTGTAGATGGGTAGAATTCCGACAAAGAGGCGCTGGTAATGGTTTTGGGTAAAATAGATAATATACCCAGTTTATTAGTTAATCTTTATGGCCCTAATGATGACTCCCGGAGTTCTTCTCCTTCTTGCACAAACCATCATGGAGTGGTACGAGCCCTATATGGCTTTGCTTATGGAGGGATAGGAGATTTTAATTTTGCTTTCAACCCATTGGTTGATAGGACCCTGATAGAAAGGAATCCATCCCATCAACGGTTTAGAGAGGTTTTACTATGGTTTTGTGAGGAGATCAAAGTGGTGGATTGCTGGAGAATATTTAATCCTCAAGCTAAAGACTTTACTTTTCATTCACCCAGATTTAAATCTTGTAGATGATTAGATTATTTCTTATGTAGTTCATCTGTGTTGTCCAATCTTTTATCAGTTGCCCACAAGCCTATGCTTCTATCAGACCATACTCCTGTCTCCTTGGTTTGTGAACCTTGGCAGGCTGTGGAGAAACCTCCATGTTGGAGATTCAATCTGGTCTTGCAAACCTTTGAACACTTCCATCTTTGGTTAGCCAGTGAAATTGATTATTTTTGATACTAATACTTCCCTGAGATTTCTTAGCTGGTGATTTGGGATGCTTTTAAAGCATTTATCCAGGGGCCATCATTTCCTATGCCTCCTTTGTTAACAAAAGATGTAAGGAGGAGGAAGTGCTCCTTACAGACTGGGTGAGACATTTGCAGAAGGTAATATATGAGGGTCTTGTAGATAGGGAGGTGAACATTCAGGAATTATTGCAGGTGAAAGATCAACTACATGCCATTTTTAACAAAAGCATTTAGGGCTCAATTTTTCTCCGCCAAGCCTATTGGGAGTGAGGGGACAAAGCCAGCAAACGTTTAGCTTATCGATTAAAGAAACAGGCCATGGAAACTCAAATCTCATTTATAAGGGGAATCAAGGGAAATGATTTCTGAGCCAACATCTATTGCAGATTCATTCCATCAGTTTTATCACAAATTATATCAATCAACGGTTAATCCATCACAGAGAGATTTTGAGGCCTTTTTGATAATTCTCTTCTTAGGTTGGAAGAGTCCATAATGTCCATACTGACACAGATATATCTCGGTGGAGGTTCGGTGGGCAATTAAATCAATATCCTTGGGTAGAGCTTCTCGCCCGGATGATTTAAGCTGGACTTCTACTCCACTTTTGAATCGCAGGCTGGCTCGAGATTACTAGATTTATTTAGGGAGGTGGAGAGGTCTCACAAACTCCCTCAATCAATGAAAAGAGCCATCTCTGTCTTGCCAAACCAGGCAGAGACCCTACCTATTGTGCTAATTATAGGCCTTTTCATTATTAAACGTAGATTGTAAAATCCTGGCAAACATTTTAGCTATGCGATTAGAGGCGGTGTTAGGCCTGCCAATTAGCAAATCTCAATCGGGCTTCATGAAAGGTAAGCAGGCAATGACAACTTGCAAGCTGTTATAGACTTAATCCATATTGCGGGGTGGGGCCAGACTCTTCCACTATGGTGAGCTTAGATGCTGAGAAGGCATTGACTCAGTGAAGTGGAGCCATTATACCCTCACCCTACCCTGTAGGCACTGACAAGTGTCATGGAGTACTTTGGGGTCTTTGGGCCTTATATTTACCCCATTCCATAAGGAAATATGCTGAGATGGATGCAGTATAGGAGAATGGGGTGTACTTTAGGGCTGAAGACTACAAGGCACACCTTGATGCCTGTGACTTGCTGCAGAGGTGGGGGTGAGGGTAGGGATGAAATAGGCGTGAGCATTACAGCCAGTGATCCCAAGTCACACCCCTGACACCTGTCAGCCTCTACAGGGTGGGGTGTAGCAGTTGGAAACCCTAACAATGTAGGTGTTTGTTGGTATTTTCACTCCAAATTTCAACATGGGCTTTTTGTGACCCCACCTCATGAAAGCAGCACTATCAGTTTGTTGGCCGAAAGGTGGTTTCAGCGACTATGCCATTTGTTAACACAGGCATGAAAACACGTTTCGATCAGGGTGTGAAAATGACAACTGTATTGTTCATGAGGCGAAAAATGGCAACATTGAAAATCGGAGAAAATATGCAAAATTGGTGAAGTCATGAGCAGGCATAGAAACTACGCAACACAAATCCATAACCCAATTATTTTTGTGATTTTATTTAACCACATTTTCAACATAGGCATTTTGGGACCTCCCATCATGAACAGTGACACTGTGATTTTGTTAATGTGTCCCAAAGTTGATTTCCACAGCGACCATGCCATTGTACCACAGGTGGGAAAACACAATTTGGGCAAGTTGTGCAAATATTGCAAATTTGTGAAGTTACAAGGTGCGTGGAAACTGCTCAAGCATGCTCGTAACAGTCATTTTATGGACTTCTATCACAAATTTTCAACATAGGCATTTTAGGACCTCTGCTCATTAACAGTGCCACTGTTCATTTTCTTTAATCTGTCCCTAAAAGTGATCTCCCACAGTGTTCATTCTATTCTGCGCCAGAAGTGTGAAAACACATTTCAGCCAGGATATGTAAAATGACAGCCGTACTGTTCATAAGGAGGTGTGGCAAAATGCCAGTGTTGAAAATCTGGAGTGAAAATATTACAAATTCACAAAGTTATGAGCATGCATGGAAAGTGCGCAATGCACGCTTGTAAAACAGTCATTTTTTTTGATTTTTCACCAAATTTGCAACGTAGGGTTTTTGAGAGCCCACTCATAAACAGTGACACTGTCGCTTCCTTAATCTGTCCTGAAAAGTGATTCTGTGCAGTGACCAGAAAATCCCCTTTCAGGACTGAATAATGCCATGACAGTGACTGAATTCATGAGGAGGGTCACAATAACCCCATGTTGAAAATGTGGTGCAAAATTCCAAAATGCCCGAGATATGCACAAAAGTTGAAAAAGCCTGTTTATACCATTATACAGCTTACCGGCATTTCTTCAGTTAGTAGTCGGCTTTGAAGAGTGCAGACATTTTCACAGTCCACGAAGACGTTGTGCTGGACTCTGGAGGTAAGTATTGGGTGAGGGGTGTGGGAGGTAGGGTCATGCATAAGGTGGGCGCGAGTTGGGGAGGGCAGGAGAGACCATGAGAGACCTTTTCTTCTTTTACAGGTAAAAAAGACAACAAGGGTCGGTTTTCTTTTGCAGGTGTTTGTTTGGTACACTGGGGTGGGTTCCCAGTGTACCACCTACCTCTTGGGGAGGGGACGCAGTCAATGGGGATTATTTGCGGCACAGAAACAGGTGGGTGGTGCACATGATGCCAAGTGGGATTGGGCACCCCCGAAACACAGCAAACACTGGGGGCTAGGGACATTATGCCGATAGGGGAGGGCTCCCCTGTCGGTAAACTAAACTAGGCAGGGGGACTGATGCCAATGAGTTGGACCCCTGTCTACCACTGAAAACTGTTGGGGCGCATGATGCCGGGGGTATTGGGCACCCTTGGCACACCACTTGGAATGGGAGGGGCATCATGCTGACGGGGAGTGGGCTCCCCGTTTGCAAATGAAGTGGCGGTGGCAGTCAGTGCTGCCATGTTTAGTGAAGTGCTTCACCAGGAAAGGCACGTCGGAGGTGTGTTACTGTGCCGCTTCGTGATGAGCTTGGCTCTCATTGCAGCAGCACTTTTCTCAGATCTGGTGGCCACTTTACGTATTGTGGGTGTCAGCACCTGCAGCCAGCTTATTGTGGAATGGGACACACCTACTGATGTGTGCCCTGCATTCACTCACAGTGACCACACTCCAAATCTGCTACTACTGCAATATGTTGGCTTGTCCTCAAGCGCAAGCCACCATAAAATGATGGTCTTCCACGTCTTTTTTATAGATTATGCAACCTTCAATGATTATTCCTCAGTGGGTACTGATCTAAAGTTGATAAGGTTTGGCTGACTTCCTGGGAAGGGTCACCACCTAGGTTCAGTAGGCTGACACTACGAGCCCCAGGGTGGTAGGGGATGGAATATGCCTTGGCTTTGGGACTATCACATTTGTCAGGAGTTAAACAAACTTTGAATTGGATTTCAGAGTCCACCTTGGGATCTCCCTCTGGGTGGAGGTCAAATGGGGTCTCCTGGGATATACTCTGCTAGTTGCTCTTCTAAAATGCAGTGGGACATTTGGTGTAATCTTACACCCCAAAGTTTTCCAGATGGGCCTGTGATTGTTTTTTAAAATAGTTCAGTTAGATGCCTCCTTTTTTGGGTACTGGGAACCAGGGCTGCAGCTATTAATTTTGGGGCCCAGGAAAGTCACTTGAAATGGGCCCATTTCCCAAACCAGCTAATGCCGGGGTAATGCCAGCTCCCTCAGGTGGGTCCCTCCTGAGCTTGAGGCCCCAGACAGCATCCCACTTTTCCACCATTACTGCGGCCCTGCAAGGAACCCTATGGAACAACCCGATATTCTGATTGAGCAAACTATGGTTTCTTGGGGTTCTTGGGCCTCAAAGGGTTATGCATTGGGAGACCTAGTGGAAGGGTGACTAGTTTGCTTCATACCTTTCAGCAATTGCAAGGTGCCTTTAATTTACCAAAACATGGCCATTGGCATTTCTTGCAGCTTAGACATGCTGTTGCTGGTAAGTTTCTAACTGCCTATTGTGTAACACAAACTGATTTACACAGTCCCACAAGAAGTAGTTTAAACTCACTAGATGCCACATCAGTTGTTCATACAAAGAATTACAGAAAGGCTTTTAACTAACTGGGCTTCACACAGACTGAAATGGGTTTCAGACATACAGTTGGGCATTGATGAGGTGGCATGGGGTGGGTGCTGGGCGTGGCTCCACGGCATCTCCTGATCCCAAACTACAGTTAATATAGAAAAAGATCTTAACCAGGTGGCACCGCACTCCAGTACAATCAGCCAAGATGGGTTTATTGGGATCAGACCTATGTTGGTGATGTCAGCGAGCATCGAGCACCATTTTCATATCTTGTGATGATGTGAGTATTACACTCTTGGTGGAATAGTATCCATGAATGTATTGAAGCTGTCTTGCTGGTCCCTGTTACAAATTCTCAGCTTTTTGGATTTTGGGAGGTCTGGGTTACTAGATCAGCATTTGAGCCAATATGCAGGCTTTTTGTTTGCTGCAGCTTTAGAAGCCAAGAGATTATTGCTGTTGAATTGGAGCTACTAAAATATTCCCCTCTGCAGAGATAGAGACAAGCCTTAACTAAGACTGCTGGTTTGCATCATGTGATTTGGCAGAAAATGGCAGCACTACCTATATTTTTAAAGTATGGGGTAAGTGACTATCATATTGTGGTATTGCTCGGGTGACCACATGGATATTGCCTCCTGATATTAGGGGTTTCTTTTAATGTGTTGGGATACCGGTAAGTGTGAGGGGTGGGAGGGATGGATTTGTCAGCACACATGTAGTTAGATATTTGACTGTTTGATGGTTTCCAGGTTTATTGACAAATGGGGTGGGGGGATACTATGTCTGGTGATTTTTCAGCCTGTTACCTGTTAGATTTGACTGTATTCTTGGGATTTCTGACGTACTCATTGTTATGTCCTCTCACTATCTATATCAATAAAATGTTTATATCCAAAAAAGTGTTCTAAAAGAGCTGAGCATGGTGCTAGCCATGCCTCTGTAACTGATTGTTAGCAGCTCATTGGAGACTGGTGTGGTTCCAGAGGACTGGAGGAGGCCGATGTGGTCCCTCTGCACAGAGTGGCAGCAGGGGAGGCTAATAACTATGGGCAGTCAGTCTCACATCAGTGGTGGAGAAATTAATGGAGACCCTGCTGAAGGAAAAACTGATGAAGTACCTGGAGGCAAATGGGCTGCAGGACCACCAGCAACATGGTTTCTAGGGAGGTCATGTCAAACAAACCTCATAGATTTCTTTGAATGGGTGACTAGGGATATGGATCAGGAGGCCATGGATGTGTCCTATTTGGACTTTGGCGAGGCCTTTTACACCATGCCATGTAGGTGATTAGTAAGGAAGCCAAACGGCTCAGGGTCTGAGGAGAAAGTGGTAAGCTGGGCACCAAACTAATCAAAGGCTAGGAGACAGAGTGTGGTGGTAAATGGCATAAGCTAGTGTTGCTCAGATGGATCCGGACAAATCAGATCCACAGATACCTGCCATTTGCGGCAGGATAGTGGATCTGCCAGCTACTTCCACTATCTGCCTGTGGATCTGGCTGTCAGATCCTAACCAGGATCCATCACTATCTGGCCCTGGATCCTAACTATCTACCCTAGGATCCATGGATCCTAGCCAGGATACTTGGATCCTAACTAGGATCCATCACTATCTAACCCTGGATTCTGCATCTGTCTTTGGCAGGATATCTGGTATGATCCAAGTCAGGATACCAGCACTATCTGACAGATAGTAGTAGGATCCACAAAAGCACTATCTGGGCAACATTATCAGAACTTGGGGACAGGAGGGTGAAGAACAGAGTGCCCCAGGGATCAGTACTGGCACTGGTTCTCTTCAATGTCTTTATAAGAGACATTGCTGAGGAACATGAGGGGAAGGTGTGTCTCTTTGCAGATGACACAAAAAAAAATCTGCAACAGGGTGGACACTCAGAAAGGAGTGGAGAGAATGTAAAGGGATCTGGAGAAACTAGAGGAGTTGTGTAGGGCATGGTGGCTGGGTTTCAATGCCAAAAGTGCAAAAGCCATGCACTTGGGACAGGAAACCCAGGAGCTATGTTTAAAATGGGTAGAAGAGGACCTCAGGGTAATCATATCTAATTATCTCAAAGTGGCAGGGAAGTGTGACAAGACAGGTAGGCAGTGCAAGTGGGATGCTGGAGTGCATAGGGAGGGATTTCTAGCAGAAGGAGGAGGTGGTGTTGCCACTGCATCATTAACTAGTGAGACCCCACCTAGAGTACTGCCCAGTCCTGGAGCCATACCTCTGCAAAGACACTGACAGGGTAAAAGTGGTCCAGTGGAGGGCTACTAGAATGGTGCAGGGGTTGCACAAGAAGTCATATGAGGAGGCCGTGGGAACTCAACTTGTACTCTCTGAAACAGAGGAAGAGGCGAGCAAGAGGATGTGATTGAGACCAATAAGTACTTCACAGGGGTGAACAAAGTGCAGGTGGGGAGTCTCTTCAGAGGAAGAGAAGCCCCAGAATGTGGGGTCATGCAGTGAATCTAGGGTGGGAGTTTGAGAGGATGTGAGGAAACACTTCTTCACTGAATGGGTGGTTGGACACCTGGAACACCCTGCCAGAAGAGGTGTTGGTGGCAAAAAACAGTCAGGGGCTTCAGTGGCGCATTGGATAGGCACAGGTATAATAGGTAGAGGAAAAGATGGTGGAAGGGACACGGAAACCAACTAGGATCAAGATGTCCAGAATAGGTAGGAAAAATAAGGCAGACTGGGTGGGCCAACCAGTCCTTTCTGCCAGCAGATTTTAAGTTTCTATGTTTCTACCCTACCACAGAGCTTCATGTCATCTGCAAGAGAGCACAGCTTGTCCCAGATGCCCTTCCAGGGTCACTAATGAACATATTGAAGAGGACAAGATGCAGGACAGATCCTGAGGCACCCTGCTCAAGACCTCCCTCTTTTCCAATCTGACCCCATATATCACCACCTTCTGCTGTGTCTCCTTCAACCAGCTTCCTACCCATTATATTATCCCTAGGTCCTCCAGCTTCTTCAGCAATCATTTGTGTGGCACCGAGTCAAAAGCATTGCTGAAATTTAGTAGAGTAAATCCACAGCATGGCCCTTATCTACTGCCTTTGTTATGAAGGCAAAGAAAACTAACAGGTTCATCAGACAAGGCCTCCCAACCACAGCCACATGCTGTTTACTATCTTGTAGATGGTACCGGCTCAATCTGCCATATAAAATCAGTTAAACCATGCACCACACCAGTGCAGAGGAGAACAGCGACAGGGTACAAACACTGCAAGGAGGAAATGCTGCAAGCCAGGTTTGTGCCTTGTCATTCATTGGGTTGAAGGCAGTGACTCAGAGGATAAGACATCTGATGGGGAGGTGGCCTGCCGAACAGCTTCCATGGCTCAGAGGGATGAGCCACTGGCAGTGGAGGAAGCAGTGCATCTGTGGACTGGGGCTTGAAGCCCAGTCCCAGATCGTGATGTTGACTGTTACTTTTGTTTTTAACAGTTGTTTGGCTTCATTATTTCCCTGGTCGTGTTTCTCCCCATCCCTGTGTAGTACCCCGAGTTAATTATATAAATGGGAGGTTCAGGGGCAGTCCCTGTGATGGGGGTGCAGGAAAATAAAGACCTGATGTGCCTTTTGCTTGATATTTGTATTTGGCCTTTTTCACTGATATTTGTATTTGGCTTTATCGTGCAACACTGGCAATGTACCTACTGTATTGACAGCCGAACATTGCTGCACTGTTTTTATTTTCAGCATAATGACCCTGTACCCTTGTAGACTGTTGCACTCTAGGTAGTCCACAATGCTCTCTTTGATCAGTGCCCTTCAGTTTACCACTTCAGAGGTAAGGCTGACAGGTCTGTAATTCCCAGATGCTCATTGTCTCCCCTTGTGTAGCTGGACTACATCTGCTATTCTCTAGTCTTTTGGAACTACCCATCTGAACTATTGAATAGCCCTACTATGGGTCTTCCAATTCCACAGCCAATTCCTTTGAGCACCCTTGGGTGCATGCCATCCAAACATAAGACTTTATCAACCTTTTGGGATTAAGCCCTTCTGGACCCTTTTCTGGCAATTACTGACTGCCTTATTTCAAGAATGGTCCTGACAACTGCCTTGATGCTAATTTTAGGCACAGACTCACTGTCTTACCTTGTGGAGACAGAGCAGAAGTAATCATTAAGGATGGATGCTTTTGTTCACCTTCTTCTAGTACCCTCCATCCTTCAAATTGGAGACAACATTGTAAAACAAAATATTTAGGCATATGCCAGCTTTATGTAGGGTGTCTTTTTGAAAATATGTTCCCTCGTGAGGGACATCATGAGTAGCCCTACCCCTCACTGGAGCACCACCGCCAGCCCGAGGGCCCAAAGCACAGACAGCCCTGGGTTGCGGGGACATCATGGTAGCCATCCTCCTCACCCAGAGCACTGCCGCCAGCCTGAAGGCCCGAAGAACAGGGAGCCCTGGGTGCAGGGGACATGTGGGTAGCCTCCCCCTGACCGAGCACTGCCGCCAACCTGAAGGCCCAAAGCACAGGCATCCCTGGGTCATGAGGGACATCGTGGTACCCTCCCTGACCAGAGCACCACCGCCAGCCTGAAAGCCCAAAGCACAGGTGCAGATTGTGACTCGGAGAAGCGGTGCCATACCAGAGCTAGTAAACTGCATGTGTTTGTTGTTTGGTGCCATTTTTAAAACAGAAAAAGGACTTGAACATTCTTGTCCGTCGAGATGTGCTGATAGTTTTTGGCTCCTGTATCTTGAAGAAAATCCTTCAATTTTTTCACATGCTAGCAGTACTTTAATAGATTTGCTTGAGCCTAAAACCTTACTGGCAGCGTTATTTATGAGCCTTAAGTAGCTTACAATTGGAGGAGGTGTGAGATTGCTGTAATATCTGCAGCTGGGTCACAATCAAATGTAATTCACAATGAAATGTAAATCCAGGCTAAGTTAAGGGTTTGTAAGCAATATATTAGTTTGGGCAGAGGCTGCAATAACTACAGCTGGGTCACGTTAAATTCAATTTGGTACAGCTGTAAATAAGTTTAAATCAGTGGGTTACAAATTGTGCAGTTCTGTGGGCTACAAATGCCTTTTGTTACTTCACCTTATATGGCAATGTAGGCAGTCCCTCTCCTTGCTAATGCCTACTCCTGCTGAGAGATTGCCAATAAATCAACCCTCTCTTTTCTTCTCAGGCAGCCCTGGGTCGTGAGGACATTGTAGGTAGCCATCCCCTCACGGAACACACTGCCAGCCTGAGAAGCCCAAAAGCACAGGTATGCAGATCATGACTTGGAGAAACAGTGCGTGCCAAGCTAGTAAACTGCGTGTGTTTGTCCCCACCGCCCCACCACCACCCTTGGTGAGCACAGTGATTTACAGTGTGTGCAGCTCATGTGACTGCTGCAACCTATCAGCCCATTCTCCATTAGCAGCTTATCTGAACTCACCACTAGTGGCCGCCCTACTGTCCTCATTCAGCCCAGGCATTATGCTGACTTTAAATATAATATTAATCTGCCTGCTTATACCACTAGCCTACCTCCCCTGGCCATCTACCTGAAATGGCAATCAATCACCCACACCATCTTGTCCAGTGCAGCCCCCACCTCCCAGTACTGCAACCAATATCCATGCGCAGATGCATCACTCCTCAGTGTACAACTGGGCTCTTGAAGCATCCATTCTGCCGCCCTTCTTTCACCCTGGGCTATCTGTCCTATACATCTCGGCTTCCAGTTGGCCCCAAAACACCCCAATCCTCCAGCCTGCCGCAATCCTATATCTGCCTTGCTAATAACTAAACAGCTTGTAGTGCTTCTGCTCCTACTGGCAGGGACATTGAACCAAATCAGGACCTAGTCCTCCCACCCCTCGGCCCCATCCACCCTACCCAGAGGGCTTAAGCTAGTGCACCTCAATATCTGCAGCATCATAAAGAAAATAGCAGCTTTGCAGCTGTTCACACCTATCAACACACCCTGATGTCTTAATCATTACTGAGACCTGGCTGAAGCAGTCCCACACCGGACGCTGAATTCTCTGTCCTGGGCTACTCACTCATTAGACATGATTGCCAGGGTAAAAAAGGGTGGTATTGCCATGTACATCTCCTACATGCTCCAGTTCACCCCTGTCCTGCTTCCAAATTCTTCTCAGGACATAGACTCCTTACTAATTAAACTATCACTCCCACACTGGCCCCAGCTTTTGTTGCAGGCACCTATTGTGCCTCCCGACACTCTCCTGCCCATTGTCCTGGACCACCTGGCCTCCTAAAGGTGCCTACATCAGCAGGCAAGCTACATATCCTCAGGAATTTCAATTTTGATTGGCTGCTCAAAGAGAACTCCAAGCTACAAAGCAAGATAAATGCCCTAAACCTAGCCCAGCAAATTTCCCAAGCCACCCGCCTAAACCAGAAATCACTGAACCACTCACTCTTAGACTGGGCCCTTCCTCCCACCCCACCAGATAATTGAGGCAGGCCTCCTTCCTGACTCCTTAGCTACCACCACATGATCTTCATGGTCAGAAAAGTACACAAGCCCAAAGAAAAACCCCCAAGGACATTGCTCACTAGATCTTACAAATCTACAGATCAAGCAGCACTTAAATGACCTGGCTCATGTTGACTGGTCCTTCATCCCTACAGCACCCTCCATAGATGCAGCCCTGGATCACTTCAAGTCCTGCTTCCTAGCAGTTTGGGACCTCCATGCGCCACTAGTAAGGACAAGGGTCAGGGGTGCCCACCTTCCCTGGGTCTCCACCTTTGTCATTGACAGATTCTGGGCCAGGGACCAGGCTGAAGAAAATGTACAAGGAAACTGGCACCCAGGTATCTCTTCAACGGTACGTGCACTCTGAAACTCCTGCACTAGACTCATCCGGCAGGCCAAGACAAGTTACTTCAAGACAGTCTTCAACTCCAACCTCAATCACCCAACGAAATTCTGGCAAACAATCAAATCTCTCACCCTCCCTGCTCAGCCACCTACCCTGACCCTAACCGTCCAAGGCTCCTCGTCTCCAATCCTGTCAATGTGGCCTCTGCCTTCAACACTTTCTTCATGAGAAATGTGGCTGCTCTTTTAGCTGATCTCCCTCGTCCCTCCATGTGCACAGCTCCGACAAAGCCACCCACCTCCCTGACCTCGGGCTTCTCATTCCAACTGGTTACCCCAGACAAGTACTAAAGCACTGTGGGCACTCAATCCCAACAAGGAAAATGCCCCTCTGGACTTGATGCTAAAATGCTTTACCTGTCAGCGCCAGCCATCGCCTCCCACTGGCTGATCTCTTCAATCTCTGTTTTACACTAGCTGAAATCCCTACTGACTGGAAGCATGCAGTAGTCATCTGAGACCCTTCATCGCAGGTAACTACCGCCCCATCTTCCTTCTCCCCATCCTAGCCAAACTTCAGAAGCATCTTGTTCTAGCCCAACTTTCCTCTTTCCTAGATTCCTCCACCTTTTCTCCCCCTACCAGTCTGGTTTCAGAGTCCCACTCTACCATTACCTCCCTTCTGAGGCTCACTGGAACCATCCTCACTGGCATGGAGAAAGGCACACCACCTCAGCAATTTTAATCGACCTTGCAAGAGGCCTTGATACTATCTCCGCTCCTACTTGTATCCAAACTTACAGCGGCCGGGCTCTCAGGATCTGCCACCAGTTAATTTCATTCAGTACCTGACATGTAGATCCCAGGTGGTAAAGATTGGTACTCACAACTCGAACCCCTTCCGATCACTACCGGCATCCCCAAGGCTCGGTCCTAGGACCATTACTCTCCATCTTCCTGAATGATCTGCCCTCTGTTTGCCCATCCACATCCATTCACATGTATGCTGACGACACCGTCCTGTATGCTTCAGGCCCTCCCTGTCACAGTGGCATCTACACTCCAGAAAGACTTCAATACCATTCAGCTCTGGCTCCGCTTAAACCAACTGTTTCTTAATACTAGAAAACTGTCTCCGTGACTTCGGCTCATGGCAAAAGACCGCCGTCTCCCTCACCTCCCCACCTTTCTCAACATCGATGGTACCCCTTGAGTTGCACCTCCTTCAGGTACCTAGGAGTCTGGCTCGACCAGCACCTTGACTACACCACAATCGATTCAATCCATAAGAATTTGCATCTAAAACTAGGTGCCTTATATCTAACAAGGACTGCATCCCTCTAACTACCCGGAAGGCAATTGTTCAGAAGATGATCCTCCCTGTACTGGACTATGGGGATGTAGTCTGGAGCTGCTCCCACAACCTCCTTGCTAGTCTTGACACCTCCTTCGTTCCTTCTGTTGCTATATCTTGGGCTGCCCCTCCCCACAACTCACCACTGAGACCTCTACAGTTCCCTTGACCCGCCCTCACTTCATGACCACAGGCAGATTCACTACGCCGGGACCATAGCGAAATACTGGACACAGTCCCTCCCTCCCTATCTTGAATCCACATTCTCAACCCAACCTCTGCCTATCTACTCCCTCAGGAGCACTGACTCCAGGCTCTTTCAAGTCCCATTCATGGGTTCAGCCAGGGCCAAGCTGCCTTCAGTTACTGCATGCCCAAACTTTGGAATACACTGCCAGATGCCATCAGACTCATCACAAACTCTCAGCAGCTCAATCACGTCCTAAAGATGCACCTCTCCTCTACTTGTGCCTGTGCCGAGGCCCAGTAAGTGGCATGCCCACACCACACATGCCACAACCTAGAATCTCACTTATACAGGTCCTGTGCACCTTGTATGCATTGTTGCTACTGATGACCTGTACAAAGGCTATGGTGCCAACCACTCTTGCTAGCACCACTGCTACCACCTCCTAGTTTACAACTTCCTGAGTAGTGGTAGGGATATCTGCTATCTAATGCGATTCAGTACTATTACATTGTGCAGCTTTGCTCTATAACGTTTGTTAAGTATACCTTGGTGCTCACAGTCATGCAAGCTCTGCTATCCATTAACCTATGTATACAATGTTATATATGCATTGCATAATCTGTATACTTGAACAATTATTCATCATCTGTATTTTACTCCTCTCCCTCTTCCCCAGGACGCATCTGGAATCGAGTGGTATCTCCTCTCAGTATGCCTTCCTGGTAAAACTCTTAAATAAATAAATACTGTTTGGTTGAGAGGACTGCAAAGCAAAATTGAGCTTTTCTGTCAGCCCCAAGGAGCATGAGAGATCATTATTTTTCAATAAAAGACACCTACAAAATACTTAGAAATATATGATTTATGTAACCCCTCCACCAGTTTGGGGTTTACCTTAATGTCTTCCTGGGCTCTGTCCATGTTCACTGCCAGGCTGACGTCCTTTATAGATAGTAAATCCAAGGTTAGTTGTCTGCTCCTGTTGTTTTACATGACAGTGCCATGCTGTGCTTCTGTGCCTGTCCCTTTAAGACTCTAGCCTGTATGTGTATGGTAACTGGTCTGGGCTGGGTCTGAGTGCATCAAAGCTCGAGACCGCCAGACACTGCTTTAATTTGCTCCACCTTGCTGTTAATATAGAAGAGCGGAGACTACAGTAGTACTGTAATTATTTACTGTTAACTTGCTGTTATATTTGAATTAGAGATTTATTCTAACCTGCCTTATTGTAGCTTTGCTTATCTGAAAGGAGCCACCATGTTTGGTCCAGGATTTCCAGTAATTGGACCAATAGGACTCAGAGGGACCTCAAAGAGTCCTTAGTTCAAGTGCCTTGTGGGAAGGAAAACTATTTTTGTAGTTTTTATGTTGGCACCTAAACTGAACTGAAGGAGGCATCCAACTGTGTCTGACAGCTCCCCAGCCAACTAGAACTCAGGAAACCAAGGGAAAGCCAAGAACTGTTAGAGACAGTTGTTCAGATGGTGTTAGAGCTTGAAGGTGAGCAACGAGCTTTTGAGGAGCTGCTCCAGGAAGAGCCTAGGAAATTCGGTGAGGGGAGGGCCTTGCCTCCATACTACTGCTCTCCTGCATTGGACTGCCAGATTGCAGCAATCGGAATAATCTGAATTGTGACTTTTGCTTAGTGCAGAAAGCTCCAAGGTATTTGAAGGTACAGCCTGAGATTTGGACCGAGAGGAAGCTCCTTTGAAGTAATCGCCCAGAGATTCTGAGAGACTGAATTGATGTTCAAGAGGTTTACTCAGTTGAATCAACTGCAAGCAACCAGCTTAGAACTGAATTGTGAGAGTTAGAGAAGTTAATGTTGTTCCTGTTAAATGTGTTGAATGTTTATCGTGGATTGTGGCCTGTTTTGCCAGTGACCAGATTGTATGCCAGCTGGATGCTTCACCAGCAAAACAAACTGAACTTTGTTAAAGCGTTCATCAGCCTGGGCATTTGAGAACTTCGGCCCAGAATGACTGTGTTGCATCAGAGACTGTTCTTCGGTGAGAGACTGGCTTCAGGATCCAGCCCTGCACAGAGACCAGTCGCAGGTTGCGCCACCTGGAGGAAAAGCCATGAAGTGTAAGTGTGTGGTGTTGGCCCTGCTTCCCCATGCTCTTGGTGATCTATTTGAGGTATCCATATCACCAGATCCATCACGCCAACTAGTAGTGTGAGTAAATCCAGGGTAGCTTCCTGCAACAAATCATTTAATTATCTGTGGTACCATTTAATTGCTTCAGTGATTTTCTGGGTTATAAGAGACTAGACCAACCGACCAGGATTAAAAATAATCCAAACTCTGTGCATGCTAACAGTTTTTCTTTCCATCAAGGGCCCCAACAACAGCTGCAATACCGGCCTCTCCTGGGCAACACCTCTAGCTGCAGTATAACATACTGAGTACCCAGTATTGTCGGACTGATCATTTGGGACTAAGAGTGCATGCAGAGTAACCTGAATCTAATCGGTATAGTAATCATTCATCTAAATTCCGCCCCTTCCTTGTTCATAATGCCCTTAATAAATCTGATTGTTGTTTCCAGTTTAACCTGGCTTATGAGCATATTATTAATTAGGTTACAGTACTGAAAGTGTATATTTACTTTGCTAACCTTGCTTTTACACGGGGTTCTAGGGACTTTGCTGAAGGCCAAACCCTGGTGGTAAGCTTAAAGGGTGTTTGCATATTGTTAGTGTTATTTGCTGACTGTGTGTTAACTGTTGCCAGAAGTACAAGGTCACTAGGTGGGTTTGTGAGTGGTTATAGCTTCCCAGACAGCTATAACAGGCTAGATAGGTACCCCACTTTTGTTACTCTGGGTGGAGGTACCTTAATATTGAATCCAGGCCCTCAACCTGTGGTTAGGAGTACAGGCAGGGTAGTGACTCTAGGGATAGCACCACCAAGGGGTTGCATGCATTCATTCATTCATTCACTCATCCATCCATTCATTTAGTTTTGTTAACCAGGTAGGTGCACCAGACAAGAAAATGCCTATTTTCAGGCATGAACCCAGGAATATTTAGGCATGACCCAGGAAAACACTTGAGTTTGCTAGATTCCAAATATGCTTTTATCTGTTTTTTTTCAATTTAAAATAGTACATGTAGTGTTCCTCCCCTCATGGAAGTGAAACACTCCACTTTAGCACTACCTCATGTGATGACAACAATAACATGATAATAGCCAATACACGTGATGACAGATATTGTGGGGTGGGGATAACATCTTTCAGAAAAGAGGATGGACAAGAACTCAGGGACATGATATGAAGCTGGAGGAGGTAGAATCAGGGGTAATGTGCAGAAGTACTTCTTTACAGAAAGGGTGGTGGATGCTTTGAACAGCCTCCCGCAGAAATGGTGAGGGCAAAAATGTGGAGGAATTCAAAATGTGTGCGACAGACACAAGGGAATGAAATGGGAAGAGTGGAAAGCTGCAGATCAGGTACAGTCTGCAGCTTAAGTAAAAAGTAAGACAAATGGGAGACTAGATGAGTCCTGCCATCCTTAACTGCTGACAAATTCTTTATATCGATATATCTAGCCACAGTGGTTCTGAGTGCTGGTTAGAACTGTGTTAATGATTTGTAATTCATATACAGTATGATCTTGTTCTGTATTATCTCCCCTTGTTTTCTGCACAACAATGTACATTAACATGAGAACAGGATCACTGATCTCTGTAGACTCCATCTGTACTGGCTGCTCCTCTACAACTGACATCACTGTTCCTGCTTGTGACATTGCAGTCTGTTGCTGGTGAAACAGTGATGACATCATAAGTGGGGACTGTGGTGTCAGGTGTGTGTAGGAATCCAATGTGTAGATGAAGTCTGTGGGATGATGATGTTAATGCTCAGAGAAATAGGGCAGCAAAACAGAAAATAGATCTGAATAGTGTCTAAAATGTTTCTGCAAAGTGCCTTCTAGAAGTGTCAGGGAGAGTCCAGACAAGAGGTCTCTTTATCTATCCTTTGTTTATCCCTTTGCTGTCAACTGGCCGTCTGCTATCAACACCCAATCCCATTACTCACCTTCTTTAGGCACTTACCTCAGCTTCATTATTCCTTGTGCGGTTACAAGAGAGTGCAACTTCTTTGACAGGGTAGGCATCAAGTTGGGGATGGATGTCTTAGTCAGTGGTGCAGGGTCTGCAGGCGTTGGATATCACTCTACCTGTTAGGGTTTCCACCAGTTTTTCCCAGGGTTTCCAATGTGCAACAACATATGTGCATCAGTATGCAGGTACACTATTGGAATCTGGAGGTGGACCCCTCCCACTGTATGCCTCACCTGCATTACCATCCAGCTTCCATCAGGTAGAAGAGGAACACTGGAGAATGGAATCTACTCTACTTAAGGAAGGGTTGTTCTATAGGATGCCCTTCACTCCTTCCCGCCAGCCCCAGCAACCTGAGTCCATTCCAGAACCTGAGTCACCAGAGTAGCAAACTGCAGTGCTACCACTGCAATACCTAATTGGCACTAGCATGTGAGATGTGCAGAGTTGGCAAACTTCACTTTGCAAATTAATTTGTGTCATTTTATCAAATTTGCCAAAAGCCGACTTTGCAAAGATTTTGCAGAAGTTGCACTTTTTCTTGCAAAGTCTTGCAAATTCACTGGCAAAGCTCGGCTTTACCTGACTTCACCTGTCTTCTCCTGAAAACATGCTACTTTGGCAAGAAAACTCGTTGTGAAGAGGAGACTTAATAACTTAGGAAGGCAAATTTCACAATGTTGTCGAACTTCACCAGAGAAGTAAACTACATCATCTCTACTAGTACTAGCTTTGTGATCCTCTGGCCTAAACAACATGAGATAATCTTCTTATTCTATGAAAAGACATTCAAAGCACTAAATATAAATACATAACACAGAAGTCTATGCCCTTGCTCTCCAAAAAGTGCCTTAAATCCCTGGTGTGATCAACCCCCAACTGACTCAGTGTGGGATGAAGAAGCTCAACAGTGCACCTTGATCTTTTGAGTGGCAGTAGCTCAGTGCACAGCCTACACACCACTGGGTCAAAATGTTTTATTAACCTTAATTCCCTCTATGTAGATTTTTTTCCAAGAGCTCTCCATTAACTCAGTGGGTTTGCATGATATTTTCTCTCTAACAACTGCAGACATTTTGAAATGCATGGAAATGCCTCCAGCTTTTCCTGTCCCTGCAAAAACACACAAAACAATGTGTGCTTCACAGAGAAATCTAAACAGAGAACTGCATGGAAAAAGTAAATCATAAAATTAACCTAAACCCACACAGAGCCTGATTAACACAAGTAAAAGCCTTTTGAAACTATAATCTAAAGGAAATGGAAAGAAATTGCTCCTATAGAGCTATAAAACTTCAGTGTTATAAAACTAAAACTTGATGTAGAAATTTGATAAAGGTTGAATCTTTTTTCCAGGAAGGAATAATCCATAATTAGCCAAGAGTCCTAACAGAAAAAAAATAAGCAATTTTGTTATGGCATTGAAAGTTTCACTAATCTGAGTTATTGCTAATCATCTGGAATAACGTGCAATACATCCCTATCAAATGGGTGAAGCCACAGGGGTAGGGATGAGGGAGTCCAGTCACCCTCAACGTTTTGGCCCTGCAAAATGGGTAACACATTGGCATCAGCAGGAAAGACTTGATTGATCCATGTCCCCATGATATTTAGCCATGCTTGCACCCATGCCATAGCACAAGTACAGATTTGGCTGTGGTTGTCCATTTTATTAGGGTACTGTAAATCACTAAACAGATGCTAATGGAGCAACCTTATATATGTACAACATAAAAGCATGTTCTTTAACAGTATGCATGATAGTACTGTATAATGTAGCTAGCTGATTGCTGCGGTTCTGTTTTTAGTAGCATTTCAATGCAGGTCAGCAAAGTCTGTAGACCTCTATTCCTTCAAGGAAACAAGAAGGCTTGCAGAATATTTGATAGCACACCACAAATGGTAGCGAAGGGCAGATAAGCTGTGACCTGTTCAAACTTCATTAGAGCTGCAGAAGTCTATGCTACACAAAAGTGAGCACCTTGAATTTGGGGTGTCCGCTTTCTTCAATACCATTCTGTTTTACTGCAAAAGGTGGATATAGGCCCTGTTTGCAACAGGATGTCTACCTTTCTGTGCCTATGGAAAGCAATCTTCTGAAAATTGGTTCCCTGGTTTGTAGTTTCTTTTGTAATTAGAAAACCATCAGCCAGCACTCAGCTACAGACTTCCCTCATTCTGTGGGCCCAGGTTTCAAAACAATATCCTCTCCACTTCCATCCCCAACCTATAGAATCATCACAGACTCCTCTCACATCCATTCACTGTCAAGTAGGAGTGTGCTAGTACTTTTAGGTGTGTACTCAGTGTGTATGATCTTAGGGATTCAAATATTTCTTATTCATTATAAAGCTGCCTCCTTCCTCAGGTTGAGAGGCTAATCCCATGGCCACCCTTATCCTCTGTGTTATCTGCTACCACCACGGTATTCCCATATTTTATAAAAACTATATGGTTATATGGTTTACATCCTGCCCCTTCCCCACCCAATATCATCTTTTGTGACCCCCACCTTCCTTACCTGATCATTGAGCACTGTCAGTTTTAGGACAAGGCCAAGGGGCATTTGTAGTCTTCAGTTTTCCAACCACCAATCTATGATGGGAAGAAGGGCAAGGTTGTTCTTCAATTGAGTAAGGAACAAAAGCTAAAGCACAAGAAGCACAGCTACAGGACCAGATGGAAGAGCCAAATGACAACACCAAACAGCAAAAGCAAAGAGAATGTCGGCTGCACTCCAGGGAAGGCAGAAAAACACTATGAGTTAGCGTACAATAAAAAAATATGTTTTATTAAATACAAAGGTAGCACCCCTCACAACAGCATCCTGTACCAATTCCCAGTTGATACAGTATATCTTTTTACTCTCCTTCTTTCTAATCAGATCTTTGACCCTATAAACAAATGAGCTGTAGTACTGTAAACGTCAGTTCTGTGGTGGGGTGGGGTCAGATAAAATTCTGACATCTCTCTCTGTTTCTCCCTCTCTTTAATGTCAGTAGTAACACTTCTGATTTGTGTATGTTGAGATGGGCACAGTTGCTTAGTGTCACATGCAGACCATTACTGAAGATCAGTGGCGGAGCCGGGTTGGGGAGGCATGTAGGGCCAGCGGGGCCTTTCAGTCAATTATGGGCTCCACAATGGGCACTAAACATTGAATAAAGATGGTGGTGGGGCACCACAACTCACACTGGGCAGCCAGGAGGGCGACCACCCCAGCCCCGTCTCCGCCACTGCTGAAGATCAAATTGGAGCTCATTGAAGGGTATGGTATGTACTTCAGAACTCCCCTCCCACCCCACCACACTCTAAAGATCCATCAGTGTTGGTACAGTGGCCAACTGAACTGCTGATATTTCAGCTGTTGTGTACCTTACTAAAGTCTAGAGCTCCCCAGAAAGAAAACGCTGCAAAAGAGGGCCTGCAATTCATTTAAATTGTTTCTTATTTTATTTTTCTAATTCTTACTGTAAACCAGGTTCACTAGAGCCAACAACAGCTGCTTGTGCATTATTAGGTAGGTGGGGGATGGGGAGAGACACACACAGTGATGGTATCCTCTGAAAGTTACACACAGATGGTATCTTGGCGATTACACAGTGATGGTGTCCCAGCGGAGGGACCTACTGTGACAGTGTGCTCGTGGAGAGGGGTACAAATTAATGGTGGTCTTGTAAGGATACACACTGTAATGGTATCCTCTGAGACACCAACATAATGTATGTTATCTCGGGGTACACAGTGATGCTGTCCGTGGAGGAGAAATACTGTGACAGTGTGTTAGTCACTGGCAGGGACACTGGAAAACTGCACCCACAGTTTAGCACACTATCTGCAACTTTCACCATTACTTGCACAAAATCTGCAATTTCTTGAATTTTTACTTAAATTGTATAGAAATACTGAAATTCTTAAGTATAGATACTATACATGCTAACAGTTTCATACGCAGACCTGGATTTGGTCAAAACATAGTGTGAGGTGAGGAGGGTCAAATGTAACTGCTTTCATCTGATTCACTTTCCTGGTTTGCTTCCAAAATCCACTGACCATGCACACATTAGCACTTTAACACTGCTAAGAAGTGCAGGTGATGCACTTAGCAAAGATCTCTGGGAGGAGCTACCAGTTGGGATGGGTTTAGTTAGGTACCATCGAGGAAGAAAAGGATCTAAGGTGGTTATAATGGGGAATATGAACAACTCTGCTCAGTACAGGAAGGCATCAGATAAAGCCAACAGGATGCTGGGGTGTATTGAGAGGAATCTCCTCCAGAAGAAGGAGGGAGGAGGTGATTCTGCCTCTGTACAGGTCACTGGTCATACCCCACCTGGAGTACTGCATGCAGTTCTGGCACCTGTTTCTGAAAAAGGATGTCAGATTACTGGAGGGTACAGCACAGGGCAACAAAAATGATCCAGGGTTTAGAGGACAGGCGCTATGAGGACAGGCTGAGGTAGTTGAATATATACTCACTGGAGGAGAGAAGGGATCAGGGGATATGATTGAGACCTTTAAACACATGATGGGGATAAACAAGACGGTACAGAAGGGGTATTTAAGTTTAAGTTGAGGAGGGGAGGGACATGAGAGGCATGGTGTCAGACTGGAGGGAAGATATAGGAGAGAGATGAGCGACTTTTGTTCACAGAGAGGTGGTGGCTAAGTGGAACACTCTGCCCAGGAGGTGGTATCCTGTGGACGGTGGGCAGTTTAAAAGGGGATGGGATGGGGGGGTAGGAGCAGCTGCAATGTAGAAGGCTAGCTGCACATTCATGCAGACTTGATAGACCATGAGGTCTGTTTCTGCTGGCAGATGTGTTCGTATGTACTTAAAATCTGTGTTGAAGCAAACTATTAGAAAACGTTTTGTTGCAACAGAGACTGAAACAATTGAAAAGGTGCAACATTCACCTAAATGGAGACTTAATTGCAATTATTGTTTTTGAGAGGTAGGGTGGATTTTCATTCTGAATGGATTTTGATTCAAATGTTTGAGGAGTTCTGATGGACCTGTTGATTATAAGCTTGAATGTGCTTCTGAGGGAGATGGCAACAGTGATCTATGGCATGCTGTTAGGACATCATTCAGAATCTCTGGCTATACACTATACGGTAAAACACAGACACTATACAGTGAAATATACACATCATATAGTGAAATATATACATCATATAGTGAGCGAATACACAATGTAGTGAACCACATACACTATCTACTGAAATACATGCATCATATAGTGAACTACACACACTACTGTATATACTGAAATGCATATGTCATATAGTGAAATACATACATTATATAGTGAAATCGGAGAAGGAGGATGATAATGATAAGTATGCAGAAAAGTCCAGGAGGTTACAAGAATGATCAGGATGCCTAAGGCAGCCAGGAGCTGTGGCTGATGAAAGGTATCAAGACTGGAGAAAAGACTTCTTCCGGTACATTGAAGAGTAGGAGGAATAAGGCCCAACTGATGAAGATGAAAAGAACAGTGGGTGGGTGGATGGGTGGAAAGGAGGAAGAGAAGGCAGAAGCACTCATGAGTACTTCTTCAGTTAAATGTTTTATTGTTTTTCCAAAAGAACAAGGAAAACATAACACACACACAACACAGAACACAAAAGAGATAACTCAGCAGTATTACATGAGGAATACATGCTGGCACAGTACAATAGACAGAATACATACAGTGGGACCTTCTGGATAAACTACACCACACAACAGGAGTTCAGCCTAGCATTTAACATAGTAGAAACAATGGAAGTAATTCCCCAGTTATTTTGGGGGTCTGGCACCTACCTAATCTTGCAAGTGGGCAACCACGATCAAGTAGGAGGCACTGCTGCTGATACTAAGTCAAGGCCTAAAGCTTTCAGAAAGATGTACCTTCCAGTGGTCATTCTTGGTGCTGGATCTGAAAAAGAAGGTCACCACAAAGTAAACAGCCAATTAAACAGATATATTGAAAACTGAAGGAGCCTGATCAGCTGGGACTTGTCCTGCCAAAAGAAAAACAAAGGTTACCCACTATCAACTATATACAAACATCTATACAGACAAAAAAAAAAACTGCTGCTTGCATATTTATTTCAGGGAGAGAAGTCAGTATCCATATAACCTGTTGCTGTTAGAGTAAAATCCAGTAATTACATTGAAATAACTTCAACCTATGCCAGTCCTGTGAGCCAGATATGCCATGTAAGGTGCTCAACACATTTAGATTTCTCTACCTGTCCAAGTACCAAATAAGAGCATCTGTCCAATTCATGTACTACAGTGAGAGCTGAGAAAATGTCAGTAATGATGGGTGTGGTAGGGCTTCTCCAGTTCCTAAGAATGATATGTTTTACCTGCATGGTGAGCAACATGAGCCATCTGAATTCAAGGGAGGTAAGGTATGGGGCCTCTGACCTTAAGCCAGCAGCAGAGGGCTAAAGCAGGTATTGGATGACGAAGAATCCTGCTGATCTCCTGTGACACTTTAGCCATATAGGAGAGATGAGAGGACATTGCCAGAGCATATGAAATAGCTCACCTCCAGGCTGCTGGCAAACCTTAGCCTTCTTTAGTACTACGAGTCCTGTACCAGGAGTGCATTATTTTGTTGTGAATAAGTCTACTCCTGGCATCTCAATAGGCTGTATGTTCTGTATGCCAACACTGGACCCACTGAGGTCCAAGAGCTGTTTGTTTAGGGCCTTTCCCATTTATTTTTGAATTGACGGGTTTGACAGGGCATCCCTTACTGCAGCATATATTACCCTGCTGTCCCTTTCGAAGGCGGAGCCAGCTGTTAAGTTTAGAGAGTCTTAGTGGGGATTGAGACAGGGGAAGAGGGACTTTGATGGCGCCTCATTCTGCAAATACCTTCAGAAATCTGAAGTAGATAATGACCACGAAGCTTGAGTTTTGGAAAGTATCCACCACTCTAGTGTTGGGAATCAGCAGGTCTCTGAGGAAAGAATGCCTCTGTCCTTCCATTTAGGCCATAGTATTGGAGAACCCCTATTAAAATAGAGGATTACACCATAGTGGGGTATGGGACAAAGTGCAGGGAGGTACCATTTTTTCTGTTATGTCTTCCAGTACCAGAAAGAGGGTCCTAGGTAGGATTGGTTGGAAAAACATGAGATGTGTCTGCCCGCATTAAAGAGGCCAACATAGGTGTATCCATAAGTTTCTGTTCTATCTCTAGCCACTGGGTGAACAATTGGAATAAGACTAAAACCATTTCAGGGTTTGAGAGCAGTGATAGGCCAGCTTATAGCCTTCCATCCAGGGTAGGCCCCAGCCCCTTGAGACCAGTGCACCTGAGCGCATTCTGACAATATCAGAGGTGACTGGCTCCCCTGTCCAGCTTCCGTACCAATGTGAGGTAAATATAGAAAGATGTGTGAAATTAAGTGAAAAACTTGGGTGCCATCAACATTCTAAAGGCATCAATCTTACCTGCCATGGTGAGATGCAGCCACTCCATCGCTCAATTCTCCTTTACATTCAGATATAAATGGGCCCAGATTGTTAACGCACCATTTGTCAGTATTATCCCCATTTTGATACCCAGGTACATGATGGAATCTTACGACCTTAAGACCAGAATGGGAGATACTTTGAGAATGACATTTTGAATTAAGGAGGAGTATCTCCATTCTGTTTTGATTAACTTTGAGCCCAGATATATATAAAGGCCAGTGTGGGGATGAAGACTTTACGTCCTCTACAGGGACCAGCAAATTATCATTGTACATCAATGTGGAGAAGGAAGACTTCTCTAGTTGAATCCCCCGATATGAGGGTCTTGCTGAATTGAGGCGGCAAGGGTTGACAGCTAGTACAAATAGGAGGGAGGAAAGTGGGCATCCCTGCCTGGTTCCCCTGTGGATTGGGAAGGGAATGAATAGGACTGAGTTGGTGAGTACCTGTGCTTGACAGGAAATGTAGAGAGCCGTGATGGCGGCCTGAAAATGGGGTCCAAATCCAAAGTGTTCATAGACAGTATGGAGTTAGATCCATTCCACTGAATCGAATGCTTTCTCAAAATCAATGGTCAGGGCAGCTGCTGGAGTATCTGATCATTTCACTAGATATATGAGATTGAGAGGCATTCAAATATGGTCAGTGCTGTATCTCCTTGTATAATTCTTACTTGGGAACGGATGGATCAGAGAGGGTAAAATGGATTTAGTCTACTGGCCAAAGATCTAGCATAAACCTTACTATCAAAGTTTATCAAAGATATGGGGTGGTAGCTGGCTGTCTCTGGTGGGTCCTTCCTTTCTTGGGAGAACAGTTATTATTACCTCACTGAGAGTGCAGGTAGTGTACTCACCTTTATGGATTCAGTGTACACCTGGTAAAGCAATGGGACAATCAAGGGTGCCATGGCTTGCAGGAAGTCCACAGGGAAGCCATCCTTTTCTGGAGTCTTCCCTTTTTAAGAGATAGTAGAGCCATTGATACCTCTTCAGTGGAAAAGGGGACTCAAGGGCCGAACTCTGGGCTACTGATAGTTTGGGGAGGGATATGGAGACTAGGAACTTGTGAGTGTCAGAGTTGGTTTGGCTTGGAATGAGGTGTACAACTGTGAGTAAAATGTTGCCATGATTTCATTTACCTGATGGGGTTTGGTTTTACCTCCCCGATGTAGGGTCTTTAAGACCCATAATATACCTATTCACCTGTTGCTTCTGGAGTTGATATGCCAGTATTTTCCCACTTTTGTCTCCCCAATAGATGTGCTAGATTCGAAACATAGCCAGGTCAGCCTTTCATGACAGGAGTTCATTTATTCTCATACAAGTGAGAGAACCTGTCGGCCCAGGCAGAGTGAGGGTTGTGGTGGGACTTGGCCTTAAAGGACTTTTCAGTGGTGGCAAGTTCCTCCAGCTCAGCCAGTTCCTACTCTATACTTCCTCCTATTTGCTGTGTAACCCATGATTCTCCCCTCATATATGACTTGTATGTTTCATAGGTGTTTTGGGCAGCGGTATCGTGAATAGGGTTGTCCTGTAGGAATAGTTTGATTTCAGATTTCACCCACTCTATAAACTGTTGATCCCACATGAGGAGAGAGTCAAGCCTCCAAGTAGGAGATCAGGAGAGAGACACCAATGGAAAGTAACAACTGGACGGTGTGTGATCCAAAATAACAGTAGGCAGAATTCTGGGATCAAGGACAGATCGAGTAAGGGTTTGAGAGATCAGCCAGAAATCTAACCTACTAAAGGTTCTATGGACCCCCAAATGGAAATTATAGTCTCGTTCTTTGGGGTGGGTGAGGTGCCATATATGTCAACTAACTGGAATTCAGAACTCAACTACGTTGCAGCCTGCACCCTCTGGTGTGTTTCCTTACTTGGTCACTCCTATCTATCTACCAGCGTGAGGTTGAAGTCTCCCCCATCATAATGGGAGTACCTGTCTCACTAATACCCTATATTTTGGTTGATAAGTCCAGAAAAAGCTGGCGTCATCCTCGTTTGGGGCATAAAGATTCACAAAAGAACATGCCTGTTTGGAGTATCTAATAAGGCCAGAACCCATCTGCCCTGAGGGTCAGACTTACTCTGCAAAATAGACCAGAGTAGGATTTGTGCAACAGGATAACCACACCTCTCTTCCTCGTAGGAGCACTGGCATGAATCTCCTTTCCCACTCAGTCTCTCACCAGGTATGCATGACCCTGCCTAGTTAATTTTGTTTCTTGCAAGAAGGCAACCTGGGCCTTTGTTCTCTTCAGCTGCATCAACACCTTTTTCCATTTTATAGGATCTGTTTAGCCCCTGACATTCTAGGTGGCAAAGGAGATGTCAGCCATAGTCAAATGACTGAAGGAAAATTATACAGATATGACGCTAAGCAGCTGGTTAGGCGAAGGCCCAGTTGAGGGCTACAGGATAGGTGATGCAAGCCAATGCTGACCAGGGCCGCCTGGGCCAAAATGACCATGCAACTACTGATAGATCCCTGCAGGGTAGCTATTGCAAAAAGAACATACTGCAGCAGATAAAAACAGTAACCTAAAACAATAAAACTGCATATACTATTTACAGGTTTGCACCTAACTGCATGATAGAAAAGGTCAGTTTAGCAGGCCGAGGATACAAGATCCCTCGGCTTAACCCACCCTTCCATTGGGGGTGTATCAGATAAGAGATCAACTGACAAGGGGATCTCACACCTCCGAAAAGTTGGAAGTACAAGGGTATTTGTATATATATATATATATACATATATATATATATATACATATATAGGACTGAAACTAGGCCGTGCCCTCCTGGGGGACTAACTCTGTCGAATGAGCAGACCACAGGTTGCTGCCACTTGGCCAGAGAGCACTTGAGAATAGTGATGCGCCATCTGTATACACAGAGTGCATGATTAACTGAAAAAATGGATCAGTGACATTTCCTCAAGCGTCCTGCAAGTCCCCTGCCCTTAATATGGGGAGGGGGCAGGGAGGAAGGAAGGGGCACCATAGTATCACTTACATCAATGCATTATAAGTTGATGAGCAGCCCTCAATCATGAAGAGATACAATAGTAATTTGGTGAACTGGTGAGGGGGACATCCTGTTCTTTTAACCTGTACTATGCCTTTACAATAGACTTCTCTCTCTTAGCCCTCCTTGAGAGGCATTTGTAATATTACCCTCAGTGTAATCAGAGATGACATAACTTTGTACAGAACTGGCCAACTGCAGCAATAGTTATATTTGGGCAGTCCACAGCATCCTAGGAGCACTTTTCCAGACAGTCAGACAAATACACAGGCCTGAGTTCTCTCAAGGGTAATGGTGGGTGTGAGAACTATGGGCCACTCATTCATTAAACATTAATTTAACAGGAGACTACAAGCGGTGAGCACCTGGGTATCTTCCCTAAGCCCGTAACCTTGCCTCGGCCTTGGAAAAATATTCTAAAGAACACTTAACTATGTCTCATCCAGCAATGTCTTCCCTAGGGTTTCTCTGCTACGATTAAGGATTGGGGTGTCGTCTTATCTGGGCAAAGATCCAAAGTTTGTGATGAGCAGTGCAGTGGAGGGGAGGCTTTGCTAGAAGACTCCTCCACAGTCCATTGTTTAGTTCAGCTTCAGTAATGGAGGCCTCCTGCACCATCTCCTCCTCCTCCTCTGGGTAGTCAGGAAACTCCTCAGATCCAGACGGTTCTACGGGGCCAGTGCTTAAATCGGTTCAGGGTGGAAAATCTGTTAAAACTCGAGACATGGATCCCTACTAACTCTTCCCATTGAAATCCTTGTTCTGCCTCCTGATCTTGCGGTGCGTTCTTCTGATATGTGGGCCAGATTGCTGTCATTTACAGGATCTGGCTGGAAACTCAGATCAGCACCTTGAAACATGTGGCTGTTGCAGATCTCCCTCCCCATGTTTGGTGCATCAGAGGACAAGCTTTTGCCCTGGAGTGGCTAGAATTATTGTTTTGGAGCCCCAGAGGGTTGGATCTGGTCCAGGGGACCAGTTGCATTGAAGGTAGTCCACAAGAGCTTCTGGTGTTGAGAAGGAGACAGTGGCCCGCTTACTTCCAGACGCACTGTGGAGGGTGGTGAAAATCGGATACCAGGGAATACATCAGTTGGCTGGCCTCAGTATATTCTTTCTGTTTGGCTGCCAGTTCTTGAGAATAATCCTGAAAATTTAAGATTTTATGGCCTTGCCATGAAAGGGCCCTGAGCTCCCTAGCCCTGGAGGTAATCCATTCCTTTTCAGCAAAATTTAAAATCGAGCCATAAGTGGTCTAGGCTTCCCCCTGGTTTGCGTGGGATTAAGGTCCTGTGAGCATGTGTATCGATAGGCTGAGAGGTAGTATTGTAGGATTTTGGGAGGATATCATACAGAAAATCTAAAGGATTCCCGATTCGGCACCTCGGAAACCCTGCTAGCCATGAGGGAGTTCGGACAGCTCCTATTTTCCATGTCAACAATTTTATTTTGCAGTATTTGGATGGTTCATTCCTGGTCATGAACAGTGGAGGTAAGTGTATCAATGGCTTCTGTGTTGTGGGTAACTTGTGATTCAGTATGGCATATTCTAGCATCCATTTGTTGAATGGCTAGTGTAGTATTATTTGAGGCAAAGTGACTTTGACATACACAGCATCAGGGCAGTGAACATATCATTAATCTACTGTGCGTTAAGGCCTGTTGGACCATCTGGAGCACCATTGTGCACCATGTTGAGGAGAAATATGCAGTCGGCTCTGGTGTCGTTTCTGGTTAGTATTCAGCAATTATGAGTAGATGGTTTGTTCCGCATTCATTCAAGAATTGTTTTTCTACACCTTAAAATCTGATACAATTATGTGGTGTGAATTGTAATATAACCCCC
Source organism: Neoceratodus forsteri (assembly GCA_016271365.2). Classification (NCBI taxonomy): domain Eukaryota; kingdom Metazoa; phylum Chordata; order Ceratodontiformes; family Ceratodontidae; genus Neoceratodus; species Neoceratodus forsteri. The sequence goes on from CM028135.1 coordinate 817,104,038, forward strand.
TGGATCGGCAGAGCACTAGATTCAGGCAGCCATCTCATTAGGAGCAGAAGCCACATCCCCTCAATGAGTACTTCTGCTTGGTATTTGCCCAGGAGAAGAGGGGGTAGATTCTAGGGTGATGGTGAGGGGTAGGGGAATTGAAAACAGATGTAGTGATTACAGAGGGAAGGGTACTGGAATGGCTAAGGGCTCTAAGAGTGGACAAAGCACCAGAACCAGATGGCATTCATCCAAGGGTGCTAAGGGAGCTAGCGAGGTCCTAGCAAGGCCACTGGCTGACCTGTTCAACACCTCTCTGGACACAGGATGTGTACCACGGAACTGGAGGGTGGTGCATGTGGTACCAATCCACAAAAGTAGCCCAAAGGATGAACCAGCGAACTACTGGCCAGTGAGCTTCACATCGATGGTGGGGAAGCTCATGGAGACTATCCTCAAGGAGAGACTGGTGAGCTTTCTGGAGGACAGTGGTCTCCAGGATCAGAAGCAGCACAGGTTTCTAGTGGGAAGATCATGTCAAACCAACCTCGTAGAATACTATGACTGGGTGATCACGGGAACTGGAAAAAGGCCATGCAGTGGATGTCCTGTATTTGGACATCAGCAAGGTCTTTGATTCAGTACCGCATGGGAGGTTGAAGGGAGCTGGAATATGTGGGGTGGGGCCAAAATTAGTGAATTAGACAACAAACTGGTTGAGGAGGAGGCAGCAAGGGAGGTAGTGGGGGATGCTGGTCATTGAGAGCCATGATGAGCAAGGTGCAACATGGATCTGTACTGGGACCGGTGCTGTTTGGGATATATATAGCCAATATTTCACATGGGATCTGGGGAAAGATCAGCCTGTTCATGAATGAAACCAAAATGGGAGCCATGGTTGATGACAGTGAGGGGTGGAATGGGCTTCAGGAGGACCTGACTAAACTACAGGAGTGAGCAGAAACATGGCAGCTGGGGTTTCAATGCCAAGAAGTGCAAGGTGTTGCACTTTGGAGCAAAGAACCAGGGAGAGAACTATCACTTGAATGGTGTGCAGTTGGAAAGTACCACAGAGGAAAAGGACCTAGGAGTAATCATAACAGGAGCATGAACAACTCAGCCCAGTGCAGGAAGGCGTCAGCACAGGCCAACAAAATGCTGGGGTGTATAGCAAGGGGATCTCTTCCAGAAGAAGTGAGGTTATACTGCCCTGTACAGATCATTGGACAGGCTCCACCTGGAGTATTGCATGCAATTCTGGTGCCCATTACTGAAAAGGAGATAAGGTTATTAGAGGGTACAACACAGGGCCTCGAAGATGATACAGGGTTTGGGGGACAGACCTTATGAGGACATATTGAGAAAGCTGAAATGTACGCTGAAAGACAGGAGGAACAGAGAGGATATGATAGAGACCTTTAAGTATCTGAAAGGATTAGCAAAACTAATACAGAAGGGATCTTTCAGCTGAGGAGAGAGAGGAGGAGGGACACAAGAGGGCATGGACTGAGATTAAAGGGGAGGTTTGGGAGGCGGTAGGGAGACACTTTTTCACAGAAAGGGTAGTAGGCAAGTGAAATACCCTATCAGAAGATCTGATGTCCTGTAAGATGGTGGACAGTTTCAAAGGGATGCGGCAGAGTAAGGGGAAGGGATACGGTGATGGGGCGTGAGAGGCAGCTTCAAGATGAAGTGCTACCTGCACACTTGGGCAGCATTGATGAGACCATGTGTCCTGTTTCTGCTGGTAATTTCATATGTTTGTATGAAATGCTTACATTATATAGTGAAATACATACACTATCTACTGAAATATATACTGAGTACTGAAAATCCACATACACTATATACTGAAAGAAATGCACAATGTGCCAAAATACACTACCTATTAAGATGCATACAACTATAGTGAAATATCCACATACACTGTCTACTGAAACAAATACATTACATTTTGAAATACATACACTACATTGAAACATCCACATACACTATATATTGAAACATATACACTATATATTGAAATACATACACTATTTACAGAAATAAATACACTATACATTGAACAATCTGCATACAGTATATACTGAAACAAATATCCTATATATTGAAACACATACAGTATCTAGTGAAAAAATCTGCATACTCTATATACTGAAAGAAATATATTACATTACTGAAATACATACACAGTATATTAAAAATCCACATACACTATATACTGAATCAAATACACTACATGGTGAAACACATAAACTATATATTGAAATACATAGATACATAAACAGTGTCGGCAGATAAGGCCTATAGCCCCCCAGTCTATCCATTTGAGCTTTAAGTTCAGTTTATGTTTTCCAAGAAGTCTGTTGCCCTTACCCCTGACCTCCAGAATTCCTTTATGTCTATCAATGCATTCTTAAATCCGTGATTGTTTCAGCCCCACCACTTCCTCTGGCAGGGTGTTCCACCTGTCCACCACCGTTCTGTGAAGAAATTCTTCCTCACGTTTCCTCTGAATCGTCCTCCCTCAACTTTATCCCATGCCCTCTAGTCCAGGAACATCTTTTTGCTTAAAAATAGTGTATTCCTGCACCATGTTCTCCCTGTAAGATACTTGTATGTCTCTATCATATCCCCTCTCCCTCCTCTCCTCCAGGAGTACATGTTCAGTTCCTTCAACCTGTCCTCATAGGACTTGTGATGCAATCCATGCACCATCTTTGTTGCCCTCCTCTGAACCTTCTCTACCCTGTCTATGTCCTTACGTAGGTAAGGTCTCCAGAACTGTACAGTGTACTCCATACACTACATTACATACATACATATAAATACATACACTATAGACTGAAAATCCTCATACACTATATAATGAAACAAACTATATAGTGAAACAAATACACTACATACTGAAATTAGCTCTGCCCCTGGAATGGCCTGCCCTGCACTCATTTCCTGCTGCACTCAGGGAACTGCTGGCCTGGTGAGAAGATGACAAAAGCTGCAGAGCAAGACGTAAACAAAAACAGGACTATCTCTTCTTCTACTTCTTTATGAGTTTTCCATCTTGTTTTGCCATACACTTTTGACCAACTTTCAGAATATTGTGATGTGACAAGATATTTTTAAAACTAATTTAAATATACAGTAGTTTACTCTGTTACTTAAGTGCTGCTTTCATTGTCTGGTAGGCCCCAATCCCACCCCATCAAGAAAGACACCACACAGATCTTGGAGAAAATAGCCACAACCATGCATTTCTTTAATTTCCAATTCTTAATATTAATCTTTATTGAATATCTGAAATCACTTAATAATATTAATATTCTAGATTAATACCTCTAACCTTTTCAACATTGAGCAGCGGGCACTGCCAGAGGATGCACCATACCTCAGGCCCCAGCACCATCCATCAATCTGGGCTGAAGTATCTCTCAGCGGTAGCAAGACAGGTCACAGGGCCAAGGTTCTGGTGACCACCCCCATCGGCGGTGCCGACCTTGCAGTCTACACTGCTGAGGCTGGACCTAGACCCCCATGTGAGGTACAGGTCTTGTGATCCCCATCCTCATGCTGACCAGGGGCCCCAACACCTTGGGAGAACTAGCATCGTTCCTACTTTCCTGCTACCTTCCTCATGCGCTTCTCCTATGTTGCACTTCCACCTGGCTGCAACAATTTGTAATACCACATCAACATTGATACTTGTATTCCATTAATTATGCTAATACCTACTCCCTACTATTACCGTATTCTTTTAACTTATGATTAAGCCTATGTATAATATTAGTTTAATTTGTTATATTAATAAACAGAATATATGTTTTACTTATATGTTTTCTTAATCATTACATTACTTTTTGGAGGAGGCGAAAACCGGGAAAAACCCTGTAGGAAAAACGGAAAAGTCACCCCAACCCCTAGTGCGGTCATCCCTAGTGGGCTAAAATGGGGCCCTTGGTGCCTACTCCTGTCCCAAAAAGCAAGGGGCTGGGTGGGTGGGTGATCCAGAGGAGAAAGGAGACAGAGGACTGGACTCTGGGCAGTAGTCCAGTTATCCTCCCAACTTTCCCTCCTCCAATCCCCTCTCAGAGGGACATGGTGATGCCTATCCCAGGATGTGTCCAGGGACTGCTGACCTCACCCCAGGACAGGTATCCTGTTACAACTGCTTGGCCAGTGGAGGAGAGGGCCCCAGGCAAAAGACTAGCTGCTGCAATACTTGGGCAGCCTCTGTATTGTCTGGTAGGCCCACAATCCCCTCCCTCGTCAAGAAAGATATCGTACAGATCTTGGAGAAAAATGGCCGCAGCCATGCATTTATTTAATTTCCAATTCTTAATATTAATCTTTACTGAATATCTTAAATCACTTTATAATATTAATATTCTAGATTTTAACATTGAGCAGTGGGTGCTGCCAGGAGGATGCACCATACCTCAGACCCCAGCACCAACCATCAATCTGGGACATCCCTTCGGTGTGGGCTGAAGTATCCTTCAGCGGTAGCAAGACAGGTCACACAGCTAAGGATCTGGCAGCCACCCCGTCTGGTGGTGCCGACCTTGCAGTCTACACTGTTGAGGCTGGACCAAGACCCCCCATGTAGTTACAGGCCTTGTGATCCCCATCCTCACGCTGACCCAGGGCCTTGACTTCTCGGAGAACTGGCATTGTCCCCTACTTTCCGCTACCTTCCTCATATGCCCCTCCCATGCCGCAACAGGCCAGATCAGGTCTGACCCCCAAGCTGCTTGCTCAATCCTGTCCTCTAAGATCCTTTGAAAACTGTGTATTAAGTAATCCAAAACTTTCACTTGCAACTGGCTCTCCGGACCCACTGCCAGGCCCCGGTGGGTATGGTAAATGCTATCATGCCTCAGTATAGTGCCTCCCAAGGACTCCATAAAAGCTCTCATCTCCTGTTAATTCACATGCAAGCTCTGTTCAATGCAGCAGCAGCCTTTGCATGAGGCCAATGCTCCCTCATCAACATGTGAGACCAGATGAGAGTAATGTGGGGACCCAGATCTTAATGAAACTTAAATCATCCTTCATCGTCAGCAGCAGATTCACCATCTTCCTGTGACCGGGTCTTCTGCCAAAGTGAATCAACAAAATTTCTGATGTCATTCCCGGTCAGCCTCACCTCGCAACTGTGGAAGCAACCTTCCCAATGCATACCCTTGACCCATAGCCACGGATCTGGGCTGCGTGTTATGGCAGAGTCAGGTTGCTTGTCTCCAGCTGACTGGCTGCCCTCCTCGCTGCCCACCAGATGAAGGAGTGCCACATATCCATATGTCCAAGGGTCCTTCCCAGGGCCTGCAAGAGACAAGAGACAGTTACTGCAAGCGTGGTCTCACATAGCGCAGGGAATGCCTGAGACTTCCACCGTCTCCACGCCTGAATCTCCAAGTCTGATAGGCCCGAACTCCTGGCATTCGTTGCTGCCCCAGTATGAAAACAATGGGTGCCATACTCCCTGGTATGTAACCCGGCTCCTGAATAGCTTTCCATAAGATAAACCTGAATTGATAAGCCTTCACTGGCCTGCCATCCTGATGCGGAAAAAGCCTACCCGGCTTGGTGCAGAGCGCTCGACAGTAAGCAATGATGCTGGCCACTGGCCACTTAACCCCTGCTGGTGCCTTCCTTTATACTAGCACCTGCCTCTCACTGCTCCGTCTTTGACCTGCGGAGACACAGGAAGACCCTGCTCCCACAGACACCATGTCCTGCTTCAGCAGGCTTGGGGTCCTTTTCCTTGAAGGTTGAATCAGCTCTGACACCTAAAAGCCCCACAGAAAGCTACCAAAACATTGTCCTAAACAACTGAGTTTATAACTCATCCCTGAAAACCTTGGGCAGAAACCCCCAAATATTCTTCAATCTAGCTGGAGTAATGGGCTGTCTGGCATCTGGAGGAGGCCGCCTCTCTGCACCAGCCCTCCAGCCACCTCCTCACTCTGAAGGTTCTCATGGTATCTGCCATCCTCATGGCTCTACTCAGCCATAACAAACCTGCTAGGTGCTGGCCCATCACTCCAGGTAAATGTCCCACTGTTCTGCCAGCCTTAACATATCTGCATAACTGGTCTGCCTGAATGGGCCACACATCCAGCCACCCAATAGCCTCCTGTGTGGCAATGTAGTGTTCCACCCCAGCAATACGCTTCCTTTATCCTGGATGCAATGGAGTTACCTATGCATCTTCAAGTCTCAGTCATCATCTCCCACAAGAAGGAAGTACCGTTCATGGCTGCTTGTCTGCTGCTGGTGCCAACTTGAAGAACTCGTACCACTGTGAATGAGATAAAGCATCGGCAATTCTGTTATCAACCCCTGGAACATGTACTGCCCTGAATGCAATGTTAAACAGCATACATTTCAAAACAAATATCAAATACCACATCAAATCCCCAATGATACCAAGTGACCTAAATGTTGATTAATCGTGTGTACCACGTCCATGTTTTCTGACCTGAAATGCACTATCTTGTTTCTTAATCTGGGACCCCAGATGCACAGTGCGACCACTATCAGAAAGAACTCCAGCAGTGTGATCTGCCTTCCAAACCTTAACCCAGCCGGCCAGGTGACTGAAACACCTGCACACATATTGTCCCTGAAATAGGCCCGAACCCCAATCCAGAAGCAGCTTCAGTATACAACTCCAAAGGTGCCCCATGGTTCCTGCCACAAGACCACCCTGTTGAAGTGATACAGGAACATCTGCCATACCTGTAAATTCTCCCTGAACTTCCTAGTGACCCTTATCCTGTGATGAGGTTTTGTACACCCTGCACCCCTCTTAACAAATGGCGCATGAAAGTCCTGCCCACAGGTATGACATGACATGCAAAATTGAGGTGACCCACCAACTATTGAACTCCTGGAGGGTAATTTTCTTACTTCCCAAGACCCTGCACATGCGAGTCAAATCAAAATGAAAGAAAAAACAATACGGTTCTCAAAAGAAGTGGTGGGAAGGTAAGGGAGAAAATATAACATTCAGGAAGTATAAGGAAACACAGAAGGAGCAGGACAGAGAACTTTACCAGTTAAAGCAGAAGGAAGTGGGTAAGGCAGTCAGAATAGCAATGGCCCAAACTGAGGAAAAGATAGCCAACTCGGTTAAGAAGGGGATAAAACCTTTTATAGGTACATTAGGGAGTAAAGAAAGACTAAGTCAGGGATACTTAGGCTGAACAAAGAGGAAGGTGGTTGGGCAGAGAGCAATAGTGAAAAAGCAGGGATACTGAACGAATACTTCTGCTCAGTATTCACAATGGAAAAGCAGGAAATACCTAATCTGGTCAATAGAAGCACTCTGGATAGGGGTTGATATTAGTCCTTTCTACAGAAGAAAGGGTTCTGAAAGAATTATTAAAACTGAAGGTGGATAAAGCAATGGGGCTTGATGGGATTCACCCCAGAATTCTAAAAGAACTAAGGAAGAACTAGTAACACCACTGACTACCCTTTTAATAAATCATGGAAGGATGGTGTGGTACCTGAGGACTGGAGGAAGGCGGATGTGATTCCCTTCACAAAAGTGGGAGCAAGACAGAGGCAGGAAACTACAGACCTGTCAGTTTGACCTCAGTGGTAGGAAAATGATGGAATCACTTCTGAAGGAAAGAATAGTTGAGTACCTAGAGGCCAGTGGGGCACAGGACTCAAGGCAGCATGGATTCACAGCGGAAGGTCATGTCAGACAAATCTAATTGATTTCTTTGACTGGGTGACCAAAGCAATAGACCAGGAGGGGCTGTGGACATGGCCTACCTAGACTTTAGCAAGGCATTTGACACAGTCCCTACAAAAGATTAATAAACAAATTAGACAGCCTGGGAGTGGGTCCCAGGGTGGTAGCCTGGTAAAACACTGGTTGGACAACAGGACACAGCAGGTAATAGTAAATGGAATTCACAGTGAAGAAAGGAGTGTTACTAGTGGGGTACCGCAGGTTCAGTACTGAGGCCGGTCCTTTTAATGTCTTTATAAGTGACATTGCAGAGGGACTGGAAGGAAAGTATGTCTCTTTGCAGATGACACAAAGATCTGCAACAGAGTTGATATACAAGGTGGGTGGAAAGGATGAAAAGGGACTTAGCAAGGTTGGAGGAATGGTCAAATGTATGGCAGCTTAGATTTAATGCAAAGAAGTGCAAGGTAATGCACCTGGGTAACAAAACCCAGGGAAAGTACACAATGGGGGTGAGATACTGACAACAAAAATGGATCGGGACCTGGGGGTAGTTACATCAGATGACCTAAAGGTGGGCCAGCAATGTAAGAAGGCAGTAAGGAGGGCTGGGGGATACTGGGATGCATAGGAGAGGCATCACCAGTAGAAAACAAGAAGTTTTTGGCCCTCTGTACAGACAGTTGGTAAGACCACATCTGGGGTACTGTGTACAGTTCTGGAGACCCCATCTCCACAAAGACATAGACAGGGTGAAAGCTGTCCAGAGGAGGAACCAAAATGATGCAGGGTCTGCATCAGAAGACATATGAAGAAAGACTAAAGGAACTAAATATGTATAGCCTCGAGGAAAGGAGGGAGAGGGGGACATGATAGAAACTTTCAAATACCTCAAGAGCATCAACAAAGTCCAAGAGGGTAGTATCTTTCAGAAAAGAGACGTGCAAAAACAAGGAGGCACAATTTGAAGATAGAGGAGGGACAGCTCAGAGGTAATGTGAGGAAGTATTTCTTTCACAGAGAGGGTTGTGGATACATGGAACAGCCTGCCTGAGGAGGTTGTAGAGTCAAAACTGTGGGGAATTCAAGAATGCATGGGACAGACATAAGCAATTCTAGTGCGTGGTAGGAGGAAGTAGGCTGTTGGTTAACTAGGATCTGCAGCTTATCCGTTAGGTAGGGAAATGGGCAGACTAGGTGGGCCAAACAGTCCTTATCTGCCGTCAAATTCTGTGCTTCTATGTTTCTATGTAACCAACTTGTCCTGTGGCAAATGACAGAGCCTGTACTCAGAATCAATCTCTATGCCCACAAAGGTGAGGACTGTCCCCGAGGCTCAGATTATCCCATTGCTAAAGGAACCCTGAACTCCCTGCACACCTGTTCGAAGGTCTACTAACCAGTGCAAGACAGAGAACCTGTTGGACCCACCAACAGAAAGTCATCGAGGTAGTGCACTATGTTAACAATGCTGGCTGCCTGAGCCGTGACTCAATGCAGGAAGGTGCTGAAAAAACACACAGGCCACTGAATAGCCCATAGGCATGCAGTTGTCCACATAATATCCTTTCTCAAACTTTATGCCCAAGAGCACCTTGTCCTTCTGGTGCACTGGCAGCAAACGGAATGCTGGCTCAATATCCGCCTTCGCCATAGGGCCCTGGGACCTGCAGCTTGCTTGCACCACTTCCATGACTTGGTTGAAGGACTGATAGTGCACCAAAGTGTGCTGGTTGTCAATATGATCATTCATGGAATCCCCCTCTGGGTATAACAAATGATTAGTCATACAAAATTCCCCAGGGTCTTCTGGGCACCTAAGCCAATAGGCGACACCCTAAGATTCGCTAAGAGGTGGCCTGGAGAAGGGGCCGCTAACTCGCCCCAGCTGCCTTTCTTTTCCACCTTTTCCTTGTGGCGATCTCAGTGGACCTCAGGTTCTCCACCTCATTGGCCTCCGGGAACCAGAGTATGGGATCCTGAAACCTACTGAAAATCCCCTTTCCAACAAGTCTGTGGCTGCTCTGTCCAGGTACTGGTACAACCACAGTTTAATCTTTTATCTGAACTGGAGTGGGAGGCTTTCACCTTGAGGCTTCCCAAATCTGCCTCATCCTCCCCTCCTCATCCCTCTCCCCTCATGCTGAGGAGCACTGCAGAAGGGATGTTGCCTCCTGCAGGCCAAGCATGTGGCTTGAACTGGCAGCTGGTGTGTGCAGGCCGATTGATTATAAGCATAGCACAGCTGATGGGATGGGCTGTCTGCAGTGTGCTATGCTGGAGCCTGGATGGGCAGCCTGCTGTCCGTGTGCTGCACTCCACCACCTTGCATCACATCCACCATCAGATGCGTGTCTAGCTTGCCTAGCTCAAGGCTGTGTCCACATGCCACCTACAGTGAAACTCTTTGTCATAGTCCAGACAAGCCGTGCCCCTTCTTACGATGCATCAAGAAATACTATATATATTATTGAATATTGTTACCCTTGTTTGTCATCCGCTGGCAACAAGACAGTGGCATAGATTAGGAAAGCCACAACTCAATTGTCGTACATGCATGGGATCTTGACTTTCTTGTGCTCCTGGTCATCCTATTTATCCTTCTCCTTCTTGCTGTCTGTGTGTTCCACAGGCTGGTTGAGGAGGAAAAGATATCCAGGTACTCACGATTTTGATCTGCTGCCTGATCTTGTCCTTCAAGTGAGTACCCACAGGGGAGTCTAGTCCTGTGTAAGGGTTCTTCAGTGGTGGCGGTGCTGGCTTGTCTAGTGCCTGCCCATCCATCCCTGTGCTGGCCACCCGATGGACATGGCAGTGATCTGTTCTTAATTCCGGCACCAAGTCCGCCACCACCCCAACTGTTTAAGCTTTCATCAGTCGCTGCCCACAGGCTGGTGTCTGCCCTAGGCTGCTTGCTACCTGCTCCCTCCTCATCTGACAAGTCTGGAGCCCTGGGAACTCACTCCCATTCAACTCTACCCCACCAGCATCTAATGGTCCTTCCAACTCGCTGTGGAGGCATCTCCTAACTGCCCCAAACATACCTTACCTGACTGGCCCCTACTGGTGGCCCATCAGGGTGCTCTTACCTGCAGCCCAGGGACTTTTGCTACCCTCTTCTTCCTGAGGGGTGTTGCTGACTCTTCCAACCCTTCTAGGCATGCTTCCAGCCATGCAGCTCCATTCCTCTTGTATAAGGTGTAGAGCTTGTCCTCTGCTGCAGCCAATGCCTTGGACAATGGGTTCCACTTCCTCGAAGACATTGTCTGTAATGACAACAATGCCACCCCAACAAATATCATTAGTAACTTCCTCATAGTGTGAGCCCACCGACGGTTTTAGGACCCACCCAACCTAATTTCCTAAAAATTGTTAGACAGAGTGATCCATATCAATCTGTCCCCATCATAAATCCCAGAAAACGTTTCTGGGGAGGCGCCTGAGGGAAGGGGTGGAAGCCCAGCCCCCAGGGAGACCAGTCTGTGGTAAAAACTTGCTAGCTAAATGCTATGTGACATAGCAGCAAACTCCTGTTGTGGGAGGCAATCCACTGTCCCAGCAGACAAGGCGATCATCTAATCCCAGTGCCTGCCAAGATGTAATATAGGTAACGTTAAATTTGTATATTTTATATACTGTATATATATATATATTTGTTTGTTGTTTTTTTTAAGTGGGATAAACCTGTCTTTCTTTACGTATTTATATATATATATATATTTTTTTTAATTAAGGCCCCAAGTACAGGGGCCTGTTACAAAGCAACTCAGGAACATTGGGGAAGAAAAGTAATGTGCTCTACGTCATGTGGGAGGCTAATGGAGGAGTGGGAATCAAACCCCAGTCCATCTACTGATTACCAAGCTCATACTCCTCTCAGTACTTGAACCTCTAGGCTACCTTGAGTCCCACAATCTGGCCAAAGAGGGTGGGCCCAGTGTGCCTGTAGTGCCCTCTTGGCCTGAGATTGCTGTGGCCACCGCTATGTGGGAGAAAATGAACATAGTGTAACCAGGAGTAGCACACTGAGCCAAAGCCTGTTTCCAAATGTGACCTGACAGCACAAGGAAGCCAAGTGACATGCTAAGGCCACACAGAATGCAACTGGCAGCCATGGGACACAAACCCGGTCTCTCTGCAGCTCAGTGCCCTAACCTACTGCACTATACTGCCTAAAGAGTATAACCCTCGCCATGGATATCCACAAGTCATGGCTCACGTGAGGTCATGACCTGCAGAACCAAGCGTAACATACCAGCCGCAACATGGCCTCCCTCACTGCCCGAGATCGCGCGCCAACAGAAGCCAGCAAAGTTGGGCTAGGAGCTGTGCTCATGGCCCTGACGAGCACATAACCCTGCTAACGAAGCCAAAGTGGACCCATGACAGGAAGTCAGGTGCATGGGGAAGCTGGCCCAGTGACAAGAGGCCCGACAGGACTCCGTGGCCAGCTGGCCCAAACCGCGTGGTCTCCGTGCTCCTCATCCGCTCCCAGCCGCTCCAGCTGCCCAATACCTCCCAAGAGAACCCTGCACCAGGTAATTGCCTACTGGAGCGAAAAGTTGGAATAATCTTATTTTATTTATTTACTTTTTTCTCTGTAGGAGTGAACTGACAGCTCAGGGGAACAGGAGATGCCACATACAGAGCAGGAGCCAGCCACAGCCATTGCCTGCACTCCAGGCCAATGCGGTCTATCATCCCCACCACCTGCAGGTGATACCCCAATCATCGGGACCTCAGTCCCGATGTGGGCCCCAGTGCCATGGACTGCACTGCCAACTGGGGCAAATTCCCCGGGCCTATAGGCCCACAGCACTGCAACTGCCCAGAAGCAGCAAGTGGAATCCACCCACTCAACTGCTGTGAGCAACGTAAATAAATGAGGGGAAAATATATATATATTTTTTTATAAATGAAAACCAATGCAGTTCACCAGAGCTCTGCTCTCCCTCACCACAAGCAAGGATAGATGCTCTGCTCTCACCCAGGCCCCAGCTACCTTACCTGAGCTGTGTTCCTGGGCACCTTATTGATCGAAGGAGAGTGGAGACAGAGAACTGGACTCTGGGCAGCAGTCCAGTTATCCTCCTGACTCCTCCCCACTTCAACCCCTCATAGGGGCTTGGTGATGCCCTATCCTAGGATGTGTCCAGGTGCTGACCACACCCCATGACAGGCATCCTGTTACCACTGCTTGGCCAGTGGAGGGGAGCCCCCGGACAAAATGCTGGCTGCTGCAATACTTGGGCAGCCTCTGTATTACTGTTAAAACACATTTGTATGGGAGCTAATACTTAGGATATTTCTAATATATCACTTTCATACCATATACACATAGGGGACTACATGCATTTTCTGTTATAAGTTAAAGTTTTGATCAGATTTATGTGTAATTTCTTACTGTGTTAGTCCAGCAACTTATCTGAACTGAATGCTTGGGAGCACTGCAACAACTGTAAGCCAAAAGCTTTACTAGTTTGTACTCTGCAGAGTATGTTTTGATTTAGTTTTGTCTTTATTTTAATATTTTGTTCAATAAAGGTTCTCGATAAAGAAAAAGAACATATATTTTTGCAGCAATCACTCAGGGCCCAGTTCTCATCAGGAGCTCAGCTGGCATATGCAGCACCTTTCTGTCTGAATTACTGCAGTTTTATGCCTCATTGGTGGAATTCACAGTCCCTAAAATCCTCATAATATATCTGTGGAGCACTGCAAGATGGACAGAGCTTTGCCAGGCACTAAGCCTCCACTAATAAGCCTGCACTTGTCTAACTGCATAGTGCATAGCTACCCTGCACTTATGTTATGACTGTTATGGGGTTTCAGATTCCCAACCTGTGTTTTATTTATTTTCCATAGAGACTTTTATCTTCTTAGTCAACTAGTGACCCCTTGCCCACTGACCTGTCCTGCCCCATCACCTACTATCCCTGGACTTACTTGCTTTGAGATCCTCACGGACCTCCCCCCACCTCCACCCTCATGGTGGGGCCAGGAGGAGGAGGAGGAGAACCATTCTGAGACACACATTCAGACAGGAGCAGAGCCTGGTTAGTAGAGCAGAGCATACGGAAGGTTGGTGGTTCATTCTGCCATTGGGGTTTTCTACCTTTGGCTTCATCCCTGGGCAGCCAAGCACGCTAATGATGTCAATTCATCTAAAGGCATAGAAACATAGAAGTTGATGGCAGAAGGAGACCGATATGTCCATCTAGTCTGACCAATTGTTTTAGACCTATTTTGACACTCTAGTTGCCTTTCTAGAGCTCCTTGTGTCTATCCCATGCATTCTTGAATCCCCCACAGTGTTGACCCCACAGTCTCTTGGGGCAGGTTGTTCCAGGCGTCCATCACTCTTTCTGTGAAAATAACTTCCTGGTGTTGGTAGAGAACCTCCCTCTTTGCAACCTGAGGTCATGTCCCTGGTCCAGGAGCCTTTCTTCAAGTGAAAAGTTCCTGTGCCTGTATCTTGTTAATGCCTTTTATGTACTTGAATATTTCAATCATGTCCCCTTTCTATCTCTTCTCTGCTCCAGGAGTACATCTGCAGTTCCCTAAGTCTTTCCTCACAGGACATGTACTGCAGACCCTGAATCATTTTGTCACTTTTCTCGGTACTGTTTCCACCTGGTCAATGTCCTTCCTGAGGTGAGGCCTCAGAATTGAACTCTGTATTCCAGGTGAGGCCTGACCAGCAATCTGTACAGTGGTAGTACCACCTCTCTCCTCCTGCTCATGACTCCCTCCCAATGCAGGCCAGCATTCTGTTGGCCTTCAATGCCTTCTTACACTGCTTACTAACCTTCAAGTCATCTGAGATTATGATTCCCAGACCTCGTTCCTGGTTTGAGGCTGCCAGTCTTTTGCCTCCTAGGTAATACTCCTTTTTGGATTTTCTTTCCTCCGTGCATGACCTTGCACTTTTTGGCGTTAAATCTCAGCTGTCACACTCCAGACCATTCTTAAGTTTCTTGAGGTCAGCTTCCATCTTGCTCACTCCTTCTGAGGTGTCCACCCTGTTACATATTTAGGTGTCATCTGCGAACAGGTACACCTTCCCTTCCAGTCCATCAGCGATGTCTGCATAAAAACATTGAAGAGCAGAGGCCCCAGCACTGAGCGCTGGGGCACCCACTGGTCACCCTGCCTTCTGTTGATTGCATTCTATTAACCTGTATCCTCTGGGTTCTGCCTTGTAACCAGTTTTGTACCTATCTGACTACTTGACCAACCCCTGTGTGGTCAGCTTTTTACCAGCCTTCTGTGTGGAACCGAGTCAAAGGCTCACTAAAGTCGAGGTAGACCCATCTACTGCCCCACCATCATCCACTATTTTAGTAGCGTAGTCAAAAATTTGAGCAGATTTGTCTGGCATGATCTACCTGCTGTGAAATTGTGCTGTTTAGAATCTTGTTGGCCGCTAGTTTAGAGGAATGTTATGATCCTCTATTTGAGTAGTGTCTCCATTAGTTTCCTACTATAGGCGTGAGGCTCACGGTCTGTAATTACAGCCTTTACAACTGTCCGATTTGAAGTGGAACCACTATTGTCTTTTCAGTCTTTGGGTACCACACTGCTCTTCAAGATTTTGTGAATAGAAGTGCCAGAGGGGCTGCTAATTCTGCCCCAGTTCCTTATATGATTCTGGGGTGCATCTTATCTAGTCCCATAGCTTTGTCTGCTTTTAGTTTATTAGCACCTCCCATACTTGGCTTCTGTAAAGGAACTCATGTCTATCCCTGGACCTGGGGTGTTGTGTTTTTTTCAGAGCTGGGCCATCCCTGGGTTCTCTTTGGTAAACACCGAACAGAAGCATTTGTTGAGGATTTCGATTTCTCTGGATCATGTTTTAGTGCATTTCCCTTCTTCACTAGCAGTCTTTACTATCCCCGTTTTGCCTTTCCTGTTCCCTAATGTATCTAAAAATTATTTGTCTCCTATCTTTGCCCTTCTACTATCTTTCATCTGTCTGGTCATTGCTTTTCCAATTTTGTGTTAGACTCTCTCATTTTTTCCTTGTATGACTCCCGTCTTTCTCAGTTTTGGTTTCCTGGCATTATGCTGTATGCCTTCTTTTTCTTTGACTGTGGTAGCCCTTCCTTGGAAACACATAGAGGATTTCTTTTCTTTTGCTTTTTTTACATCTGGCACATTGATCTGTGGCAGTCTTTATTGCTCTCTTGAGTCTCCCTTACATGATCGCCACCTCCTCAACCTCTATTTCCATTAACTGGTTACTTCTGTTGTTCCTCATTTTTGGATGTCAGCCTTTCTGAAATCAAGCACCTTTATCTTTGAGTGGCTGGTGTCCTGTGTTATGTTTACCTTAAAGCTTACCATGCAATGGTAAGTCTTGCGATATGGCATCCACGTCGATGTCCTTGATCATTTCCGTGTTTGTGAGAACAAGACCAAGAATGGCATCTCCCTTGTTAGAGTTTTAACAAGCTAGCACAGTCCTGTGCCTTGTAGTGACAGTAAGAGTCCTATTTCTTGTTGTTGCTGCTGTTAGTAATGCTCAGTTAATATCTGGTAGGTTGAAGTCCCCACCAGTATTACTTCATCTTTATCAGACATTTTGTGGATTTCCTCTATTCTGTCTTTGTCTCCTTTATCTCCTTGATTTGGGGCCTGTCTCGATGCTGATTCTGAAGGGTTTCCCAAGCCCTTGTCTACTGCTAGCATGCACTTGTTTTGTGCCTGCCTATGCCCCCCCCATGCCGCTGCCCTGCACACCCTCCTCAGCTAGGTGGCTGAGAGGGGAGCAGTCCTTGAGATGCTCAATCATCTCTCCCCAGCTGACCAACATGCAACCCAGGTCCACCCTTGAAACCAAACAGTGCCATGACAGACAGCACAGCTACCAATAAGCCACTAGGCCAGCCCACCAGCCTGTGTTCTAATAAGTAAATAAAGACAGCACTCAGATGAAAGAAGAAGAAACTGTATTTTAACTAAAGTTGTTATAAACATTTTAAGTCACATCACAGTGTTTTGAAATTTGATAAAAGTTTTACAAGCAAAATAAGATAAAATACATAAAGAGATAAACAACATAACCCTTTTTGTTTACTTTCTGCATCTTAGAGGCATCAGCGAAGGCTTTTAGTTAGTTAGGACCCCATTCTCAGAAGGTTAGCACATTGCTAAACATCTAAGCACTAAGTGAAACAACATGGTTGGAAAGGTACCATATTCAGCAGCCCTGCCGCTAACCTGATCATGTGCATGTGCATATGTACTACCTCTACTGCAATGGTGGCGGCCATACAGATGAGGATTCCCTCCTGCATACAGGGCACAGTGTTATATAAAATGTTCTGAATGTGCTAACAGCTGAAATTGCAATGCTGTTTATCACTTCCAAAAATCCTGCCATCATTGGAGCACACAGTGGTGCACATTGTCATCCCACCCTTGGTCACCATTCTGATGCCCCAAGTAGTATAGTAAAATAATCCCAGGCATTAAGGGTTCCCCATCCCTGATCACAGTTTAAATAGCCCCAATTATTATAGTAAAATGATCCCTGCTGTCTAAAGGTCATCCACCCAAAATTGCCATTCAGATGTCCCAATTATTATAGTAATAGGGTAGAAAATTAGTTGAAAGAGAGGCAACAAAGAATTGTGATTAATGGTGTCAAATTAGAAGAGAGGAGGTCACGAATGGGGTGCCTCATGGGTCCATCCTGAGTCCTGTCCTCTTCAACAATTAGCAATACTAGATAAGGAATCTTGGGCAAGACTGTCTCACAGAGGACACTAATTTCCGTGACAGGGTAGATAGTGATGAGGAATGAGGGGATGCAGTGACCTGCAAGGACTAGAGAGGTGTTCAAAAGTTTGGCAGTTGAAATTCAATGACAAGAAGTGCAAGTTGATGCACCTAAAGAACAAGAACCCCAGGACAGAGTACTTGATAAGATGGATAAAGCTGAGCACTACAGCTGAGAAAGGAACAGACCATTAGTGACTACCTTAAACAATCAAGCTGGTGCAGCAAGGCCTACAGTAAAGCAAATAGGATGCTGAGATGTATCAGAAGGGTATTGACAGTAGGAGAAAAGGGCACTGCTACCTCTTAGTAGATTTTTTAGAGGCTGCACCTGGAGTACTGTGGCTAGTTCTGCAGACCACACTTCAGGAATGATAAAAACAGGCTAGAGATGGTGTAACAAAGAGTGATCAGGATGATTCAGAGCTAAAGGGCTGATCTTATGAGGATCGGCTCAAGGCACTGAGCATGTACTCGCTGGAGATCAGATGAGAGAGGTGAAATGATAAAACCTTAAAGTTTCTGAAAGGAATAAACAAGGTGAACTGCAAGGAACTACTCAGCATTAGTATCATTTCATGGACATGAGGCATGAGTGGAAACTGACAGGAGGAGGTTCAGGAGAATATGGGAAAGTTTTATTTTACAGAAAGGGTGGTGGAACCATGGAAAATTCTGCCAGTCAAGGTGGAGGGTGTCAAAACCATAAATGTTTCAAGCATAGCTGGGACAAAGTGAAGGGTATAATGGTTACTGATGGTGTTAGCAGTAGGGAGGTGAAAGGGGAGTGGATAGTGAAGGCTGGTACCCTGTATGGACAATAAGTCCCAAGGTTAGATTGGGAAATATGGGCAGACTGGATGGACTATTTGTCTTTTCTGCCATCATTGTCTATGTGCTATGATCCTGAAATCTAGAGCTGCAAATATGCTTGCTACATCGAGCAGACCTGGGTTTGATTTCACAACCTCCACTTGCATACTGTGTGGCTCTGAGCAATCATTAAACCACCCCAGTTCTCTCAGTTCACCTCTGAAACAGGCACTTGTACCTAGTGGGCCTACCAGTTTCCAAAGAATGAATAAATAAATAAATCAATAGTGGCCCCCACTCCTCGGTTGGAAATCAAGCTCTCCCCATCACACACCCACCCAGGTCCCTACAGCCCTCCCTCATTGGCTCATCACTTACTCAGATGACAGTCACTGCCCTGTGACTGTGATCAGTACAGCCCCAGTGCTCATTACTAGCCGCCACCGATTGAGACAGGCTGAGTATGCTCCACTGTAGAAAAAATCTTTTTTCTATGACAGGCATGTGCTTAGTCCCTGTCATTCAGAGGGTGGCCAGAAAAGGTGAAAATCACAAGTTCTGGGCCTGTCACCATCACTAGGGGACACTAGCTGCTGAGGTAAGTTGGAGGCCATTATGAGGAAGGGGTGGAGGAATCCAAGTGGGTGAAATGGGGAGGAGCTCACCTTGATTAGGGGTGGACTAGATGCCAGGGATCACTTTAATATACTAATCAGTGGCATCTGAATGGCGTTCAGGGTATAGGAACTACTTAGATACCAGGAATCATTTTAATATACTAATTGTGGGCATCTGAACAGTGATTGGGGTGGGGAGACTACTATAGATGCCAGGGATCATTTTATTATAATACTTGTGGGCATCTGAATGTTGATCAGGAGTTGAGGGCTGGCACTGCTTTGCACAATACCTCCATGCAGTCATGCACAGTGGCAGTGTGTTGAGATGCTAATGAACCCATAATGGCATGCAAATGGCCCCTTAGCACTTTGCCTGCCCTGTATGGCTTATGCTGACAGCTGAAAATAACTCACAGGCATAAAGGTGTTATCCTATTTGGGACATGATATCTCCCTTTGTCCCTCTGAATCCCTGCACTACAGGGGCTGTGATAATGCATAGTCATGTCACAGTGGGCTGTCCTCTGGGAACCAGTAACCATCGTACAGCGTGGTTCAATATTAAAAAAGGGATACAGAGGCAATGCACACAAAGATGAGGGTCCTGAACTTTAGTAGGTGGAATTTAAAAATGGGAGACTGTCTCAGAAGCAGCCTTGCAGGGCAGGATTGCCAGTAAGGAGTAGAGAATAGAGGAGAAAATTAAAGGAAGGCATAGTGAAAGCAACCACCCTTTGTGTGAAGGAAGTGGCAAAGGCAGGAGCAAAAAAAAGGGACCATTATGGTACTCTAGGGAAGTGGCCATGAAGGGGAAGGAAAAAGGGTGGCATTCAGGAGGTACAAGGAAACACAAAGGGATGAGGATATGGAGGTGTACCAGGTAAACAGAGGGAAGTAGGCAAGGCAGTGAGGGATCAAATGCTGAAAGAGAGGAAAAGAGAGCCAAAGGGTAGTAAGGTATAAGCAGGAAACGGAAGGGTATGGGAGGGATAGTGAGGATAAGGAGGACAGCAGAGCTGGAACTGCACAGGGAAGATTAGGAAAAGCAGACATCCTGAACAGGTATGTCTGTTCAATCTTCACAGTGGAGGTGTGGGGTAGACCACCAGGAACAGCAGGAACACGGGGTGGACACACGTCCATTTTCGAAGGAAAGACTGGACAGGATACACCCAAGGGTATTAAGGGAACTTGGGAAGGTGCCTGCTGCACCACTGACAGCCTTATTCAGCAACTCTCTGGAAACAGGAGTGGTTCCAGAGGACTGAAGGAGAGCAGATGTAGTCCTGCATCATAACAGTGGCAGCAGTGAGGAGGCTAGCAACTATAGGCCAGTGAGTCTCACATCAGTGGCTGGGAAATGTAATGGAAACCTGTGAAAGGAAGGCTAATGGAGTACCTTGAATCTAACAGGTTACAGGACCAAAAGGTAACATGGATTCACTGGGGAGGTCATTCCAGTTTAATCTGACTGATTTTTCAACTGGGTGACCATGGAAATAGATTAAGGAAGGGCACTGGAAGTTGACTATTTGGACTTCAGCAAGGCCTCTGACACTGTATCACATAGGAGACTAATAAAATATTGGGCAGTCTGGAGTGGGATCCAAAGTGGTAAATTAGGGAAAAAATGGGTTAATGGATATGCAACAGAGGGTGGTGGAAAATGGCACTCACTCCAATGAGGGAAAGTGATTAGTAAGTATAAGAGGACTCATTGCTGGGTCTGGTTCTCTTCAATGTCTTCATAAGTGACATTACAGAAGAACTGGAAGAGAAGATATGCACTTTTGCAGATGACACTACAATCTGTAATAGAGTGGATAGGTAGGTGTGGAGATAATGGTAGAGACCTTAGAAAACTCAAGGAGTGGTACAGGGCATGGCAGCTGGTGTTCAAATCCAAAAGTGCAAAATCATGCATCTAGGTCATAGAAACCCAGAGGCCGAGTATAAAATGGAGGAGGTACTGATAGTCACTAAGCAGGAAAGAGACCTTGCAGTTATTATATCTGATGATCTCAAAGTGATGGGACAGTATGACAGGGTAGTGGGCAGGGTCAGTGGGATGCTGGGGTGCATACAGAGAGGTATGACCTGCAGGAGGAGGGAGGTGGTTACCTCTGTGTCAGTTGCTGATGAAAGCCCACCTGAAATACTGTGTCCAGTTCTGGAGGCCATATCTCAGAAAGGACATAGACAGGGTGGAGGCAGTCAGAGGAGAGCAACTAAAATTGTGCATTGGTTACATCAAAAGCCTGACAAGGAGAGATTTGAGGATCTCAACATGTACCCTGTAGAGAGAGAGAAGAGGGGGACTTGATAGAGATCTACAAGTACCTCACAGGGCAAACAGGGTGCAGGAGGAGGCTATTCCAAATGATAGAGTGCACCAGGGCAAGAGGACATGCAGTGAAGCTGGAAAGGGAAAGTTAAGAGGATGTAAGTACTACTTCACTGAAAGAGTGGTGGGTGCCTGGAAGAGTCTGCAAGAAGAGGTGGTGGGAGCAAAGACATGGGGAGCTTCAAACATGCATGAGATAGACATAAGGGAATATTGGTAAATAGTAGGAATGGGGGTTGGCAGAGACCAGGTAGGGTCTGCAGTGACAGAATAGGCAGCGAATATCTGAGCAGACTGGGTGGGCCAGCGATTCTTTTCTGCTAATTTTAGGTTTCTGTGTTTCACTGTGCACTGCACTTCCACAGCTCTATACTGAGACAGGCAGTGGACATCTATTAGAGCATGTTGCCTGTCTGAATATGTCCCCAAGCTGGCTGTGCACTATCTCAGGTGCAGCACTTAGGAGTGCATGGCACTAACAGCTGGCTCTAAAATGGGGCCCATGTACCATTCTAACAGGATTAGTGCTGTGATAAGCATGGCTGGTGCTATTTTAAAAGCATTCTTCTGTGCAGTTCTAATCTGTTAGCGTGGAACTATTTTTTTTTTTGCAGGACTACTAATTGCTACTAGGTGCCCATACAAATGGGGTTACTGTAATGCATATAGGGTGTACAGGTATATTAAATGCTTTCTGGAAGTGCTAACAGACTGCCTGGGCAGTGCTAGTTAATGTTTCAGAATCTTGCTTTAAGTGTACACATGCAGCCTGCCAGCCCCCTCCCATCACAATAAAAAAAATAATTCCTTGTAGTCCGGTGCTCCCCACTCATCTAACCCAGGTAGAGATACAACATTTATCCCTGTCAGTCTAGTGGCATCTCCCTCTTACCAGATCATGGTAAAAATATAAAACTTGTCTCTGGTATTATAGTGGCCCTCCACTCCCATTATTCAGTGCCCATCTGCCAGTATCTGGTGATGGCCCCAGTATCTGGTGACAAACCCTCCCATCTGGTGATAGCCTCCTGGCCCAGAGAAGGTGGCAGGCATTTAGCTTATATTCACCACCACAACTGACTGCCTTCTGTTAATCGAAGAACTGTATCAACTGATTCAGATCTTTTTCAGCAGGCAACAACCATCCATGGCAGTGAGTGAAGGGTTAGTGCTGGCCAGCGTCTGCAGGCAGAGGGTAGAAGTGGGGCTTTCATCTGCTACTGGGAGCAGGAAACACTAGACTACCAGGTATAAATGTTCTATGTTTCCCAGATCAGGTGAGGAATAGGACTGCCAGAATATCAGTGATAACTGTTTTATTTCTAAGGGATCCAGAGGGCACTGGACTACCAGAAATTCTTTTTAATTTTGACCAGAACAGAGAGTGTGCGGGGTGCTGGTAATGGTTACTCTGAATCTGCCAAATGGAACTGGATTCGTGAGATTCTGATCTGATTTATAGATTTAGAATTTTAAGATTTGAAGTCCCAAAATCCTAAATTGAATCCTAAAACCTGTTTTACATAGGCATTAAGATTTCAGATTTCAAATCCAAATCTTCAATCCAATTTTAGGTCTGTTCAGGATTTGAAATGGAATCAGATTGGGATTTGGAAGTTCTAAAATCCTAAATCGGATTGGAATCGCCGATTCAAGCATCCTAACACTGGCAAGCTGTTTGTCTACAATTTAAAACATGATAATTGGTGTTTCAAAATATTTAAAGATACCAATTAGAGATGCAGCGAAATAAGATTTTGCGGTAATGCATAAAATCTCCAATTTTGTTAGGCGAAATGTTTCCGAAAGTGCAGTGATTTTGCCCCAATTTCACCCATCGCCGCCAGCCACAACCGTAAATTGTTACCTACACACACACACACACACACACACACACACAAGTTGTCCTGCACTCTCTCCATTTGTTTTATTTAAAAAAATGTGCCCTCTCCACTCCCTGGTGTCTAGTGGTCCCCCCAGCTGTCACTGTCCATAAACATTAGTAAGCATCCCCCACCCAAAGTTATCTTGCCGCCTCTGTTGTTTTTTTTTGTTTGTTTTTAATATTCCCTTCACTCCCTGGTGTCTAGTGTCCCCCCTCTGCCGTTACTGGCTGAAACATTAATGACACTCCCCAAAGTTATCCATTGTTTGTTTAAAAAAAAATATGCCCTTCATTCCTGGTGTCTAGTGGACCCCCCACCCCAACAGCACAGCAGCACCCACCCAGCTCCCCAGTAGTCTGGATCAGGCCACCGCACAGCTCTCCACTCATCTCCACGGGCTGGCAGCCTGACTGGCGCCACTGAGCATTTGAATGAATGAGCATTCCACAGAGTAACTTTGGGAGGGGAGTGTTAATTAATGTTTACAGCAGGGACCACTAGATATTAGGAGTGAAGGTATATATTTAAAAAACAAAACAACGGAAGAGGCAGGGTAACTTGGGGGTGCTTATTAATGTTTACGACCAGTGACAGCCAGAAGGGCCACCAGACACCAGAGAAGTTTGAACACAATTCCACACAGGAGGTGAAATTTCTCCGCTAGGGTGGCTTAAATTTCACC
Organism: Neoceratodus forsteri; assembly: GCA_016271365.2. NCBI lineage: Eukaryota > Metazoa > Chordata > Ceratodontiformes > Ceratodontidae > Neoceratodus > Neoceratodus forsteri. Next base: position 817,127,853 of record CM028135.1, read on the forward strand.
CGTGAGGGCATCCACAAGATGAAGCCATGCAATGTTTGTGGAGACAAAAATCACAGCAGGCAAGGGGCACAGCAAGGAAAGGCAGAGACCTAACTATGTTACTATCCACACAGGTGACAGCGCCTACCCACTGAGGGCCCTGGCTGCTCACCCCCTACCAGTGCCTGCTTCCCCAGCCAAAGAATGCTACAATGAGGCATATGCCAGCACACAGGACATCATTGAGCATGTATTTGGAATGCTGAAGGTACGTTTCCATTACCTAGACAGGTCTGGCGGTGCCAGCAGTACAGTCCCTCAAAGTCTGTGGTCTATTCCTGGCCTGCTGCATACTGCACAACATGGCTATTGACCGTGGGATAGCTGTCAAGGCTGATGAGGGTGACAGTAGTGGGGACGATGGAGGCAATGTGCCGGAGGGAGGTGGACAGCCCCCATGGGCAGAGGATCCAAGGCTGATGAGGCAGGCCTGACATCACTGTGACACCATCGTACAGGAGCACTATGGTGCGCAGGTAGGTGGTGCTAAACCCATGCATGAGCCACAGACACAGGTACAGCATGCATGCAAGGGTGTGCATGGCAATGGGCATACACACACAGAGGCATGGTGCAGGGTCAGGGAGTTGGTGACACACTACCACACACAACTGCACACAGCAGCACACAGCAATGCACGCACACACATACATGCATCCACGCCCAGGCGTTGGCATGTGACAAGGATCAGATGCATTGCACCAGTGCACAGGTGCAACCGGTGCAGTTCAGGCCTTATCATGCCCATGCCACTTGATCCAGCAGCTGGGCAAGCATGCACACAGGCAGTGTGTGGTGCAACACAGGCGACACCCCAGAGGTATGCACACACACACACCACCCATGCATTCACAAGGCAGCAGCAGCAGATTGCGGTCAGGGCGGGCCTCACATCAGGGCCGCTGCACAGATCCCTGGCCTCCATGGCCACAGGCTGCTCACTGGCCACAGGGGTGTTGCAACAGCCCACTGGGGTTGACCCATGGGACAGTGACCGGGTCCATGTGGGGTGTGTAGGTGCCCAAACAGGCTCACCCCTGACATGCCTGGGATGCCAACATCAGAGTCCAGCATTGACAGTGTGGGTGTCACCCAATGCCAGGATCATGGGGTGGACAATGCACTAAATGAGGTCCGTGGTGGCCGGCCATGCCCTGTGGTAGCCAGCAGCATGAAGCCCTCTGTGACCACCTATGTGCGATCCATGGATGCAGTCATGGCTTCCTGCATGTGCTGCATCCCCTCCAGGAGTGCGCCAATGCCCTCGCTTTTGCCTGCTTGGCCATCTAGCGCACCCTCGTGTAGTGCACACAACCCAGTGGCAACCTGCACCTGTTGCTCAACAGAGACCCAGAGCAAATGGGTGTGCTCTGCCATTGGGTCAGCATCCTGAGGATTCTGGGTGGGACGTTGACCCTCCTGTAGTGACCAGCCATGCTGCACAGTCCCCTCTCAGGTGGATGCTGCACAGTGGAGTCCTCTTGGGGTGTGTCCCTAGCTTGCAACCCGGTGGCGTACCTGCATCAGGCTGCCCTGTGGCACCAGCAGCCTGCTGCCATTGCCCCTCTGGCCGCTGAAGACTGCCCAGCGCCTGCATGGCCACACCACCACCATCACGACAGCACTGCTGTGGCAGTGCACACAGCAGCACCCGCAGTGGTGGCAGGCAGCTGTTCCCTGTTTTCAGGTCGCTGGATGCCCTGCCTGTGCCTGGTATGGGCATCTCCCCACAACACTGCCCATGCTGTCCAGGATTATGGTGAGGTCATCTTCGGTGTTGGACCCCACCCGATCTGTGTCTCCATGCATAGAACACCGAGACTGGCATCCAGTAGAAACACATCCAGGGCCTCGTCTGACCCCATGCCCAAGACATCCAGCTGGACAGTGGTAGTGTACTGCATCCTCCTAGGCCCCAAATGCCCATGGAGGTGGCTGGCTGGTTGTCCAGGGCTGGTCCAGCCTACAAGTCTGCTACCAGTGCCCCATCCTCTGCTCGCAGGCATGCCAGTGCTGGAAGATAAAACAGGTGTGTCAGTGAAGCAATGGCCACGTGCCCACCCCCACTATGCCACAGCATGCTGTGTGTTGCTGCTATCGTACCATGCAGGAATGGGCTGCCACCTGTCTGGAATCCTCCACCAGGCACACCCTTCATGGTGCTGTGGTGCAAGGTGGCTGTCACCAGCTCCTCCTGCTCCATGAGCTGTGGCGCATCCGCAGGCCCCTCCAGTGGCATTCCGGGCTGCATGGATGGCGCCACCTTCTCCTTGATCCACCTCTTGTCAGTGCCCACCTTCTTGCGGCACTCCTGCACTGACCACTGGTGGCTGCCCTGCTGGTTCACGCATTCTGCCACCTCCACCAAGGCCTCAGCCCTGGCCTGAGGTGTGCCCGTGGCACCACTCAAGAGTGGATCCCTGTCGAGGTAGGCCTCAAACAGGGCCTCAGACTCTGCTTTTGTGAAGTTGGGTCTGCGCTTGCGAGCAGGATCATGCTCCCCAACCTCCTCAGGTTCTGACATGTCACTTCCTGTGGAAATGGACAGCACAGAGTGTCAGTGGCAGCAACACCCGTTGCCATCCTCCTTGCTGTGCCCTCTGTGCTCAGTGTGCTCCAGCAGCAAGCGCAACTTACTTCACAAGGATGCAATACCAGTCCATGGCCTGTGCCTTTCCGTGGCACTTTTATGGAGCATCGTATGCAAATGGACTTTGGGGTAAAGGTAATGATATGCTAATGCCCCATTGTATCACGCATTGGCTGATGAGCTCATTAGCATGTGGCAGTTGAATATAGTGTACTTGCGCTGGGCGCAATGAGAGTGCAAGTCATATGATTGCTCCGAGCATGACGTAGCACAATGCACCACATGCATAATGCGCATTGTTGCTGTTTGCCCAGGCACTGTGTGATGCACTGCCTATTGCACATTGAGCCTAATCAGAATAGCATCCATGGTGCACAGTGCACCATGGATGCTTTTGTGCAGTTGGCGACCATGCGTGGGCCTTGATCTGACCCCTGCAGTGACCTCTGACCCTAGATGACCCTGCACATGTGCCCACCCAGCCATGCCCATGTCACGCATCTCTGCCATTGTGCGATAGGCGGACACAAGCATATCCTTGGCCTGCGCATCTGTCACATGCTGTGAGCCACATGCAGCAGGTTTCATCAGGTGAGTAACTGGATGCAGGTGTAGCTGGCCAACCTCGTGGCCCTGCGCCCAGCCCTATGCCCCAGCTGTTCAGCCAGGCACCACTACAGCAGCCATGTGGCTGTGTGGCAGGATATTGCAGCCACACTAGTGCAGCAAACTGGGGTGACCAGGATTGGTGAGTAGTGTCAGTACCATTATGGGGACCTGATGCAGAAGGACCCAGGTCACCTCCGACAGGTGGAGCTGCGTGTCAGGCATGGGCATGGTCCACAGCCAGGTGAGTAGGCACAGCATGAATGTGTGCCCTGGTGCTATGCTGTACTGTGGTGTTGGTTTGGCTGCCTGGCATGTCCCACAGGGCAGAGTACTGTCATTGTGTACATCGGGGGATGCATCACCCACCACTGCTTGCGTTGACATGCTACTGTGCAGACCGTGCCAGGCGGGGCCCACGCTGTGCAGGGGAGCAGCTGCTGTGGTTGTGTACTAATGTGTTCCTTTTTTTATTAAATGAAAATTTTCCTAGGTACAGACATCTTGCATACAGGAGACCATACAATATTGTATATATGTTTGTTGAACAAATCTTCTGACCCCATACAATATTGCGTTATCACATTTGGTATCTGTAGCCACCCCTTTTCCCCCATCCACCTTACCATCCCCTCCTATGCCCCTCCTTCCCTATCCCCACTGCCACAAATATTATCTTTGACAATTATGAATACATATCAATAGGAAGTCCTGTTAAAGGTGCAGTTTAACTCATAAGGGGCATTAGTATTAACCGTTATTGTATTGGGTTGGATTAATAACAAATTGTAAAGGGAACCCAAAGTTGTTTGTATTTTCCCATTCTTTGGGTTAATCCTGCAATAACTTGTTCCGCCTGTATAGCAAACATAATTTCTTTATACCATTCGGTATAAGTTGGTATAGGGCATCTACCCAATGTCTAAGTAATACTTTTTGGCACAAACAGATATCAGTGCCATGTATGCTCTTTGGATTTTGCCCTGGAGAGTCGTGTAATCCCCTAAAATACAAATGTCAGGGGTAAATTTGTCTGAGAGAGCTAGTAGTGGGTCCAGTTGGGATCTAATACAATTCAATAATGGGGAGACTTTATCACATGACCATATATGCAGCAAATCTCCTTGGGCTTGAGAACACTTGGTACAAGGTCAGACTGCAGGAAACCCATCTTAAATAATTTAACTAGAGTATTGTACATGTTATGTACAATTTGAAATTGCATGTATCTATACCTGTCCCACTTGATGTAACTATATAGGTGTTTCCAAATTCTTAGCCAACATCTAGGGTGGTCAGAAGTTGGAAGAGATGATCCCACCAGTAAGTTCTCTGTCCTTCTATCCAGCAATCGTAGTCTGTAGAAACTTGCAAGTATATGAAATTAAGTGAGTAGGCGGAACCGACTTAAGATGTGGGGTTAAGACAGTTAGAAGGGGTAGTCCACCTCCCAGTGCCAAAATACTGTATTAACATAAGACTAATCTGCAAATACCTAAAAACATAAGTGGTGGTCCAATGGTACTGACTATTGGCTTCCTGGAATCGCATCAGTTTCTGGTTAATAATTAACTCCTCTACTCTTCCAATCCCCATATTGGGCCAAAAGGTGTCAAGTTTTATTGGTTTACCAGAGATTAGCAATTTAGGATTATTGAAAAGGGGTTGTGTTACATCTTTATATCCATTAGTCCTTAGTAAGGTGTTAAGTTGGTATTGTGTAGCCAAAAGAGCATCAAGCGGGATCCTCAGTTTATTTGGAAGATTTTTCTTGTTCAGAAAGGGAGGACTTCTGGAACCATATCATGTAATACACACAAAGATTTCTCAATTCCAAGCCAGAGAGGGAAGTACATAGAGTCAGATGAATGCTCTAACGGGAGTATCAATACCTCAATCTAGTTAAGTGTATTGCAAGGTAATATAAATATAGATTAGGGTCCTGAAGACCACCATCATTTTAGCCCATGTGAGCTTACAATAGCCTCTTCTTGATGTTTTCCCAGCCCACAAAACAGCGTTAATAATTTTATGTACCTTTGTGAACCAAGATTTGGATAAGTCCCAATTGTACTTTTGTAACGGGTATAATAAACGGTAACATTCATTTTTATTATACTCATACGATCCCAAAGTGATAATGGTAGTGGGACCAATGCTTAACATCCTTCTGTGTGTGATTTAGGGTGGCATCAAGGTTAGCTTTTCATTATTTTAAGGAAAGGGTGAAGGAAGATACCCAAATATTTAAGTTTATCTGGTCTCCACTGTAGGCCCAATTTAATTATTTCTGTTTTCTGAAAGTACTGATTAAGAGGAAATACTTCGATTTGTCCAAATTCAATTTGTAATTAGAAATCAAACTAAACTGCGATATTAATGCGAGTGTAGCTGGGAGGGATTGTGAAGGGGATGAGATATGTAGTAAGATATCATCCATGTATATGGAGAGTTTATATTCTGATTTCCCTATTGCAATCCCTGATATTAAGGTTGAAAATTAAGTTTCCTGATAAGGGGTTCAAGAAATAAATTGAATAAATATGGCGAGGGCATCCTTGACAGTACCTTGTCTCAAATTAAAGGGTGTGAGAGTATTCCATTGCAGTGAACTCATGCGGAAGGAGAGGAATACAATATTTTAACCACGTGAGAAACTCTGGCAGAATACCATATCTGGGAAGTGAGAAAATAAGTATTCCCAAGATACTCTATCAAAAGCTTTTCTGTGTCCAAGGAAACTAAAGCAGCCGGAGTGAGAGAATCCTTGGACACAGAAAATAAATAAGCCAACTTCCTGAGATGGTCAGATGAGAGTCGGCCCTTAACAAATCTGACTTGTTCTGCACTAATTAGAGAGTCCCAGACCGCCCAATCTAACGCCAAAATCTTGGCCAAAATTTTAGATCCACATTAATGAGTGAAATAGGCTTATAATTATGTACAACTAAGGGGTCCTTCCCAGGTTTGGGCAATACTGCAATAATGGCTTAAGTTAAGGATTTATCTGAAGTACCATTTTCATAAAAATATTGAAAGGTATTTAAAAGAATAGGTGCTAGTGTATTTTTAGGGCCTTATAAAAATTAGGTGAAAACCGTCTGGGCCAGAGACTTGTTCAGTGTAAGCAAATCAATAGCTTCTAGTACCTCATTTATTTCAATCGGGGCTTTTAATATAGAGGATTGTGCCTCCGTAAGTGTTGGCAACTAACATCAGAGATGTATAAGTCCAACATTTGTTGAGAAAAGGAGAAGTTAGTGGGAGTGTATAAACTCTCATAGTAATGTTTAACATTTTCACAAATATCTTTGGGTGAGGTCAAAACTGTACTGATAGGTGATTGAAGGAGGACACTATCCTGTTGGAGATCTGGGATCTTATTCTAAGTGCTAATAGTTTTCCTGCTCTTTCCCCTGATCAAAGTATGTTATTTTAGATTTAAGCATGAAAAATTCTGCCTTTTCAGCCAGCAAATGATTATACTGGGCTCGAAGGGATTCGACTTTTCCCAATCTACATCAGGCGACAAGGCTGAAGGTTTGTTTCCGCCAGTGTGATCTGGTCGATTAGGGAAGAAAGAGCCTGATCCTTCGCTTTTACGTTTGACTGCCAAACGATTAATTCACCCATTAGGCGCATTTTAATGAGCACCATTAGACATCCTTTGGTCATGGATGGGGAGTTATCTGTCATGAAGTTAGAAATAAAGGATTGTATATGTTGTATTTAATCTTCTGATTTTATAATCTGGTTATTAACCCTCCAAAGTTTATCTTGCTGAATATTTGGGGCAAAATCTATAAATAATTGAACCATTTGGTGATCCGATATAGTTTTCGAGGAGTAGAAAACTGATGCAATGCCAGGAAGGCAGTCACTACTGATCAGAAAATAGTCAATACGAGCAAATGTATTGTGAGTAGGTGAATGGAATGAATATTCTTTCCTGGTTGGATATATGATTCGCCAGAGGTCTGCTAACCCTACTGAGTGCATTAATTCCATCTGAGCTTTTTGACCTGGAGAAAGTGATATTTTAGGGGTCCTGTTCTATCCAGACTATTTGACAACACTTGGTTCCAATCCTCTCCCACAATTATTGGAATCGTGGACCATGGAGCCAACATAGGGAGATTTATAAAAAATGTTGGTTCATCAGAATTTGGGCCATAAATAGAACCAAGAATGACCTCAGAATGGCCTAATACAGCCCGTAATGTAACATAGCGGCCTTCCAAGTCTGAGATTTCTTGTAACAACTGAAATGGGATTTTCGAGCAATTAAAATTGCAGTTCCCTTTTACGTGAATTAAAACCAGATCCAAAGACTTGTCCCACCCAAAGCCTACAGAGTAATGCATTAGTGGGCAGAAGATGTGTTTCCTGCAAGAAAACCACGTCTGCTTGTATATTATGGAGATGTACCAGTATTTGCATATGTTTTGTTGGGGTTTGTGCCCTTTAGTATTCCATGCACAAAATGATACCCTGCCATTTTTAGCTGTCTGTAATAATGTTATGTCTCAAATTTGTGAAAACAAATGACACCATTAAGTGATGTTACCACTTCACTTATAATATTTATGGCAGTACCCTCCTCCCCAAATATTTTTTAAGCTCATCCCCTCCCCCACCATCTTGAAGAGTACACCCCACAGCGTACCCTCCTGAGCTCCACATAAACAAACCGGTAAAATAGCTATCTTGTTCCCAAAGTGCCCCATTGATTGTGAAGCCCAATCCCCTTTTGCCAAGGCATAAATGTTCCACTCAGATAAGCGTATCCGACTAGCCCCAAAAAACATAAACATCGAACAGATTAATTGAGGAGTGCTCTTCTTCCCCTACTCTACCTTCCATAATGAATAGACCTACGTAATACCCCATATTCCTATTAGCTTCTAAACTCAAAATTGTGACAACCTTCCACAAGAAAGCCCCAATCTATGTATTTATTTGTTTGTTTTCAGCCTTTCGAGGCTTTAATAATCAAAATAACTTCTTTCTTGTTACCGCCCTTCCAGTCCCCCCTTAGTTAACTCCAACCACTATTCCCACTATATTCAGAGCTTAACCCTGAGCTCATTAAACCCAGACAATTACACAGCTAATAAAAAGTCTTTTGTGTCTTCAATGAAGTATAATACAGGCCATTGCATCCCGATTTATATAATGGCAATTGGTATGAATATCTTTATAAAGTCCTACAATTGAGTAGTAAATAAACTATTAAATTTTCCTTCTCCCAATGTCCACATGTTGTCCCCAATCAAGATGCAAAGGTAACCAAAAGAAGCCATGTAGGACTTGAGAAGAAAAAAAAGAGCCTTACGGTAACTGGTGCGACGGGCCATATGTCCACCAATGCTTCAACTTAAAGAAAAACTGGTCTCAATTTAACCGGGAGCAAGGCCATAATACTAGATTTGAGCTAATCTTTATTGCTTGTTAATGAACTTCCAGGCATCATGGATCCACGCAAAAAGAAAAGAAAAAAAAGGGGAGGAAAAAGGGGAGGGGGAGGAAGGGCTTCAGCTGTTGGACCATAAATAGACAAGGAGTCCGAAGAAGAGTGTACGTAATATGAGCGAATTACAAACACTCTCTCATCAAACAAATACCACTATGCAAAGCAGACAGACTGGTAAGCCCTCCTTCATATACTCAATGATGAGTAAACAAGTCAGGGTACATAGTGGGTAGTTCTTGACTGCCAGGTTTGCATCTCCGAAGCTTCTCCAATTACCCTGATGCTGCACCATCAGTTTAGCTGGTAAAATCATCCAAATCAAATACCAGCCACTATCAACTTTTTAATGCAGCTATGGTAGGCTGCCGCTTCTGTCTAACACTAACTGGCAGATCTTGAGAAAATCTAAGCTGGGCATCTTCCCATTTAATCTCTTGCAGCTCTTTAACTCTCCTAGGATGTGCTGCGGTCAATATAAGCTTAAGAGCCGAATAATGAATGACCTAGGCTTAGCCCCTGGGAGGTCGAGGTTTCAGCAGGTGGGCCGCTCTACCTGATATACTGTAGATTGTGGTGGAGGACCTGCTATCTTGGCTAGAAGCTTCTGTGTGAACTGAATTATGACTGATCCTTCAGCTTCTTCAGGCAGCCCAAAACAACAATATTATTCCTCCTATTCCTCCTCTCCAGGTCTTCTAATTTACTCTCTACTTTATTCAGCCTCTGCCTTAATGTCACCACTTCTGACTCCAACCTTGTCTGCCAATTTTCTAGTGAGGATGTACGGGCAGAAACATCTGAAATTTTCTTGTTCGTTCTCTCAACCACTCCTGAATGTTCTTCAGGTCCAGAGTGAATTCTTTGAAAGAATCTTTAATGCTAGCCATTTCCGCTAAAAATGTATCCTCCGACAGGGAACAGAGTTGCTAGCTGATGCCGCTGCCTTGTTGGGGTTGCAGTCTGTTTTGGTTCTTTTCGCGATTTGTCTGGTGTCTGCGGCAGTGTCTGGACGGGAGGGCCTGCTGCATTCGTGTCCATTTTCACACCCTTGGATATTAAAACTGCTTCTGTTTGCTTCTCTCAATTTCTCTTCGCTTCAAACAGGTGTAGCGATGTTTAAATGACCAATCTCAGGCAAAACCTTACTAACTTTTTGATTTTGGAGAGTTCAGGGAGAGCCAAGTTGGAGAACGTCTGCTCAGGCTGAAAACATCACATGATCTCTACTGATGTGTTCCTGTCTATGTTCCATTCCCAGGCCCTGAAATTGCGGAGGTGGAAGCAGTGGCAGTCACAGTGGGACATCAGGCTGCATCGGGACCCGGAGGTGGTGCCAGAGTGGCCCCAGTACCTGTGGGGCCATGGAGAGCAGGTAGGCACTGTCATGGTCCTTCACACTTGTATTGGGGGTTGGGGGCATGGGTGTGGGCATGGCCACCTGTGCCATGCGCCATGGCAGCTGTGTGTGTTACATTGTGCATGGTGCCCGCCACTGTGGCACATCCATTGTACTCATGTGCCAGCTGTTGGTGGGGCGGGTGTGTGCCCGGCTGCCACTATGAATGCTATGGTGCTGCATGGGCACTGTGCCATGTGACTGACATTGCAATGGGTGGCTACTGTGCAGCAGGGACCACTGTTGTGCACTGTTGTGGTGTGCCACATTGCTGGCAGTCATCCCCTGTGGGTGGCCTGTTCAGGCCCCCGGGGTCTGTGATGCCACTGCCCAATGCGCATGATAGATAGGCATGGTTCCTTGGGACACTGCATTGATCACCTGTCCTGTCCCTATTCCTAGGTTTTCAGGGGCAGCAGAGGATGCCACTGTACTGCAGACTCTTGTGGCAGCTCATTCTAATCTCATCAACCACTATGGAGGTGGTGCTCCAGATCCACCAGCGGGTGATGGGAGGTGGGCCATGGGCAATGAGGGGCAGCATGGCATGGCCACTGAATGTGCACCCTACCTTCCCCTGTTTCCCCTGCTGTACCTCTCCTACAGTCCCCCTTTCTACTGTACAGTCCCTGTTCCTGTCCCCATCCCTCACATTCCTACCCTTTTCCTCCCCATTGTTCTGTACATAGTTTACTGTTCTTATTTCTCTATTACATTATTTTGACTTACCTGTCTGTGTCAGTGTCTGCTTTGCAGGTGGCGTGTGGCTCCATGCTGCAGTGGGCCAGTGCCTGTCCATGTGGTGTACATGTGTCAGGCTGCATGTTCGCTTCTGTGGTCCCTGCTGTGTGCTGTGGTGTGTCCCACTGTAGTGGTGTCCCTCCCTTTGGTCAGTGGGAGTGTCATGGGGTGCCCATGGGAGGGCTGTCAGGGTCGTGTTGGTGTGTGTGTGTACTTGGCTGCATGGTCCTGGGTGTGTCCTGCTCTGGTCTGGCTGTGTTGGGGGACGGCATGCAGCCTCGCGGAGGGTCCCCTTGGTGGCCCTCTGTTAGCCATTGGCACCTCCTGTTGCCTACCGCACCACTGTTGTATTCTAGGCAGGGTGTGGGTGCCTGTTCGCATCCTGCTGTGCCCAGCTGGTGGTGGCCTCCTGTGGCCTGTCACTGTGCCTCCCTGGTTCTGTCCCTGGGTCACTTCTCGTGCCATGCCCCCATTGCTCTGCTGCTGTGGCTCAGCTGTGTGTGTGTGCGCCATGGCACACCTCTCACGTGCACCATGGCACTTCTCTTCTTGTGCCATGGTGCATTCCGAACAGTGCCATAAGCAGCTGCTCCACATTCCAGCCAGGTTGTGCTTGCGCTCACGGCATGCGCAATCTCTGAATATCACTCCTCTTACACCAGTGCACATTGGATTTGCGCTCGTCAGGCTTGCACTGGGCTTTGGTGCATTTCTGAATATCTGGCCCTAGGTATTCATCTATTGGGGTTCCCCTATGGATGAGTTGTTTAACCAGCTTTTGTCAAGTATTTCAGTCCAGACTAAAAATGCATTTTTGACTCCGGGATAGAAGAAGGTCCTGAGGGATTTAAGAAGGCCCTGGCCTTATTTTGGTCTCCAAATGCAACTAGTCTGTATCCTTATTTTGCCCTAGGTTGTCTATGATGCTTTTGACCTGAGCACCTGTTTACTAGGACTCAAGGTCTGGTATACCTATTCCCCAAGGATTTCAGTGTGACCACTAGTGTCCATTGGTGCCTCGCTTCTTCTCCCCTTACAGAAAATGTGTAAATCTCCACAATTCCTTACATGTGCTAATAGAACCAATATAGTTAAGGTGGAGACTAGAAAAGGAACCTAAGTAAAATGTTTACCCTCTGTGTCTCCTCCTTCCAGAGAGGAGAAGGGAGTAGATTCCATCTGGGCAAGTTCACCCAGATAGTCTGAATTAGGGACCATAATTCAATTTATAGAGGTTTGTTGGTTTGTAGTTATTTGAACTCCTAGGTACTATACTGGTCAGTACAATTCAGTAGGATTAGTAGTTTGGTCTCAGGAGTAACCTGACCACTTAATTATGTGATCTTGGATTTGTTGCTACTCATTTTGAATAGAAAGACCTCCCCATATGCTGTAAGCAGCATTGACAGTTGAGGTATGGTCCTCTAGGATCACTGAGCAAAAGAGGGTATCATCAGAGTACAAAGACACCTTGTGTTCCTCGCCTGCCACATTTCTCCTCTGTATTTCTGGGTTGCAGCTGGTGCTTTCCATAGACAGAGAGGATCCCCAGCCATCAGTGTCATGGTCAACACTAAATTTGTGACATGTATTCTTAAGGTTGCTGATACATGTTACAGTATTGAGGTTGTTACCTTGTGCTATTGAGTACCATCAGTTATGGGAAAAATCTGATGGTTATCTACTGTATCTGTCTGTCTACCTGTCTGTCTATCTATCATAAAATTACACATATTACTCATAGCTTCATAAGGCAAAGAATTGTGGGAAGTATATTTATTTATTTTATTTTACATTTTTGGCCAGGAAAGACACACTAAGCTGAGCCTTGTTTCCAGGTGCATCATGGAATACAGGGAAGTTAAGAGACTTGCCCATGGTCACAAAGAATGCAAGTGGTGACTGTAGGATTAAAACCCAATTCTCCAGGTTTGCAGCTCAGTGCTCATAGCCATTATATTATATTGCTTCCCACTACACTATACTGCCTCCCAATACATATATATGCAAATCACTATGAAACAGTTTAGACTTGTTTTGCTTTAAGCAAGAGTGTATAGTGGCAAATGGCATATCATATGCTCTATAAAGGCTGAAACCAGAAGACACATACATGTGCTTCATCCTACACAGGATTCATCAGTGTGTCTGGTCTGTAACAGCCAAGGTGAAGGATGAACCAGTTATATTTTATTCTTACTAGTGTGCATCATGGTGTAGCACAAAACAGCAAAAGTAATCTAAAGTCAAAGAACCTCAGCACAAAAGCACTGAGGCAAAGGTTACCCAGAAAGGGCATTGGCAATAAAGCCAGGTTTCTAGGAAATATAAAAAAATACACATATCCTCATCATGCAACGCATTGTGGGAAGTATATACAAATCACCATGAAAGAGTTTAGAATAGTTCCAGTCCTGTGCAAAGCAAGGTAGAACTCGCTCAAGTGTCACTCTGGATCCAAAGTGATCTGAATGAGACTAGTTAGGGCTTTGCTCTGTTTCACAGACAACCTGCCCTGCTTCTTGCAGCACACTTTGGGACCTGCAAAAGCAAGTTAAAACTCTACTTTCTCAAAAATAAGGAACTTAATTACAAAAACTACATTAATGCATTGTCAGGGTTCCATACCCACAAAAGAAAGGAAATATGAAGTTGTGGTTTTCAATCCTACCACACAACCCATAATTTCATGACACAATGCCAAGCTAGAAGTCCACAAATATGCCCCATAGGATTGTTGCTTCAAGCTACAGGTATAAGGCCCTGTGTGAGAGAGTCATGGGCGATCTTCTACTGCATCACAGACTCTGCATAAAGAAAATTATGAGTGATCATCTGCTTTATGCAGGGCACTCAGGGCACTGTAAAAAAGTTATGAGTAATCTCTTCACACTGGGCCTGCAGGGCCTTGTACAAAAACATTATGACCAATCTTGTCGTTGCCATAGGGCTCTGCATGAAAAAAAGATTTTGAGTACTCTCCTGTTTCACAGAGCCCTGTACAAAGAAAGTTGACTGATCTTATGTTTTATGCAAAGACAGTTGTGAGTAATCACATGGCCCTGAATTAATAAAGTTATGTCTTATATTAGATTATGCTTTGGTATTCAATTTGGTTGAGTTTATTGGTGTGGAAGGAGTAAGATGTTAAAAATCCCAAACATCAGATTTCCTTACTTCTAATGCTTTATTTAAAGTAGGTTTTACTATGTACAGGTATTTTATGCCTTTTTAGATAGTTGTAGTACCTTAGTGCATGCAACGTGTAGGGCCTGAAACAACTTGGTGTGAATCCACAAAACAGAAAGTAAGCCCTAAATTGCTTCTTGCAGTGCCCAAAAATTGGGAGGTAAATCTTAAATTGCTTAGTGCTGGATTATCTTAGGCCTTGTGCTAAGCAAAATGCACAGGTCCCTAAAACAGGAGCTGTGCCCCAACTACTATTTGCATGGCCCGATACATAGGGCACTTCAGATCCAGCACAAAACAAGACCTGACTCCTAACTTGCTTCTTGCATGGCCCTTCAGTATTGAGATCTGGATTGTGCTTTGGCATTCAACTTGGTGACATTAATGAGGGTGGTGCATGTATGTGGGGGAGATAAGATTTAATTGGATTTCCTTACCTTTCCTGCTTTAATAACCCTCGGTAGTGCAACAGCATATTTTTTTCATCAATTTCCTGTCTTTTTAGATAGCCATAGTAATTTGGTGCATGCATTATGCAGTGCTTATGCAGGGTTCCTTGGGCCCTGCACAATCAAAGTAAGTCTGATGTGCTTAGCATAGGGCCCATTCAGGCACTGAGCAAAGAAAACTGCACAATATTGAAAGGGCTTTGCATGAACCAGGAGATGTCCTAACTTGCTTTGTGCAGGGTCCTTCAGGCTCTGTGCAAAGCAGTAGTGAGGTCTGTGCAAAACATGATTCCCATTACATTGCTTTACACAAGGCCATTCAGGCTCTGATGATGCATGCATGAGCCATAACTTCTTTATGACTTTGATAATTTCAGGTGGTTATTTTTTGTGGCTTTATACATTTTGTTAGTGTTGGAGATACAATTCGCAATGCTTTTTTGTAAATGTATGGCCAAAACATAACCATTTATTGGGCCAGTTGACCACACATTTTTATGGAGGTTGTATTGCCAGATCTCTTCATGAACACATAAGGGTTATTTTGTTAATGCACCCTGAAATGAGTTTTTGGGTGAACCCTCAAAACACATTTCAGGAGTGTTAACAAGATCACACTATGGTTGTGAGGGGTTGAGAATTACCACCTGAACATTTGGGTTAATTGTTGCACAAAAGGCTAAGTTATGGTAAAACAGGCAACTTATCTTTAAGAGTGCAAATTCAAATTTTCAAAATGCAAAATTTAAAGTATTACACATTTTGCATTCGATCAAACTTTACTGTTATTTGTCTACTTCATATCAAAATAAGTAAAACAAGCATCAGCTAAGATAAAAAGTTTAAAAGAACTACAATAGTATCATATTTACAGAGATAAAAATAACACCGTCCTACCCACAGTGCTTTATCTGACATGGCTAAAACCATGACTAGAAGCCGTGGCTTGTATTCAAGGTGGCTTTTATTTAAAAGTATTCATTATGACCTGCATATTGTATTTGAGGGTGGGTTCTTTTCAAGGGTGGTAGTTAAGCAACACTTAAAGTGTAACCGCTTCTATTAGTTATAACATGGTATGTACAGTAGCTATTTTATTTCAGCGAACTAAGCATCGCAAAACAATAAATCATAATAACTAAAATCAATTAACATTTTTCACCAAACCAACAAAACATAACGCACCTGTACGTTTCAAAATCTCACTCTTTTTTTTATACTTTATTTTATCCCACCCACACCGCCCATTAGCCCTCTCCTTCAGACTTGACCATTCCCGTGATCCTTCCATGGAGTCCACCCTACAGTGTCAGGCATACTCCTATATCCCCTTACCTTCCCTCTGGAGTGCCTGCACATTGGGGTCTGCCTGTGGTAGGTGATCCGGGAGATTAGGTCAGTCGACATCTAAGCAGCTAGTGGGTTGTTTTCACGTTTTACTCCCTTTCTTAAGTCCCACTACCCCTGAGGACATCGGCACAGCAGGACTGACATCCAGGCAGATGGTGTGTTGATGCACGTCATTGCCAAGTGCCCACAATGTCCTTCCCTCCCCAGTTCCAAAGAACCACCTGTGCCCTAATGCCCATGCTTCCACAGACACTGGTGTGTTGGGTGCTTATGGCACCCTCAGGAGCCCACCCTGGAGGAGGAGGCATCCGTTGGGATGCTCGATCCTCCTCCATCCCTCCGACCCCCAGCAGCCCGAGTCCATTCCGAACCCGGGTCGCCAGCGTGGTGTGGTGTGGCATCCCAGGGCCTCAGCCTTCAGTGCCACTGTGCCAGACAAAATCTCACCCTTTGTAGATATTTTTTACAGCTATTGTTTTGGCAGACTGATCACATGCAAGCAATTATCATTCATAACTGCAAAATTATCATCTTTTCACCAAAATACCAAAAGGATCTATTCCTCCATAACATCTAACAAACCAGTACATTTCATAATTTAACTGTTGTTACTTTTTCTCTATCCTTTGGAAAAACGTTGGCTCAAAAATGAGCAAAAATACATAAACTCAAAACTCTATCAATCAAAAATGGACTAGCAGATTTCTATAAAATGTTCCACATTAGTATACCCTAGGACAGATATGATGCATACCTTATCAAATGTGTGAAACTGTATGATATGAACATTTCTCTCAAACTCTTTCAACCTCTGTCTAACTACTCTAAACCCTACTCTAAAAAATGGAAAAACTAATAAAAACTATTAAAAAGCTCTATTTTATCTACACTAGTCATTTTATCATAGGCATAAGGACAACCCAGTGAATGGGAAAGGTGCCTTCTGGGTCTTGAGTCCTAGACTCAGGAACCAGGACTACAAAACATGGAGGGCTGCAGGTTGATTGTCAAACAAACAAGCTCTTCTGCTGCTAATACAGTAACTTGATAAAGGGTGTTTCATGGCATTAAATGTAAAGATGAATTGCAGTAGTCAGCTCTGTGTGTGAATTTCATTTTGGGTAAAGGTAGATCATTTATCTGGTTGATCCTGTGTTTCCCATGTGTTTTAAAATGCAAGTGGTGAGTGTGTGTTGTACTATATGTTGAAGGAGGGAGCTATGTACCAAGGCCTTCAAGTAATGGTAGAAGGAATGGTACAGGGAGGAGAGGTATGTCTACATTGGGACTGTGGGCCAACCTGAAAGGATAAGATCCTATACTGAGGAGATGGCCTGCTTTCATCAGGAGGCAACCTCAGTCTTCAGTGGACAATTCAAATGTTACTTGATGGACATTTAAAGTAGCTGGGGCAGTATTGGAAGAAATAGGGGATGCAGAAAGTGGCCACCACAAGCCGAGATAGAGTAGGGAGTTCCCAAGGGATAGAGTCCCACCAAGATGCAAGTTATTAAAGGAAGCAGGGGTTAGCAAAGGAAGAAGGGGGAAGGAGTGGTCAAAGAGAAAGGTGTGGAAGGAATAATTGAAAAAAGGAGAAAGCGTCAAGAAGAGAGGTGAGGGCTGTCAAAATGGTGCAAGATCTGTATCAGAAGCCCTATGAAGATAAACTGAAAGAGCTCAATATGAACACCCTGGAGGAGAGGCGGAGAGTGGAGATATTATGGAGACCTTTAAGTACCTCTTAGGGTTAATAAGGTACAGGAGGAAATATTAGGTACTACAAAACAAGGGTCATGATATGAAGCTGGAAAGAGGTAGATTCAGGCAAGATGTGAGGAAGTACTTCTTCACAGAAAAGTGATGGATTCCTGGAACAGCCTTCCATAGGCGGCAGTGGGAATGAAACCAGTGGTGAGTTTCAAAAATGCCTGGGGCAGGCACAAGGGAATCCTAGGAAGAAGGAAAGCGATGGAAGAAGATAGTGCTGTAGGGCAAGTTCAGTCTGCAGCAAAAGTGATCATAATTAAAAGGGCAGACTAGATGGGCCAGTGGTCATTATCTGCTGTCTGTGTCTATGTTTATATAACTCCCCATTGGGAGATTACTAGTCTATTGCCGCTTCCTGGGTTTTGTGGCCTACTTCAACCCAGTGAGAATAGGATAATTCTTCTCAGCACTCGCTGGAGCCTCCTGCGGGTCAGGAGGTCACCACGGATATGTGGGATAAGCCAGCAGTTTAGTCAGGAGAGAAGTTCTGGTTGGAAGAATGAGTGGTGAGAGAGTGAAAGTGGAGTCGGGCCCAAGTGGAGGCGTTGCCCTCTGGACCCTGGTTGGTGGCACATGGGGGGCACAGAGGAAGAAGTGGAGACAGTAGCCACAAGCCACACAGTATCTTGGAGGCAGCTAAAGTCCAGAGGGAGCCAGCAGCCACCAGTCACAGAGGTAACACGACATTACAGGGAAGACAAATCCGAGACTACAATTATGAGACAACAAATCAGTGACTGTAATTATGGTGGCCAAAATGTATAGCGAACAGAGTTATGGTGATATTTGCTTCCCCACCCTCCCAAGTTTATGACCTCAGAGTTAGATATACGGATAAGGGGATGCGGTGGCAAAGCAGCCCGCAGAAAGCAAACATCGCCATAACTGCCTTCGCTGTACATTCCAGTTGCCGTGATTACAAAGTCATCATACGCCATAATTGTAGTCACGGATATTTTTTCACCATATTAACATGGAGCCATCACAGAGTACCCTGGCAGCCTGCGCCAATTCATGTAGGGATCCAGAGGGCAAGAATGTGTCAGGGATTATAGTGTCGAGAGAGTGAGTTGCCTTAGAGCTCCATGAAGCTGTGTACCCTCTCAAATCAAGGACAGTTGCTGCCAGTTCTGGGAAAGGATACAGGCATCATGAGGGAACCTGTAGATGCCCAAGCCATGAGGACTGTATGTTCCAAGGGGACCCACTGAGACAGTGCAGGGGAGAGAGATAGGGATCATTGACAGTTGATGTGCCTGTGAAGAATAATGGGCTGTTAGGCACTGTGGACTGTTTTGGGACTTGTGCTGCCTTCAGACTTTTGTGACCATAGCAGTCCTGAGTTAATGCTGCCCTAAAGACTGTGCAACGCCTCCATTCAGATAAAAGCTGCTATTATGGCCATACTGGCCATGTAAAAGCTGAATGTGTTCCCAACAAATTAACTGATGCTCCCAGAGCTATGTGTGAATATGTTGAATGAATTTGGGGTCCCTGTTGTTTCTTCAAGTTCCGTGTGACATTCCGTTATTGAAAGGAACTGTTTAATATGCAGTAACCTGTTGTTTTCCTGTAGAGTCCATGTAGGTGTGCCCATCAGAATCCCATGGTCTGGCAATATAATGATCTACCTGTTACTTATGTAGCCGATGCACTAGAATTTTACTAGAGTGCTCACCCTTTCCCAGTACCTATTAGTATGTAGCGCAAGCTTAGCCTAGCATGTGTAAAGACTGTTAAGGGCCATTCTGGTCTTGACCAACTCAGAGAGGCTATTTGGGCCCCTATTTAGTGATGGACACTGCTGATACAGGAGAATTGGCAGAACTCGCTGTAGGAAGGCAATGGTATTCCATCCCTCCACACCCTAGGAAATCCGACAAAGCGTGAGTTGTTCCTCCTGCTTCTGTGTTCCAAGTCTTCCATGTGGTCCCAAAGCTCCTTCTATGCCCTGTTCTGTGTGTTGAACTTTCACTTCACATGTTCAAGGTGATGAGAGATTGAAATAATATCTTGATTATTCCAAAGATTAGTGGACTTTATATCCCTAACCTCAGCAAGCAGTTGAATAAACATCTCTCGGATTTCTTGTAGACTGTCTGAGGAGAGTGTGAGGAGGCTGAAGAAGGAGCAGAAAAACCATAGCTGATCGGCTGCCCCACCAGGATGCTTCAGAATGGAGAACAGAGGAGTGTTCGAGGGAGAGCTGCAATGACCACTAAAGAGTAAGTAATAAATTCCAGAAGGTCTCTAAAGCTGTTGGCTGATCTGCACTAATAATTATTAGGCAAATAATGAAGAACATATGGCAGAAGATATCCCTGGAAAGAGAAGCAAAGATATCTAGGTGGCCATCTTCTTGGCGGCTTGACCAGCCCTGAGAGAAGTGTAATTTGAATCCCTGTTGGACCAATGCAGTCTCATCATAAACTCAGTTTTGACTGAGAGGCAGTAGTGTAGTGCTAAATTTAGAAGTGTGGGGTCTCCATGAAGTACTATGTCCCCAACCCCCACAGGCGGAGATCAGGGGACTGCCCATGTCACCTAGGCCCCAGAAGCTATCAGATTTTAGATGCATTCTGGTGCATTTGAGGTCATTTGACACAATTTGGCTGCTTTTAAAGCCTTCTTTGACTTGTTACAAACAACCAATATCACTATCAAAATAACTGCTTTTATTTTCTTTGAAAAAAATTGCCAAAAGTAATGCAAAAAATCCCTCCAGCCAGCCTTCAAACACCTGATTATATACCACTTCTCTTGAGTACAGTCAGTTATCTCTGCAGCTGGCATTGCACTTGTTACCTTGCAACCCAACAGAAGACTCTGCCCCCAAACAAAGCACCACACAGTCAGACATACAAGGCAGCGAGAAGGGCACACAAAACTCCAACCTGAAAGTGCACGTGTCTGTCACACAGCAGACACTTACACAGACCATCCATGCCAGAGAATGGAACTGATATACAGAACTCACTGGGAGGTCCCCAATGCCCAACATTGACACAGGATGTATACAGGTTATGAATGCTTTACTTGCATGTACCCTGAACTGAAAGAGTTGGAGCAGGGAGCATAAGGCTCAGCAGGGACAGCTGCAGGAAATGTAGGGCATATACAGTGACATCACAGTCCACAGACTTGACATGCAGCAAGGTTCTGCAGCCTGTGTGAGACCTCAGACAATGGCATGACCATAATTGTCACTGCTCTACAGCAGGATGATGTTTCCATTCATATTCAGTACATGGCAGCCAACCCCAAATCCCCATATGTCATACACTGGAACCACAACACCATCAAGCACTCCAGCACTACCCACATGACAGCCAACCTGCTAGGGTGCACAGCCAACTGTAACAGATGATGACCTAATGCCAATCATGTCCCGTGGCATGTACACAGCCCAGTCACATGACAAGGGCAGGGCAATGCCAGTGGTAGGCTCATCCCACCCTAAACACCCACTCAGAAGTCATCCCAGACACCAAAGCCAAAAACACAAATGAACTAATGCCTCATCTGAAAGAAGAACAGGCTTTAATGCTAAAATTACCATCTACCATCAGATGCATGTGGACTTCACTTCATGGGTTCCAAGCTTGCTCACAGTGGGGGATGGGAGGCTGGCAGCCAAGACAAGCTGGGGAAGAGATCACTTGAGTTGCTTGACTCAGCCCAGCCCAGCCCCTCACCATCAGATAAGGCTATTCAATACAAACAAAATTATTAATACAAAATAGCACTTACCTCACTAATGATTTAATGATAAAGCCAGTCTGGCTATTAATTCATATAGGGGCTATTCTGGAATAGGCAGAAAATATGTGTCAAAGGCACGTATCCCACCTGTGCAGCACCAAACCCCTGGGAGATCTGCATGAGGACCGCATTCACATACACCAGCCCTGCTCTGCTGCCTTACATGACCCTGCCCCTCGGTGTGCAGGTCTGTGGGGGGCAGGTGGAGTGCAAGCTGGGTGACAGACAACCGGCTGCCTGTTCCAGATCCCAGTGGATCCCTTGCACCTGTGGGTGCGATGTTGCCTGTGATTGCACAGGGCACCAGCCATGACATTGGGATGGTACCTGTTCCGAGTGCCCCAATACTCAGTGTGCCCGACAGCAGGGTGTCCCTGTCAAGGGGCCGATACTCCCACCATCACCACCACTGCCAGGAGATGCATCCCGGGGGATGGTAACTGGCTGCCCAGGTTTATAGCTGCCCTTATTCACATAGCTGCCAGCCGCGGGCGTGCAGCACTCCACAGTTTATTGAATCATGCAAAGTGCTGGCATGGCCCCGGACCACCCCAGTTTGGAGCTGCACGATTGGCCAGGGGATAAGGTGTGTAGGGTGCATAGATTCTGAAAGCATACCGTGTTGGGGATGCAGTGCCTGCAGGAGGGTCGGGCATGTGCAGGGTGGGATATGCTCTGGCTATACATGGTGCATACCCACTCTGCACTTAAGTGAATAGGCCCCATTGTTTTCTTGGCACCAACCATCTAACTCACTGGTCCCAACTCCTGACTTATGAGAATTAATCCCTCACAGGCTCACATAGCGTGATTAGTTGGCTGCTCCTTTTTGCACTCCATAGTACCAGCAGCACCTCCAGTCACACAGGTACAGCTAGTTGCTCGCTGTGTTAGACAATTTCTGCAGGACATTCCATAGATTGCAGATCCATCTTTCACATGAACAAAAAGTACCAATTTCAAGATGAGAACAAAGTTATCACTGCCAGGTTATTAAGTTACTAATCCTTCATGGAGAAGACATTTGAACATGCACTACTGCTTTGCCACATTAAATACATTAATTAAATAAATAGGTCCACTACTGCTCTATCCTGGAAAAATACATACTAAAAGCTGGACCCCACTGAAAATTAGAAATTGCCTCTCACATGGGCTATTCTGGGTAAATGCATTATAAAATGAGTAACAGGAGGACCCACTAAAGAAAAAGATCTTGCATCTCCACTGTACTATCCTGGGTAACTACAGTGTAAAACTGGGTCAAATAGAACCACACTGCAAACAAGATATCACAACTCAGCTGGGCTATCTGTGTAATTTATTTATTTATTTTATTTATTTGAAAGTTTGTGACGGGAGAGGCACACTGAGCCTGACTCATTTCCAGGTGCAACCTGGGGGCAGAAAAAGGGAATATTTGTACAGATGTATACTGACTTACAGAACCAGATTAAGCTGTTGGTGGTATTTTTAGTGATATAGAATTTGGCCAGGATACAGGAAATTCCCTACTCGACAGTGGGGGGCATGCTGAGAGGTGCAGTGTCAGTCTCTGTCTGTGTTTTGATGGAGCAGGATGTGGAGATGCCTGAGTGACGGAGGCTCCGCCACCAGCTGAGATAAGTGATTTGGATACCTTTTTCGATGCAGAGGTGCGCCTGTAAGAGGTTTCACTGAGTACAGAGAGGCGGTGGTTCAGACATCGGGAACAACTGGAATGGCTCTAAAATCGGGAAAAACTTTATTGCATCTACCTCGGGAGGTATGGTCTGAATTCATAAAATGAATGCTACACCATATTTAAATATAATGGAGGACAAAAGTAAAGAAAGTGAAATGGCACAAACTGTAGTGGTGGATTTAAGTAGTCAGAGCTCCAAGTGGTGACTGGCAGGAGTTGTCATGTGCCAGCCCAGAATATTCAGCCCCTGGGTGAGCATAGCAACCAGCAGAATATTTTGACTCTGAAAAAGCTGGCTGTCTTTCAGACTGTACGAGTACCCAGGAGGGCCCAGTTTTCTTTTTTTTCAGCAAAGGGCATGAAAGCAAGGCAAAGAAACCCACTGATTCAACAAAAGTTTGGGCAGACTTGGAGATGGAGACAAATGAGTCTTGGTCAGTGGAGAAGTCTTTGAAGGCTGCCGGCTGGGTGAGGTCACCCACTACTGAACTATGGACATCAGGGTTTACTCCAATAAGGATAGAGGTGCGACTGATGGGCCAGAATATTGTAACTGCAACAAATGGTACTTCAGCCTCACGGCTACTTCTAAGAATTTATTGCAAGGTACTGTTACTGGCATTGGTTTCAAGGCTAATTTAGAATTAACACAAAATCCCAAATTAAATTTTGAACAGATGGCTGCAATAAACAAACTAGGTTCTAAGAAGCAGGGATCTGGGAAGACACGAACTTGAAGAACTTAGCGATGCAGAAAGCCTGCATGAAAATAATACAGAAGAAGGCCGGCCGGGGGTGGGGAGTGTACAACAGTCTCAAACTTATGCATCCTTTTTCAAAAACAAGTGTTACCTGCCAAGTGGCATAATGCTATAAGGATTGTGTATAAAAGGGGATTAGAGGTGTTTCCTGATAGGGTGTATGTTGGTAAGTACTGCTTAAAGACAGTTTAAACTTTAATGCTGCTGAGTTCATACTCATACTAAGGTGCAGATGAAGAGCTAGTAGGCTGAAGCTCATGATGCTTTTATACTAGACCAGGGGTAATAGGCTAAATTATACCCTAGCAGATAAGTTTGTCTAGACATAGTTTAAAAACATTTTTGACTCACTCAGAACTACAGAGTGGTAAATTATTCCACGGGCCAACAGAGCGGATAGTAAAGAAATATTTTCGATACTGTCTTTTAAATGATTTCCTAATTAATTGGAGTGGATGACCCTCATATCATAAGGTGATGATTTTAGTTGAAGATCTAGTTCTGTCATGAGATAAGAGTCATGTACTACATCATACAGGAATAAAAGATCGCCTCTCATATATGTGGTGAGAGAGACATCAAATTCAAAAATTCATCCTACTGTATGTTCATGCGATGAAGATTCTAGGCCAGATATTTTTGGTAAAATTTCTTTGTACCTTTTCAAGGATGCACTATCAGATTTTTGAAAGGGCACCATATCTGTGATCGTATTCTAGATGGGGTCTGACATATGACCTACATAAAGGCATAATCACATTTGGTCTCTAGAAATTATGTTACAAAGAATGGACCAAACAATTTTATTTGATGTGCTAATAACTGAATACAGATGTTTTGAATAAGTAAGATCATGAGAGATTGAGATGCCCAAATCCTTCTTATCCATGGTAGCACTAAGTAGATTGCCACTAATGTTGTAGGAGATGGAAGGATTGTTAGAGCCAGGATGCATGACCTTACATTTTGAAGTGTTTAGCTGCATGCCCCAAGAAATAACCCAAGAAGAGATAGAATCGAGATCTCTCTGAATAATATCAATTTCATCTTGATTTGAACAGAGCCCCCAATCTTAGCGTCATCCGCATATTTAGTAGTGAAAGAGATACAATTTGTGGTGTAGTCAGATATAAAGACTTGAAACAGGCAGGGGTCGAGGACTGAGCCTTGTGGAACACCACTCAATACCTTACCAACGTTTGATAAGTTGCCATTTATAATAACTCTCTGTGTTCTATTACATAACCAGTTTTCAATCCAGGCTATAATAAAGTGATTTATATTTAGGTTCCTTAGCTTAAGACTTAATGCCCAGTGTGGCATAGTATTGAACACCTTACTGAAGTCAATAAAGACTATGTCACAAGGTATTTTATTATCCAATAATAAACTGAACTGTTCATAAAAACATAACAGGTTTGTGGTGCAACTCCTCCCTTTTTTGAAGCCATGTTGTTTCAAATCACTGGCATTTATAACCGGTGAAATAATATCCTTTAGGAGACTCTCCAGAACTTTGCAGATAGATAAAGTTAAGCTGATAGGTCTGTAATTCTCCATAGATGTTTAGACTCCTTTTTGAGTATAGGGACTACAAATACTTCTTTCCATTCCTTGGGTATAAAATTATGTTTCATGAACAATTCGAACATTATTTTAAGTGGATAAGCGAGTAGATCAGTCAATAGATACAATAAATGACCTAATGTTATCAGGTCCTGAGCTATATTTTCCTCTTAATGTTAATAATTTGTCTTCAATGCTTTTCTCAGTAAAAAGAATTAGAGGATCAGAAAGCTTTAAAGTTGACAGTGGAGTAAGGGTATTTGTCTCTGAAAAAATTGCACAAAATTCTCTATTGAATACATTTGCCATGGTTATTAGGTCATGAATCAAGTTATCTTCTTTAGTTTTAGAGGCCCTATCTTACAGGATGATTTTTTAAGGAATTCATTTAAGAATAAAATTATTTTGTATTTGACTTAGAGGCAGACAAAGCTAAATTAGATTCCCATGTGGATTTTGCATTTCTAATGCAAGTTTTGCATTTTGATTTGCTTTTTATAAAGCGTCCAGTTTAAGGAAGTCTTATTTTTACGTACTTCTTATATTTTTTATTTTTATCTAATCAATTTCTTAATGGAATGATTCAACCATTTAGAACTTGTTTCCATCAGATTTTTG
Organism: Neoceratodus forsteri; assembly: GCA_016271365.2. Lineage (NCBI taxonomy): Eukaryota > Metazoa > Chordata > Ceratodontiformes > Ceratodontidae > Neoceratodus > Neoceratodus forsteri. The sequence continues at coordinate 817,153,844 of CM028135.1, forward strand.
ACTTTGGAGGGGATATAGATGTCTCTTAAAGAAGTCATTAAGGTAAAAAAGTATCTCAACACTGCTGGGGAATGATGTAAGATAAGACTGCCAGTTGAAGACCTCTAAATCTGACTTTAAATCAGACAAATTACCCTTGTCATATAAATAAATGACAGAGCAGTTATTTATGTAAGTACAGTTAATCTGTAAAGTAAAGAAAACAGAACAATGGTCACTGTTACCAGTGGGGGCGGATATATTACGTCTGTAATGTCCAAATTTTCACTTGTAAGGACTATGTCCAGAATATTATTACCCCTGTAGCAGAGGTAACCCACTGTTTCATGCAAAGGCCTTGACAGATAGTTAGGATTTTATCCCCTAGGACTGGTAGCAGAGGATGAAATCCAATTTATATCTGGAATATTAAAGTCACCAGAAATTATTACATTGCCCATTTGATTTGCAACTTCAAGCTCAGACAAAATAGCATCAAATAACTCAACACTGGAGCTAGGGGGAAGGTAACATGACCCTAATAGAAAAAATTATTTGTTTGCCAAAATTATTATAAGCCATATGGTTTCAGTAGGGAGGTCATGAGTCTTAACTGCAGTTGACATATTAACAGCATTAATTTTGTTATTTATGAAGACAGCAACTCCCCACTACATCTATCTTGTCTGTTTAATACAAAAGATGAAAACCAGGAAGTTTACAGGACCATGCTGAATTATCTCCCATGTTTCACATATTGTAATAATATCGATATTATTTTCAAGGGCAATGATTTGGAGTTCATCAAATTTTTTTGTTAGACTTCTGGCATTTAGGCTAAGACATTTTAATTGTTGACTTGAAAATTTACAAATATTTGGAACTGAAGAGGCAAGCTTAACTCTTCCTAGGGATTAGTTTAAATGTTTATTTATTATGGACAAGTATTGTTTAATCAGTAAAGCATTTCCCCACCTGCTAAGATGTAACCGTCTCTGAACAAAATAATTTCTGTGACACTGAAAAATCCTCCCAATGTGAAATGCAGGTAATGTCTTGACGCAGGCACCATTGCGTAGCCAATTATTTTTATTTTATTTTTGAGTTAAGTGTATCAGAGTATCTAGGAATGGGCAAGATCTCAGGAAAGTAGATATCACAGCTGAGCTTAGTGAGTTTGTTTGTCATAGCAACAAATGCTGATTTAATATGTTACATAGAATCTTTCAAAATATTATTTGCTCCACATGGATGATACAAGTGGGTTTGGATCCTGAGAACTAAAAATATTTTCAGCCATATAAGTAATATCTTCTATCTTGGCCCCACTGAAACTAGAACATGTCCTATTATATTTGTCAGGTTCACAAATGGCCCAGTCCAAATGTTTAACAATGGAATCACCTACCATGAAAATGTGTCTCTGGGAAGCCACATCCTCCCAATGTTCTGAAATAGAAGTGACTGCAATATCTGATGAGAAATCAATAAGGGGTGGTCGTTTTTCAAACTAGGGGCTGGGGAGGGAGGTGTAAGTCTGAAATGCCTGTGTTAGTGTCTGAAACTCCTGGGAAGGAACTAGTACTGTATGAACCATCAACATTAGGTCCTGAGGGGTCAGTTTGTAAAGGGATAGATGGTCAAAACTATTAAATAGGGATGTCAAATAATTCAGCATGTCTTCTTTTTGTTTCCCATTTTGGACTTCTGGACACTAAACCAGTCACAATCAACAGTACTGTTTTCTTGGCCAAGATCATCTTCTCTGACTCGTTTATCTGGATGAGCAACAAAGGTTCTTGAATGGTATTTATAGGCGTTAATTTGTCGTTGCTTATCTATGCAGGATTTATGTTCACTGGATGTATGTCAGAGGATGGATTTAGGGCTACGCTAGTGTCAAGTAATTGATTTCAGAATGAGTCTTGACTCGATTCTAAAGCTGCTAACCGCTTTACAAAAACATATTGTTTTCGCATTGTAAGATCACATTCTCAGTGGATTTAGAGCACTGAAAAAACTCCACAACGTTTATATCAACCTGGAAACTAAACATATTACATGTGCAGCATTTGTAAGCAATTTCACCAGTAGTTGTGACAATTGTAGTAAACTCACCAGACGAGATACTTGGGGATTCCATAATATGACTACAAGGCCAAACGCCAAAATATAATTAGAAACCAACCTCATGCAGTAGCCTTAAAGATTGTGTTTGTACATTTAAAACAAAGGCAGGGATTTTATCTGTTTATTTTTCACATTGCTAAACTGTAATTCTCAAAAGTAAATTCTGAGTCAGGACACTCTTGCAGCTTTTCCTGCATACTCACAGCGTCTTGCCTGACAGCCCTTTTATCTCATGCTCGTCCTCACCCCTGCTCACAGCAGGCTTGCTGAAAATACCAGGGTAACCTGGAAGTTGGAGAGATGAGAGGTCAAGCCCCATAACTAACAAAAGTTGCAAAATAGCCCTGAGTCTGCTATATGCATCTTCCACTCATGCATGGATAAGGCACACAGCGTGTCTTTGGTAGGATGTTAATTTCTTAATAAAAGAAAGTCCTATTTTGATTTTGTTCCCAGCTGAAACTCAGTCCTGCAGGTGCACAAACGGAGAGTTTCACCAACCTGCAACCGGATAAATACCAGTACAGGGCTCCAAACATACATACAGCACTTAGAAGTGCTATTTCAGTGCTTTTCAATTTAAAATACATATATGCACCAGTGTGCAAACTAAGGAGCTGCCTGAAAGACACAGCCACTTGCAGCAATGCTGATGTGTTCTAGTGCACCCACTCTAGCAGGGCTTCCTGAGTTGCATGCCCTCATTCAAGTGTCTGGAAAGAGCTCATTTGATGTTAGCTTTAAAATGCAGAGTGGTTTAGAGAATTTCTGAATAAGGTACAATAGGTGAAAAATACACACTTATGGTCCCCTTTGAAATTATACCTCTAACTAGGCCTGCCCAGAAGAATGTCACGATATTATTTAAAAATGAAGGGTGAGTGTGACAGATTTAGTTTTTTGGTTAAAGCACAGATGTACAGTGATGGGTCACCCGAGGCTATATTTGACACAGAGAATATCTGGATGGGGATGGAGGTAAGAATAACATCTACCCAACTCTTTTTTCTTGGGAGGGTAGGGGGTATTATTCTATCCAGTGCAACCCAAGACTTGCTACAAATGTGGAGCCCCAGGGCATATAAGCAATGCCTGTGACAAAGTCAAATGTTCTTTATGTGGCATAATTGGACACTCAAATATTCAGTGCTCAAGTGAAACAAGATGCAAACTGTGTGGGATGTCAGAGCATTCGTATATGAATTGTGCTCAGGCTGCACATTCTAAAATGGGGACTGGGGACCAGGAGGAACAAAAGTAATAGTAGCAGTGGCTCAGAGGGATAATGTGAAATTTTGTAGGGCAAGATCTGAGGCAGCTGAGGTTCAGGATCCACAGGTAGACCTTCCATCAGTTAGGACCACAATAGCACCCCCTCTGGTACAGGGTTGGACACAGCCAAAGAAGGGGAGGGAATTGAGGAAGGTATGTAAACCAGCAAGTTATGTGAGCAACTACACATTGATAAGGAGCAAACAACGTCACAGGACATAGTGAGGGATGAGATGCCTCCCCATCTATCCCTAGAATAGAGATGGACAAAGGGTGACCAGGCGTAGAAGTTGGAGACAACCTGCGTCCAAAGTACACAACGTTTTTGAAACAAGAACTTCTAATAGATTTCAGCCCCTTTTTAAGGACAAGGATACATTAGGGAACAAGTCAGAGAATTCCTCTGAAGACACACATTATATTGATACTTTCTCAGATTCTGAGTCAAGTGAACTAGGATGACAATAAAACATCGACTGGGCCACAGAAAAAAAAGAAGAATAAAGAGGTAGGGGAAAGCGGAAGGTGTAGGGAAAGCAAGGATCATAAACCCCCTGAGGTATAAATGCATATACAACAACAGTTGAAGTTACTGACATTAACACAAACAATATTAAGAATAAAAAAAAGGAGGTGTTTTTCACATTTATTGTCTCATAAGGTGGATATTATTTTTTGCAAGATACACGACTACATACAACCAGGGAAATACAGTCTGTAAAGAAAGAATGGTATAAGGAACATCCTATTGGTCAATTGGTTTAGGTGCATGTACAGGGTGGGGAGTTTATTTTTAATAGATATACAGCTTATCGAACTACTAGATCTAATACCTGGGAGGGTGTTAATACTGTACATAAAGCATGAGGAACCTTTTTAGGTTAATTAATATATATGTGCCACAAACTAAAACTGAGAGGATAGAGACATTTCGCAAATAAGGCCTTTTCTATTTTCTGCACAAAATGTGGTTGGCGGAAATTTAAATTGTGGTCTCTCTAAGCAGGATGGGGACAGGAACATCAACAACAAAATCTATAATGATATGTCCTTTTAAATAGCACAGTGCAAATAATGAATTTAATTGATGCTTATAAAACTGTACATAGAAACACTGAACCCACTTTTCAAAGGCAACCTGGCAATGAGAATTGGCTTTTTTAAGCAAAGGAACTTTGGTCCATGCAGCAGGAGTAGAATCTGTTGAATATACAGATCATAAAGAGCTGTCTGTGGTTATAGAGGATTCAAAACATCCTAATGGGCCAGGATTTGGAAATTCAATACCACATTAGTTCAATGGAATCTATTAAACAACAAATAATGTATTTAACTAGTGGTAGGAAAACTCTATTTCGTATTTTTGATAACCCTTGTTATGCTGGGAGAGTTTAAGAAGGACTTAAAAGATTTATTGTTAACTTTCAGTAAACATAAATGATTCAGGGAAAATTAAATATCAACAGCATAGCAAGCAGTTACAACATTTAATGAGTTTAGCCCAAATGACACGACATGATTATGGGGAACAAATAGGGGTCATACAACAGAAGATGAGGGAGTTTCATGACAAGCAAATGACATCACTCACAATGCAACAGCAGTTCGGTTCGTGGGGAAGGTAGGGAATATTTGCCCATTTCTTAGTTGTAAAGAGAGAATAAAAATAAAAATAGCGGCTGTTTGGGATTAGGAACATGTAGTCAAGACACAGCAACAGGACATACTACGTATTGTCTCACACTATCTGAGGGTTCAGTTTGAGAACCAGAATACCAATAAATCGGCATTCTCCATTTTTTTTCTTTATTGAATATGCCAGATTATCCATTAGATGATGCAAAGCCATATGTACTGATATTACTCCTAAGGAAGTGCTAGAGGTGGTAACTGCACTCCCTGTAGGAAAGTACAGAAGTGATGGCATGCCATCGAACTATACAAATTAATTGTCCCTTTAATTTCTGATGAACTAGCCTGAGTTTACACATATATCTCTTTGTAAATGACTATGGAGATTGTGACACTTTTATATAAAAAGGGTGAGAGGGAAAATTTAGACAACTGGAGGCCTATTTGCCTATTAGATGTAGATTTTAAGATATTAATGAAAATACTCAAAAATAGGCTGCCTAAAATAGCACAAAATGTTATTTCAAAAGCACAACCATGTGCAATACAGAGTAAAGCTATGATAGAGCAATTAATACTGTTGAGAGAAATATTTGAGGCTGGGACTTTTCAAGAGCAAATGGTTATGTGGTGACGCTGGATCAAAGGAAAGCCTTTGATTCTGTTGATCATGATTTTTATGGTTTACCTTAAAATATTATGGTATTCCAACCCAGTTTATAACATGGTCAAGGGTAATTTATAGGACAGCGGCAGTGAAGCCATTAGTGAATGGCATTTTTGGGCTAATGATACAGATAAAAAGGAATAAAGCAGGGTTGCCCTGTAAGTCCCTTACTCTTTGTATTCAGTATTGACCCTTTGATAAGGATGCTAAATGATAGGAGATTTTACACCATTATTGGTCTCCAAACAAAGACTACCACTAACAGCTGCAGCATATGCAGATGATGTCTGTTTAATATTAAAAGTGTGTCTGACATAGAAAGCTATTGATTTTGTAACCTGTATGGATACTCATCAGGGTTTGTCTTAAAAGGAAGAAAGCATGATAAAATGGATTGGGGGATGTGAACAACACAAACATTGCAGGAATTGCAGTTGGGGAAGGACCAATACAGATTTTGGGCATAGACTTTGATAAAGGAAGGCAAGATCTAATTAATTGGGATAAAAGCTTCAGCATGGGAAAACATTGGTAGACACTTGGAATAAATGTAGCGTGGGGAAATTGAAAAGTGCATTTGATTAAATCTTATCTACTACCTGTCTTCCTGTATCTCAGTAGAATGTTTCCTCTTCCAAAGAAAGAGAAACAACAATATACAAGCTTATTCTTTCGGGCTATTTGGGAGCAGATTGAACCCTGTGAAAAGGAATGTCTTATAATTAAAAGGTAACTGATGGTGGTTTGAACATGGTAAACCCTTCCTTATTCTTATTTCTTAATTTTGTACATGTAAATATACATTCTATATGTCACCGAGTCAAAATTGGTGAACAGGATTATTAGAAGACAAACTTAAGGGTAGTATGGAGGTTGGGAATTGGGTACTCAAAATATTTAAAACTGTTTTATTAGCCCCAATATTATAGGGAGATATTTGTCAGACTTAAAAATGGGGCATCACTTCTGGTGACATTAGAGCGAAAACTAAGAAACAATTGTATACTTTGGTACAGAAATCATTTTATGGAAGAGTGTACATTTCAATGTGCCAAAGGAACAGCCTCTAGTATACTGCTGTTAATAAGAAATAAGTGAATTCCACTTAAATATTGGGATATTTTGTGACTATGGTGTCATGAGAAATTGAATATAAAGGCTAATCAGAAACATAAAGTTTTGACAGAAAGGATGTGTACTAGCCAAACTGTATAGTTCAACTGGAAACAATGCAGCACTTATTTTTTCTTGTGAATTTATAAAGGAATTTTGGAACTATATGGTCAACTGGTGGGATATATTTAGTAATAGCTCAGATTAAATATGAAAATGTAATCTGTGGGGTATATAGTAAGGAATGGGACAAATGGGACAAAAATACTTTAAATGTAATTCTCTCTGTAGTAAAATGGTATATACAGTATGGAATGCTAGATGTTTATTCATGCTGCAGCAAAAGCAACTTACTTATGAGGAAATAAGAAATTGCGTTACAAAAGAATTTGTGATATATATTATAAGGAAAATGGTTCAAACAGAGATGTATATACAGAATGTGTGAAGGAACCTTCCATGGGTTACTGATTCTGACATACAGTACCTGTTACTTAAGGATATTATTTTGATTTAAGAGATGTTACATTTATTGGTATTCTGAGATTGTTTATTGGTATGATGTACTAAATATTTCAATAAACCAAAATTTCACTACTCATCAAAAGGGGACCCCTTGGCCATCTTTCACAGTATAGCCACTATGGAGGAGCAAGCAGAGGAGATGGTTGTTGAGAGAACAAGGGAACTGCCTTACCTCCTGTCTCTCCTCTCAGGAAGCCATTGACACTGATTTAGCCTTGGAAAATCTTTTGTTGGAAGACTTGGACACTGATCAAGTAGGCCCTGTCATGGGTGGGATGAGTAGGAAGAATCTAGCCTGCCTCAGAATGCCGATACTTTGAATGACATGTCTATGCAGGAGCAGTTGCTCCGAGAGCGTCGACTCTTGCAGCTAGAAAAAGAGAATTATAGCGAAGGCAATAGAAGCTTGACAGCTGCTTCCTTTAACTCAAGGAGTGGCTGCCAGAAGTTTAAACTCTGCTGCCATAACAACGCTGAGTCATCCTGCTCCTGGTACCCAGCCTGTCAGTGGACTGAAAGACACTCAAATATCTGACAGGAGGTTAGTGCCAAACCTGGGAAGCTCCCTGTGGCTGGCAGTGCAACGGAACTTGACCCATGTGCCAACAGCCGCTTGGGCCAGATGATTTATGCCCTGCTCTCGAATCGACTATCAGCAGGCCTGCTAAACAATGATTGGGTGTTGGGAAACAGGTCCACAGCACTAAAACACGGCCTGAGTCATCTGGAGGCCCTGAAAACACATATTCCTTTTCTGACAGATGCCGAGCTAAAGACTGGGGTTTCAGAGTATCTGTAACCCTCTCAAATTCAGAGTACAGCAAGGAAATGAACTTTGACTCTTGGTCTCCTGAGCACACATTAAAAGATTCAGTTGGACTTAGGAGTGGTCAGGTCATTGGGTCCCGAACTCTGATGACCCGTCATACCAATGACTGAAACCTTCCTTCTGCAGTGGCCACCAACACTGGAACACAACAGCTCACAACTCACCGGGGTAAAGACTGCATGGTTAACAACAATATTGTTGTGTTATAAACAGTAATTCTCCTAGGCTTGCAGTTATTAGTAATGCTGAAATTATGTTAGAAAACTGTCCAGCCTGTTAATTCTTGAGAGGACAGGGAACCTATTTGTTTAGGCCTAATGAGGAATTATTGAAAAATCATCAAGAGGGACCATTATTAGAGCCTGTGTTCAAGCTTTCTGACCCATTTGCTAACAAGGGTGAACCTGCCCCTAGGCATAGCGATCAGATTGCTGTATAAAGGTGGGTTGAAAACTCCCCAGATAGGATATATGTGGCTAAGATTTTATTGGAAAAATCCATGAAATTATTTTCTTCTTAAATATTTGCCCTGATTGGGTTGAAATTGAAATTATAATATTAGTTTACAAGCGTTTCAAGTCTTGACCGTTTTGGGACCAATACCAGACTTTGAAGAATAAGCCTGTTTGGATTCCATTTCATGCTATCTCCTTGACCTTGACCAAACCCTTGTCAAAAATATCACAGTCTTATTTAAAACTAAAGGGTAAATATAGGCGACATATTATTTTAGCTCAGACAAAGATGTGAGATACTGGAAACCTCTGCCTAACTTGGATAGTGAACAAATTGGGTTGGGAGCTGGGAAATTAGGGTAAAACTGTTTTCTACTAACTCAGGCACAGTCCATTTGCCAAGCTCTTTTACCTGGGGAAAGATCGAGGCTATATTCCAAATGAGTCAGGCAAGGTCCTGTTTTAAGTGTGGGTCAGGGCAGACCTCAGTTCAGCCTGTGATTCCACTCATTGCAGTCACTATTTGGAATTTGGGCATGTTGCTTCAGCATGTCTCGATTTATTTAAATGCAACCTCTGTGAATGAACAAGGCATGCCTACGGGCATTGCCCATGGGCTTCCATAATAAGGAGGACTGTCCTTCACATGAATGCTTGATAAATATGGCCCCACATCAATAGGCTAAATGTATTGCAGAATGAGAAAACAGGAATGCAGAACACCAGACACCTACAATACTGCCAGACTCTCCAGCCCAGAGACCTGAGGCTAATCCTCCTGCAATACAGGATCCTGAGGTAGAGTTGAGGAACTCCTACCCCAGTACAAACTGCTGCATCAGAATCCATGGAGATTGTGATGCCACCTCCTCCTCCCCAGGAGATAAGGAGCTTCTCTTTAAAGTGGTACAAAAGAAAAGGACCAGACAGGGGAAAGCAGTGCCTAAACAAGATTCATCTTCATGCCCTAAAAACTGGGAATAAATATGCCCTTTTAGCCTCAGAAGGAACAGATGGGGACTCTGATGGGAGGTAACTGATACATCTTTAGTGGCCTCCACTACTGATACAGAAGGAGGAGCGAAGGACTCTATAGCAAAACAAATGATACAGCAGATCTTCTAGACCCTCATAATCTGGTTTCCACAGGTACTTCAGAGAATGTGCTTTACTTCTTGATACATATCCATGCATTCACACACATAGCGACTTTGAACATCAACAGTATTAAGAATGACAAGAAGGGAGTAGGGCATTACTCTCTTCATGATTTTCACTGTGGCATTATCTGTATTCAGGACACTAGACTAAAAACTAACCCTGAATTACAAGTATCTAAGGCATGGACCTCCGGCCCCTCATTCTGGTCCCCAGGTGTGGACATGTGTGATGGTGTGGGTATACTTTTTCAAACCCTCTTCTTAAGGTTTCCAGGTTAATTGACATTCATCCTGGTGGATCATTACTCTTAGATATTTCATATATCTCTGAAAGATTCTGTTTAATTGCAATATATGCTTCACAGACGAAGGCCCAATGAGTAGCATTATTTAAGGAGGTTCAGCCTTATTTGCATACATCTAGACTCTTGATTTTGTTTGGTGATTTTAACTGTGGTCTATTTACATTACATAGAGGCCTTCAGACCTCTAAACTCTTTTGTGATACAACCGCATTACAACAAATACTTAACACTGCTGGATTACTAGATGCCTATAGGAAACTACATTATACTGGTTGGGCATACTTATTTCAGAGGGACTCTGAAAACCCACATTTATTTTATTTTCATATCCTCTGTATTAGAAATGAGGAATACTACTGCATATCCAAGTGATTTCTCTGACCATGCCGTAGTACAAGTACAAATCTCATGGGACAATGCCCCAGAATAGGAAAAATAAGTGGAGACTTAATGAATCTTTACTAGAAGACCCACATATGAAGAAAAAGTGTGCTCGAAATTGGGTGGCTAGACTTTCTGTGATAGAGCCATATGATAATATTTTACAATGGTGGAAGGACACTAAGAGGAGTTGGTAGGAATTGTTCCAACAGAGAGCACAGTACCTGGCTAATAAGGAATATATGCAATATCTACAGTTAAAACATCATTTACAACATTTTATTTCTCAAGCAGCATTGTCTACACAAGATTATAGTGTTATGATTTACAACACAAAAAACAGAGGGCTAGTATACAGTTTGATAGGGCCAGGTCCTTAAACCAAGAGCTTAAATTTGGAACTCACATACATAAGAACTCTTTAGACCCATATAAAGAATGTAAACAGTGGGTAGATACTAAGATTATTACTGAACTAATTTCTTCTTCAGGACAAACAAACAGTACATTCCCTAAAGATATCTTACGCATTGTGGAGAATTATGTTGAGGACAGTTCAGTAATCCTCCTCGGGAGGTGGGCCCTCAAGGGCTATTAGGTGCATTAGGACTACCCTAGGTGATTGCAGATGCTGTTGTGCAATTGTCTTCAAAGGTGTCCTTGGAAGCGGTTACATCAGCAATCTCCCAGATAACCACACACTCTGCTCCAGGAACAGATGGATTAAGTGTAGGGTTTATACAATCTTTAGTGAAGAATTAGCCCCAGTATTAGTTGTCTTATATAATTATATATTAGAGACCTTAACCTATGCCCTGTTGATGCAGGAAGCTATTTTGATCTTATTACACAAGAAAGGCCCTAGAAACATAATTAGTAATTGCAGCCACTAGTCTGTTAAATACAGATTTTAACATTTTAAGTAAGATTTTACTAGCTAGGCAAACTAAAGTTGCACAGTATCTTATCAGTCCATCCTAGACATGTGCAGTACCTGGTAGAAAGCAACAGGATAATCTCATAATCTTAAGGGAACTATTTTAAGATGGGAGAGGAACATCTCCAAGGGTTTATGCTAGCTTTAGACCAAGAAAAAGCCTTCAACAGATTGTCACACACGTTTCTGTTTGAGGTATTGAAGGCCTTTGGAGTACCAGAGAAGGTTGTTACATGGAACAGGCAGATGTATAATGGAGTGGTTATTCTACCCAATGTCAATGGGTGGTTTGGTAATAAAATCAGAATACAGAGGGTAAGAAAAGGATGCCCTTAGCACCCAGCTATATGTTTTTGAAATCGACATCTTGATTTGAATGCTTGATGCTGATGTTTGAACAGAAGGAATTATGGCTATTCCACATTCTCCCTCAACTAAAATTCTGGCATATGCAGATTATATGGTACTAACTGCATCAACATCTCTGATATAGCCTTGTCTGCACTAGTAACTACATATTCTGAAATATCTGGTTCTCGGATAAATATTGAAAAAGTAAGAGTGCCTATAGGGTCTACACAGTGCCCTCCACAGGTCACCTACTTGAGTTACAAATAAAAATCAACCCATCACAGTGTTAGGAATAGATTTCGGACCAGGAGATATCTCCACACTTAATTGGGAGAAAGGACTATTTAGAGCTAGTAGGATGGTGAGTAACTGGAAAAGGCAACACATTTCCAAGAAAGAGAGTAATGTTAATTAAAACATTATAATTACTAACTTCAATTTTTCCCATAGAAAGCTGGTTATAATTTGCCATTATAACAGCAAACACACCAACTTTCTCTATCAATGTCAAGACACAAACACCTGTAAAAGAAGGTGCATTAGTCACTCCACACGCTCTGTCAGCCACGTCTTCTGTCAGCTCCATACCTCCTCTCAGTGGTTCAGCTCAAAAGTGAAATGGCAAGACATCTTTGGACCACTCTGCATGTTCAACAAGGCAGTCTCCATAAAATCTATAACTGTCCAGCAATGAAGAAGCAAAAAAAAACTTCTTCTCGATGATTCAGACGAAGACAACTAAAGGTAACAAAACACTGCAGAAAATTTTAACATGATCCCTAACCCACACTATCCTAATCTCCTTCTCTCCTCAGGGAATCTGAGATCAATGGTGAACTACCTGGCAACACCACAGAAACCAGGCACTGTTAAATCCTGTTAAATGAGAACTTAAATATCTCCCCATAAACAGAGGAGGGTGGACATGATCCACCTGGATGCATGTTATTTAAGTTTATTTCTATCTTATAATTTTGGTCTTGCTTTGAAACCAGGGACAGTGGCATGGAAAGGTCTAGTGGAATCCTGGCTTCAATCTTGTCTCCACTATGGGAAAGAAAATGCAAGATCAATGGCGAACTACCTGGCAACACCATAGAAACCAGAGCACTCCTAGCAACCCCAGACCAACGAACCCTCCAGACTGAACTGAAAACCAGCATTCATAGTTAAAACTTTTAAAAGTATTGCTAAAAAGTTAAAATATTGTTAGTTAAACATTCATTTTCACATTTAACGTTTCAGCAAAAACTTTCAGAACTGGGAAAAAACAGCAACTGCCACAACGTTACTGCATAAGCGAATGTAAGTTTCAAAATATCTGAGCTTTAAATTAGACATCTTCTGAAATTGTTTCTTTAGAAAATAAATTTACTGTTTCAAACACAAAGTATTAAAACCACTGTGCTGTCTCTTTACTGCAATAAAAAGCAATGATTTACCATACTACAGTTCTCTTAATCAGAGGTTTTACAATCGTATGGGGTGCAAAAAAATGAAAGTCAGTAATTATAAAAATAAAGAATCGGTAGGTGGTTATTAACTCGAATTTTACACATCCTTGGTGTGGATGCCTTAATAAACCCATCGGCTTCTCGCCTACAGAGTTTATAGGCATCCTACACCTCTGGTGTGTAAATTCTCATTATAACCACCTACCCATACATTATTCTCTATATTGATTCCTGTATTTCTGTATCTCATTTACAGATACCCACCTCCGCAGGAGAAATAACAAGTCTCTATAGCTTTTTTTTCAAGCCGTTTGGGGTTCATGTTTGAATCCTGTTAAGCGAGAACTTAAATATCGCCCATAAACAAAGGAGGGTGGACATGATCCACCGGTAGCATTTATTTAAGTTTATTTCTATCTTATAATTTTGGTCTTGCTTTGAAACCAGGGACAGTGGCATGGGAAGGTCTAGTGGAATCCTGGCTTCGATCTTGTCTCCCGGTATGGGAAAAAAACAGCCTAGACTTTACACAGGAATATAGTTCCACGGTATGGACTTGATAGTATCAAAATGGTTATAAAATGGGATGTTACCCCACGCAGTTATTGACTATGGACAGGAAGTCTGTTTATAGATCAATATTGCAGTCTGAGTGTGAAACTGATATTGACTTCCAGGTTGCCCAGAAAGTCAGATAAGTAAGGTTCTTCAACAATTAACTAACAATAGGATTACCCTTATGCATGGGATTGTACTTGGCTGTGTAATTATGATAGATTGAGTGTTAATAGAAATAATAAACACAAACAGCTCAATAAGATGCTGTCCAAGAGGAAGCTGTGGTCAGAATATAGAAACTCAACAGCATTTATTTTTGACATGATCATATATAGAACGTTTTGGAGAATACTTGCTGAAACATGGCGGGAACTTAGAGTTCGGTCCCTGGATTATCAGTCACTGGTATATGGCCCTACAGATAGTTCTTTTAGTATCGTGTGGACACAATTTATATTATTTTGTGATTATTAAATACTTTATTTGCAATGTCGATATATGTGGATATTACAACAATGGAAGGTCACATATTCTGATCTATTGTATAATATCAGACATGCAATGACCAGAACTATACAATTGGATATGGTACAGTTTTCACCTGAAAAAGCAAAACATTTATGGTTTCATTGTGCTGACTGGTGTGTTTAAACTACTGATGTAATACTATTTTTGTCTTCTCCTGTTTGTTATCTTACTTATGATATGTCTGAGATTATTTACTGTGATTTATGTGCAATGAAATCCAACCTTCAAAAATTCCTACTCATTTGGGAGGTGGCTCTGTTGGCTGGCACAATGGAGGAATTAGTGTCAGCAGAAGGCAGAGAGGAACAGCATGCTGGTGTTCGTCTTCCACCCTGCTGGAAGCAATGGAGGACGTTATTATCGGCATTTCTGAGGATTTGGAGTAGCTGTCTGAGGCCTCCAAAGAAGAATACAAAGAACATTTTATAGAGGAAGATGGGGAACCAGGCGGTTACATCCCTGTAGGACATAGCGTCAGCAGAGAACCAGCTCGAGAAAAGCTGGATGAATGGAGAACTGTTCTTTTCAGCTATTGGCAGAAGATGAGGAGAGATATGTGAGGTGAAAATTACCTGCTAAGCAGGTGTTGCCAGACCAAAACGTTGAGGAGCATTCCGTGGAGACAGTGTGTGTGGAAGAAAATCCAGAGGAGCACTCAGCAGCACAGGAGCAGGAGGTTAGTTGGATGGAAGTGGTGGGAGCCACAACATGCATGACTTCAGCTCAGGAGATGATTCAGAAGGCATTCGGGACACGAGTGGAGCTGAAAGAGGAGCAACCATGATTACCTGGTGAGCATTATAAAATGCTGGATGGTGGCAGGATGAGATGGAAGCGGCTTCAGCTACCGATACAGGATTTTGGATTCAGGAGAAGTGTCTGCGAATGGAACACAGCCTCATGAGGAGAGACCTGTCGGCCTTCTCCATGCACTCAGTGGGAAGACGGGTTCATTTGAATGTGTGGCCTACATGGAGGTCCAGGCACATGTTGTAGGATTATCTTGATCTACTTCGCGGGTGACAGGTAAATTCTACAGGAGGTAACCTATCTGGGCATCGGTAAGATATTGAGTCCCCAGTGTTTGGTCCTGGGGACTTAAGTGCTTGGCCAGTGACAAATTATCCAGGCTAGGCTACAGTCTCCTCTAGACTATGTCATCTCTGGGCCTGTCGCAAGAAGTTTCTTCTGCAACCCACCAGGATGGCCACATGTTGGACCTGGTCTTTTACTGGGGCTTGAGGTTAGCAACCTCAAGATTGATCAAGTCATTTGGTCTGATCACTGCATAGTGGTTTCTCGCTCAGTGATCCCCTGAGAGCCCTCCCCTGCAGAGATGGTCAGCTACTGCCTTTGAGGGCTTGACCTTGGAGGTTTTCTGGTGGTGGCTGATCTATCTAGAGTGGACAATGCGTATGTGGGGGTTCGGGCATGGCGGTTGCAACCTATAACAGGCGTGATGATGGCAGCGCTTGACTCCCTCACACCAGCCCATGTATGACCCTGATCTTTTCACTTGAGGTCCCCTGGTTTGATGGGGGCTTAAGGTGATGAAGATTGTGGGTCAGAGGTTGGAGCACTGCTGGCGGAGGTCTGACCTGGAGACAGATAGACTGGCCCTGTGCTCACATTATAGTGAGTATCAGGGTACAATCACTCATAAAAGGCAGAGTTCCTGTCCAGAGAGATTGCTGCTGGGAAGAATAGACCAACTGTGCTTTTCAGACTGTGGACAGGCTCCTACACCCAGCCTGTCTCCAGCCAAAAATCTTTTCTGGCACTCATGCGGCAGAGTTTGCTCAACTCTTCTCGGACATGGTGTCCGCCATCCGGCAGGGCATTCCACCAGTGAGCCCTACAGCAGCCTACAGTGATTGTCTGGATTGCCCGAGAGTGCTCCATCTAGTTGGGGGAGTTTAAACCAGTGGAGGTGTCAAAGATCATTGGGGTTGCTTCCAGGTTAAAACACACATATTGTGAATTGGACCCAGTGACAACGCATTTCTTGATGAGATGTGTCGACACTGTTGGCCGGTGTTAGCCTTGATTGCCAGTGGTCTCTGCTGCAGGCGATTTTCCAGATGCCTTGAAGGAGGCGCTGGTTCATCCCCTCCTGAAAAAAAACATCGTTAGACCCTCATGTCACAGTGAATTACAGTCCGATCTCCAACCTCCCATTTTTGGGAAAAGTTGTTGAGAAGGTTGCGGCACAGCAACTTGAGGTACCTCATGGCCTTGATCTCTAGGCCATTCCAATCTGGTTTCCATGCAAGGACATAGTATAGAAATTGCATTATTTCAGGTGCATAATGATCTTCTCAGGGCTAGAGATCAGGGGAGGGACAATTCTCATCCTTCTCGATCTCTCTTCAGCCTTTGACATGATAAAAACAGAAATATAGAAACATAGAATTTGATGGCAGATAAGGACTGCTTGGACCACCTAGTCTTCCATTTCCCTACCTTATGGATAAGCTGCAGATCCTAATTAATCAACAGCCTACTTCCACCTACCCTTCACTAGAATTGCCTTATGTCTGTCCCATGCATTCTTTAATTCCCCACTGTTTTGACTCTACAACCTCCTCAGGAAGGCCATTCCATGCATCTACAACCCTCTCTGTGAAGAAATACCCTCACATTACTTCTGAGCTGTCCCCTCTATCTTCAAATTGTACCCCTTGTTCTTGCACATCTCTTTTTCTGAAAGATGCTACCCTCTTGGACTTTGTTGATTCCCTTGAGGTATTTGAAGTTTCTGTCATGTACCCCTCTCCCTCCTTTCCTCAAGGCTATACATCTCAAGCTCCTTTAGTCTTTCTTCATATGTCTTCTGGTGCAGACCCTGCACCATTTTGAGTTGCCCTTCTCTGGGCAGCCTCCACCCTATCTATGTCTTTGTGGAGATGGGTCTCCAGAACTGTACACAGTACTCCAGATGTGGTCTTAATAACTGTCTGTACAAAGGGCCAGTAACTTCCTGTTTTCTACTGGTGATGCCTCTCCTATGCATCCCAGTATCCCCCAACCCTCCTTATTGCCTTCTCACATTGCTGGCCCACCTTTAGGTCATCTGATGTGACTACCCCAGGTCTCTTTCCATTTTGTTGTTGTGAGTATCACCCCCATTGTGTACTCTTCTCCCGAGTTTTTGTTTCCCAGGTGCATTACTTTGTACTTCTTTGCATTGAATCTAAGCTGCCATACATTAGACCATTGTGTGTTGCTTGACCGCCTGAGGAATTTTGTGGGCTCACGACTGGTCATCTGCTGGTTTGAGTCCTAATTCACAAACTGGATGCAATGAGTAGTGATGGGAATTTCTTCTCCTCCTCTAACTTTCTGTCATGTGGAGTACCTCAGGTGTTGGTCTTTCTCACCATTGTTGTTTGCCATGTAGTTGCTGCCCTGGATGAGTTCATTAGGAAATATGGTCTGGGTTTTCACTGCTATACCAATGAATGCCCAGCTGTATTTTTCCTTTGCCCTTGGAACTTCTAGTGCTTTGGAAGTACTAAATAACTGCCTTGTGGAGATCAATGATTGGATGGCCTCCAGCTGGTTGCGACTGAACCCTGACAAGATGGAGGTACTGGTGGTGGAGTCAAACAGAAGGCAGAACAGGAGGGCCTCTGGTTCCAAACGGTTTGTTTCTGGGATCTGTGCCATTGAAGGCCTCCTCTAGGGTGTGAAATCTTGGTGTGACCTTCAACAGTAGATTGTCATTTGATTCTCAGGTGTCATCCGTTGTCTGAACCAGCTTTTATCATCTTAGGAATATCGCGGAGTTAAGCCCCTAGTTCCGTCTATGGACTTCCCCACCTTGGTACATGCCTTCATGGCATCCAGACTTGATTACTGTAATGCGCTCCACCTTGGGGTCTCAGGGGTAATCTTCGCTGGCTACAACTAGTGCAGAACATGGCTGCTAGGCTGCTCACTGGGTAGTCTAAATTCTGTCACATCACCCCAGTTCTGCATCAGCTGCACTGGCTGCCAGTGAGGTGGATGATCTTCTTTAAGGTGGGCTTGCTCACCTTTAAGGTCCTATGGGCTGGGTCCTGGCTATCTCTTGGACCTTCTTACACCTGCTGTCTCAGTCCGCTCCTCCAGTCCTCCTCTAGGGGCCTCCTAGCGATTCCTAGGACGAGGCTTAAAACTGCCAGTGACAGAGCATTTAGTGTCACTGGCCCCATCCTGTGGAATTCACTTCCTCCATTGATTCAGGAGGCCCCTTGGTTGAGGTTTTAAGGCCTGTCTCAAGGCCTTCTTGTTTAATAAGGCCTTCCGGGCCTTATATACTAGTCCTCCCTGGGAGCCCCTGATTCTTTCCTCTGAGTACCTGTTTTAAAATATCTGTTTACAGATTATATTTATTTATGCTGGTATTATTACTGCTTTTATTTAATATTAATTTTAATTGTTGTATTGACAGCATGTTTTATTGTACAGCTCCCAGAGTCTCTGGATTGGGCACCTGAAAATAAATTTTGCCTTGCTGCCGACAGGAATACCAGGTACTGGGAAGTGAGGGAGGTGGTACAGGAGGAGCAGAACTGCTTATGAAAATGTTAACAGTGCAGGGGCAAGTGAATCTGCAAAACATTTTGAGAGGATATGGCTGACCAAACCCAGGGGATTTCAAAAAGGTGGATCTGGCAAAAGAATCACTGCCAGACATCAGGGCTGTGAGGAAGCACAGGAAAAGGCAGATTCTGAGTGGGAAGGGCTTTCAGCCCTGGTTGCTGAGGCTAATGGAACAGAGGCAGCTGCACAATTTGGAGCTGCAAGAGAGAGGGAGATTCATGTAATGTTGAGCCTATGTTCCTCAGAAACATAAATAGGAGATAGAGCAGTGGAGCGGAGGCAAAAGCACTTTAAAGCCCCCATTTAGGAGCAGGCCACGATTTGCTGAATTAGTTAATGCTGCTGAACCTGCACCCAAAGAAACGTGATAAGGCTGTGTTACAGAGGGGTCTGGCACAAATCCAGAGACAGGACAGTCTTGAGGATTCAATGTGATTTATGGCATCAGAAGTTTATACATTGATCCATGTCTATATGGAGGAGAATTTTGACATTAGCTTTAGGTCCCCCATGCGTTGGATAGATTTTGGATGAGATATAATCAGTTGAAATTTTCACCCTTGTGGATGCCCTTCATTTGTATTCTCTTGTCAAAGCCTTCTGTTAAGTATGTAACTGTGATGTTCCACAATGAGGGGTGCATGTCATCAACATCATTCATTGGCTTCAACAACAGTGCAAAATTTTGCATGCACCAGAGGCAGTAGTAGATGACAGGGGCCTAGAAATTCAAGGTCAAATTACACCAGAAAATTGAGGTACTGTTCACCTGCCAAACAGTTTTATTCTGGGAAGGGAGAGGTTTCTCTACTACTCAGGTCAGCTTAAAGCCTACCACAAGTGTGGGGACAGAAGCATCTGGCTAGTGTGTGTGATAAACTGCGTAGTGGCATCTGTAATGAGATTGGGCACATAAGTTCACAATGTGCTAATCATGCTATGTAATGAGTATGGGCATGCTTTTCAGACTTGCCGTGGGCAGTGCATAACAGGGTGTGGAAGGTGGACCAAGAAGAATTAATCAGGAAAGCACAGCAGAAGGTGAATGACCCATCTCCCCAAATATCCCTCCCCGAACCCCCACCCCTGCTCCACCTCCACCCCAGTAACCCTCCCATCCTCAGATGGTCAGCAGGTGGTAGCTTGTGTGGAATCAGTATCAGTACATCAGGAAGCAGTGGATCAGCCCCCAGCACAGCCTCCAGAAAATGAAATGGAGACTGGCATCCCAGAGGAGGATGTGACTGCAAACCAGGAATCTTGTCAAAGTGAGCAATCACAAATTTATGGCAAAGTACAAAACCAGAAACATCCTACTTCCCTGGATTGGAAAATCCCTCTACCTAGGAGGCTGAGTTTTAAGTAACAGATGGTTATACCACTCGATGTGGAAATGGTAAACTCATTTGAGGCACTAGAGTCATCTAGTGGAGGGTCTTTGGATCAGAGGGACTTGAACTTAGACTTAGATGAGCCTTCATCACAACCTATTCCTTAGTAAAGAAAACTGAGGAGGAAAATGAAAAAAGGAAAAAAAAGAAAAAGGGAAAATGAACAGTACCAATTTAGTCTTCTAAATGTCTCCTTTTCTGTTTTGACACTAAATATTCATAGCTTGGTTAATGAAAGCAAGAGAAGGGCTGGTTTATTTTGTTTGCATGATTTAAATATTGAAGTCTTCTTTTACAGGCAGCTTGGTTTTCTTCCTTAGCCTTAGTTGCAGCAGCTTGTCAGGCTTGGGTTTGGGGCCATTTTATTGGTCTTTCGGGGCTGATAGCGCTGATGGGGTGGGTATTTTGTTTTCTGGTTCTAGTTTTCAGTTTCAAAAATTATTGATCTTGTGCCAGGATGAGTATTGATCCTGGATAGGATTTGGAAGGAAAACCTAGTAGATTTATTACAGTATATGGGGCACAATCTAAAGTAGTTAGCGTACAGAACTTAGAGGAATTGCAACCATATCTTGCAACAGCAAAAATGTGTATTTAGCAGAGATTTTAATTGCTCCTTGGGTATGAAAAACATAAGACTCAGGGAAAAAGGTGTATCTGCGATTCCACAGCTTTGAAAAACTGTATTGCGATCGTGGGGCTGTGTGACTGTAGTACTTATACCAGACCAGAAATAAAATATACATATGTATGGGCATTTTATCATCTAAAATTGATTATATTTTGTTTCTAACAGGAAAAAGGTGAGGAACTCGAGGAGGATATCAATAGAATTTACAGAACACATTGCTGTACAAGCCTTACTTGACCCAGATACAAGTTTTCATCTCCCACATCGGTGGAAAATGAACACTGAAAGTTTAACATCATTGGAAGTAAAATTGGGAACAACAGAGATATTGATTAATAGGGTGACGGTTTTGTCACTGTATCAGAATTTAGGCGTTTGGTGGCATGACACTAAAGGCGATGTTCAGAGTTGGTTGCAAACATTTGGGAAACACACGGCCAATATGAAAGGCTTATGGTATATGGCTTTACAGACACAATTGTATAAATTGCTGTCCACTACTTGTAAACAGCAGATAAATTTAGGAGATCAAATCAGACAGGTTAAACAAGACATGTTGGAGGTACAGTATAACAAGCGCCTACCCTTCAGACCAAACTGAGTTTGGTACAAAGAAAACACCCTATAGTGATCCTTGTGTGGCATGTAAAGAAAGACTAGATATGGCACAGTTCTCAGCTCTTATAGATGATAAGGAAATTAGACAGGAAGGATTTGCTGGAATTATCTCTATAGTGGGAACCCATTTGGAACAATTCACACAAAGTGAAAGGCTGGACCCTGCTAAACAGGAGGCTTATTTGGCAGACATCCAAGTTCCACTGATTAGTAAAGACATATGGTAATGAAATGTTAGCAGAAATACAAGATGAGGAGATATTGAATGTTATAAATTTATTGAAAGAGCCATCTTCCTGGAGAGGGTGGGATTCCTAACAAGTGGTATAAATTGTTTCTGATATATTGGCTGTTATATTAGGAAAAGTTTTTGCTTTTGTTATCCTTAGAAACACTTCTGGTAGAGTTCATTCAGGAGTTAGTGATGTATTTATTTAAAGCAGGAATAGAGAACATACAGTATGGAAAATTGGAGACTGATCAGCCTTTTAAATGATGATTTTAATATTTTGACCTTTATACTACAGATACATTAAAAAGGGTTGGCAAAGAGGTTACACACCCTGTCCAGACCTGTGCCTTACCAGGTAGGCATATTCAAGACAATCTGTGCTTAATCAGAGATGTATATGGGTATTGTGAGTACAATAAGATATCTGGGTATTTACTATCATTGGATCAATATAAGGCTTTTGACAGGGTTAATCATCAGTTCCTGTTCTAAGTTTTGCAAGCATATGGAGTTCCTTCAAGATTTGTATAGTGGCTGAGATTGTTTTATGACAATGCCGTGGCTGTGTCACTTTTGGCAGAAACACAGGAGAGGAATACATCATACGTAGAGGTAAGGCAGGGATGTCCCTTGAGCCCATTGTTATACTTGTTTTCATTGGACCCCTTAATACGGAAGGTCTTGGAAAATCAAGATATACAGGTATGTCTTGTACATCAGGAAGAAAGTAAAACTTCTTGCATATTCCGATAATGTGTGTGCCTTTGTGAAAGAGGATAAAAAGTACAGATTTTATTACAGGAGATTCAGGAATTTGGTTTAATGTCTGGTTCATGATTAAATATGCAGAAGAGTAGGGCTCTAATCCTAGGAGGAGGGAACACTCTAGGCGAGGTGGATAGGATATCTATATCTACATCACCTATTAAGATACCAGGGTATATTACTGGCCTGGAGATATGGCTTGACATAACTGGAGCAATCCATTCAACAAGGAGAAAGAAAAGAACCAATGGAAGGGATGGGAAATGTCAAAATGAAGTGGGGTCCATGTGATAAAACAATTTTTATTGCTTGTTTTCTTGTATGTTAGTGCTGTTTTCCACTGCCCTTGGCTTTAGAATAGGAAATTCAGGGCTTTCTTTCCAGTTATTATGTGGAAGTCTGTAGCAATTAAAGAGAAATAACATACCTTCCAATAAGGAAAGGGGGTAGAATGCTAACCAGTGTTTTATTTTCATTGTTTGTTTTGGTCAGTAACTATTAAACCAATGATTTTAGGAGAACTTCACTTGTGAAGAGGTGGTTATTACAAACTTTTGAGGGTGTTCTTGAACTTGGGTAAACCAGCCTATAAAGTTGTCAGGAGGGATACAGTTGGCCCAGTATTTAAAGATTACTTTCCAAAAATGTTAAAATGAAGTGACTAAACAAATGATTTTACAAAAGACAAAGGCCACAACATTATTTATAAATTTTGAAAGTTCTGGGTCCAGTAGAGCCTACGTTTAAACATTGCCAAGAAGTTAAACAAAATAATGTATACCACCAGTTGACAAATTCTAGAATCCAAACATAAATGTGGGATGTCACAAACCCACTCAGCAGGTCAGGCCCTCTACTCCCAAAGTGCCAACCTCTGAGCGCAGTCTTGTGAACAGTTTAACAGAACAAGGTAACCCTCTTGTCTGTTTTGTGAGTTCAGATCAACCTTTGGTCTCAAGTCTTGGAGGGATTTAAACTGTGAACCTCTTGTTAGCGTACCCAATGCACAGGCTCAGTTATTTCTGTCTTTGGGGGCCAGATATCCTTGCCTAGGCACCTAACCAGGTATACAGAGATGAACCCTTAAAACTTTAATAAAGACCTCAGATTTAAAGCGCTTCTCTTTCCAGTTTGGTACCACCACTCAAGCTTATGCCTGCTGTCTGCCATAACCACATATACTTTTCTTACAAATAAAAGAAATTCAAAGACAGACCACATATGCTCTAAAAGAGTTTACTACAATAGATAAAAATATGTAAAACAACAATACAGAACTCTTATATCACAAGACATACAAATCTTAAAAACAAAACAGGTTTAAAAGTGCATTTCCTACTTACAGTACTTAGATTTGACTATCTTTCTAAATACTTGTTTACGGTGCTCACCTATCTTTCCTTGTCAGAGTCTAGGTAAAAGTGTAATTAAAACAGAGTATTCCTTACAGCAAACTGTGTTTACCAACCCCTCTTGTGTGAGGTCATCTAGCTCCTTCTCTGTCAGACTATATATAAAAAATATAGATCTTATACAAAAACAGGATGTCTTTTCAAAGTATTACATTCTGCAACTTCATCATAATTCATGTCCTTCAAATGACACTTCTTTGATCTTCATAATAAACTTCCCCTTCCAGGACATGAAAGCAGGTTTATGATTTTCGCACTAGTACATCACAATCTGCTTTTCTTCCTCCAACATCATTAAAATGGTTATTGATCTCCCTTCAGCAGCCAAAGCTATAATTAACTTAGAAAAGTATGTAATAAGCTTCTGGCCTGCCATGTAACACACTGTCTCTAAAAACTGTGTGTGTGTGATACACATGCTGTTTTCAGCAGTTTCTCATGGCTTGCATCTTTCAGCTGAAACCTGTGGGGGTGGGATGAGTGAGGTCACTCCTAGAGCATCAGATTTTAGCAGAGACATTTAGTAATACATTTTATATTAAAAATGATACAGCACTCGAACTGGCTGTTCACGTCACATGGGATACTCAATGGCTATGTGTTCATGGGAGAGTGGCGATGAGGAATCACAAACATAAAGCTTTGGAGGAAAAATGCCTATACCCTGATTGTTTGGATGACATTGAAACACAAGAGCATTTTCTAGCAGAATGTTCTTATTCCAAAGGTCTGTGGAATTATTTAGCTGTCACGTGGAAGATGCCATGGTTGAAGAAGGTGACATAGAATGTTAGAACTGGGGATTTTCACCTGAACTAGCAAGGTATGAAAAAGCACATTGACAGTTGTTTTTTTTTTTTTGCCTGTTTAAAGTTTTATTTATGGCAAAGTAGATGTCAATTTCTTTTTCAGCAAAAGTAAATGATGCATCCCATTTTTGTGCAATATATGAAAATGCATTACAGGAGTTATTTAGATGGGATTTGAAGTTGCATCACAGGGCACACATGATGGTGTGGTGGAGGGTTTTCCTTTATGCACATATATGGATAGTTCATTGTAGATTTCCTCAGGCTAAGATCCTATATTTTGAGTTTATAGAGATTTGGGGCAATGCTGTCCATATGGGGAAGGGAGGATTTTGGTTTTGTGGATGTACAGTTTTGTACTGATGATTTTGTGTGTGTATAAATATGTATATATATATATATATATATATATATATATATATTATATTTATGTTTCAATAAAAACACGCCTACTCTTTGTGAGGGGCACTGTCCCAGAGGTGTGTGCAATGTAGGAGAAGCACATCATGGAGCTGGAGACTGTGTAAGATGGACATTTGGAGGTTACCTATGTAGGTGCTACAGATGTCAAAGACGAGATACAGCAGGAAAACAGAACACTGGAAAAGCTCTCCCATGATACTGAGATGGAGTTCTCTGTGGCTGAACAGTTGCTACAGCACAAATTAGAAGAAAAACAATCACTACTACAAAACCAATTAAGAATGGCTGAAAAAGAATTTCTGGAGGCAAGAAGCAAGTTGGAGGATGAAAAGAAACGGAAGAGGATGGCTGGGGTCTCATCTGATTCTGGAGACAAATCCCTCCTGAAGGTCTTTGTGTTTGTGACAGGAAAAAAGAACCCAGGGAGTGACCCAGAAGATGACACTGCACAACAGTCAGGTCACGCGCTATCAGCAAAGGAAGCACCATGGACCCACAACATGGCTTTGTGTGGAGCAGGTTGGATACAGGATGAATCAGGAAAATGGGTTACAGACCCAAATTACAGTACCAGCTCCTCAGAATAGTTGAATTTAGGTCAGGACATACAAATGGAGACCGATGATGCAGCCAGATATCCAGAGGAGACATGGCTCAAAAACCTACTGAAGGTGATACAGGTAGCATTTCATTTCTCCTCTAGAGACACAAACTGACATTTTTATGATGCAGAACAGGAGGAAGTGAGGCAAGGGACAAATGGCAGTCAGGGGTCAGAGGCTGTGGAGAAGCTCAAAATGAAACCCACGACAATAGTAACAATGCCACTAAGTCTACTTACAGTATGCCAGTTTATTTAGAAAACTGGTGGAGCTGGCAAAATATAGGAATGCCATTCATCTCAGATATCTAGGGATTTTAGAAACACCTCTGGATAGACAATGTGTGGGAAACGATTAATAAAACAGTCTCTTGGTTTTACACTTGCAGACATATATGCTCTGATTCACACTACAGGAGAACATACATTTCATATTAGTTTCATACCCTGAA
Organism: Neoceratodus forsteri; assembly: GCA_016271365.2. NCBI lineage: Eukaryota > Metazoa > Chordata > Ceratodontiformes > Ceratodontidae > Neoceratodus > Neoceratodus forsteri. The sequence continues at coordinate 817,180,041 of CM028135.1, forward strand.
CTGCTGGAATGTTTTTGGGCAAAACATATCCTATTAAAGACAAACCCACTATGGACACCCTTCCAAGTGATACCGTTGACAAAGCAATCTTTCCAGGTTATCACAGTGCTTTTTGAAATGAGGAGGTGAATGTTACTAATATATTGTACTGGCTTTAAAAACACTGCAACATACAGGAACACCAGATCCCATCCTTGATAGCGAGGGCTTTTGGAATGGGGCTGGCGAATAAAGGTGAAACTTTTCATTCTAATAATGACTTTCATCACCTGCCCAATTGTTTCTATATTGGAAGAGACAAAGGGTTTATTTTTTTAATCAGGCCAACCACGGAGGTGCTACAAATGTGGTTCAAGCCAGATACATTAGTGCCTCATGTGATGCAAAACAATGTACCCAATGTGGAGAATTAGGTCACTCAGGTTTTCATTGTGCAAATTCACCTAAATGTAATTTATGTGATGAAAGAGGACACACGTTTACTGACTGCCCATGGGCAACACATAATACAGAAGATGTGGACTGCGGAATATGGATTTTACATCCTAAAAGCTTCAAGGGTGCGGCTGACTTTGCCAGAGGTAGGGCACCCCAGGAGCCTCAACCAAAAGAAGGCATGAACCTTCTGCTCCCACTATGGCCCAAACAAAACAACCTGTCCACACACCACATACTGTACAGAGGCAGAAAAGGCTCCTCCTTCTCCAAAAGCTCCAGAACCATCCAATTCTGTTTCTCGGTTTACCACTAAAAGTGTCATTTTACAGAATGAGCAGAACACTGACACCATGCCCCCACATACTTCAATTCTGGAACAATCAGATTTCCAAGTGGTCTCCAAAAGGAAAGGGATTTTCAAAAGCTTCTGAGGCTACCTCTTTACCTATGGCATTACATTTGACTAATAAATTGGATACTTTAGAGTGGCAACTATGAATGAAGATCTGGACTCAGATAATGCATCCCTGACATAATCTCAAATGGATGCTACTTCTGAATCAGAAATAATTAAGGAACATACAAGTAAAGTTAAAAAGAAAAAAGTATGGTGCTATGGGTTGGTTTAAGAAAAAGCTCCAGGAAAATAGCAAATCAAACTTGACACTCGGAAAGCAGAGCTACACCGTCATGAGCTGAAAGTAGCAAGCTTAAACACAAACAGCATTAGGTCTGAAACAAAGAAAGTTGCTATTGTTGAATTATTTTCTAACTATGAAACAATATTGTTTTACAAGACACTAGGTTGTACTTTTTAAAAGATTTTGATACTGCTTCTGATGCATGGTTGTGGGGACCGTGTTACTGGTCGATGGGGAATCTTTGCTGTGGGGTGGGTATATGTTTTACAGACACATCGATCTCAGTCTCACATATGGTAGATATCCTTCCAGGTAGGGCTTTGTTATTAGATGCTAGGATACAAGGGATAGATTTCAGATTAATAAACATCTATGCACCACAAAGTAAGGTGGCTCATATAGAAGTGTTACAATTAATAAAACCATATTTGTATACTAGTAAAAACATTCTGTTTGGGGGTTAATATTAGCATATTTATGTTTGGTGGAGGTTACAAACAAATAAAATTTACTGCAATGCTAGTTTTTCAATGAGTTAATTGAACAGACAGGGTTATGTGATTTTTTTTTTTGGATTCCAGCAATACTGCCCCACACACCTTTTTCAGGCTAGAAATCCACTAGAATAGACTACTGGTTAATTACTCCATCACTGGTTTTAGGAACCCAAGGGTGGTACTGGTAGCCACTTCAGACCATGGATTACTTAGTTTAACTATTTCAAACTTTTAAGAAACAATGGGTCCAGGTTACTGGAAGTTAAACTTATCACTACTTGAAGAATCCCTAGCGGCAGAAGGTTTTCAAAATGTGCTCAATACTAGAAAGTCAGTTTTCTTCTATATGACTCGAAGCAAGAATGGTGAGAAAACAGCTAAAAAGTTTTCAGAAAATATTTTCAGACCATCGGAAACTTTATGGGAAGTATTAAAGAGATAGGTATTGGGATCTGAGACATCAAGTTACAAACTTTACAGTCTAGGCAGCTTGGAGGAATATATAGACCAAGACAGTTTATCAGATCTCAAGGAAGAAATGGTCAAGATACAATATAATCAAATTAAATCTTTAGAACAAGAACAGAGATTTAGAACACAGGGGAGGTAGGCTTTCATAAATCCTTCAGATAGTTGTACCAATTGGAAGGAAAAGAAAGAACTAAGACAAATTAAGTTACAAAATGGGAGTATACTATACAACAGGAAGGAGATCTTAAGTGAAGTAGAAAGATATGTTTCAAATATATATAGCTGACCCAAACCTGACTGAGGTAATATTGATGAATGGTTAGCAAGTTGTGAACTACACAAAGTTCTGGAACTATTTTTATTTCTTTAACAGTACCCATCATGCTTCAAGAAGTACAAGGTAATTTCAAATTGCATACAGGTAAAGCTCCGGGCAAGATGGGTTGCCAAATGAATTATATACCATAAATGGCCAAATTTAGCTCAAGAAATAGTTTACATGCTAAATGACACTTTGGCACAGCAACATTTACCAGACAGCATGTATAAGGGTATTTTAATTTTACTCCATGAATCAGGAGATAAGGAACAACTAAAAAATTGGAGACCCATTACACTATTAAATTCTAACTTTAAAATCCTCACTAAAATCCTAAACAATAGACCGGCTTTAATATTACAAGATATCATACATCTACACCATTTTCTTCCATTCTGGGTAGGCATATTACGGATGGTCTAATTTTACTCTAGGAAATCATGGAGAAAGGTAATTCAGATGAAATGACAGTTTAATTATCAGCGTGGATCAAGCTAAGGCTTTTGACAGGGTGGCATACAACTATCTGTGGAAATGCATGCTTAAATTTGGTTTCCCAGAACCATTTATCAATGGATTCAGATAAGCTATAATAATGCCCTGGCTGCCCCATATATTGATGGGTGGATAGGTAGCAAGACTAAAGTCATTAGGGAAGTGAGACATGGTTATCCCTTGAGCACCATGTTATACATTCTGTCCCTGGAACCTTTTCTACACAAAATAAACACTACAGAGGATATTAGAGGAGTTCAGTGACAAGTGAAGATGCAGAAATAAAAACTATAGCATACACTTCTGATCTTTGTCTTATTTTGGCAGATCTTCCCTACAGTGGAGTAACTAAAGCAATGCTGTTTAACTTCACAAAGGAAAAGGGATTTGAGATCAATTGGAATAAAAGTAAGTGCGTTACTACTGGGTCAGAAGAAATGGAGTATACAGAAGTGATGGGTATTCCTGTTATTCAAGAGGCTTGTAAAATATTAGGTATTTACTTTGGGCATGGGGATATGGGTTTCCATAATCAGGACCTTCTTCTTAAAGAAGCATAAGGGAAAGTGAGTAGATGAAACAAATAGCGTACTGTATATCCAAAAGAAAAGGTTGTACATGGTTAAAACTTTTGAGTTGGCATGTTCTTACATTTATGTACAGTATTCTCTGTACCAAAACAGCTGGAAGCCAGAGTGTACAGTGTTTTATATACTAATTAATGTCCCTGTCACAGAATGGGGACATGGGTACTGACCAGGTATAACCATGGATACAGAAGTGGGATTTGAGCAAAGGTATACCCAGGCAGAGCTCTCTGACAGGATTATCTGAACATTTTAGAACTTGTTTTGGGAAATTAAAACTTTGGGAATTTCAAAAACAGCAATAAAGACATTATCCAGAAAAGAAATGTATACTCAGCTTTTATTACATTATTTTTTGAGACTCCATCCTTGGGAGACTGAAACAATACAGAAATAAAACAAATTTCAATGATGCTGGTTCAGAATAGAACTCCGGCATGTATGTGAGATGCCTTGTAGCTCTGTGTACATAAGAGACTTAATGTAAAAGCAAATCTCAAGCATGAAGAGGTTAGAGAAAGGGTAGCACGTAATAACGGTGATGGCAAAATGACGACTCAATAACGGCAAAGTTAAAACAGTGAAAACAATAATGGTGAGCTATAAATTAACAGCGACTGGGTATAAACAGTGAATCTGAGGTGTTAACTGACTTCAGTGTCAAGGAGCATCTCAGAGTAGGAATAATAGAGATAGCAAGGGTTTAGGGGCACAGACGTCCATGGGGGTGTGGGACAGAGCCCCCCACTTACAGAAAAGGTCCCTGGTGTGCACTATATATGCCATATATGTTGATTGCCATTTCTTATGGTCACTGTAATCATAATAGCCATTATAAATTCGCTGTTTTGCTGCTCACCATTAGTTTTCGCCGTTATCACATGGAACCAGGGAAAGGATGTGCCCCAGATCAGATTTTTGTACTGACAGAACAGAGACCATGGAACATCTGTAGTTTGAATGTCCATATATTTCTCATTTTGGTCAGTAGAATTTATTAATTGGAACAACTCCCTGTTTGCACTATTGAATATGGAGATATTGTTACTGGAGTGCTACCTATCACATGAAGAACTGTAATCCGGCACAGTGCATTTAATATTACTATGTTTCCAATATCACATATGGCAATCCAGATGTTAATGGTCACTGTAGAAGCATTATGTCACCCCAGAATAGCTTTTGTGGAATATTCATGAGACTATTGTATCTTTGTGGGATCAGGAGAGATTAAAGTACCTGAGGTAATTACAAAAATGGTGGCACAATGTGACACAGTTGGATACAGGGTAATATTTAGCCTGCAGTGGAGTATGAGTTGCCTTTTCTGTGCAAAAACTGAAACATGTTGAACTTATGTTTTACAGTAGAGGTCAGTATGTCTTAATACTAATTTTTCTTTATGTTTTGTATTTTGTTTTCTTTTTCTTGTTAATAATTACCAAATATGTTCTTTATGATTTTAGATAATGTGAGGTTTCAGTTGGAGAAGGAGGAGTATAGCTGTGTTTCACATTAGCACTATCTAATTGGTATGTTATTTTGAATCATCAAATTGGGGATTTGTTTGACACGTATTTGACTTTCTTTTATTTCTGCTTTGTATATTGACTGGCTGTGAATTTAACATGCTTATATATAACGGATTTGAAGATATAATATAAAATTCCTCTACTTTGGGTAGGATGGAGGTATGCCTATAATGCCTAACTTGATTTTTAGAATAACTAGTTTAAGAGTGAAATCTGACTAATAAATGTATGCATTATTATTTTGGTTTCCAGTTTAAGGAAAAATTCTTTGACTAGTGAATAAAAGAGGAGGGTTGGGTGGTATGTTGTACTACTCACTTAATTTACTTTAATTCGATTGAAATATTAGGATATGAATCCACTGTACTAACAATGTGTTGATTTTGGTATAAGAGTGGATATGTGGAAAGGGTATGAGTTAATACCAATTAGATTATTATTTATTCTGTGATTTGTGGATTGTTTTTGAACTGTGAAGTAACATGTTTGTATAATTATTTATGTTTGAAGTCTTAAAAATTCCCCTACTCATGGAAGGAGGCACTGTTGGCCACATCTGTGATGGAGGAGTTGGTGGATGCAGAGCCTGGAGAGCTGCAGTCTGGGGCCCTGTACTCCAACCCAGCCTTTTCGGAAAGGAGGATAAGAAAATGTTCCACGTATGGATGTGGTCTCAGAATAGGATATGGACATGGTCTTTGAGACGGCAGCGAGGTCGAGTGAGGAGGATATGGATGATCGATGAGATTGCCAGTGGAGATGTGGTAGCTGCTTCATCACAGTTGGAGTGGGAGATTGTGGAGCAGCACAGAGTGCTGCTGGAAGTGCTAGCAACTGATGAGGAACAGTGCGACAAGGAAAGCTGTACTGAAAAGAAAATTGTCACATATGTCCCTAGACAAGAGAAAAAAGTTATGCAAGAGGCACCAGGTAAAGAGAGAATTTCCTAACAGTAGCCTACCTGAAGCACAGAGCACTGGATGGCAGTGCAGGGCATGCTTCAGAGATTGGAGCAGCACAGCAGATACCTGCAGCACTGCAAACACCCTGTGGACAGCAAAGAGCAACTAAAACCTTCCTTTGGAGTCAAGGAGGCTTAGGAAGAAACTGACAGAACATCAGGCAATTGGTCACCCAATACAGCCCTTAGAGGTGCTGATGGATGCAGCAGCATGATGGAAAATGGGTGCGGGACCCGAGTGGGACCTGTCACAACTCTCACTTCAGGGCATACGCTGTACTCAATGGAGCTGCATCACAATGGGAACAATTCGACACAGGTACAGTCCTTTCTATTTATGAGGCTACAAATGTCTGTTACCAAATTAGACAAAAAGATGAGTGTGGAATTTGGGGAAGGGAGGATCTCTGAGACCCCATAGGCCCAGAGGCTGCAAAGAATATCCATAAAACAGCAACAGATAATTGTACAGAACAGATCTTAGGCACACGAAAATCACATGTAAGCATGGGCAGTTTGCAGAAAATAAACTCCAGAGCTGGAAGGCAATGTTACTTTGTTACAGGAAACAAGACAAGAAAAGGAAGGACAGGAGGACACTAATCACCAGACTGTTAATAATGAAAAGGGTTCTTCGGACACTACAAAACAAGATATAATTTGAATAGCAGCCCTCATATTTGTATGGTTTTATTCTGTACAGCACCCAGAGTCTCTGGAATAGAGATGCAGTGAAATTAAATTCCATTTTAGTTATCATCACACTCTGAAGTGACAATTGGAAAGTGCTCACTTCGCTTTGTTATTATGACTTTGTATTGTTATTCTGCCTTACGCATAGTAAGGCGGACTGGACAACAGTATAAGCACTTTTGGCAGCCTCCCACACACATCACATGGCTTACAGTGCTGTAAGTCACATGCTTTAGCCAGGTAGGAAGGAAGTGAGTCATACAAGCAGATACTTTCACTTTCTCCTTTGCAGAGGTAGAAAGAGAAACATTTTGTGTAGGAGAGGAGAATTCATGTTGACAAGTTTCTTTCTTGAGCAAATTCCAAAACCCAAAACTTTTTAAATGCTAATTCTTTAAGGGTTTTTGTACTGTTTTGTCAGTTCTTTGTGGTGACTGATTTCTTTGTTTTATAAGTTTTTTTTGTGTGTGTGTGTGTGTGTGTGTGTGTGTGTGTGTGTGTGTATGCCTGTGCTGTGTGAGTGTGTGTGAAGTTGCTCATCACCTCAGAGAGGGAAGGAGTGTTTTTGTGCACTGGACCAGGGACAGTATGTGGCCCATGGCGGAGGAAGTGTGCATGCATGGGGGTCATAGCCAGGTGGCGTTGGACTGCTCAGACTTTTTTGTCCTGTCTCTCCCTCTCCGGAGGCAGCAGCACCACCAGTGCCACCACCACCACTAGCAGCTGCAGGACTCCAGCAGCACCACCTCTACAGTAGCTGGTGGAGCCCCAGGTGTGTGACCATGCTTCTGGCACTGCATCTGCCCCTCCTGTGCCTGGCCCCCCTCCCACAGCTCTCCAGTTTGGCAGTTTTCAACTGTGTCAGGGGACAGCAGCCTTGTGTTGTATCTGCTTTGTGGTGTGCAGGTGCACAATGGCCTCAGGGGACAAATCTGGGACTGGGGCCAGTGCACACATATGCTGAACCACCACAAGGTGGAGTGACAGGCTGCCACTGAACAGGGCCAGGCCTCCACCTGCTAGCCTTTCTGTGGCAGTGGCAGAGGATGCTGCTGTTGTGTGTTGCCACAGCAGGAGGAGGAGGGCACAGCAGCAGCTGCTCCACCACCACCCCACCACTGCCACCAGCACCACCCTCACCACCCCCACTACCTGGTTCCCCTGCACCAGTGGACCCCACAATGCCTGCAACTCAGGCAGACATAGCACTTTGTGGGCTGCAGTGGAGGAAAATAACAGGTGGGTGTCGTCCAGCAGCAGGTGAAGCAGATCAAGCAACACCAGTTACAGATTGTTTGATGCTCCATCTGCTGCTGGAACATCAGGGGATCCCTCATTGGCTTTTTTTTCAGCACACCCCTCCCACTGCTGTAGTGTTTTGTCATTTGTTTAATAGCAGACAGAGGAGAGGCCACAGTATTAGTTTAAAGGAAGCAGTCAGCAACAGGAGATCCCACCCTGCAAGGCTTACCCTTAGGTCAGCCTTTTAAGTAAGTTGTGGCATTTTCGTGCCGGTTGTGGCATTTTCTCGTGCACGCAACATACTTTTATTTAGTAAAGAAAATTTAACCCAACCGGAAGTATAGTGGACACTATAGGGGCTACATTATGTGTAAAGGTGCAATGGCGATGCACCTTTCCTTTACATAATGTAGCCCCTATATCCCTCATACTTCCAGGTTGCTGACTTTCTTTATTAAAATAAAGTATATTGGCATGAGAAAACATCGAACATACTTAAAAGGCTTAACTGGTAGGCCTTTGCAGGAAGCAGAAGCTCCTGTTGCTGACTGCTTCTCTTTAAATATATACATACACATAAAGACATACATGCTCTTTATTGCCCTATTATTATAATCCAGTGCCTTAGTAATGTTTACTTTCTGTTGTGGAGTGGTTGTGGAAAAGCTGATGTGAGCAGTGCAAGTATGACGTGCTAAATTGCATATGTGCAGTCAGTGTTGTTTCCTGTGTGTGTGAGAGATGTCAGATATTGTCCAGCATCTTGCAAACATATATATGCTGACTTGTTGCAGTGTTTATGGTATAAAGAATAGAGATAAAATAATGGATATTTTATTGTCACCATCATCATCATCAGTGGACTAAGTGATATGATATATTTCCAGAGGTGTCTGGCCAGAGTGCACCTTAGTCAATATTCAGCACATGACTTTTAGGAGAGCACGTGTTTTTGTGCTATGATCTCCAAAAAGTCATGTGTGCACTGTGAGTGACTGAGGTGCACAGTGACCTGATACCTCTGAAAAAATATAATATCACTTACTCCGCCGGTGCTGATGGTACAAATAAAATATAAGTCATATATTCTTTCTTATCTTTATTCTTTACATACTGCAACACGCTACACCATATATATGTTTTCACAAAGCTGGAGAATGTCTGCAAACACAGGAAAGAACACTGACAGCACACATGCAGTTTAGCACAACGTACTTGCACTGCTCAGTCCTGTTTTTGCAAAACACTTCGCGAGTCCGACACAAAAGTAAACATTACTGAGGCTCCAAAAATATTTCTTTTGAAATAGACATTAAAGCATCATTACAACAATCTGGTGAAAATTTTGACCTTTACTTTTTATGCTATTTTACATAGCCACTTTACTTACCTCCTGACTTGTGTGATACCATTCTTTCCAGTATTTGAGTCTGCTTTAGTACTTTCTTCATGTCTGAAATAATAAAAGGAGCACTCCTTCTAATATAGGTGTGGACCAGGTCTTCATCAGTATTTTCTGCTGCTTTTCTCCATCAGTTGTTTATATGTTACTTCTGTTGTAAAATTAACAATTATGCAGCAGACAGTGTTTTATGACCTCACAGAACAATATTTGTTCAAAAACAACTGTAAACAGTGATGAAAACCTGGTCAGAGCCACATTAAAAGGCGTGCTCCTTTTTTTCCAGACATTAGAAAAAGCAGTAAAGCAGACACAAACTGTGAGAAGAAGGGTATCATACAAGTCAGGAGGTAACTAGTGGTGGGCAATCTAAAATAGCATAAAAAGTATAGGTCAACATTTTCACCACATTGTTGCACTGCTGCTTTAATTTTATAATTAAAGTATGACATTATGTGCACAATCACAACACACAAAATGCAACTGCCTTGTGTCCCAAGTAGTGACGAAGTGAAATGGGGAGCGTTACACCACATGCAAAGTCCCCAGAATGCATTGCACAGTCACTCATAAGTGCAGTGGTCACACAGGGTCCCCAGAATTTTCTGCATCCCCAAATGTAACTGTCTTGTGTCCAGAAAATTCTCAAGTGCTGACGAAGTGAAATGAGAGCATTACACCATGCAACGTCCCCAGAATTTATTGCATGAGTCACTCATGCGGCGCAGTAGTCACAGAGTCCCCAGAATTTGTCTGCAACCCAAAATGCATCTATCTTGGGTCCAGAAAATTTCAAGTGTTGACAATGTAAGCAGAGTGTAACACCACATGCAAAGTCTCCCAGAATGTATTGAGCAGTCACTTATGCACGCAGTGGTCACATAGAGTTCCCAGAATTTTCTGCATCCCCAAATGCAACTGTCCTTTGTCCAGAAAATTCCCAAGTGCAGCAAAGTGAAATGGGAGCATTACACCACATGCAAAGTCCTCAGAATTTATTGTGCAGTCACTCACCCACACAGAGGTCACACAGAGTTCCCAGAATTTTCTGCATCCCCAAAATGCATCTGTCTTGTGTCCAGAAAATTTCAAGTGCTGACTAAGTGAAATGGAAGTGCTACACCACATGCAAAGTCTCCAGAATGTATTGTGCAGTCATTCATGTGCAGTGGTCATACAGAGTCCCCAGAATTTTTCTGCATCTCCAAAAGGCAACTGTCTAGTGTCCAGAAAATGTACATACTCTGTGATGATGATGTCATGATGCACAATGTCTTGCCAAACAGTGTGAAGGAGGGATAACATGAATCCATTCAGTGTTCCATCAGAAATGATGACCGAGAGAACTGTTGCTGGTCCAAAGTATGCTGCTATTCCTGTGAATGCAATGTGATCACCTCATCCGGATGGAAGGTGCCCGTGTGTGTACACTAATAGTAGCCTTGGTGAGTTGATATGTATGTAAATATATATATATATATATGTGTGTGTATTTTCTAGGTGGAGGTTGACATATATATACATGTACTCATTGTATTGTTTTGTATCACAAGTCACATACTGTTGGTGTGCACATTCCAGTGCTTGATGAGAAATGTTGAGTTGAAATTGAAATGGAATACTCTCAAGCCAATGAAGGTGAGTATGTTTTTTTTTTTTGAGGGGAGCATATTTGCAAGCAGGTCTCATTAATGGTTTATTATTTGTTACTTCTTCACAGATTTCATCTGCATCCTTCTCCAGTCCAGTAATGATGGTCATGGATGGTCATCAATTGAAACGACTTCTGCTTGTTGCATGTCTGCCCCAGCCGGGGTGGGGAGCATGATGTTGAAGAAGTACTTTGGATAAGGCAACTATGACACAACAAAGCATCTGGAAGTTTCCCAAAAAAGAAATGAAGGACTTATTATAACTTGATTGCAGCAGTAAGACATTATGTTTAAGCCGTGGCTGTTCCATGGGTATCTGGATTAACACAGATTGCAAGCTGTTCTACTGCAATTATCAGATCACAATTTAATTTAGTACCAGGCTGTGTAACAAATACACTGTGTTAGTGTCCCTGCGTCTCAACTCAAGTTACATTTAAAACCACATCTTGTCAAGTAACACAACCTGGGTCCAACTTTTTCAACACTGTCATGGCTGCACAGCTGCAAATTTGGAATACAGTGCATGATATGTTGTAGAAATATTTTTGTGACGTACATGTCACCTTGTTTATGAATCATCAGTCAGATTTGTTGCACTCTTATGAAAAAAAAGGAACAGATGAAATAAAATTGATATACTTACCAGTATGGATTGGAAAAGGATATCTTATAGGTTCCTATAGACACTGCTGCTGCTGTACCATTGATACAGACCTTCAGCGAAGGAGAGTCATTTGTTGTTAACCTGTAAAACACAAAATAAGTTGACTGTATGTGTTTGACCATTGCAGCTCAGAAAAGCAACACAAAACAAAACACACAGCTAAAGGAAGTTGAATAGTATGAAAAACATTAGTACATACTCACTTTATAGTTTTAATAGTAAGAAGCCTTGTGCCTGTGGCTGATGGATGTGGTCTCCTGTTTGACTCCCTCTGCCTTGGCATGGTCAATTTAATGGAAAAACATTGTCACAATGGCACTGGTGATGCGTGGTGGTGGTCATAGCTGTGGCACATGATGACATTCCCTCTCACATCTTCCTGCATCTGGTGGTGGTGGCAGTGGTGAACAGTGGTCTTATGGTGGTGTTAATCCAGGGACACACACTGTCACATTCCCTATGGTGGCAGTGGAGAACAAGGTCTTATGGTGGTGGTCATCCGGGGGCACATGGTCACATTCTCTATGGTGGCAATGGAGACAGTGGTCTTATGGTGGTGGTAGTTCAGGGGACACATGGTCACATTCCCTATGGTGGCAGTGGAGAACAGTGGTCTTATGATGGTGGTAGTCTGGGGGCCAGGATATGCCATGCTCTGTGTTATAAATGTGATGACGTGACATGTGGAATTTGAGTCACTGTGAGTGGGACAGTGATTTAACTTTATGAAAAAGAGAACATGCATCATACAGAGACATGTGACAGCTTTTAACCACTTAAGTTAAAACTGCCAACATTGACCTCATCATTATTCATCACCATCCTCAGAAAGAAAGCTGCTTCGCAGTCTTCTATGTCTGAATTCTGACCATGGGGAAATTCTTTCTCCATTGTGTTATCAACTCACATCAGTGGTAGGCACTTCATGCTGTCACTGCCACCAGTATGGTCCCTTTCTTCAACATCAGCAAAACCATGGGTATGCCAGAGTACGAATACTGAGGTTGCAGTCCGAGCTGGTATGTGCCTCTAATTCATTTTATGAATGTCAGCAAACTGACATTTGCAGGAGGAGAGGTTTAGGATGATCCTGAGCTATTGCACCTGCTGAGCTGAATACCCTCTTGACACTCACATGGAGGGTTGGCATGTCAGGTACTTCAGTGCCACAGCAGTCAGCTCTGGCCATTAACTGACCTTTCCATGCCAGTATAAAGGGATCATCAGTGATTGACAGATGCCTGTTTTCAGACACATATGACTCAACCATTCACTGTGCTGCTCTAAGTCCAGTGGTTGATGCATCATCCGCTTCTCCAGAATCAATTATGTCACATCTCCTTTTGGGACAAAGTCTCCCAAAGTGGGTTAATGCCATCCGCTTTTGATGACAGACCACCTGGAACTGCAGTCCTCTTCCCCTTACAGGATATGCTTGATACTACTCTCCAGGTTCACCTTCAGCCTGATTATGCTGCTGAGGTTTGCTGACCTTGGCATGTGACTTCTGTGCTCCATGAACCAAGTGCACCAGTTGCCCACTGACATTTTTTACTTGTTCAGGCCACCCTCCAGTACTGAGGCAATTCCATATTTGTATCACGGGTCCAGCATTGTTGCTGCAAAGTTGTCACTATGCTGAATGCTCAAGATGTTGACGATTCTGTAGAATACTGTCAGCATGTGTTTCAGCAACACACTGCTAGTACTCTCTCCAGCAATATCATGTCTATGTTGTACATTCACCAATGTCTGCCTCAGCACCACGCAGTGGAATTGATTGGCTAATGGAGGCAGAGTCCTCCTCACTGCCTGTGTGGCATGTTCAAAAGGCCTCAAGATTCTTATTACAGAGTTCATGAGGTGCCACTGTTCAGTTGTCATAGACATGGAGCCCTCGGAACTGTCATGGCTAGTGCACATGACAAGATATTCTGAGATGGCTTTGTACTGTTCATACAACCTCTCTGCCATGTATAAAGTGGAGTTCCACTGGGTGACAACTTCCAGCTTCAAGTGGTGCTATGGAGGTTGTTTGGATCTGCAACTGCCAAAGTTGGTCACAGGCCTTTGCAGAGCATGAAAATGAGAACAGATATGCGTGCAGCTGTCTGCGCTTCCTTTATATCAGGGTGCTACAGAAACTCCTGCACCACAAAATTTAAACAGTGAGCCATGATGGAACCAAAAAAAGCCACCATTCGTGATGCATTTCACCACATTTGACCCATTGTCACGTGCTAGGAACCCAGCTCTCAGGGACAGAGGGTTCAGCCACTTGTCAGTTTCAGTTAGTACCATGTCCAAAATGTTTTCACCAGTGTGTAACAGGTCACATTGCTCATAGCAATCGTTGCATGCTGTCGAATTCTGGAAGATTACTATCCTGACGATACTCCACCTTACTACACTGATTATTCACACTACCAATAGCACAAACAACCCCGCACCTGTGCCCAGTGCGCAGTTATACACAAATATGAACTCCCCGCTGTTTTGCCACTTGTCCATATATCCATACTTAAATGGATGAATGGGCGGAGGAATGCTGAAGAACGTGTCTTACTGAGTCGGACACAGTGCAGTTACAACTTGGGAGACAGCACAGGTCAAAAGTATGCCCTGGATGGACTTTCATTTTGGACAGGCGTGCATCAAACCATGAGAACCTAGAATTCTCCACAAAGGAGAAGGGCAAAAGATTAATTGCCAGCATTTCAGCTACAGCAGCATTAAGCTCATGTGACACTGTATGATTGGGTGGGTACTTCAGCTTATGCTAAAAACACTCTGTAACATGGACTGACTTAAACGCTTACATGGCGTATGATGACAAATGGTTCTGCTCTGTGAATGGCAGGGTGTGGAGTGTGGTTGTGGTGAAGACATTTGCACAGGTGATGACAAGCCCAGAAATGCAGTTATTTTCCCAGATTTATCAACAGGGGTTGATGTGCTTCTTGCGCTGGACATACTGATTGACCACCACCACCACCACCAAAACTGCTACTCACCACCACTGGACAAGACTTCAAATCATTCTGCTCTTCCACCTCATCATGCTTGTAGTAATCATCTGTGTTACTTCATCAGTACTGCACACATTTAATTTTGTACTTGATGCTACAGTCATGGAGGATAACATGCTATGGTTGATGATGAGGGTGAACGCCCCACTGTGGTATTTTGTGTATTAGCTGCCATCTTGTGCTGTCCACAGTGCCATGTGCCTATTCTTAAGATGTGTATGCTGTCCCCCTGCTGCAGATAGCTCCCCTTTTCACCTCGACTCACATGCACTAGCAAACCTGGCAGTTGCAATTGACCTAGATTTGCATCTTCCACAAAAAATCCCAAACAAAGGATTTTGATGCTCTAGTTTTAACATGTCCCCCATTGCTGCTTATTGGACTCTGTTCTTTTAAGCCATGAAGTGTAGGGTATGCTACATGATTTTCAGGCAGGTTACACTTGGACTGCAACTGACCTCTGACTACTTATCATTATTACTGGGTCATCATCATCAACTGGAAACCGTAAATCATATTTTTTATGGGAGGTTGGGACAAACAGACCCAGACACAGCCACCTTAAATTTATTTTCTCCAGTTCAAATAGGTCACTAACATCATCATATTCATCAACATCATCCACATCTTCTGCTTGGATGCTGGCATATGGACTGCATGTTGCAACCACAGCAACATCATCATCAACACCACCATTGCTCTAATATTTTCACCACACTGTGAATCACTGTATGGCAAATATATGATCTGAACCACAGTGGAAGAAATGTCACTTTGTGTGCAATCGTTGACATGATGATCAGAATCCTCATATTCAGTTACTG
The DNA here is from genome assembly GCA_016271365.2 of Neoceratodus forsteri. Lineage (NCBI taxonomy): Eukaryota > Metazoa > Chordata > Ceratodontiformes > Ceratodontidae > Neoceratodus > Neoceratodus forsteri. Next base: position 817,195,491 of record CM028135.1, read on the forward strand.
GATGTTCCTGGGAGTATGACATCTACACTGTCACTCACTGCTACTGCTTCACACTCCACTACATTTTTGGACATGGTAAACTGGTCAAGGTGGAACTTGAGACAGCAATACTCATACCACCTCCAGCAAATGCACTAAGACCACCAGCTGGGACAACATCATCTCCTCCAACTATGAGTGAAGCTACTGTTTGCTGTCAAAAACATTGAAGGAGAAATACCTTTCCTCACATTAGCAATGCACTTCTGCGACTGCATGCTACTACTACGCCCACAGACAATCTTACCACTGGCAGCAGTGCCATGGCGAGAAACAGCTTTCTTGCACATCTGTTTTGTGGGCATTTTGGGGATCAACAGAATATTCTAAACAAATTTAGATTTTGGAGCGCTCATTGTGCATGGGGGCTGGGGGAGGGGAAAGGCTGGATGCGGTAAAAAACAACTGTGGCTTCAACAACAGATACAGTTGCAAAGTCACAACAAGTTCAACAACACCTTAACTAACCAGTGGTGTTCTCAAGTCTCAAACAATCCAATCTGGAAAGAATACCTTTGTCATTGGAGGCGGAGCACTGACTGCAGATTACTGCAGTGCAAAACCAAGAAAGATACCACAATGGCAGTACAAAATCATACAGCTGCAGTGGTTAGCAGGTTCAACTGCTGCACCTGCAGTTACACTGTGCACAATAAAAGGTGTATTGTTTGATGTCACATCATGCACCGCAAACACACTGATACACACACACACACACACACACACACACACAGAAATTTGTCTACAAGTAATGTGCTTAGCAAATTAAAATTTCAGTAATATACAATGTATTTTAAACAACCTTATTGCTGCATCAGGTTCCTCCAGACCACAACACATACAATCAGCAAAAAATGACAAAATTACAGAAAATATTACTTTGTGTACATTAACACATCAGTTATACAAAACAAAGAACTCCCATTTCTCCAACTTAAAACTACCTACACCAGATACGCCCCTCCCCAAAGCACCTTCCACTGTCTCTCAGTACACAGACTGAATGTTGTCATTAACATTCAGAATCCACACTAAACAATAAATGCTCGATGATATGCACGGAGGGTTTCCCACAATCGATGAACTAAAGTTGAAAATAAAATGACTCAAAAAACTTTTTAACAGCTTTTAGAAGGTTTGAATCACAAGAGCTCTCACAGCAGACTGTCTCCTACAGCTTCCTACACACACTACCCCGAACTGAGGCTGTGCAGAACAATCTAGGCCATGTGACCTGAAATCCCATGAATCACTAGCATCCTGCTTTGAGCTTAAAAACAAAGGCGAAGTCGTTGTTCTCAATGTACTTCACCTTAAAATTTATTGGAGTAGTGGTTTGGGAAGGCGGAGTAACGTAAAGTCATTGTCTTCAATGGACTTTGCATTGCCTGTTATAACGACAGTTACTGCGGAGCATTCCGAGCACTCGTGAATTCACCTTTACCCGTAAGTCACTCCGTGAAGTGAACTGAGGCCATCCCATCTCTGCTCTTGAAATGGGCATTTTAGAAATACAATATCTAACTATCTATCTATCTATCTATCGATCTATCTATCTATCATCTATCTACTTCTTCTAATTCTCCCTGAATGTGGCCCAATTATCTATAAAGAAGGGATTCCAGCAAGACAGACCAGAGTTGAGCCCCCCTCTGAAGACCCCCCCCATCACACAGACCCAGATATGCTGACTTTTTCCACAGGACTGAGCCATTGCCTCGATGCAATGTGGTCTGTTTGCTTACAAAGGAGGACTGGAACCAAGACCAGACAGGTTTTGTGGGAAGACTTTGTTAAGAACATATGAAATTTACAGCCTCAGAAATCTATGCCTTTATACACATCCTAATAGCTTTTACCTGGGTAGAGATATGGGGGTCTGTTTCTATCTAGGTCAGCCAAAGGCATGCTACAAGTGTGGGGCCAGGACACACTTGTCCAATGTGTGATAGATTGAGGTGTGGAATATGTGGCAAGTTCTGCCACATAAGTATCAGTGTGCTAACCACTCACCGTGCAACCTTTGCAAAGAATATGGTCATTTCTTCAAAGGTGCCCTGGGCAGCTCATAATCAGAGACATTCTATCAATCCAGAATTACTCATTTAAGCTGCTCAATGGAGAGAATAAAGGGGGGTAGTTGTGGTCCCTGGAACTTGACAACAAACACTGCTTCAGAGGATTTGGAACAAGAGTACATGCAAACAAGTAATTGAGCTTCAAATTCTTCTGAAAGGATGGGTCATGTAGAAACAAGGAGTAGCACCAAACTCCACTGTAATATTACTACTGAAGCACCTAAAGCGATAACAAGAAGGTGAGGAAGGACCATTACAGATGCCCCCAATGGTCTACACTTCCAATTCAAAGAAGGAGTATAAGGCAACAGAAACACTTTAAATTCATGATGATGTACTTGCAAAATCCATATGAGGTACTGACAACTGCTGACCGCAGAGATCAGGACACTGATAGTCTTTGTCGATGCTTCTTTGCAATCAGGACATCAAGAGTTAGAGGACACCCTGAAGAAGAATGCCGCTTGACAGGAAAAAAAAAAAAGAAGAAAAAATCATGATTATGGTTCTCACTCATGAACAGTTAAAAGGTGTCTCTTTTTTTTCCAGACATTAGAAAAAGCAGTAAAGCAGACACAAACTGTGGAAGAAGGGTATCATACAAGTCAGGAGGTAACTAGTGGTGGGCAATCTAAAATAGCATAAAAAGTATGGGTCAACATTTTCACCACATTGTTGCACTGCTGCTTTAATTTTATAATTAAAGTATGACATTATGTGCGCTAAATCACAACACACAAAATGCAACTGCCTTGTGTCCCGAGTAGTGACGTGAAATGGGGCGTTACACCACATGCAAAGTCCCCAGAATGCATTGCACAGTCACTCATAAGTGCAGTGGTCACACAGGGTCCCAGAATTTTCTGCATCCCCAAATGTAACTGTCTTGTGTCCAGAAAATTCTCAAGTGCTGACGGCGAATGAGAGCATTACACCACATGCAACGCCCTCAGAATTTATTAAGTAGTCACCATGCCGCAGTAGTCACACAGGAGTCCCCAGAATTTGTCTGCAACCCAAATGCATCTATCTTGGGTCCAGAAAATTTCCAAGTGCTGACAATGTGAAACAGAGGTAACACCACATGCAAAGTCTCCCAGAATGTATTGAGCAGTCACTCATGCACGATGGTCACATAGAGTTCCCAGAATTTTTCTGCATCCCCAAAATGCAACTGTCCTTTGTCCAGAAAATTCTAAGTAGCAGCGGAAATGAGCATTACACCACATGCAAAGTCCTCAGAATTTATTGTGCAGTCACCACCCGCACAGAGGTCACACAGAGTTCCCAGAATTTTTCGCATCCCCAAAATGCATCTGTCTTGTGTCCAGAAAATTTCCAAGTGCTGACTAAGTGAAATGGAGTGCTACACCACATGCAAAGTCTCCCAGAATGTATTGTGCAGTCATTCCTGTGTGCAGTGGTCATACAGAGTCCCAGAATTTTCTGCATCTCCAAAAGGCAACTGTCTAGTGTCCAGAAAATGTACATACTCTGTGATGATGATGTCATGATGCACAATGTCTTGTAAACATGTGAAGGAGAGATAACATGAATCCATTCAGTGTTCCATCAGAAATGATGACCGTGAGAGAACTGTTGCTGGTCCAAGTATGCTGCTTATTCCTGTGAATGCAATGTGATCACCTCATCCGGATGGAAGGGTGCCCGTGTGTGTACACTAATAGTAGCCTTGGTGAGTTGATATGTATGTAGAATATATATATATATATATGTGTGTGTATTTTCTAGGTGGAGGGTTGACATATATATACATGTACTCATTGTATTGTTTTGTATCACAGGTCACATACTGTTGGTGTGCACATTCCAGTGCTTGATGAGAAATGTTGGAGTTGAAATTGGAAATGGAATACTCTCAAGCCAATGAAGGTGAGTATGTTTTTTTTTTTTTTGAGGGGCATATTTGCAAGCAGGTCTCATTAATGGTTTATTATTTGGTTACTTCTTCACAGATTTCATCTGCATCCTTCTCAGTCCAGTAATGATGGTCATGGATGGTCATCAATTGAAACGACTTCTGCTTGTTGCATGTCTGCCTAGCCGAGGGTGGGGAGCATGATGTTGAAGAAGTACTTTGGATAAAGGCAACTATGACACAACAAAGCATCTGGAAGTTTCCCAAAAAGAAATGAAGGACTTATTATAACTTGATTGCAGCAGTAAGACATTATGTTTAAGCCGTGGCTGTTCCATGGGTATCTGGATTAACACAGATTGCAAGCTGTTCTACTGCAATTATCAGATCACAATTTAATTTAGTACCAGGCTGTGTAACAAATACACTGTGTTGGTGTCCCTCGTCTCAACTCAAGTTACATTTAAAACCACATCTTGTCAAGTAACACAACCTGGGTCCAACTTTTTCAACACTGTCATGGCTGCACGGCTGCAAATTTGGAATACAGTGCATGATATGTTGTAGAAATATTTTTTGTGACGATATGTCACTCTTGTTTATGAATCATCAGTCAGATTTGTTGCACTCTTATGAAAAAAAGGAACAGATGAAATAAAATTGAATACTTACCAGTATGGATTGGAAAGGATATCTTATAGGTTCCTATAGACACTGCTGCTGCTGTACCATTGATACAGACCTTCAGCGAAGGAGAGTCATTTGTTGTTAACCTGTAAAACACAAAATAAGTTGACTGTATGTGTTTGACCATTGCAGCTCAGAAAAGCAACACAAAACAAAACACACAGCTAAAGGAAGTTGAATAGTATGAAAACATTATTACACATACTCACTTTATAGTTTTAATAGTAAGAAGCCTTGTGCCTGTGGCTGATGGATGTGGTCTCTGTTTGACTCCCTCTGCCTTGGCATGGTCAATTTAATGGAAAAACATTGTCACAATGGCACTGGTGATGCGTGGTGGTGGTCATAGCTGTGGCACATGATGACATTCCTCTCACATCTTCCTGCATGGTGGTGGTGGCAGTGGTGAACAGTGGTCTTATGGTGGTGTTAATCCAGGGACACACACTGTCACATTCCCTATGGTGGCAGTGGAGAACAGCGGTCTTATGGTGGTGGTCATCCGGGGGCACATGGTCACATTCTCTATGGTGGCAATGGAGAACAGTGGTCTTATGGTGGTGGTAGTTCAGGGGACACATGGTCACATTCCCTATGGTGGCAGTGGAGAACAGTGGTCTTATGATGGTGGTAGTCTGGGGCCAGGATATGCCATGCTCTGTGTTATAAATGTGATGACGTGACATGTGGAATTTGAGTCACTGTGAGTGGGACAGTGATTTAATCTTATGAAAAGAGAACATGCATCATACAAGACATGTGACAGCCTTTTAACCACTTAAGTTAAAACCTGCCAACATTGACCTCATCATTATTCATCACCATCCTCAGAAAGAAAGCTGCCTCGCAGTCTTCTATGTCTGAATTCTGACCATGGGAAATTCTTTCTCCATTGTGTTATCAACTACATCAGTGGTAGGCCACTTCATGCTGTCACTGCCACCAGTATGGTCCCTTTCTTCAACATCAGCAAAACCATGAGTATGCCAGAGTACGAATACTGAGGTTGCAGTCCGAGCTGGTATGTGCCTCTAATTCATTTTTATGAATGTCAGCAAACTGACATTTGCAGGAGAGAGGTTTGTATGATGATCCGAGCTATTGCACCTGCTGAGCTGAATACCCTCTTGACACTCACACTGGAGGGTTGGCATGTCAGGGTACTTCAGTGCCACAGCAGTCAGCTCTGGCCATTAACTGACCTTTCCATGCCAGTATAAAGGGATCATCAGTGATTGACAGATGCCTGTTTTCAGACACATATGACTCAACCATTCACTGTGCTGCTCTAAGTCCAGTGGTTGATGCATCATCCGCTTCTCCAGAATCAATTATGTCACAAATCCCTTTGGGACAAAGTCTCCCAAAGTGGGTTAATGCCATCCGCTTTTGATGACAGACCACCTGGAACTGCAGTCCTCTTCCCTTACAGGATATGCTTGATACTACTCCTCCAGGTTCACCTTCAGCCTGATTATGCTGCTGAGGTTTGCTGACCTTGGCATGTGACTTCTGTGCTCCATGAACCAAGTGCACCAGTTGCCCACTGACATTTTTACTTGTTCAGGCCACCCTCCAGTACTGAGGCAATTCCATATTTGTATCGCTGGTCCAACATTGTTGCTATTGCAAAGTTGTCACTATGCTGAATGCTCAAGATGTGACGATTCTGGTAGAATACTGTCAGCATGTGTTTCAGCAACACACTGCTAGTACTCTCTCCAGCAATATCATGTCTATGTTGTACATTCACCAATGTCTGCCTCAGCACCCATGGCAGTGGAATTGATTGGCTAATGGAGGCAGAGTCCCCACTCACTGCCTGTGTGGCATGTTCAAAAGGCCTCAAGATTCTTATTACAGAGTTCATGAGGTGCCACTGTTCAGTTGTCATGAACATGGAGGCCCCGAACTGTCATGGCTAGTGCACATGACAAGATATTCTGAGATGGCTTTGTACTGTTCATACAACCTCTCTGCCATGTATAAAGTGGAGTTCCACTGGGTGACAACTTCCAGCTTCAAGTGGTGCTGCGGGAGGCTGTTTCGGATCTGCAACTGCCAAAGTTGGTCACAGGCCTTTGCAGAGCATGAAAATGAGAACAGATATGGTAGCTGTTCTGGCTTCCTTTATATCAGGGTGCTACAGAAACTCCTGCACCACAAAATTTAAACAGTGAGCCATGCATGGAACCGAAAAAGCCACCATTCGTGATGCATTTCACCACATTTGACCCATTGTCACGTGCTATGAACCCAGCTCTCAGGGACAGAGGGTTCAGCCACTTGTCAGTTTCAGTTAGTACCATGTCCAAAATGTTTTCACCAGTGTGTGAACAGGTCACATTGCTCATAGCAATGGTTGCATGCTGTCGAATTCCTGGAAGATTGCTACGACGATACTCCACCTTACTACGCTGATTATTCACACTACCAATAGCACAAACAACCCCGGCACCTGTGCCCAGTGCGAGTTATACACAAATATGAACTCCCGCTGTTTTGCCACTTGTCCATATATCCATACTTAAATGGATGAATGGGCGGAGGAATGCTGAAGGGCATGTCTTACTGAGTCGGACACAGTACGGTACAACTTGGGACAGCACAGGTCAAAAAGTATGCCCTGGATAGGACTTTTCATTTTGGACAGGCACGTGCATCAAACCATGAGAACCTAGAATTCTCCACAAAGGAGAAGGGCAAAAGATTAATTGCCAGCATTTCAGCTACAGCAGCATTAAGTCATGTGACACTGTATGATTGGGTGGGTACTTCAGCTTACATAAAAACACTCTGTAACATGGACTGACTTAAGCGCTTTACATGAGTATGATGACAAATGGTTCTGCTCTGTGAATGGCAGGGTGTGAGTGTGGCCGTGTGGTGAAGACATTTGCACAGGTGATGACAAACCCAGAAATGCAGTTATTTTCCCAGATTTATCAACAGGGGTTGATGTGCCTCTTCGCTAGACATACTGCATTGACCACCACCACCACCACCAAAACTGCTACTCTCACCACCACTGGACAAGACTTCAAAATCATTCTGCTCTTCCACCTCATCATGCTTGTAGTAATCATCTGCTGTTACTTCATCAGTACTGCACACATTTAATTTTGTACTTGATGCTACAGTCATGGAAGGGGATAACATGCTCGTTATGGTTGATGATGAGGGTGACGCCCCACTGTGGTACAGGTATTAGCTGCCATCTTGTGCTGTCCACAGTGCCATGTGCCTATTCTTAAGATGTGTATGCTGTCCCCTGTGCCCAGATAGCTCCCTTTCACCTCGACTCACATGCACCTATCAAACCTGGCAGATTGCAATTGACTCAACATTTGCATCTTCCACAAAAAATCCAAACAAAGGATTTTGATGCTCTAGTTTTAACATGTCCCCCATTGCTGCTTATTGGACTCTGTTCTTTTAAGCCATGAAGTGTGGGGTATGCTACATGATTTTCAGGCAGGACACACTTGGACTGCAACTGACACCTACGGCTACTTATCATTATTACTGGGTCATCATCATCAACTGAAACCGTAAATCACAATTTTTATGGGAGGTGTGGAAATGCAAACAGACCCAGACACAGCCACCTTAAATTTATTTTTCTCCAGTTCCCAACAGGGTCACTGACATCATCATATTCATCAACATCATCCACATCTTCTGCTTGGATGCTGGCATATGGACTGCATGTTGCAACCACAGCAACATCATCATCAACACCACCATTGCTCTAAATATTTTCACCACACTGTGAATCACTGCATGGCAAATATATGATCTGAACCACGGTGGAAGAAATGTCACTTTGTGTGCAATCGTTGACATGATGATCAGAATCCTCATATTCAGTTACTGGGATGTTCCTGGGGAGTATGACATCTACACTGTCACTCACTGCTACTGCTTCACACTCCACTACATTTTTGGACATGGTAAACTGGTCAGAAGTGGAACCTGAGACAGCAATACTCATACCACCTCCAGCAAATGCACTAAGACCACCAGCTGGGACAACATCATCTCCTCAACTATGAGTGAAGCTACTGTTTGCGCTGTAAAAACATTGAAGAGAATACCTTTCCTCACATTAGCAATGCACTTCTGCGACTGCATACTACTACTACGCCCACAGACAATCTTACCACTGGCAGCAGTGCCATGGCAGAAACAGCTTTGCTTGCACATCTGTTTGTGGGCATTTTGGGGATCAACAGGAATATTCTAAACAAATTTAGATTTTGGAACGTTCATTGTGCATGGGGGCTGGGGAGGGGAAACGCTGGATGCGAGCTAAAAAACAACTGTGGCTTCAACAACAGATACAGTTGCAAAGTCACAACAAGTTCAACAACACCTTAACTAACCAGTGGTGTTCTCAAGTCACAAACAATCCAATCTGGAAAAGAATACCTTTTGTCGGTGGAGGGGGCACTGACTGCAGATTACTGCAGTGCAAAACCAGAAAAGATACCACAATGGCAGTACAAATCATACAGCTGCAGTGGTTAGCAGGTTCACACTGCTGCACCTGCAATTACACTGTGGCACAATAAAAGGTGTATTATTTGATGTCACATCATGCACCGTAAACACACTGATACACACACACACACACACACACACACACACAGAATTTGTCTACAAGTAATGTGTAGCAAATTAAAATTTCAGTAATATACAATGTATTTTAAACAACCTTATTGCTGCATCAGGTTCCTCCAGACCACAACACATACAATCAGCAAAAAAATGACAAAATTACAGAAAATATTACTTTGTGTACATTAACACAGTCAGTTATACAAAAACAAAGAACTCCCATTTCTCCAACTTAAAACTACCTACACCAGATACGCCCCTCCCCAAAGCACACTTCCACTGTCTCTCAGTACACAGACTGAATGTTGTACATTAACATTCAGAATCCACACACAAACAATAAATGCTCGATGATATGCACACAGGAGGGTTTCCTACAATCGATGAACTAAAGTTGAAAATAAAATGACTCAAAAAACTTTTAACAGCTTTTAGAAGGTTTGAATCACAGAGAGCTCTCACAGCAGACTGTCTCCTACAGCTTCCTACACACTACCCCGAACTGAGGCTGTGCAGAACAATCTAGAGCCCATGTGACCTGAAATCCATGAATCACTGCAAATTCGCCTTTGGAGTTTAAAACAAAGGCGGTCGTTGTTCTCAATGTACTTCACCTTAAAATTTAATGGAGTAGTGGTTTGGGAAGGCGGAGTAACGCAAAGTCATTGTCTTCAATGGACTTTGCATTGCCTGTTATAACGCAAGTTACTGCGGAGCATTCCGGAGCACTCCGTGAATTCACCTTTACTCCGCAAGTCACTCCGTGAAGTGAACTGAGGCCACTTCTCCCATCTCTGCTCTGGAAATGGGCATTTTAGAAATACAATATCTAACTATCTATCTATCTATCTATCGATCTATCTATCTATCTATCTATCTATCTACTTCTTCTAATTCTCCTATGAATATGGCCCAATTATCTATAAGAGAAGGGATTCCAGCAAGGACAGACCAGAGGTTGAGCCCCCTCCTGACAGACCCCCCATCACACAGACCCAGATATGCTTGACTTTTTCCAGAACTGAGCCATTGCCTCGATGCAATGTGGTCTGTTTGTGCTACAAAGGAGGACTGGAACCAAGACCAGACAGGTTTTATGGGGAAGACTTTGTTAAAGAACATATGAAATTTACAGCCTCAGAAATCTATGCCTTTATACACATCCTAATAGCTTTTACCTGGGTAGAGATATGGGGTCTGTTTCTATCTAGGTCAGCCAAGGCATGCTACAAGTGTGGGGCCAGGACACACTTGTCCAATGTGTGTGATAGATTGAGGTGTGGAATATGTGGCAAGTTCTGCCACATAAGTATGCAGTGTGCTAACCTCACACGTGCAACCTTTGCAAAGAATATGGTCATTTCTTCAAAGATTGCCCCTGGGCAGCTCATAATCAGAGACATTCTATCAATCCAGAATTACTCATTTAAGCTGCTCAATGGAGAGAATAAAGGGGGTAGTTGTGGTCCCTGGGAACTTGACAACAGAAACACTGCTTCCAGAGGATTTGAACAAGAGTACATGCAAACAGAAGTAATTGAAGCTTCAAATTCTTCTGAAAGGATGGGTCATGTAGAAACAAGTGGAGTAGCACCAAACTCCACTGTAATATTACCTACTGAAGCACCTAAAGCGACAACAAGAAGGTGAGGAAGGACCATTACAGATGCCCCCCAATGGTCTACACTTCCAATTCAAAGAAGGAGTATAAGGCAACAGAAACACTTTAAATTCATGATGATGTACTTGCAAAAATCCATATGAGGTACTGACAACTGCTGACCGTAGAGATCAGGACACTGATAGTCTTTGTCGGTGCTTCTTTGCAATCAGGACATCAAGAGTTAGAGGACACCCCTGAAGAAGAATGCCGCTTGACAGGAAAAAGAAAAAAAAGAAGAAAAATCATGATTATAGTTCTCACCATGAACACTTTTTCTGTTTCCTCCTAAACACCTGCAGCATTAAAATGTGGGACGAGGACTGCAATCTTTCCTCTGTTATATGGTTTACGTTGTAATATAGTTTTTGCAGGAAACATGGATGGTCTCTCTTTTAATGCAAGCAGCTAAAAGTGATTGGGTGTGGGGCCCTCTTATTGGTCCTTTGGGAAGATAGGCGGATGGTGCTGAAATCCTGTTTTCTGGGTAAACTTTTAAAATACAAAGTAGCTGATCTCATTCCAGGCAGGGTTTTAATTCTGGATGGGATTTGGCTCCTGAGGCCTAGTCAATTTATTACAGTCTATGTCCCCAATCAAAGGCAGCTAAGGTAGAGCTTTTTCACAGCTGCAACCATTTTGCTGCTGCAAAGATGTTTATTTGGGGGAGACTTCAACTGTACTAAAGATATAGCTGAGAGACAAGAAAGAGGAAAGAAATTTATTGTGACTCAAATGCTTTTAATAAATTCATTAACAGCAGATGTGAGGGATTGTTTTAGTAAGGCAGAACCCCAGGTTACTCATACTTATATTAGGAATAATCTTAAACCAAAATAGATTATATTTTGTCTCCAAACAGATACACATAAATAATACCAGGACAATACCAATAGAGTTTTCAGATCACTTATTGATAAAAAGCAGACCTTAGTTTTCAGGACAATCAGCAACAAATCAAAGTGCGATGGAAAACAAATACAAACATACGTATGAATATACAAATGTGCCAGCAGAAACAGGCCATCCGGTCTACCTAAGTCTGCTCGGTGTGAAGCTAGCACCCCTAGTTTACAACTGCCCCCCCCTCCTCTTTGTTATCCACTGCCAGCCTCCACCTTCCCCACCTCACTCTCCCTTGTTCCTGTCCCATACCCTTTTGAAGCTGTTCACAGATTTACATGATACAACCCATTCTGGTAGTGCATTCCATTTTGCTACCACCCTCTCTATGAAATAGTGTCTCTCATTTCCCTCTAAATGTTCCCCCCTCTATTCTTAGCCCATGCCCCTGTTGTCCCTCCTCCCTTCCTTAGCGTAAAGACCCCATCTGCTCCATCCTTATTGATTCCCCTCAGATACTTGAATGTCTCTATCATGTTCCCCGTCCCTTCTATCCTCCAGAGTGTACATATTAAGGTCTCCCAGGCTGCTCTCATAGACTCTCCTCTCTCCATTCCACATATCATCTTTGTTGCCCTCCACTGCACCCCTCCAGTAGCCTGATATCACGCTTTAGGTATGGCCTCCAAAACTGCACGCAATACTCTAAGTGCGGCCTTACCAGCGACCTGTAGAGGGCAAGATCACCTCTCTTCAGCCTGGATGAAAACCCCTCGCTATGCACCCCAGCATTTTGTTCGCATTTGCAGTCGCTCCTCGTGCACTGGGCAGTGTTGTTCATGGTCCCTATTATCATTACACCTAGGTCCTTCTCCTCCTCAGTGATCTCCAGCTTAACCCCCACAGCCAGTATTCTCTCCTTGGGTTTTTGCCCCAAACTGCATAACCTTACACTTCTTTGCATTGAACCCCAGCTGCCACTCTCTGATCACCTCCTCTAACTTGCTTAGGTCCCCTGCAGCTGCTTCCATCCCTCCCTCCATCCACCACTGCTCCGATTTTGGTGTCATCAGCGAACAGACTTACCTTGCTCACCACCCCATGTGAAATGTCTGACATCAAGAGCCCAAATAATACTGGCCCTAGTACAGAGCCTGTGGCACCCCACTTGTCACCCGACTTTGGAGTTGAGAGCTCCCTCTCACCACCACCCTTGCAGCCTCCCACTCCGCCAGCTTGTAATCAGTTCATCTTTTTCCCTACCCCTACACCAGTTCCCCTCAAGCCACCCATGAGGCACTGAATTGAAGGTCTTGCTGAAGTCCAAGTAAAGAACATCCACTGCATGACCCTTATCCAGCTCACCCATCACCCAGTCATAATACTGTATCAAGTTGGTCTGACAAGACTTCCTGAAACAAACCCATGCTGCCTCACATTCTGGAGGCCATTGTCCTCAGGTACGACACCAGTCTTTCCATTAGTATTGTTTCCATGAGTTTGCACACTATGGAGGTGAGACTTACGGATGATAATTACCCAGTTAATCCCTTGGCCTGCTCTTGTGTAATGGTACTACATGTGCCATCCTCCAGTCTAGTGGCACACATCCTGACTCCAGTGAGGTGCTGTACAGATCCGCCCAGTGGCTCCGCCAACACCTCCACCATCTCCCTCAGTACCCTGGGGTAGATACCATCCAGCCCTGGTGCCTTGTCTACCTTCAGTGCCCTCAGTCCCTCTAGGACTCTACTTGCCTCATTTCTTCCATCTGTTGCCTTCTCTCCCTGTCCCCACCCTCCCAGCACATGCTGGTAGCGGTCCCGCCTTTTCTTCTGTGAACACTGAGCAAAAGTATTCATTCAGTACTTCAGCCTGCTCCTCCCTTTACATCCACTTCCCACCCTTTTATCCTCACTATTGTCTCCTTGCACTTCCTTTTCTCCCTGATGTATCTGAAAAGTCTCCGTTAATTCCCTGTGCTAATCTCAGCTCCTCTGGGCCTTGGCTCTCTCACTTTTCTGGTTACCTCCTGGACCATCTTGCATATTCCTCCCGTCCACTTCCTTCCCGTCCTCCTATACTGCTGGTGCGCCACTCATTTTCCCTCACCACCTCCACAACCTCGCTGTTCAACCAGCATGGTTTTTCTTACTCTGCACCTCTTACCTCTGTGCTTTGGTGCAGGCTTCTGTTGCCTCTGTAACCCCCATTTAATACTATCCATTTCTGCTCCACGTCCATCTCCTGCCTTATGCCTCCAGTTTTCCTTTCAGTACTTCCTGCATCCACCCAAAGTCTGCCATAATTCAGGAACTAGAGGTACAAGCATCTATAACAGCCATTATTTCAGCCAGAATTTCAGTCTTTTGTCTTTATGACAATATAAGCCTCTAGTGGGAAGAAACTAAGCAAGATATTAAAACTGACTGTCAGTATATGGGAAACAAATATCACAAAATAATTTTATTTCATATTTATGGCTCAGATCTCAACTATACAAATTATATTCAGACACTCATGAAACACAGCAAGACTTTACAGAACAAATACATTGTATTAAAGCAAAATGATGTTTTTCAATATGTTAGATCCTCATCTTTGAAAGCAGAATTGACCTTCATTGACACCAAAATCTCCATATTTTGATCCATGTGAAGCCTGTAAGGAAAGACAGATAAATTCCCAGATCAATGTATGAAAG